>OZ024722.1:48243257-48884151 GCA_964016875.1 Fallopia convolvulus
AATAGCCTAAGTGAAACCCGGGTGTACTTTGTTGAACAAAAAAAAAATTGAAATCAACAAAGCTTGTTTGGTACAATTTTTTGAGTTTTTCTGTTTTCAGACAGAATTTTAGAAACAACTTTTTAGCTTACAATGTTTGGTTGACAGTTTTGAGTATTAGAGTAAAAATTAGGATATAGCGTGTTTTGAACAATTATTTTAACACCAGAAAAATAGAAAAAATGTTTCAAAGTTAAAAACTGAAAATATCAAAGCCCAAAATTTAGCAAACAACAAGAGCAAACGCACCTGAATGAAATGGAGGTAATGTTTGTTAAAAGCCCTGAGTGTCTCCTTCACTTTAAGACTCGCACTCTTCTCAACAACACTAGCTCCTGTTTGACCCCCATTGACAAGTTCCACCTGTAAACCCAGACTTCTAAGCTCCCCACCCTCAACATTCTCCAACCCCAAGGCGCCGACTTCTTCCCCATTTTCCAAACCCTTATCATCCGCCAGCTCCTCGTCACCACTATTGTCAGCAGCTGGGCTACTCCTTTTCTTTTTATGGCTCACTTTAGCCTTCTTCCTAAATCTAACAGCACATTCCGCTTTCCGCTTAGCCACCTCGTTGTAGCAAACCTGACGGCCCCCCGCCTTTTCTCTGAGACCCTGAATCCTAGAGCTCGCCCTCCTCCCACTCCCGCTGATCGGAGACACGGGCTTCACACCCACTCCCTTGCTCTGGCGCCGATCGCTCCCCGGAGGAGAACCGCCGCTCATGCACTCCATTGAAGAGGCCACCATGACTCCAAACGCTCCGAATTCCAAGCCGAGCACAAAACCCTACCCTGCGAAGAACACCAAACTTTTTAAAAACCTAACGCGAGTGCTCCGAGCTGGTGCGAAACCGCGATCGACGTATCTAGGGTTTTGCGAGGCCCTTACCGAACAAGAATCGAGCGTTAAAGAGGAAATGTGGGAGATGATGGGAAAAGGTGGGAGTGGAAGAGATTCGTTCCGAAATTAAACGTCTCTAGAAATAAATTGTTGGGAAAGTGTGTAAGAGAAAGGGCGGATGGGCACGATTTTTGAAAGGGCGAAATTTTCGCCCCCAACGCTCTACTTTTTTTTTTGTCCGCTCTGCTTCTTCCCGCTTGATGTCCTGCTGCTTCCCTCCCAAGTCCTCTCCAATTTTTTTGATTAAAATAATACTCGCTACTCTCCCTAGTTTGTTTCTCAAATTAGATAGGGCTGGTTCAAGTGCTATGATGATGGTACGAAAACGGTATCATCATTTATTAAACGGTTTTTCTATCCTATGCCCTAATATGAAAAACTAAAACCCTAATAAGAAACTAATAAACCCTATTGAAAAAATAATTAAATCTCAATAAATACAATAACAAGATAAATTACCATTTTTAGTCTCTTAACCTATGTCCTAAGGGCATAGGTTAGAAAAATCGTTTATTAAAAGCTGATAGAATGTTTATTTGTGAAGATACGAAAAGATCGTGTAATTAAGAGCATTTCTATTTATGTTTTTTGTTTCAAATATATTAAATTTTTTTTTATTTCTCTTTCTTGTTTACATGAGCATAATTCTCAGAAAATACAATAACGCCAAGTGTAGGAATTATAATCATACACTCTCATTTCAACTATATATAATTTCATCCCAACCGCACAAGTGTTAAAATATTTTAAACAAAAATATATTCGATTTTTCTATGGGCCAAGGGCATCATAGGACAAGAATCCAATTTTAGAAATATATCTTGAATTTTGTATTTAGACTGTTTTTTATTTTTTTTAAAAGGGTTTAGACTTTCCTATCTAGGGTTTTAATTTCTATATTAGGATTATAGAAAAACCGAAATATATTATACTCTTGTACTAATATATAATACCTAAAATGCCCTTTAACACATTAGTATAGATGCTTTCACCATAATTTCGTAAAAAACCAGAGCACCATACCTCCTATCTAGCCATGGTCGTCGCCGCCGATGCTTATCTCCTCCCTTCACTGCCTTTGGATCTCACATCTCCCCCACCTCCGTATCTCCTCCTCTGGCAATGAGTCTCGAAGGCCTCTTCCCGCCAATTGTATATAAAAACTAAATCTGAAAAAATAAATTGAGACAAATTGGACCAAAACCTAATTTGTTAGGTCGATGAAATATAAGACAAATTGGACTTTTTCTGCTTACCGGTCCAAAGGAAGAATCTGAAGGTGGCCTCTAGGTGAGGCTGAAGTTTCAGGCGAGCCAGAACGAATTCGAAAAAATTAGGGTCAATTTGATCAAGTATTTGGAGCAGTAATGGATGAAATTGGACTCCATGGTGGGGGAATTGTCAAGTAGAGAGAAGTTCTGGGATACCCAAATCGTGAGAGTTGTTACGAAAGTTCGATTCCAACGGTGTAGAAGGACGGTTTCAACAAGTAAATAGGAAAGACCGAAAGGGGTCGTGGAAGTCGAAAGATCATAATACTTCACCGGTGCTTAGTTTCTTTGTTTTGTTTAAATAAATAAAGTAGGAAATTATTAAAACATCCTTAGTGTAGGAATCAAAATCCTACCTCGAGTGTCATTGTACCATCCTCCATAATTCTCACCCACATTCATAATACTTGTAAAATATTTTTTCAGCATTTACGCCCCCGTCCCTTTTTCTTCTTCCCATTTTCCATTTTGGATGTCCCAATTTGTTATTCCTATTTGTTACTTTTTTCCATTTTTAGAAGTGTACAAATTACAATATTATCCTCATAAAATTCAAAAAATACCACAAATCATACCCCTTTACCACTTTTACCAGTTTTAATACTTTTCTCACACTTTCTAATATCATTTTCCACTTTCCAACACATTTTTCCCACTTTTCAACACTTTCCTCCCACTTCTCAAAACTTATCACTCTCATTAAACCATTTCCTTAAAAATTGTGCAATTTTTCAAACAGGAAGGAATAAAAGGAAGGAGGGGTAGTACTATATAAGTAGTCCCCATTTTTATTTTATTTTGCAAATAAAAAAATAATTTTTATATATCAAAATAAATTGAGCTAATATATCAGCAAACTTGTGTCAAGTTTAGGGATGCACATGGGGGGATGCATTCCCCGATCTACTATTATGCCCCTCATTCCCGCCTCGTCCTCGTCTATTCCCAGCGGGGAAAGGGGGGAGGAATCCTTGTCGGTTATCGGGGTGTTAACAAGGCCTTGTTTATTATAAAACAAATATTTTGAACTAGTAATTATAATTTTAAAGTTTAAAAAATCAAAATTAATAAAATAAATTTTAAATTTTACTCCCTCCGATCAGAATTATCTGTCGTTTTAACCTCCTGTATGTGATCTAAATTAAGTGTCGTTGAAGAGCCTTTTTACTTTTTCCTATTTAATGCTCCATTTTCCAATATTTTTTCACATGTATTGTGCCTCTTTTTCTCCACGTGGATACAACATGTTGGATGAAGTATACAGGCGCATATAATAATCGTTTCCAAAGTGTATTAAATGCACAGTGCAGAATTAGTTTATAGAGTAACGTGTGGGTTTAATAGGTTAGTAAAGGTTTCCTTAATATTCGTGCAATTGTTCAAAACGACAACTAATTCTGATCGGAGGGAGTATTACATAATTTGTAGATATATAAACTTTTAAATTAAAAACTACAATTATATTTAAAATCTATTTTTATTTTACATTTTATAAATTAAAAACGAAACATATCAAGTATATATAGCGAGGATTCGGGGCGGGTAGTACCTTCCCCGTCCCGTTTTAAATCGATGATACGAAATTGATCCACATCCCCGCCCCATTCGCCACCAAGTTGGGGAATCCCCGTTTCCATTAGGGGCGGGTCCCCTCAAATTTTTTGTGCATCCCTAGTCAGATTAAGTATTAATGGAGCATGTGCACTTGAGATACTACAAGTATCATAGATTAAAAAGAAAAAAGAAAAATCAGATAATTTAAAGCTATTGTTATTTTACATTTTCTTTATTTATATCAAGTAAACAAAAAAATATTGGGTCTTACATCATCAATTGTCGGAACAAGCATCAACTACAACATACTTTGTGTAATTATTACATTAATTCACTAAATAAATCTGACATTATAAATTAATTTCCTTTTAAAAAAAATTGTGATACCCTTGATATTAGGAATGTAGATTATATTGACAAAGTTTTTAATTTTCGACATAAAATTATTTTTCTTTTTTATTTAGAGGTTTATGATACTTAATTTAGGGTTGTATATGCTCTAAATAGTGTAGTATTATTTTAGACTTTGTTTGGTAGGGTCTTTTGAAGCATGTTAGAGTTGAGTATTTTCCCTCTACCCAAAAAAAAGAGTTGAGTCTTTTCCACGCTATAAAAAACACGTACATTCGGCAAGTTTGGGCACTTGTCGAAGATGGATTTTCGCCCCAAAAGCATCTGGCCCCTAGCTTGTGGAGCTTGTGGTGATAAGTTAGGTAAAAGGTAAAAAAACATCAAACTCATAGATACCCTTGCCCTTTCAAGTTATTCAAGCCTGATGTCTTCCTCTCCTCTCAGTCGCAAGCTCGACATCGATCCAAAAGGAGGTTCATTAAATTGTGCCTCTCCTTCCGTTGCAAAATTGAGGTACGCTTTCTCCTCAATTTCTCAAATTTAAATTCGCAATTTGGATTTGTTTCCTGTTTCAACCTAGTCCCCCATAATGGCCGTTGACCTAGATGAACCCTAACTAGACTTGTCAAAACATGACCCAACCTAAAAAACCAATCCGACTCGTCCGAAGTTTTTTGGGTTGAAACCCTGACCTATAAATAAATGGGTCAAGAGCGACCCAGAAAAAAACTAGGTTGGGTCACCAACCCACTAGGTTGACTCAACCAACGCGATAAAGTATTATTTATATTAAAAAAATTGAATATATTATTATTAAAAATATACAAATTTATTATTTTAATATTATTAAATATTTTGATATAATATAATTGAAATTATTTTAAGAAACATAAAATAAAGGTTAACAAAATTAATGATCATGACTTGTTGGGTTAACCCGAACCCGTAACAACCCAACGGTCCCAACCCAATCAAATTTGTAAATTTAGTGAACCAATAACCCAAGGCCCGTTTTGACCCGAACCTAGTCGACCCTAACCCGAACCTAACCCACCATACCCATTTGACAGGTCTATTAATGGTCAAAATTCTCTTGTTTAGAGAATATTATTTTGAACGAAGATTGAGCAACTAGTTAAAGATTTGAGAGGTATGGTTTCCATTTGATTTGGGGGTTTCCTAGTTTGATTTGCCCTTTTTGGGAACCCATATTCGAACCCTAATTTTGATTTTTGTTTTCATGAATTATTGTTTTGGCACCGTTCAAATATTTGCCCTTACATGTTTTAAAATGCCTTTTATCATCTACATGTTGAGGACTTGAAGCTTTGATTAAGAGGTAATATGTCCAATGCTTTTGTATGTCCCTCTAGTATGCATTTCGAACCATTTTGAATCGAATAAAGTGCCACATTCTATATACTTTAATAATTGTTAGACCGCTATTAGAATTTGATAGAAATACATCAAGCATAACAAAGAGAAGAATAAACTAACATTTTAAGGACAAGAAGATGCTAATAAGACCAGAGTTTTATTTTATTCAAAAAATATGCACTTGGTATTCACAATACATGATGAATTTATCTTATGCTAACACAAAGTGGATCTTTGATTCTAGGGCTTCCAACTAGGGCTAAGCATCGGTTCAAAACCGAATCGAACCGACCAAAACCGAACCGAACAGAAAACCGATATTTGATTTTTGATGGACCGAAAACCGAATTTTCTCGGTTCGGTTTAGATTTTGGTCGGTTCAATTCCATCCAAAATCGATTTTTTTTGGTAGAACATCCAAAACCGATTTGCCCAAACGTGCTAGACACCTCTTTTTCAAACAAGACCGAATGAACCGAATCACAAAAAACCAGATGTGTTTGTGAATTAAGTAACAAATACACGGAATAAAAAATGAAAAAATGAGAGAGAAAAAATAACTTAATGGGTTTGTGAATCCAATACAAACAATTATACATAATAAAAAATTAAAAGCCAGGAACAAAAATAAATTAAAATATACAAATTGATACTGCATATTTGATAAACTACACGAACAATCTTTGTGGGTGGGCTTTAACGAGGTACATCCATGAAATTGAATGTGTTTTGGAATTCGGATCTCAACTCTCAACAATAAGCCTAAAGTAAAAGACGAGTATGATCAAATACTTGTTGAAATTAATTTTGCAAGTGCCTTCCTTGAGAGAGAAACTCTCCCTTCTCTCTAAGATTCCAACCGCCACCCACTCTCTCCCTCCACCGGTTCTCTTGCTCCAGCGAGGGCTCACCTCACGTGACCCTCGCCCAAAGCACTCGGCGGCATCCTCACGAGTCGCCGCCGTGTCGGAGCCAATCGGTGGCCCGTGGGTTCGCCGGTCTCAAGCACACACAAGCCACTCCTCCCCCCTTTTCTTTCTCCCTCCCCTCTCTCTCTCCAAGCTTTCGTCCATCACCACCCATCCACCCTAGTGGTGGTGGCCACCTAGCCGTCGTCGGCCCTTGGCCGAGCCCCTTGGCCATGGGTAAGAAGAAGAAGGCATCCCCTCCGCCGCCTAGCAAGGAAGAAGCAAGGAAAATCAAGGGCAAGTCGGCCATGGTTGCTACATCCAAGTCCACCACCATGGAAGAGCTCATGGAGGCAATCATGGCAAAACCAAAGGGGTATGAAACCTTTGAAGATAGTGAAGATGAAATAGATGAGGATGAATTGGAAAGATGGCATGAAATTCACCGGCGCAATTCGGAGGATCTCATGGCCAATATGTGCAAACATGAAGCTTTGTTTGGCAAGAAAGATCTTGAAGATGGAGAAGTTGCTCTTGAAGAGGAGGAGGTGGCAACCAACTCTAGATACATGTTGTCCAATGAAGAGGACTATGATGAATATTTCGAGAGCTTTCCGACGTTTCCAAGCCGCCCACCATCCAAGAAGATGGCACCACTACCGGCGCATACAAGCAACACCCCTAAGTGTCTTTCATTGGAGGAAATTGAAGAAAATGAGCCCAAAAAAGGAATTAAATCCAAAGATGGGCATGTGGACGTGTTGGAGCTTGAAAATGGGAGCAAAACCGCCGCTCCACCACCGCCGACCAAGGTGGCGCCGCCGTTGGAGAGCCCAAGCACGGCCCTACAACCGCCGACCATGGATGCACAAGAGGTTGGTGGTGGTCCCAAAGGAGAGTCACATGTTCATGCTAGCAAAAAAGAAGCCTTGAAGATTGGAAATAGAGGCAAACCAAATGAGGTAAAGTCAACAACCCCTCTTTTGGAATCCTTTTCTAATGTAGGCACCATTTTGGGCATAAACTCTTTAGAACACTCACATGTCTCTCCTAAGCCACAAAATGCCAATACTAGCCTAAGGTTGACCCTAGACATGTCCTTGTCGGCCATCCCCACCAACCAATTGTGGTCCCACCCCCACCAACTCACCAAGCCACATCACCCATGTCCCCACAAATTCAAAAAACCGCCTAAATTGGTGCGCCCAGTCAGCCCACACCAACGCCCTTTTCCAACACCATGATCATCCATAACTCCCCAAGTGTAGGCGCGCCTACTCTCCCACCAAGACCAACTGATGCGCCTAAAGCCCCTCCCCTTGCACCGGCATCCATAGAGGCGCACACAAGCCTTGCGAAGGGCACGCCGGGCAAAACACTTGGCCACGTTGGCCCAAGCATTGCGGCGCCGAGATCCTACGCCGCCACACTCTTGACCCATGGCGTGTCGAGGTCACGATCCAACCCATATGCCTCTAGACCGAATGCTTGGAGCCAACCCAAAAAATCCTTTATTAATGCCGGTTTGGGAGGCAAACTCACCTAAACGCCACCCACCTCGAATAGAGTGCCATCAAGTGCACCGAAGCATTGCCAAAACAAGTGGTGTGGGGGTGGTCTCTCTTAGGCCAATATCTTGGGCTACCACCCGGGCCACTTCATGATAAATGAGATGATCTAATTCATGGGGCATTCGAGCCAAGTACCGGGAAGAGGAAGGATGGTTGATCTTCAAGTTTGAATCTGAGGAGGACCAAGAGAAGGTGGTTAAGGGGTGCCCCTACTTCATCCATGGGAAATCACTCCTCCTTAAGCATGTCGCGGACAAGTTCGCATTCAACCGCAAGGACATTGCCACCATCCCACTTTGGGTGCACATCTATGGCCTTGCGAGTGAGTATTGGACCACGGAGGTTCTAGGCCGAGTAGCATCCCAAGTTGGCAAGCCATTATACATGGACCCGGTCACAGATGGAAGAAAAAGAGGTGTGTATGCTCGAATACTTGTTGAAATTAATTTTGTACATGAGGTGGTATGTGGATGCTCTCTTGATTTTGATGATGGATCAAGCCTAAGGGCAAGAAGGCCGACAAAGCCGTGGTAGAATTCCAAGAGTACTCGGCTAGTGATGCATCAAAGACGCAAGAGAGTGGAAGTAAAACCAACACTCTCGAACCCTCAAGCATGAAGGTCACAAGTACTCAAGAAGAGAAGGAAGACGCGGCCAAGAATTCCGAGGAGGAGGGTGCCTCCGAAGATGAACCTCAAGATGAGCATGAATGGGTGCCGGTCAAGGGGAAGAAAAGAAGAACGCCAAGGAAGTGCACGGTCCTTGGCCTCAAGGCACGGCCTAAATGGCCCGAGGACCCACCCGGGAGGATCACACGGCGCTCGACTAGGGTCGCCAAGATGCCACCTTAGATTGATCATGTCCGAGTTTTATGCTCTTGATGTTATGTTCATGATTTGTATGTTTGTTGCTTTGTGTAGGGGGCCTACGTGCTCTCCCTTGTTTTGCTTGTTTTCGTCATAGTATGGGAAGCCTACGTGCTTGCCCATGTATGCCACGCTTTGGACACTTATGCTTGTACTAACCCCTCGGGGTTCATATTTCTCACTCTAAACCGAATTAGCCTTACAACAAAAAAAGTAAAAGACGAGCGATTGAAGATAATTGGCGGTTGAAGATGACGGGCGATGGGCCTGGGTTGGCGACTGCGAGAACCGACGGGCAACTGAAGATGACGGGCGATGGGTCTGGGTCGGCGACTAAGAGGACCGACGAGCGACTAAAGATGACAGGCGATGGGCCTGGGTCGACGACGGAAGGCAGGTTAGGCGCAACGACGCTTGAGCCTTTTGCGGCTGCCAACTTGCAGACTAGGGTTGAACGCGTTTAATGAGAAATTGAAAAGTCAAAAGGAATCTCAGGAATTAGAATGGAAAACTAACTGGAAATAACAAAACATGTAATTAAATTATTAAATTATAATTTTTTAAAATAAAATTCGAATCTAAACTGCATAATGAAATAAAATAGAGGCTTCGAGGTGACATATTATAAATTAGAATAGATTTTTTCCCATGTGTTTTCTTAGATTCTAAATACAGATTGCTAAGTAAAAGGTGTACCAACTATCAAATTTAGTGATACATTTCTTTCGATTTTGATCATATAACAGTTCTCTTTCACTTGTACTTTTAATTAAATATGTGTGTATGTTACTCTAAATGGAAAACTAAGTTTTGAGCAGATTTGTTATCCCTGCCAAAAAAACGATTTAGCAACCACTTGATATTAACGCTAACGGATTTAGCGACCAAGTGGTTGCTGAATGTAGCGACTAGTGACCAAATAAAGTAGTGACCATGTGGTCGCCATTTCGTGGACCAAATTTAGCGGCTACATAGTCTCCAATTAGCGACCATGTGGTCGCTACATCGGGGTCCCGATTTAGTGACCATTTAGTCGCCAATTAGCGACCATGTGGTCATTAAATACCTAATATAGGTGCACGACGTAGGCCGTTAACCGAGATTTAGCGCACGACACATATTTGAATATAGCAACCACGTGGACGCTAAAATTGCTAAATGTATATTTTTAAATTATGTTTTTTTATTTAATTATATATTTAACTGGATTAATAAATATTTAAACAAAATTATAAAAAACATAATTAATTAAAATATTTACAAAAATATTTATAGAAAAACAAATTTAAAAACTAAACTAATTCGTTTCGCGCGCATCGTCGTAATCAGGCGGACGGGACACAAACAGTGGCGCTTGGTTTCGCCTCATGTCCTCCATAAACTTATTCAAGGCCTCGGTCTGGGCTTGCTACGTTGTTGCTCTAGCTTAATGTGTTGGTGCTTTGGCTTCCTGTGCTACTATGTTAGTGGCTTGCGTGTTCTTCTTCCAATTCGAACCTCTACTCACTACGGGTAAAACATCAAGATTATGTCTTCTCCTCAAACTTGCCCAGTAAGGTAGGTTCTGAAAATGCTCTTCTTCTTCCCACCTGAACCTCTACTCATTGCGGTATTGTGCTACTCAGCTCCCACTTCAATTATCCTCAACAAACTCATACTATCAATCTGGTCTAATATCTCGTATCCATCACGAGGTACTAGGGGAGTGCTCCTAACATTTTTACCTTTCTTAAAAATTATTCTTGTTGTTTCGGAATGGATGATTTTCTATTGTAAATCTCATGTGATAGTCGAACCAGCACATTGTGTCCATGAGTTAGATAAAAAGCAAATGTGTTCTCCATGCAATAAGGGAAGCGTATTCCCAAAGGTTCTCCATCCTACATAAACATCGGGTGAATGCAATAAATTTAATCAACACATGCATGATTATAATTCACAATTTTGAAATATATTGCACTAGAACATACCTAACAACATCGAATATGCCGAAAATTAGCTAATAGTCCACAGTACAGCCGCACACATTACAAAATTTTGCTTCAACCATGCATCATATGTGTACGCCCCATTAAGCCAAAAACTCTTGAGCTTGGCTATCAACTGTTGCAAGTAGACATTCAACTTTTGCTTCGGGCTTTTCGGTCCATGCATAATAACCGTTTCAAATATAACCTCGTTTTGCATATAAATTGACGAAAAAAGGTTGTAGGGTGTCAAAATCACATGCCTTGAAGGGTATTGCCGCCCCGACGACCCAAACGAATTGAAACCGTCCATGCACAGTCTAGTTTGACATTTTGCAATTATGTGGTGAAATCTGGCCACACTACATTGAAATGATTTCATGTCTCTGCTGTAACACCCCGACTTCCGACGGGGCGCTACTAAGAAATAGACCTTACTAGGTACTATTTAATTAGGTTGACAACTACACTTTAGGATCTTGCAACGCAGGCACGACGAGAAAACAAAATAAAACATCCAACCTTTTATTTAGTAAAACTTAGAAAACGTAGATATGCATGAATTCCCAAAAATATAAACATTCAAATACGACACAACGCTTACTAATACTGAACTAATCAATCAAAATAATAAATGAAACATAATACTGACTTCATCTAATCAATAATAAAATCAACAACCTAACTATCATAAATGAACTAGCGTAAAACCCATCCCACTATGACACGCGCTCTTTACCGCTCCGGCCCGCCATCTGGCCTCGGTTCCTGCACGGCTCGCTGGTTCATACCTGGAACTAAAAAAATATTCCCCGAAGGGTCAGCGTCTAATCTACCAAGCTAGAGAGAATACGGAAATTGTAAAACGTTTGAAAACACTTCTAAAGTCAGCATACAAATCCACAATCGCAATCATAACTCTACAGGCCAATACCTAAATTAGTTATAATCAGTCACACATAGCCACATACACAATACAGTCACAACCTCATAACAATGCAGTTCCTCCATCTCACAATCCGACTTCCAAGGCGCTCATCACCGCGCCGAGTGCAGAGGCAGGCCCTCTCACTCCACTTCACAATCTCTCTTCTAAACCCCCGGCTAAGCCTCCACTGGAGCACTTGCCAAAAACACACACATAATAATTTTCGTTTTGAAGGGGCACGGTTTCCCAGTCACACGGGTCAACGTAGCCAACTCTTCCTCCACGCCAGCTACGATGGGCCGTGTCGGAAACGGTACCAACACAGAGAAAACGTTCCAAAAATATCCTTCCGATAAAATACGTTCAAAACCATTTTACGCACACAACAATTCAAGAAGTTCAAAACAGTTTATAAAGGCATTCGGGACTAGTTCCCAAAACCCGCCCTACAATATCGATACGCAATCTAACAAGGTAGAGAAGAACCGAGCAAGTCGAAAAACGACTTACCTTAAAGGATGAACTCTTCGATAATATAACCCCCAAAAGATCAACCTCGATCGATAGTAAACACCTAAAACGTTATCGAAAAATTTATTAAACCAATTAACTAAACCACTACGTACTCTTCCAATACCTACTAGCTAATAATGATGCCAAGTTTAACCCGTTTAAACCTACTAACTAGACTTCCTAATTAACAAACAATTATGCATTTGAGTCTTGATCCCCAACTAACTATCCAATACCATACTAATTAATCAATTTAAACTCGATCCCAGCTTACAACTTAGCCCCCCTATTTACCCAATAACCGAAATAACCTACCAATTAACAAAAGTCTAATTATATGGAAATACGTAATCGGCCTACACTACCTAAATCAATACAAATTAAACAAAACTAACTGACACCTAAAACAACACCTACATATCCAATTATAAATAGTCTTTCAACCAAACTCATGCAAAATTATATATACTCCTACGAATTATATACTATATAATTATTAGGTTATCCATCTTATCTCAATTAATTAATTCTAATAAAACTAATCTAACACTTACTCATTCATGCTAGACCATTGTACACATCCGAAACTAAAGCCAACCGAACATATTAGCTTGCTTAAGCCCATTTACCCAACCAAAACATCAATTTATATTACCTATAATCTTAACCCAATACCATATTGATTGGCCCAGCCCACCATTTATTGTAAACAACCCACAGCCCACTAAAAAAAATCTCTTCCAAATTTGAACCGAATGATTCGTTCTCTAAAAAAAAGTTTTCTTTCTTTTTTTTTTAATTTGTAATTCGGTCACCTACGTCTTTGACCAATTCACATGGGACCCGCCTCCTTCTTCCCCGACTGAACAGCGTACCCCCGACTCCCCTTCGACGGCGGCCCTGCAACGAGCGCCCCTGCTAACCGTGACGCCTTCTCCTCTGACTCGCCCCCCTACCACCCACGAGACACCGGCGATCTTGCTCACCCACCGTGGACGACAAGAGGCGGTTTCTCCCGGTCGGCCTCGACGACGACGGCCCGCTCCGATCCGAATTTGCGGGTCGACTACAACCCCTTCCCTGGACTCTACCCACTGACGACGCTCTAACCAACTCGAGAAGGAAGACAGGAAAGGGTAATCGAATACAGGAGATGCGGACTCACCGGACGATGATGCCGTACTGCCGGCGCGATTGGAATATCAGCGGTGGATTGGTGACGACGCGATGGTTGAGCGGCGACAACGCAGAACACCCGATCGGCGACTCCCCCTCTGGTCTTCAACGTAAAGCCGAATGAAGGCTGGATGTACTTCGATCGAATCGTGGCTTCGGGTTTATTTGAAGATCGGGTTTGTTAACATAGGGGTAGATTTGGAGATATATATATCTATATATATCGATTGATCAAAGATAGATTTTATTTTTTTATTTTTTTTATTTTTCGGGATCAATTTTGTGCCTTTGGCTGAGTTGGTTAATTTGGCTCTAAGTTAACTAGGGAGAATTAAGTAAATGAATGAATAAATAAATAAATATATATATATATATTATAAGCATGTATAGTATATAATGGTTTACTTGTACCCAAATATTAGATATAATTTACATGAGGGGAGGAGAGAAAAGAGTGTAATCCGATGATTTCTCAAAATGGATTACTAATTAATTTATCGTTACGAGGTTACTTGCGGATCGAGAAGCTCAAGTAATTGTAAGCGAAGGAACCCGTTTTCCGACTTACGAGACCTAACACGAATACGGATATTACATCTGCATCTGACGAATGTCGCATCACCCCACCTTGTATGTGCTCTAGATGCCATCGCATGTTTTCAACAGTCTCCATCGTTGCATATAACCTCTGCAATCGTTGAGTTATTGACAAGTAAAACATAAGAGAGTAGGGATTGAGCTTCGTCTTACCTTGCTTCCACCTAGGATATTTACATATCTTGCCAGACGCGTATTTGAAATATGCACCCTATTGTATCATACAAGAATTTGGACAACAATCTATGGCATCGTAAGACAGTCCAAGACCTCAACCAGTTTTTTCATGTCGTCAAACGTGGATGGTAATGTTGTCTCGGCGTGAGATACGTGTCTGTAGAAATTTGAAATCATGTCGTATTCTTGCTTTGTCAACCTTAACTTTGACTTGAGGCTAAGTAGCTCAATTGTCGCCTCCAACTAGGTCGCATCACATCCATGCCATAACTTCCTATTGCGGTTGCCAACATGTCGTACATATGCTATGCATTAGGATTGGGCGCTTCATGAAAATACAGCACTCTCTCGGGCCTTACCTCCTCATTTTGGACACAATCACTATAATGTGGTCGGGAATTAAAACCATCATATACCATTTGCTATATTCGATTCTCATACTCAAATACTATTGGCATCGGACCAATATTAGTACATCCTTTTTTATATCTAGACTCGGCCCACAATGCAACAAACATTTCATATGTCTCTCCGTGAGAAATCCACTGGTAATAGTGAGGAAAAAATCCACCTTAATAAGATGATACCGCATATCATCTACTGAAATCAGTTTCCTATCTTGTACTTCGGACGAGGACACCTTAATTCTTGTGATTTAAATCTCGACATTAGAACTCAATAAATTGATCAATGTTAGTAACAAATTGGTCGTTAAAAATCCGTCTATAATATGCAAATACATCCATTCACACATTTTTACGTGTAAACCAATATAAGCTTTAGTTTTACTTAAAAGTGGTAGCGACTACGTGGTCGCTAAGTTAGAGTTAGCAACCATATGGTTGCTATACAAACAAAAAGTTCGATTTTGTACTTGTAAATATTTTTACGAATATTGTTTTATAAGTATTTGGCGACCACATGATCACTACATAGTGACCTTGTGGTCGCTATACGCAAACAAAAAGGACCAGAGTTGTAAATACTTTTGCATGGAATTGTTGTTTTATAGGTATTTGGCACCCACATGGTCGTCGAATGTCAAATTGCGATACTAAATATATTTTCAACAATATGAAAGAAAATTAATCTAAACATATATAACACAATATCCTCTAATTATTTAAAATAAAAAATACGATAACACCAATATTTGTGTAAATGAATAACATTTTACTATATTATACCAAAAACTATAATTACATACTTGTAAATCGTATGGGGCAAAATTCTGACAGAATTTCTCTCCTCCTACAAATTAGATGTGCAAACAAGTATACCTAATTTGTGAATATTTTTGTGTACAAATGAATGATAATGTACATATATGAAACGAGTAGCGATCATGTGGACACTAAATTGGCGGTAATTTTCGCGTGTTTTTGGCGACAATGATATTTAGCGACCACGTGGATGCTAAATCCGTGATATAACGCGCGCCAAAATTAGCTACTTTGGCGTCAATATTTCTCGACCACAAGATGGCTAAAAATAGTGACCACGTACTCGCTACATACTAAGCCGGACATAGCGACAACATGGTTGCCAAATATGGGATAGTATGTAGCGACCATATGATTGTAAAATATCGGTGCCAATATTTCCCGTGAAGTTTTATTGACCATCGAGTATGTGGTCATTAATTTCGAAACCACTCGATCACTAAGTTATTTTTGGGGGGGGGGCTTGGATTTGGCGACGAGTTGGTTGCTAAATCCTGGTCACTAAATCAACGATATGGTGTAGTGTATGGGGTTTTCACTTATGTTGGTTAATAGCAACCTTAGGGGGTTGGGTCACGATTCGTCAAGATCTGGTTCGAGGTGCCCTGATCTTCTTCGATGAGTAACCAAGATAAGTACGGACCACCGAAACATGGTCCACCGAAAGATGTTTGAAAAAAAAAATTAGAATGAAAAAAAAATTATAATTACGTAATGTAACATAAGTAGACTTGTCAATCGGGTCAGACTGGACGAGAAATTCCTGAGGTTTTGGCTTTTCCTTTTGGTGTCCAAGAGTTGAAAAAATACTTATGTTATGTAATGTAACATAAGTAGTTTGGTTATTGTAGGATCGTTAGTACTTAAACGAGTTGGCGACTCATGCGAAGTCGTCGACTTTGAGTTATAAAGCAGCGTAATAAACTTACAAGAAAGATGTTACCAAAACTGTAAAGCACAAGCGATGTATAGTGGAAACTCTTCTTAAACCAACTAGTTTACTTAGAGAAAAACCACTCCCTTCCAAGCTTCTCACTTGTTCGGATTTCAAGAGTCCTTAGACTCCCTCTATTGATTTCTTGAGTGGTACAAAGTTCTCTCGTGTACAAAAATGAATCCCACACCCTTGAACCACGCTCTACCTTTGCACTCACACTCTCAATCTCACACTATGCCTAAGAACACTCGACACAACACTTGCACGAGTCCCACGCACAAGTTCACTATTTCTTTTTCACAAGAATTGCAAATAACGCTCAAGGTCTCACCTTCTATCCTAAACACTGAGGTATTTAAGCTAGGGTAAGAGAGATCTCGTGTGTATCAAATCCCATTCGACTAGGGAAGTGACACACACTCAATCTTTACATATCTTTCCTAATATAACATTCATGCACACGAAATATTCTCTTGAAGATCAAATCGTTCTTCTTCTAATTTTAGCACTCTTTTGTGATGATCTTCTCCTAAAATAAACACTCCAACTGTCTTCAAATAACCGCACACAATCTGTGCGTTCCTTCCTTAAATAGTTTTTTTCGCCAGATGGTCATGTCAGTGACTTTGCCAAGTCGCCGACTCGACTTACAAACTCGAAGTCACTGACTTCCTAGAACCATCAAAACTCTTAATCTTCTAACAAATTCCCCCTTTTTGATGGTGACAAACAACCTGTCCTGATAATATCTTTACGTCATACACACAACATCATAGTATAAAGAGCAAAATGCAAAAGCCATAAAAAGTCCCCCCTAAGCTTAATATCCACATGGTTTCAGTTTTTAGATCCCCCTTATAAATCTATTCCCCCGGTTAATTCCCCCTTTTGGCATCATCAAAAAGATTGTTAAAACAAGAAAAGAAATCAGAGGCAATCATGGAAACTTAAAACATAATATCAAAACAAGCATAAATAGTCATCCACTAAAGCAAAAGATAATGTACAATGCAAAAACAAACAATCCAAAAATGCAGTACAACCAAATCGAACTAAAGCAAAGAAGTCTTTAAATGATAGTGATAATGTGGTAGGGGTAAAAGAGAGCGGTAGAGAGAGTCATAGATGTGCGGCAATCACTGACATCAGGCTCCAAAATCATTGAGCATGTCCTCTATTGCACTGATCTTTGTAAGCACAATACCATACGTGTTCTGAAGCCTCTCATTCAGCCCCTTGAGAATCAAATTCTGCTCCTTAAGTTCTTTCAATTCACCGGCCACTTGAGCAGACTGGATTCCTTCTTCTTGTTGATCTTTGTCACTGACCTCAGAAGTTTTTGAAACCCTTTTGTCATCAACCAAATTTCCTGATCATTTCCTTGTTCAGGAACCTAGAGTTGATGACTTCACCACCATTCTCGTAGACCTTGTGCTCAGACATCAGCATACCATATGGAAGGGCATGCTTGGCAGTTTCAAGCACATGTTTCATGTGGAACATCATCAACCTGGGCATGTTCACCTTCTTCCCCCTAAGAACCTTGTCCATGGCAAGCAGATCTTGAATTAAAGCAGCATTCCTCTTAAGCTCACGTGGTAGAAGGTTATTGATCAGGAAATTGAACACCTTCTTCTCTATTCCCATGTTGTTAACGAGGTATGGGTTGGTGAAATTATCATCACTGTCAGTGACAGTTTTGATGATCTCAGGATCATTAACTCCTTCAGGCCATGAACCTTTGAAGTACTCAGCAAAGCCTTCATGAGGCAACTCCAGAAGGTCATTCACATCCTTGCTAGTAAAGGAGTACTTCTTGCCAGCAATGTATCGTCCTAGAGTCACGTTCCCAGTATCCTCGATCTCTAGCGACTCATAGAACATCTTAGGGTTGTACTCGTATTCTCCATGCATCAAATTATCCCATTTTTGCTTCTTGAGCCAATAATTAACCTTAGTCAGCTTGTACTCCTCTAAGAAGTTTTCTTCCCACAACAAATCTTTGGTGAATTCCCTAGAGGTCATATCAACAACAACAACACAAGTCTTCTTCTTTTTACTAGAACCAACACCAGATTTAGGTGGTGATCTCCCCCTTTTCTTCTTTGTGACCTTAGAGTGAGAGGAGTCACCGCCTTCAGATGCAGCATCAAGGGTTGCCACCCCCTTAGCCTTTTTAACCTTAAGAGCCGTGGTCGTGGCTCGAGCAATAGCAGATCTAGTCTTAGGGCAAGAAGAGGGAGGTATTTCAATTTCCTCCTCTTTCAGCAATTCAGAATCATCACCAAACAACTCCTTTTCTAGATTTCTCTTAACCGACTTGTCCTTTTTAAACAACTTAGGAACAATACGAGGATCAGACTCAGTACCTTCATCAGAGATTTCCACTGGTTCTTTTGGAGAGGTATCCTTCTCAAAAGTCTTGTCATCCATAAACAAGGCACCCACCTTGTCAGTGACTGCGAGAGAGTCACTGACCTCCTTTGCCTGATTTTTAGAAGATAGTCGTTGAACCTCTTCTTCTTCATTCTTCTCTTTCATGTCCTTAGGTGCAATCTCAGATCCTTTTTCCTCTTCTTTCTCTTCAAAAGACCCTACTATAGTTGCGGTCTCGTCCAATTCCATAGAACGACAAATTTGGAGTTCTCACTCTCTCTTCCTCAATCTCTTTCTCAATTGGTTTGGGTGTGGCTGTGTTATCGGTTTCTAAAACGAACACCGATTGCTCCGTTTGACGCGGAGTTCCAGATTTCGGTGAGAGGGTTAGGGTTTGGTTTTCTTGTGAAGGGGATTGAGGATTTTGGGGTTTTTCGAGTGGGATGGGATATGTGGGGTTTGATTTTAGAGAAGAGGAGTTTTGAGTGGAGGTTTCCATGACGTTTTGAAGGGCGATTGAAGGAGATGGTTAGCCAGACATCACCGAGTGAAGGAAATCGTCTCCAAAGAGAGCAATGATTTTCTTCCTCGCCGATTCAGGGCTTTCGGTTTGGGGTTTGGGAGAAGTGGGCAGATAGAGGTGTTGGAAGGAGAAGCCATGGAAGAGGGTTGAAGGTTTGAGGGTTTGAGTGAGAGAGAGAGAGAGAGAGAGAGAGAGAGAGAGGTTTTTGAAAGCGTACCTTTTTCTTTGACGGTTGGAGTATATTTAAGAAGGGGACTTCAAACATAAAGGAAGTTGTCAAATCACCCAGATCATCTCTTTCTTCCTTTTTGAAAAAACTTTCCAATTTCAAAAGATCTTGTTAAGCCACGATCTCATTCACGCGCCAAAACACACAGTCACTGACCTAGATCAAGTCGGTGACCCATATCACAGAATCTTCCCTTCTCAACTGTTTGTGACTTTTGCACAATCCATGACTTTCTTTAATGAAATTACTTGGTGTTGGGGTTGCACAGGGAGTGCCAAAGCAAACCATGTATGAAACAAGACATATATATGCATTTGTCGATCATGATGATAAGTCTCCGTTTACACAAAGATCAAAACGGGCTCATAGACTCTCAAAGCATGATAGGTCAGGGACAAGCATTAGAATCAATCATCATTTGGGCTTGTAATGAGGGTTAGGATCATCAGGTTGATTCTTTTGGGCTAGAACAAAGAGCTGAAAAAGGTTTCACACATACTGAATGTAGTAAAAGTCACCGACAAGTCAAATGCATGTGGTTTCCCAAATATGATGTCTATCAAGAATGCAAAGATTTATACCATAAAAGCATGACTTCAAAACATATGAAAAGCAATCAACTTTTACCAATCATCGAGGGAATTCATGTAGGATAATAGATTATTGAAGAGAGATCATACCTAGTTCCATGCGAAGTTGTTCAAAAGGTTCACGATTTAAGGCCTTTGTGAAGAACTGAAGATGTCAGCTCTTTGATCACTTGTTCTACAAAATTCCATAGTGACCATGCCTTTTTCCACACAATCTCGAAGAAAATGGTGCCTTATCTCGATATGCTTTGTCATTGAATGTTGCACCGGATTCTTTGAGATGTTGATTGCACTAGTGTTGTCACATAGTATGGGCACTGACCCACACTTTACACCATAGTCACTGAGTTGTTGCTTGATCCATAAGAGTTGAGAACAACACGCTGCAGCCGCGATATACTCTACTTCCGATGTTGATAGGGCAACAAAATTTTGCTTTCTTGACCCCCCATGACACAAGGCAAGGTCCAAGAAATTGAGCCATCCCGGATGTGCTTTTTCTATCAACACAATTCCCCGCAAAATCTGCATCCGTGTAGCCGACAAGTTCAAAATCAAATCCTCTTGGATACCATAAACATAGATTGTCAGTCCCCTTAAGATATCGAATGATTCTCTTAACAACTTTCAAGTGGGATTCTCTTAGATTAGCTTGAAATCTAGCACATAGGCATACTCCAAACACAATATCAGGTCTACTTGCAGTGAGATAGAGAAGAGATCCGATCATACCCATGTATATTGTAGCATTGACTTCTGGATCCTTGTCGTCTTTTCCAAGTGAGGTAGTCGGCGACATGGGAGTGTCAAAAGATCTAGAACTCTCAAGACCAAACTTCTTAACACATTCTCTAAGATATTTCTGTCGATGAACTCGTGTTCCATCCTCACCTTGTATGACTTGAAGTCCTAAAAAGAACTTGAGCTCACAGACCATAGTCATTTCAAACTCACTGGACATAAGGTCGACGAACTTCTTCATAAGCTTATCATCTGTTGAACCAAAGATGATGTCATCGATATAGACCTGAACAACAAGTGTATGGCCTCCTTCCTTTAATAAGAACAGAGTCTTGTCTACTTCTCCTCGAACATAACCATGTTGAATCAAGAACTGAGACAAACGGTCATACCAAGCACGCGATGCTTGCTTCAATCCATAAAGAACTTTGTCTAGTTTGTAGACATGATTTGGATGGACGACATCCTCAAAACCCGGAGTCTGTTCAGCATACACTTCTTCCTTTAAGTATCCATTCAAGAATGCATTCTTGACATCCATTTGTTGTAGTTTGAATCCATGATGAACAGAATAGGTAATGAGCAATCGAATAGCCTCAAGACGAGCCACTGGAGCAAACGTCTCATCATAGTCAATGCCCTCCTGCTGATTGCATCCCTTAACTACTAGCCTTGCTTTGTTTCTGACCACGCTTCCTTCATCATCCAACTTATTCATGAACACCCAAAGTGTTTCAATCATAGTTCTTCCATTTGGCATCGGGGCCAAATGACACACTTTGTTTCTTTCAAACTGATGGAGCTCTTCTTGCATGGCACTGTCCCAATCCGAATCTTTCAACGTTTGATCAACATTTTTAGGCTCCAGCATTGAGATGAAAGCATTGAAAGCAGAGAAGCTGTTCAGAGAAGATCTAGTTTGCACCCCCTTTGAGAAATCAATGAGGATGTTAATGACAAGATGAGCACTTTTCTGTTGATAATTCCTGACTTGTAAATCTGTCAAGTCGCCGACTTGTGTCTGAGGTGTATTCTCTGAATCTTCTTCAGAGTTTTCTGGACTTGAGCTTCTCTCAAGAGTTTTCTCATCATCTGACTTATTGTCACTTGATCTTTGATCTTGATTACTTCCCCCTGTTCTGTTTGAGTCGGTGACACTAGCATTGTCATTGACTACTAAATCTTTTTCTGTTGCAGCAAATGGAAGTAGATCATCTTGAACCAGATAGTATCCTTGATCATCATCATGATCCTCAATCATCGAGCCTCCCATTATGTTCTCATCAAACACGACATGAACACTTTCTTCAATCTTCCTCATCCTCTTGTTGAACATTTTGTAGTCTTTACAATGAGGGGAGTAACCTAGAAAAGTGCCAACATCATTCCTTGGATCAAATTTTCCCAAACTATCCTTTCCATTGTTGTGAACATAACACTTGCATCCAAAAGTGCGTAGGTGGGCGACACTGGGCTTAACTCCTCTAAGCAGTTCATAAGGAGTTTTTCCAAGAAGTGGACGAAGCATGGCTCAATTCATCACATAGCAAGATGCATTAATGGCTTCACCCTAGAAATTCTTGGAAGACCACTAGAGATAAGCATGGTCCGTGACATGGTCTCCAAGGCACGATTCTTCCTCTCAACTACGCCATTTTGTTGAGGAGTTCTTGACGCTGAGAAGTTGTGACTTATGCCATTTTTCTTGCAGAATACCAGAAACTCAGAGTTGTTGAATTCCGTTCCATTATCTGACCTGACAGATACAAGAGCAACTCCAAGCTTTTTCTCAACAACCTTCATCCATGCTTCAAATTCTTCAAAGACCTGATCTTTAGAAGATAGAAAAATTGTCCAAGTATACCGTGAAAAGTCATCAACAATGACAAAAATATAGCTATTTCCTCCACGACTTTGGATTCTCATTGGACCATATAAATCTATATGAATCAACTCTAAGGGTTTAGTGGTACTTGCCTCCTTCTTAGATTTGAAGGATGACTTCACTTGCTTACCTCTCACACAAGGCTCACAAACTTCATGCTTGTTCGGATCAATCTTGGGTAGTCCTCTAACTAGCTCTTGCTTATGAAGTTTGTCAAGGAGTTGAAAGCTCGCATGGCCAAATCTTTTGTTCCAGAGGTCGACGACATCTGTAACTGTTCTAAGACAGTTTTTCCTCAGGTTCGAAACAGGGGTCCACTTTATAGAGATTGTTTTCACACACCCCTTTCAAAAGAATCTTCCCCGAGTCGATTTCTTGCACCTGACAACCCTTCTTATCAAAGACAACTTGAAATTTACCATTAGCACAGATTTGGGAAACACTTAACAACTTGAAACTGAGATTATCAACTAGATTCACATTATCTATGGTCAACTTATCAGAAAAACTTACCGTACCAATACCAGAAATACCACATTTAATGTTGTTGCTGAAGGTAATCTTACCTCCCTAGTATTCTTGAAGTGAGACAAAATCCCTGGGGTTCCCCGACATATGAGTTGAGCACGCACTATCAATAAACCAGGGCTGCTTGTCTCCCACTTCAAGCTGCATTGAAAGAATTAGTTCTTACAAACCCAGAGTTGTCTAACTCCTCTAGGTTTGGCAACAAAGTAACTTTTAGGACAACATTTATTACAACTAGCACACACAGATCCTGGAGGGTAGTCGGCGACAACAAGTTTGTCAGAATTGTCATCCAGAGTCCGTGACCTAGCATTTTTCTCATCTTTGTCCTTTTTGTGGCAATCTTGTTAGTAATGACCGGCCTTGCCGTAATACCAACATGTCCTGTGAGACTGTAGGCCAACATACTTGTTGTAGCCCGGATAGATGGGTTTGTTGTTGATGCGCGATTGAAAATCAATTTGTGAGGGAGTCGAGTTCTAGTTTGTTTTTGCCACATATTGTGCACCTTTTGATCAGGATACCACTGTTGCTTCCCTTTGTCTTGTTTGGCCACCACATGAGTAGAACAACTTGCATTGTCACTACCCATAGGGGCTTTACCTTTAGACAGAAAGGGAGCGTGTTTGGTACCCTGAGAGTTGGGTGCATGAACATATCCAATCGCAGACCTATCAGCCTCCTTCACAAATTTCTTTTTGTAGTCATTTCTGACCTCTTGAGCCTTTTCAACAACAAACTCATCTAGCCATTTCTTTCATTTAGTCTCATCATCTATCTTCAGATCTTCTAGTTCTTTGGATAGCTTAGCATGACTGAGCATAAGCATGAGTCTTTCTCCTTCTAAGTTAGTGACTTGTTTCTCCAAGTCCTCAAATTGTTTTTGCAAGTCGACGACTTAGGTTTTTGAGTCAGAACAAGACTCACAAGTTACTGACTTAGGAGAAGAAATCTTTTCCAATTCAATAGCTTTAGAGGACCAGAGTTTGTTATCATCGAAAAGATTGGAGATAGTTTCTTCATTTTCTTCCACTTTTTCTCTTAACTCAGTGACCTGAGTTCCAAGTTTTTCGATGATAGCAACCAATTGTTCCCTAGACTTTTTAGCAAGAAGAGAAGAATGTTCAGAGTCATTTACCTCTTAGGATGATTTGTCTTCAATGGAAATACAACAATTTCCTCTTGTCGGTGACACCTCGTCATCATCGTTTGACATATCCCAAGTTGCCATCATCCCTTTGCCAGCTTCTCCGTATCTTCTTTTTGGACATTGCCTGGCAAAGTGTCCCTTAGCTTGACATTGATAGCAGATTACTTCCTTCATGTCTTTTCATTCCTTGTTCGACTCTGGAGTCTTGATAGGAGCTTTGTTGCGGTTCCATAGACTCTTCATAGCCTTAGAGATGAGAGTAACATTCTCATCTACTCCTTCAGTGTCATCGTCTCCCTGAGCCAAGTCAAAAGCCCTTTCGACTTTTAAAGCAATGTTCTTGACCTTCTCCGAGTCAAGACGTTCTTCTCTCCTTTGTTGGATGCCTCCATACATGGTGAGTTGACCAACAACATCCTCCAAGGTCAGCTCCTTGGTTTCTTTTTGTGTAAGCGGTGACGCCGCGAC
This sequence comes from Fallopia convolvulus, assembly GCA_964016875.1. NCBI lineage: Eukaryota > Viridiplantae > Streptophyta > Magnoliopsida > Caryophyllales > Polygonaceae > Fallopia > Fallopia convolvulus. The sequence goes on from OZ024722.1 coordinate 48,268,103, forward strand.
AATGTCCCAGCTTTTGTTCAATCCAGATATCAGCTTGTTGGCCTGCTTCCATTGAGGAAGCTTTTCTCCAAGGAATTCCAATTGGTTAACAATGGTTTGGAACCTCGAATGATAATCCCTGAGAGACTCACCCTTTCCTTGAAAGAGATTCTCATAATCTCTTTCGAGACTTATGATCCTATCTTTCTTGACATTCTCATTTCTATGATGAAGCCTTTTGTATCCGATAACCTTTTTAAGGTCACCGTCTGTGAGAGCATGATGAAGGACCTTCTTTGCCATAGCATTCTTTTTCAGCTTCTTGAAGTCGACATCATCGTACTCAACAGTGGTCTTTTCCGTCTTTTCGTCTTTGCCAACGAAGGTTTCCGGGCCGATCTCAATCACCTTCCACAACTGACCATCCAGAGAGTAGATGTGGGTCTTCATCTGTTCAACCCACCAGTCGTACTCTCCAACCTTGAGGATTGGAGGCTTCCAGAAAGAGTCACTCACAACAATGTTGGTGGACGACATTTTCCTGTAAGAAAAGTACTAAAAACACAATCTAGAGCCTAAGCTCTAATACCAATTGTAGGATCGTTAGTACTTAAACGAGTCGGCGACTCCTACAAAGTCGTTGACTTTAGTTATAAAGCAGCGTAATAAACTTACAAGAAAGATGTTACCAAAACTGTAAAGTACAAGCGATGTATAGTGGAAAATCTTCGTAAATCAACTAGTTTACTTAGAGAAAAACCACTCCCTTTCAAGCTTCTCACTTGGTCGGATTTCAAGAGTCCTTAGACTCGCTCTATTGATTTCTTGAGTGTTACAAAGCTCTCTCGTGTACAAAAATGTGCCCTTGAACCACACTCTACCTTTGCACTCACACTCTCAATCTCACGTTATGCATAAGAACACTCGACACAACACTTGCACGAGTCTCACGCACAAGTTCACTATTTCTTTTTCACAAGAATTGCAAATAACACTCAAGGTCTCATCTTCTATCCTAAACACTGAGGTATTTAAGCTAGGGTAAGAGAGATCTTGTGTGTATCAAATCCCATTCGATTAGGGAAGTGACACACACTCAATCTTTACATATCTTTCCTAATATAACATTCATGCACACGAAATATTCTCTTGAAGATCAAATCGTTCTTCTTCTGGTTTTAGCACTCTTTTGTGATGATCTTCTCCTAAAATAAACACTCCAGCTGTCTTCAAATAACCACATACAATCTGTACGTTCCTTCCTTAAATAGTTTTTTTCGCCTGATGGTCATGTCAGTGATTTTGCCAAGTCGCCGACTCGACTTGCAAACTCGAAGTCACTGACTTCCTGGAACCATCAAAACTCTTAATCTTCTAACAAATATGAATTTAAGTGTTTTAAGAGTTGAATCCTACTAATTTAAGGGTTATGAACACAATGAGAAGCTTGAATTTAACTAATTTGAATCGGAGAGGGACGTCAACTAGAAAAGTCAAAACCTCAAGGGTACCAAAAAGAATAAGATTTTTTCTTAGACACCAAAAGAAAAAATATAAAACTTAGGGCACCAAAAAAAATTTCCCTAAATTTTATAGCTAAAATTCGAAACTTTGTACCAACTAAAGATCAAAAGTTAAAACTAAATAAAAAGCCGGGTCAATCACCAGCTTGTTTTTTTAGTCTAGCTAGCGGGCCTGTCTTCAAACAAGCCCAAGTTCATTCAAACTGATAAACAACCCTAGGAAGGAGGAACCAGAACCAGAGAGAGAATCAGGGAGGAACGACGGACTCGGGGAGAAAGAATTCGAATACTTCACCGCCGGCATATCTTCTCTGCCTCGTCAAAGTCTACAAATTCGTCTCCAAAATTGATCGGTTTGAACTTGTCCTTCTCAATTGAATTTTATTTCCTAATGTCTATTATGTCAACCGTGGTTCTTAGTTCTCAATTGAGAAAGATCCAAATTTCCATTTGTTCTTTGCCGTCGGCGCCTGCCTGAGAACTTCCGGCCGCCAGTGGGGGCAGCCGCCTTCCCGCGCCCCCACCTGTCTCCGCCACTGTTTCTTGCCCCCAATCCCCCGTGTATTTAATGGTATTCTCGCTGTATGAATACTCCATGGAGGTTGATTGAGTGCGGTTGTTGCTGGTATAGATATTGCTCTATATAAATATCTTGTTCACAGTTGTTGAAAGCCCTTTCTTTCATTATTATTATTATTGTTATTTTTTTTAATTTATGGAATTATCACGTTCACAGAGTGATTGAGCTCCTTTGTCTGTTCATAGAAAAATTGCACCGTTGCTTTCCAGTTCAGTTAAACAACTTGAACCTATTTTTTTAAAAATATCTCAGCCGCTTGTTTAAGATTTTAATTTTGAATAGATTTACCGGAAGAGAATGGTATTTTGATGATAAGATCTCAAAATTCTATTGTTCTGTTTGTTCATTGAATTTCTCTCTTACTTTGATCTACTCCTTAGTTATGGGTGGTTTGAATGCTTCCCAGTGTTTAGAAAAGCTCCAGGTGCGCCTAGGCGATGGGCCTGCCTGGGGCGCCTGACCACACATCTAGTTGGAAAATAGTAACTATATAGCATAATCAAAATTTCAAACTATAACATTTTCATCGTAGGGCGTTACATTGTAATAAAACCAAGTCTAAACTCTAATGGAGTAAGCAAGTAAGAAAACCAAGTCTAATGAAAGCATCCCAATATGGTTTATTGTGAGAGAAGGGGAGGAATATGGTTTGTCGGGAGAGGAGAGAATTGTTTTAATGTTTGTTTTATGCTTGAGAGAAGGGAGAGGAAGAGTCGTGTGAAGAGAAAATAATTGACAGGTAAGTAAAAGATATTAATTGTTCATGGGAAATGATGATAGATATAGATCACACAAAAATTTACACTTATATATGGGAAAAGGCATGGCACATGGTGCCTGATGCCTAGGCACGCCTTGCCATGCCTGAGGCTTGGGGGGCCACACCTTCTCAAACACTGTAGAGTCTTACTGTGAAATAATCTGGTTTAAATGAAATTTGTTTTTAGTATGTGTATTTTTTTTTGACAATCTTTTTTGTATGAATTGGTTATTCATGTATATCTACTGCATGCAGGTCTATGTTGTTTATTTTCATAGAAGACTTTTCAACTTTGGGAGGTAAGTTGAAGTTTATATTTGTCAGCTTTGCAATTGTTGGGGACAATAGAGTTAGTTTTTGTAGGTTGATTTTGCCTGCTATTGAACGTTCAGTGTTGGGATTAATAGGCTAAGATTTGGTTGAGCTGTTGAAGTGATATATATGGCAAACCATTTTTGCGGGTTCTGGGACTTTATCATTGCAAAACAATGTACATATGGAAAAATATTGTAGTTTGTTGAGTTGGAAGTGCACTTAAATTTCAATGGCTAAATAAGGTATACGATTTGTAAACTGAAGTTGCAGTTACACAGATGTGACAGGTTTTCCTTAGACCCCAAGGGTTTGTTTGGTAAAATGCTGGTGATAAGGTAGGGGCTCAGTGAGGTAATTGAGAAGGTGATAATATGTTGATAAGGAAGCCTTAATAATGTGATCTTTGCATATTTTTCCAAGCACACTAATTTTTTGTGCAGGATTTTTTTAGCCATTTATTTTCTTAAAACTTTAACTGAAATATAGACCTAAAGAATCAGTAGGGTACATCATGGATATTGCATTGAAGTTTGTAAGCAATTGTTAGTTGATATCGTGGTTGTAACAATATATTTTTTAATTTAAAAATAAATCAAAAGAATCATATCAATGTTTTTCGAGAATAGAAGGTCACATAAGATGATACAAGTAGTTTGCAATTCTTATTTGCACTGAGTATCATTGTTCAGTTACATTTGATGTATCAATTCTGGTTCTACAATGTGTCTGGTGTTGTCTACAGTGATCTCTTGTGTATTATCTGCCATAATCTGATGCTACATTACTTTTGTTTCAGCGAGCAGTAGAAGGAAGCAGATATTAGTTGCCCATTATCCACAGGCTGTTTGATTGCGCATCGATACAAGTTGCTTCTTGAGATATCTCTAATATTTTAGGAATGTCAGCTGATCAACGTAAAAAACGGCTGAGTTCTGCTAATGTTTTTGGCTATACTTCTAGAGAGCAGTATAGGGCAAAAAAGAAGCATCTCTCATCCTCACAGTTTGATCTGAACTGGAAATTGAATTCTCATACGCCTCTCAAATGGGATGACAATGAAAAAAGAGCTGTAGCAAAAGGGGAGCAGATTGGACTTTCCAAGAGAGATCTCAGACCATTTAAAGCTCCTGCTCCTCATCATAACAATAGCTTGGCAGATGTTATTGCCATCCCCAAGGATGTGTTCGAGCTGGATGACTTGGCTGATGTTCTATCTTATGAGGTAACTGATGTTATGGGCTACTTGTTTCTATGGTTACAGTTTGTGGATGATATTTTTTTAATAAAATTGATTTGATACAGGTTTGGCAGTCCATTCTCTCAGACAAGGAGAGAAGCCATCTCACACAATTTCTTCCTAGAGGTGTTGATCCAGATGAAGTTGTTCAAGATTTGCTTGCGGGAGAGAATTTACATTTTGGGAATCAATTTATAAACTGGTGGGTACTGTTTTTCAAAGAGCTTTGGGCCTGTATCAGTTGCTGTAGTTCAGGGTCTTGTTGATTAGTTATATTTCTGAAGATGTTGAGAACATGTGCATATTTGCATGTCAATGAATGAGATTTGTAATGATTGCAAGTGTGATAAGCATAGTAAAAGGGACTGATACATAGACGTAAAATGTTTTTTACTCGTCAAGTAAAATAGACATATTCTTTCTGTTAATATAACCTTCTTTCTTATCAATTGTGTGGAAATACATCATGTTTTCTACCATATTTTAAGCATCTGAAACCACTGATATGTCAGATTTCAAAAGTTACATATGCCTGTTCTCTTTTATCTGCATATACATTGGTCGAACTTGTTCTATGAAGTTTCCTTTAACTTTTATGTTGTTTTCTATGAATAATAGTATCAAGAGCTTACTCTAGGGTGGCTTACACTGCACTGCTCTTTTGGTAAAAGGAAAACGGTGTGGGTGAGGATTCTACTTGTTTAATTATGATTTCTGTTCTTTAACTTTGAGAAACCCTGCCTGGAAGGAAACTTTACCCCCTCTTAGTAACCTGAATAAAAAGGGACCAAACCTCTACTTAGGGTAACAGAGTTCCTATCACATCATACCACTCTGTTCAAAATGTACATGATAGAAAACCAGGCACTTTCCGTCCTCTTCTTTGATTGGCCTGCTGTAAAATATAACCTCTGGCATTGTGAGCATTCTATCAATATCTTTATATATTCCCGACTTCCTCTCCCTTGTTGAGCTTGAGTCCACCCGGGGCTGGCTACGTTTTTTGACCCTGGAGGGGGTTGGGGGGCTAGGAAGTAAGTCTTTGAAGGATGGATCCTAGCACTTTGACATGATATAATGTAAAGGAGGCTAGTTTAAATACTCCCTTGGTTTGCTTATTCCGTATCAACGTATAGCTCCAGTTCGGTGATGGTGCACATGTGCTCACATAGGGTTTTTTTTTATCATGATTTTCTGATTAATTAATTATGAATTATGATCTTTGAGCCTTTTTGCTCTATACTAGTTGATGTCAGAAATGTTATTTAAAATACTTAGTATTTATACATCTTCATTTTTGCAGGAGCTCTACACTGTGTTCTGGTGAACTTCGTCCAGAAGCAGTTCTTCACTATGATGAAACATCTAGAACTCATAGGAATGCATACTATTCTGAGCTGCAGAAGTATCATGACAAGTAATCTACATGTGCTCAAATATATCAAATATCATTGTATAGTTTACATCACTCAAAAGGTGTATAGCTGAAGGGTTCTTTGCATTTTACGTCAGTATGATCAGGAATTTGCAGAAGCTGAAGGACAGATGTGCTAATGCCAAGGATCCAGAAGCAGAAATTGAGCAAATGATGTGGAGGTGAGATTTTCTTGTTCATCATAAGATGTGAATATTTATGGAGGTTTGAAATTGTGGTCATTATGTTCATTTATGGTGATGCAGAGGCTACTACTGTAGTATGCTGACCCTTGCAGTTAATTGGGCTCGTTAAATAGTGTTCAATTTTAGAAACTTGCATGATTAACCTTGATCTTGATGCAGTTACATTCATTTTGTTTTCTATGTTAATTCTCTTACTGTATGTTAGGTTATTTATGACGTGAAGAGAAATTACACAATCATGATATCTCAGTTTGTAGGTACCTAAGTGAATTATTTTGAAAAGATCAGTCTTGGATTTTTTTTGCCTAAGTTTTACTATCTAAATGCTCTCAATTTCATGGGTTCACGATATCATATTACAGACACTTAGAAGCCATTGTCGAAAGTTAGTATGTAAATAAAGTTGCACTGGGGCTACAATTTAGATACAATTATGTTTGAAGGTAAAAGAGACTTCTGATTCTATGCCTCCCTTTTTTTCAAGCTTCAGTCAGCTTTCTTTAGGCAAATGTCTCTAAGTAGCTGCAGGTCGAAAGCTTCAGTCGGCTATTTTACTTCTGACTCTATTTCTCCCTTCTGATAAGTGCTTTTGAAATAAAATTAAATGGACAAATTCTCACAAAATCCCTGTAAGTGTTGTTGAACAGGATTATGAGGTCGACACTTGCAGTTTCTGTTGAAATGTACGTGGTTATAAATAGCATATTAGCATGTTTATTAACAAAATGGAATGTTTTTTCGTGTATGTAATTGGTATTGGTCCTTAGATCTCATGCTTGACATGAAGGTATCCAATCAATATAGTCGAATAAAGCATATTCTAGTTTTTAAAAATGTTTATTATCATTGCAGTGAGGCAGAATTTTTTTTGCCTTGATCTTTTGTTTCACTTGTTGGTGGAAAGTAGTTTTTGGGTGAAAAGTAGTTTTGGGGATCAAATAGAACAAGGCCCAGTGGTTTCTTATTTTACTCCGCTGAGGTTTCTTATATTGCAGTGGTTTCTTATTTTACTCTGCTGAGGTGATCTCATATGTGAAACATTGAATTGTTTGACAGGACAAGAAAGCAACCTGCGAAGGAAGTGAGGCACCACAACCGAGAGCAATGTGTTGCTGCTGATGAGAAAGCATGGAGTAGTGATAACCAAAGCCCCTTAAAGGCAAGGGGTGAGCTGCTAAGGAGGTAAATGAACGTACTTGCATGGTTATTAAGAGCTGGTCAGCTTTTCCCTGCTTTTTTTTTAACCAGTAAAATATACTGAAATCATTATCCATATTAGCAGCAAAGACTCTAGGAAGGATAAAGATGGGAATCAAGCGGGTTCCTTAGATGTGATGAAGTCAAAATCTAAGAAAAAAGAGAAGTTTCCAAAGGCCATTGTTAACAATGGTGATGGCTCCAAGTACATGTCGTATGTGAAGGTAATATGTCTTTTGTTATATTGTGATTTTAACTGTTACTTGACTTGCAATGGTTGAAATCGGTTCTAATGCTAAAAAGTTCGATTCTATGTGCCCTTGTTGTAGGAGAATATTTTATGGGATTTATGAATCCCAATTTGGGAACTAACAAACAGCATGCATCCAGTAAATGTCGCTGAAATTGGATTGTGGCATTATGGATGGGTGGTTTGTACATTATGCAGATATTTATGGAAGTAACTTGCCTTTAATTAGTCTCAATAACATCACATTGCTGCTTTTTAATTTAATTTTTTAATCCTTGAAATTCAGTTTTGTTTATGTTTCTTCAAAATCTTTATCTATGGTTATTTTTTTGTTTGGGTAGTGCTAAATTGCATTTTCTGATTCTGGAATGTGAGAATAATGTTCTTTCGATAGTTTCTGAGAGATAATAATCAGAAGATATAAATTCCTGAATTAAATTTCTCATGTCAGATTTTATAACTCTCATGGTTCCATATATATCAGATTAGCAAGTCGCAGCATGAACTTGTTAGGAGCATGAAGCAATCCGGCAATAGTATTCAGTCTAAGGCTCTGAATCGTGTTATCGGCAACCTTACTAGTTTCAATGTAAAACCATATGTTATGTTTGAAGAGGAAGAACAAAAGAGAATTGAAGACTATTGGTAAGTTTATGTAAATATATATATTAAGCAAAAAATTGTTTCTGCTCTTAAGCTTTACATTTTAATATCACAAGGTATGAAACTTTCAGGTCAAACTTGGCAAACAAGGATATTCCATCTGCGTTTTCAAAATGGGGAACGATTCAGTCGGAAAGAGGCAAAATTATGAATTCACTATGCCTTGAAATAGAAGAGAAACTAAAGCACCTGATGGAGGTTTGTGCAGATCAACATTACACTTTGCTTTTTCCGTAGTTGTTCCTATAAAAATTATTGTAAAACTTTGAACCTATTGTAATTACCCCTGATCTTAAACAATGGAAAGCAGGAAGAGGAAACGGATCATTCTGAAGACACTCCCTATTACGAAGAAGGAAGTGTAAGCTCTGATGAAACCGAGCAAACTCGAGAAGCTGAAGCACCACCTGCAGAGGAGTCAGCTTCAGATGATGGTCAAGACTCTGATCCATCATCCTCTCCCGAAGAACAATCTCCATTGCAGATGCCTTCTGTAGATGTGAACCAGTTTTCTGCGGAACCACAAGCTTCATTGCAGATACCGTCTTTAGATGTGAACCAGTTTTCTGAGGAACCACAATCTTCATTGCAGATAGCGTCTTTAGACGTGAACCAGAAATGCAGCCCAATGGATCTAAATGAAGAAGACAATCACATCGCACCCAAATCAAATGAAGACGAATCCTGCAGTGCATCAGAGTCTCCTGAAAAGAAGACCTCTATAGATATTATGGTGAACCAAGAAGTTCCACACTCATCTGCAAGAGATGATGTGTGGCCCACCATGGTCAGATCTGGGTCTTCCTTTTGCTCTTCAGCCATGGATTATGCTACTTGCAGTTCAATGCCCCTCAAGATTCCCGAGCCTATTGAACACCAAACAGCTCAACTAATGGATCTTGAATCCACTATTCCTGCAGTAAATCCCTCCAAGATTATGTTGCCTCAACAATCTGATCAGCTTCCCTTCTTTGGTTCGTACCAGACAGACAATTTTCACCAGGAGCCGAAAAAAATACCATTAGGGTTTCACCCAACAACCAGTCTTCTAATAGAACCGAGCCACTTTCCCACTCCGTCTTTCCCCTTGGAACCTAGGCTTAGAGCGCAGAGCGACTTTTACTTGCATCCAAATAATATCCCAGAGAACATTTATCCAGACAATACCAGATTCTCTATCCCGAGACCAGAGCAGTTCACACCAATCAATATGCGGGATTGGAGCAACACTCCCCGTTTCTCAGCTCCTCCTCCTATGCATCCTCCTTTAACGAACTCCATGGATCTTTTGACTCAAAATTGGTTCCCTGTTGAAAATAGAGCGCCTCAGCCCAGTTGGTCAAACTCAGAAGTAGTTTTCCAAAACTCGAGCATTGGTAGTGGGAGCGGTGGAGGAGATCAGACCCTTTATAGCGTTTTGTCACAATGCAGTAGCCTCCAACCCGTCGCTCCGGCTTTCGGTTCAATGGTGGGCCCGCCTGGAAATTTTGCTGAGGATTTGGGCATTGGTATTCCTAGAACAAATCCTCTACCGCCACCACCACCACCACACTCTGTATCCATGTCTCCACTTGATTACTTGAGTGGTGGACATCATGACATTGCGCCGTCTACATTAAAGACTGGTGAAATGGGATGGATGAACTTACATCACTCGACAGGGAAACCGTTTCCTAAGTCCTGGAATCAATGACACACTTCTAAGATGGCTTCTTGGCACACTACAAGTATTATCTCTAGAGTGCCAGCTGTCTTGATATAGAAACTCCTAGGACTGGAGTTCCTAAGGTTGTGTACATAGCATATACAGAGCCATAAAACAGAGTGTATATATTCTAGATGCTTATAAGAGGGTTAGGTAATCAAAGAACTCGAAATTGCCGAAGGACTGAGCGAAATTTCTGATGAGAAAATCCATCTTGTAATCGCCATGGTATTTACAGGAAGCCCTCCTTTTCTAATTGAGAAGATGCCCTTAGATTAGAGGGCGGCGTGGCGTTGAATTGATCTTATGGCTGTCGTTAAAATAAACAATTGTACCCATTTCTTTTTGTTGCATAATATTATTGGATACTGGTACTATGAATAAGCAAATGGTTAAATTAGTTGATCTACAGTCTCCACTTATGCTATCTTGCTGGTAGATATGGGTTTTGCCCTTTTAATGGTTACTGGTTAGTATATGGCGATTTTATTCTCGTGGTCTTCTTTTCGTGTGGTGAAATTGAAGTCAAGACTCATCAAGACTCGAAAATTGCTGCAATATTAATAACAATGACACTGGGAGCTGATTACATATGTAATGGTCAACTGAGAAGGCATGGATAATGTCCACTGATTATGTGCGAATTTATCCGGGGAAAAAAAAGTGAGAAGGAACATGACCTTTAGTTTTAAAAAAGTGAAGACCTAAACCTCTCTTTTATTTATTAATGTTCATAATTTTTTGAAAAAATGTGCACAAATTTTTGCCTTAAACGTGCATAAATTTTTAATTGAAATGTACGGAGTATATGATATTTTTAACTAGATGTCTTGTGATGCGCTTAGTTTTGTTGCTTATGTATTGATGCAGGCATATTGTCATAAAAAGTGAATCGATTTATACTTAGATATACATACATGGGCGTAACTAGAAACTTCTCATTGTAGGGACCAACAAAATTTTCCAACATAGTTAATGTACGTTTCGAGAAAGATGTAGAAATAAAAAATATAAATTTAGACAAAGAAGAGAACATATTTTATAGAGGAGAGACTAAAATATTTCAAAATATAATTACATTAAGAAAACAAGAGTTTATTATGACAACTTATATAATTATGAATTATGTTTCAGAATACATTTAAGTTAAGAAAACAAAAATGTTTCAGAATACAAATTAATTGAATCTATAAATATTAAAAGTTTGTAACTAAAAAATAAAACCCAAACTAAAGCCCTCGTGCTAATAATGAATTGTATGATTCAAGATATCCCAACAATAACTTATTGTTTCAGAGTTTTTGGGTTCAATCACATTATGAAAGTGGGAAGTTTAACAAAAGATAAAAGCATTCTAACTAAGTAAATGACTTGTTAGAAGGGGTTTGTATACGTCCAATCTTCAAACGTTCATAACTTTTTGCTCAAATGTTAGAATGGAGCTTATAATATATCAAATTGAAACTATTGACAAGAGGAACATATATACGAAATTTTTTTTTGATTGAGGGACATGCCCCCCCCCCCCCCCAAATAGCTCCGCCCCTTATACATATATCGTTTTTCTTTGAAATTATGTATGTAATTTTGAAGTGCATAAATTTTTATCTATATGTACTTAAATATTGACCTAAATGCATCGAAAATTAATTGAAATGTGTATGGCCTTTTAAACTATATGTGCATGAATTGGGATCTACATAAAATTTGTCTACGTGTGCATGTATATTGACATAAAAGGTCATCTATTTTGTACTTAATATGCATCACTTGTAATTTTAAAAGATGCATACCCTTTTGTCTAAAAGTGCACAAACTTTTGTCTAAAAATACATAAACATTGTCTTGAAAGTGCATAGTGCATACATTTATACATGATGTTCATTACTTATTATTTTAAAATGCGTGCGCACACACATACATATATTGAACTAGTGATGATGCCCGTGCATACGCACGGGACTATTATTTTGTACAGATATATTAAGATATTTTATATTTTTAATTATATACCATTTTCATGTTCTATCTTAATTTATTTATGAAAATTTTAAATACATTTAATGATGCAAAAATATTTAAAAAGTAAGCATTTGACCATCTTACATTCTTCTTAGATTAAAATTAATAATGTAAACCGAGATTATATGGTTCCATTGTTAATGTTTGAATATATGGCTATTTTTATAATATGTGCTTAATGTAATTTTGAAACTATTGTCCCATGTAATAATTAAATTATCTCACTTATAATTCTTCCCAAGTACTATAAACCATGTAATTGCAACTAACATACATAAATATATAAAAAAACAAATTCTAAATAGTTTAGGTTTTTTTTCTTTTACTTTCAAGGTTTTTTCCTTTTTCATTTGGATAAATAGAGTAACATAATCCCATTAATATATTTTGGTTCTTATTTGTCAATAGAGTAACATTGCATTTTGTACGCTGAAAATTTCTCATAATATATCTTCTTATCGGTGAGAAAATTATACAACAAACTAATTAAACCAAAATAAGTACTTTCTCCTTTTCACAAATATAATTTACCCTGAATTTTATAAATTTGAAAATGTGTAACATTTTTCTTATTGTTTCCTTAAGTTTGAATTGCTATCGTCATTAGTTACCTAATATAAACATTTGCAACATATATCCTTTGGTTTATAAAACCTTCAACCTAATCTTATGTTTCACTTGGTTATCTTTCACATTGTTTACTTGTTCTTTTATTATATTTTAGAGGCTACAACCATTTACAAATTACTAAAATAGCGCATGAATTACGTACGATCAAGGATGGAGCTTAAAACATTTTTCAAAAAATATATGGACAATATATGTGATAAAGTAATTCACACCTTATGCAATAAAACATACATATGGTTATTATCCTGATTGTGTTGGCCAACAAAAATACTGGTTCAAACTAAATATGATCATCAATTCCATTTAGGAATAGTATGAAAAAGAGGTTGGACATTGTAGAGGATGTAGTATATGTTTGAGTTTTGAGTTGTTGTTCATCTTGTGCACTTCAAATTATGATGCTACTTAGAGTTTTTTCTTTGTTCTTCTAAGGATCCTCCAAGATCCCTATTTTTTTAATTTCACTACATAAAGAGGGTTTGAGGGGGGATGAATTAAATTTTTTTATAGGATTTAAAAAATAGGCGTTAGATTTGAGTGTAGGTGTTGTACGAAATTTTAATTATTTAAATCTTAACTTTCTTTGATTTAATATGAAATGTAAACATCATAAACATTGAGTTAAAGAAATATTTTTGATTTAATATGAATGAAAACATAATATATACAATTTTTTTCTCAATTGTCATGGATTTTTCTTCATTTTAAGCTTCTTATCGTATATAATAAAATGGACTTATTTTGCAAATGGGAAAATTATACTTAACTTTAAAATTATGGTAGAAAATGTTTATATGAAAAAATGTCTATAACTGGTACCATATCGATTTGAATAGTAATTTTTTGATTTGTACACAATCACCATAACCATCGAGTTAGAAAAAAACCTTTGCTTTATATGAAATGAAAAATATACACAAAATATTTCTTAATTATGATAAGGCTTTGATTGCTAAATTTTTTATGATGATAATAAGATAGGATATACATGTGGGGAAATAAACTTACAAATAGAGAAACTAATAAGTAGATAGATAATGTCATTGAAAAATAAAAATGAACTAAAAAATAGTAGACTAAGAAGATTTGAACCAATGACCTATGGGTTGATGGGAAAGCACTCTCACCACTAAGCTACACATAACTTTTTTAACTTGTTTTTACCAGTAGTAATTATATAGGGATTATTATGAGCATAGTTAATGAAAGCAATAAATGGTGGCCAAACCCAAACTTATATGTATATAAGATTTTAAAATCCGGTGAGAACTACTCTTGTGGTAAAGACTAGGCTTAAAATGAGAACTAAGCTCAACCATTGCATTACTGACGATGTATTTTCTGTGGTCGTTAATACCTATCAAAGAAACCTTAGCTTTACCAACTCAGTAGAGTGGCAAGTAAGGGTCGATCCCACAGAGACTCGTGTATTTATGTAATTACTTAGGTGCCAAGTAACCAAGAGAGGGGTTTTTTATTTAATATTTATCTAATCTAAGATGCAAAAGTAAAAGTAAGTATGAATGCAAATATGATTTAAATATATGAAAGACAAGCGTGTTCAACTAGTTAAATCCATCATAGATATGCTTATTGATCATTGATTCTCTTGACTCTCAATTTACTTGAATAATCTACTGTGGATTACACTCCTACTAAGGATTATGACCCAAACTTCAGAAATAGTTGAAAGAACTAACAGTCTAAACAACCCTAATCATTTAACAAACTAAAACAACGTCTAGATTCAATTAAACGACAGCTTTACGACTCAAGTTATCAATAGAAACAAACACTTAGAGCAAACAGACATCTAAGTTATTTGTGGATTTATTCCCTTCTACCATTGAATAGCCCGAACGAGTCCAAACAATTATAGATGCTACTTTATCTAATCAACCCCGAACGGGCATTAATCAGATTAGTTGTAAATTAACCTAGAAATTCTATTAGGTAGCTAATCTAACAAAACCCTAGAATAATTCTGATTCAATTAAGCACATTGAATAAAACCTATTCAAGTTGATTAGAATCAATCAAACCTCACAATATTATGCAATCTATGATTTCAATAACTAGTCAAACACAATAAATTTAGCAATGCATAATTAAATTAAAAACAAAATTATATGAGTTTCAAAGTTGCTCTCTTGAGAGAAAAACCTAGCCTCCCAAAGTCTGATAAAAGTTATGAGAAAAATAAACTAACATAGGTTTATATATGTCTTCTAAAATAACCCTCAAAAAGTCTATCATTAAGCCACTACTCGGAAGATATAACCCAAGCCCAAAAATCAAGCCCAAATGTCGGCCCATGATGTCCGCGTCAAATGCTCGGGTTGCCAATTGCTCGGCCGCGCAATTACATGCTAACTCGCGCAATTGCCTCGGTTCAGCATTCAGGCGTCACTTTAGAGGCTGTTTTGACCCCCTTCGAGTTAGAATTTGGACTTGGAGTAAAAATATGAATTGTATCTCTTTGAATTAGCTTTCCATTGATACCAAATCTAGCCTTATCCGAGCACTATAACTCCCAAACCAAACATTGCAAGATAGAAGTGTCGTAACAACAATGCCAATGCATAGCCCGGGTTTAAGCTTTCTTTTCACACAAGCTCTTGGGCCTTAGCTCTTCTAATCTTCACTTGTATCACTTTAAGCTTCATCTTCATCCTCTATAATCATCTAAGATCCATCCCGTCCATGCTTGTTTACCTAAAGATCTGCAAAACCGAGCAAAACAAGCGCAACCACCCGAAGACACAAGATCATAGAAACTAAACTAAAACTAACTAAAACTTATGCTAAACCAACATAAAACATGCATCTAAACTACACTTATATGCAAGCTATCAATTACTCCTTTACTATGTATTGAATGATCAAGATTTTTTCATAAATTATTATTTTTTATTTTTTTTTCATTTTTTCATTTTTTCATTTTTTCATTTTTTCATTTTTTCATTTTTCATTTTTCATTTTTCATTTTTCATTTTTCATTTTTCTCATTTTTTCATTTTTAATATTTTAATATTTAATATTTTTAATTTTTTTTAATTTTTGTGAAAATCAAATTTTATAAAAAATGAAATCAAAGCACATAAAAATTGAACTTATCATAGATAAAAAATGAACTCGTAGAATATGAAAATTGAACTTATACAATATAGAAAATTGAACCCCCTAACATAAAAAATTGAACTTCTAGTGTATAAAAATGAACTCGTAGTATATAAAAATAGAAATGTCATATTTAACGTTTTTAAAGCTTTTTTAAAAAAACATAATTTTAAAAAAGTAAAAAATATCAAAAAATAAATAAATAATAAAATTGAGAAAAAATAATTTTTTTAGTTATGTGAAAATCAAATTATATGAAAAATGAACTCAAAGCACATAAAAATTGAACTTATCATAGATTAAAAAAATGAACTCGTAGAAAATATAAAAAATGAACTCATACAATATAGAAAATTGAACTCAACTTCTAATGTATAAAAATGAACTCGTAGTATATAAAAATTGAACTGTCATATTTAACATTTTTAAAGATTTTTTTAAATAAGAAAATAATTTTAAAAAGGTAAAAAAATAAAATAAAAAATAATTTTTTTTGAAAGAAATCATTTATTTTTAAATATTTTTTAGTTATGTGAAAATCGAATTATTTGAAAAATGAACTCAAAGCACATAAAAATTGAACTTATCATCAATAAAAAAAATGAACTTCTCGAATATAAAAATTGAACTCATACAATATAGAAAATTGAACTCCTAACATAAAAAAATTGAACTTCTAGTGTACAAAAATGAAGTCGTAGTATATAGAAATTGAACTGCCATATTTAGCATTTTAAAGCTTTTTTAAACAAAGAACGAAATAAAAAAAAAATCTTGACTATCCAATTTATAGTGATGAGGTAAATCTAATGGTTGAGATTAGTCCTCACTTTAAGCAAAAGTCCTTACCACAAGAGTGATCCTCACTTGAACCAAACCTATATATACATATAAGCTCTGGAGAAACACCTTCTTAGAGAGAAACAGGGGAAAGAAAGAGGACCCTTAGATTTGTTTTATTGGATGGTTTAAATTAATTAAAAAAAGGACTACATTAGTAGTGTACACCGTAAAATAGCTGATTCAAACTCTTTTCTCTCTCCAATCTCAAATAATCTCAAATAACTCGTTTCTCTCTCCATATCTCAGAAACTCCAATCTCAAATAATCTCAAATAACTCGTTTCTCTCTTCATATCTCAGAAATTCTAAAACCGTCACTTTTTATTTCAAGCTTCATCCAAGATCTCTCAATTTCAATCTTCTCCTCATATCTTTTGCCAATACAATAATATTTTCATCGTTCCAGCAATTCCAATCCAGATCTGATGCTCGATTTCTAATGTTGTGCTAGGATCGGAATCGGCTGGAGTTTGTTGCTTGGTGGTGTTCATGATGGTCTTGGAACACTAGCGGTTTTTGATCCGTTTTCCATGCCTTTTACTGAGATTCTTCGTGTCGTGATTGGACGGTGTGAGAAACGGAGATGTCTGAGGTGTTGCATCCCACCCACCACCAAATTCAACGCCTTCCAACAATCACCACCAAATGCTTCAAAGTCAACTCCTTCACATACAAAGGAAAGCAAGTTTCTTAATTTCTTTTTTTTAGGAAAATTTTGTTTATTATATTATATATCTTCTTCGACCAAGTTTCTTAATTTCTTAATGGATAGTACATATCCACTTTTGATCGAACGTGAAAATTTTAACGTTTGATCAAACTAGTGAACGAATTTTGACGTTTTGTTTGTTTAATATGCAAGTACAAATAAAATCTTTCGTGTTTAGTTTTGCAAATAAACACTTTAAACTTGTTGTTTATATTTTTATTATTGATATCTTCTCGATTTTTATTATTGTTTAATATGCATATTCGAGTATGGAAGTATTATTCGTTTAATTTTAGTTTTTAGTTACAGTAAGTCGCAAATTACATACATTCAATCATACATTCTTCTCGACTTTAAATCGTTTTCGTAAATTCAAATTCGCACATCTTATATTCACATATTCTTTTTTGTTTTCTTTTCAGAGCCTATATTTAAATCTATCAACCATTCAAAGACAAAGAAGAACGAGTAAAGCCAACAGAGATGCTCGAAAGCATGCGTGGTGCACATAGAGATAAAAGACTAAAGTTAATATTCCGATATATTATACACACGTACTTAATATTCAAATAGTTTGTACATATGTTCAAGATTGTGGGCTTAATATTCCGATAATTGGTACACATGTTCAAGATTGTGTACTTAATATTCAGATATATTATACACATATTCGAGTTCTTTTATACACATGTTCAAAATTGTGAAGTTAAAATTCAAATATATTGTATACATATTCGAGTTCTGTTGTACATATGGTCAAAATTGTAAAGTTAATATTCAGATATTTTCTGTACATGTTCGATGTTTTGTACTTAATATTCAGATATATTGTATGCGTATTCGGGATTTTTTGTATACATGTTCAAAACATTAGTACTATAATGACATATTCGAGAATGTGTTATGCATATTCGAGTATGTAACCTAATATGTTCAATATGTAAAATCACATATTCAGTTAAATTATCACATTAGTACTACAACGACATATTCGAGCACAAAACATAGTATGTTCAATAAGTAAACTCACATATTCAGTCAAATTATGACATTAGTAATACAACGACATATTCGATAACGTGTTAAGCATATTCGAGTACATAACCTATTATGTTCTAGATATAAACTCGTGTATTCGACAATGTGTTTAGCAAAAAAAATAAGCTTATTTAATTTAAGAAATCACATTTGAATCTAAAATTTACGCCTCCTTAATTTTAGCAGCAAAATCAGCCTATTTAATTTCGGAAATAGATTTGAATTTGAAAATCACGAATTTGAATGTGGATTTGAATAGTACGAACTGTATTTTTGGTAGTTTTTCAGATTTGTTATTAACCCATTCCTAAAATCACTCATATATTTTATTTTTCACCTTTTTTTGGCAGGATTTGTTAACCGAATGTCAGTCCACAATAGTTACCATGTTCCACAAATCCTAACCACATATTACCCCTAATCTAACGCTCCTAATCATTTCCCCCGTTTCTCTATAACTCCCGTTTCTCTTGAACTCTTCCACATATATATATATATATACATATGTGGTTCGGTTCAAGTAAGGAGGCTCCTTACGGTAAATAATAAGAAGCTTTCACAACCTTTAGATTTTAAGAAATCGATGGATATAATTTTTAGGTATTAAAAGAAAAGGAAAAAAATTTAATGATATCTTAATTTCTCTCTCTTCTTTCCTTAGTTTTTGCAACTTTAAAAAATAAAGAAGTTTTTTCACATCTAATTTTCTCTCTCTTATAATTTTCATCGCGTCTATATATAAGCGCTGATGAAAAACTCTCTAATATTCTAATGCATATTAAACAACTAATTATTATAAATGAACAACTACTTAATCGCAAATGAACAACTACAATTCAGAACTATTAATAAGAATTGTGAGATTTTAATTGTTCATTCACCAATAAGTAATTGTTCATGTAACGCCCCATTCTTACCATGGAGGTATTACCGCCAGTAACCCCGATTAAGACTAAACCGAAGTTACTCAAGGCTTTAAATTGACTGAACAAACTAAAATCCGAAAGTTGGATTCATTTAAAACAGAAGTATGAAAGTGGAAGACACAAAAAGTTGTAAAAGAACTTAATCTTTATTACTTGATAACTCAAACTTTACAAAGTTTAAGAAAACTTTACAACGGAATGAAATACCAAGGAACGTATAAAGACCTTAGTTTTTGTACAAGATGATAGAACAAACTTCTATCTACACAAAGTCTTTGCTAAAAGAGAATCCACAAACTCTCTACTTCTTCTGTCTTGGTTAAAGCTTCACAGTGGCTCATATATGTTCTTCGTTCAAGTAAAACTTTTGGAAACCTTTCTTCAACTTATCAAACTTCAAATCTTTGGATCTACATCTTCATTCAACTTCAAAGAAATACCCGATGTGTCGTATACGGACGGTGGACACCAGCCGGCCATGCAATTGAATAAAGTGGTCGGGTTAATCTAATGAAAGACTAAGCAAGTGGAGAAATTGACTGGTTCTTATGGTAGTGACTAAACATATTGACATCGAAATCCGAATAACAACCGGTCGATGATCCAACAGTTAGCAGTCCCATAGAAAATAAGAATGAGGCATGCATATTCAAGAGATAGGACACCACAACTTGTGGTTCTCTTACGAAACATGAACAATTGTTGGGAACTTATATTAATCGCACAACATTTTGAAAAGCCTCCATCAACTAATCAGATTAACTTAATCAAAGCTTGATTAAGAATCATTCATAGTCGGGATCAAGAATGATTATCAAATGGACTAACCATTCACGCACATTAATGTGCCTAACGCACTTATCTTATTTTACTTTTAAAACTTTAATTACAATCAGGTTGGTAACTTTTAATCGGCTTAAACTACTGCCGAAAAATTATTTGCATTCCGGTATTACCAAGATGAGAGGGCCTATTTCATCCATGATCTCTGGCCAATAACCGGATTCCATTTGCACCTGGTGATATCAAGATGAGAGGGCCTATTTCATCCATGATCCTTGACCAACACCTGACGTCCAATTGCACCTAGCGAAAGTGCACAATACCCCCTCCAACGTAGAGCGAGGCGTGAGTCATGACTCGAGTATTGGGATACGTTAGCGAACTACACCCCCCAATACAGTGTATTATAAAGAGGTCATTGGAGACTCGGCTCCTACCCCTGAAACTAACTTACTTCAAAACAATGTCTCAGCATGAGACAACTACAAAGATGTTTTTGGAAACTACACTCCCATCTCTAAACTACTTTATTTCACAAAAATGCCTCAGCATGAGACAACTAAACACATAAGGTCACACACAACGGACCTAAATCCAGTTCTAGCGCAAAACTGAATAAACAACATGGTCAGTATTTCTAACAAATATAACAACCTATCATATTTTATTAAGCACACAAGTTGTTCCCAATACAAATATTAAATGGGATTCAATTCCTCATTTAATAATATTAATGCAAGAGAGAACCGTCCACTTGCCTTATACGAGATAACTCTTCTTAAGGCGATTAGTTCCATCTCGAACGATGTGCATCCAAGACTTGAGCTCGGGTTGTACCGAAAATGAAACAGAGAAATAAATTATAATCAATTTATTTCGTTTCAAGATTAATTATTACAAATTATTATGTCCTTATAATAATTTGTCAAGTACTTGCTTGACTTAATCCGGCTTTATAACTTAACCAATTACAAGATTCGATAAAGCACGCTTTACGAGATTTAATAAGAAAACCCAACTTTGAATGATCTTATCCTAAAAAACATTCTTTAATATAAGTCAAGCTAGAAAGGCGGAAATTACCTAACAACACGTTTTCGGGATTTGCTTGCACGCAAATCGAGGCGGCACACAAAGCGATGTCACACGCAAAACGAGGCAGCATGTGAATCAAGACGGTCGATCAAAATCCATGGCACGCATACCGAGGCAAACCCGAGTCCACACATGTTTCCCTTTTTCCTTCTTTCTTTCCCTTTTCTTTTCACTTAAATCCATATAAAGGCCCGGAAAATCAGTGAGCGACGAACCAACTTCGTCGATAGCTAGCGGTTTCGTCTGACATCCGTTTTGGGCGATTCAAGAGACAGTTTGAAGTCCTCATCACCCTCTTCATACTGTTGGCAATGGATCTTTAATTTCCTGAAGCACGGCGGAGAACGGAGGCGATGAAAATCACTCGCTGAAGCTGAATTTCTGGGTAAAAGAAATCAGCAGCAAAGCTGGTCGTGAACGCCCGTTCACCGACTTCTAGAAGCGACACCAGAGGCGTATTGGAAACGGGAATGGCAACAGCCGAACACATACTTCCTCCTATACCTAAGATCGGAGGTGGAAGCCGGATAGGTGGTCATAAGGCGGCGCACAAGGCCCGCGAAAACAGCTCCTTGACAACATAAAAAGCTAAAGCTGAAAACCAGGTTTGTTGAGCCATCTTTGTCGACTTGTGGCGGCGACACCAGGGGAGGGATGTCACGACTATAAGCAACAGTGGAAATACCACGTTTCCACCTTCAAACTGTTTGCAACAGTTCCGATATTGGTTGCAGGAAGACGGAGAATGAAACCCGTGAAAACCCCTCGTCACCAACCTCTGAAATCTGGGCAGAAATCAATTCAGGGTAGAAATCCATCGTTTTGGCTCGATTCTTGATCAAATATGGTCAAATATTTTGAGGGTTATTGTAGATGTTGTTCTCCTCGTTCATTAAAGCTTTGAATCTCCGAAATTGGTTAAGAAACGGGTTCAGAATAAAAATTTGAAGTTTCGGTCGACTTCTAGGTCAAAACACAAAAATTTCTAGTTGAACAGGGAAGGAATTCAAATCTTCTCCCTCTCCTCAATCCTTGAAACTCCAGAGAGATAAGGAAGCATTTAGGAGGTGCATAGGACAGCTAGGCTCGCGCGGAGGAGGCCACATACACAAGTGAGTACAAGGACAAAGACAGCGCCGACCTCGGGCTGCAAGCAGTTGGGTTTTGGCTAGATGACAAAGGCGGGACTTGAATAGTTCAAAACAAATCCATTCCTGAAGTTTCTAGGAAAACACATTAGTAGAGTGGCTTTAGGTGTCTTTTTCCATGTATAAGAGATCATGGGTTCAAACCACACACCTTCCTTTTTGCCATTCTTTCAAACTTTCTTATTATTTGCCATCTTCTTATACTTTTACAAAATTTAAATTTTCCGCTAAATACTATTTAACTTGCCAAAAATTCATTTATAAAAAAATAAATTCTCTTTTTGCAAGTTTTATCCATTTATAGCGGATTTAAATTAAGTGCAACTCTTCACTTAATATTAACTCGAAAGTAATATCTCTTTATTAAAAAGAGCAGATATTACAGTTCATTCATGATTAAGTAGTTGTTCATTGTTTATTATTAATAATTGTGAGATTGTAGGTGTTCATTCACGAATAAATAGTTGTTCATTAAAGAATAAGTAGTTGTTCATTCACAAATAAGTAGGTCTTCATTCGTGAATAAGTAGTTGTACATTGTTTGTATTAATAATTGTGAGATTGTAGTTGTTCATTCACGAATAAGTAGTTGTTCATTGTTTGTTATTAATAATTGTGAGATTGTAGTTGTTCATTCAGGAATAAATAGTTGTTTTTGTTCATTATGTATTATGTGGTTGTTCATTAGGTCATTGTACTTGTTCATTATATTCGTCATCTCGATCCTCACATGTATTTTCATTTGTTCATAATGTCTGATGTAGTTGTTCATGTGTGTATTGTTGTCCTTCATTGTATTAAGTAAGTTGTTCATTTATATTATTGAAATAATAGAATAAACAATTTAGATATGATATCTTGTACGGTTATCAGTATTGATTTTTTTCCAAAATTAAAATAACTAGTGTCCTACAATTACAGTGATTTGATTTGTGCTTTTTTATTAGATCAGAATTCAACAAATCCTATCCCTTAATTTTTTAAATCTAAAGGATGAAAAATCTCCTCACTATTTACCGTAAGAGCCTCCTTACTTGAACCCAAACCTATATGTAATATCCGTATTCGTTTTAGGTCTCGTAAGTCGGAAACGGGTCCCTTCGCTCAAAAGCACATGAGTTTTCTCGATCCAAAGTTTATCCGATTTATTAACCCGGGTTGGCAAATCACATATATAATTTTATATGTGATAAATTCCGTTCAAGTTCAGTACAATTATATTTTATGTAACAGTGATTATATTTATCATATCCCACCTAATCAAATCTCTATCTTTGATCATAATCTTATCTTTAAATTGTTTAAACCTATTTATCAAACCAAAACCAACTGATTTAGATATGCCCAAAATCTAATTAACCTCATGTATATATATAATCAATTGAACCCCTACAATAGTCTAACTAAATCAACCTCTCGGAAATTCCGATAAAAGTCGATCCGATCAAAGCTCCACCCAATCTTCCCCTGTTTTGCGTGATCGACGACGACCGGGGCGAGTACGATCCAGATTTTCCCGGATTAGACGGTAGGAGAGGTCGCAAAAACCGCCGGACGTTGTCGCCATCGTCAATCATCGGCCACCGGCACGACAAACACCAGATCAGAGTGTTGGTCGGAGCGCAGGAGCTAGTAACACTGGCGCAGTTCCTACTCGAATGTTTGAGATGAAGGGAATGGAAGGATCGGATGTCTTCGCTCCACCCGACGACCTAGCTTGAGATTTCTAATTCTCGGTTGATAGTATGGTTTAGCTGCTAGTAGTTTAGTTTTTCAGGACATGGGGATCTTTAGTTGTTCATTAGGTTGTTCGGTTGTTTGAATCGGGATTTTGTTGCTTTGTTATGACTGTTTATTTTAGTGATTGTTGCTCGGATAATTGTTTGTGTGGACGTTGATCATGAAAACGGGATTGTTTTCTTTTGGATTGATTGATGACTGCTTAGCTTCTTTATTGCATATTCTAGATATGTAGTGTTTTGTTAGACTATTGAATTCCGTTCGAGGACGAAACTTTTACTTTAGGGGGAGAGGGTTGTGAGAACCTCGAATATCGTTTCTTTCGTATTAAACCTCGAACATCTTTTAACCTCGATATATATAGGTTCCCTTTTATAAAAGTTTCGGGACGAAACTTTCTTAAGGGGGGTAGTATGTAATATCCGTATTCGTTTTAGGTCTCGTAAGTCGGAAACGGGTCCCTTCGCTCAAAAGCACATGAGTTTTCTCGATCCAAAGTTTATCCGATTTATTAACCCGGGTTGGCAAATCACATATATAATTTTATATGTGATAAATTCCGTTCAAGTTCAGTACAATTATATTTTATGTAACAGTGATTATATTTATCATATCCCACCTAATCAAATCTCTATCTTTGATCATAATCTTATCTTTAAATTGTTTAAACCTATTTATCAAACCAAAACCAACTGATTTAGATATGCCCAAAATCTAATTAACCTCATGTATATATATAATCAATTGAACCCCTACAATAGTCTAACTAAATCAACCTCTCGGAAATTCCGATAAAAGTCGATCCGATCAAAGCTCCACCCAATCTTCCCCTGTTTTGCGTGATCGACGACGACCGGGGCGAGTACGATCCAGATTTTCCCGGATTAGACGGTAGGAGAGGTCGCAAAAACCGCCGCACGTTGTCGCCATCGTCAATCATCGCGAGAACCACCGGTAAGGCTATCTCCATGTTTTTCTTCTTCGTCTGTTTTCGAGCATCGTTGGGGTAGAATCGGGGTAAGGGGTTAGTTCTATTCCGCAACTTCAGATCGGGCGGGCCGTCATCGACGAGGCAGGACAGGGGAGGCGGCAGGAGATTCTCGCGTCGCTCTCTGTGGACGCCACCGGTTGCGGGTGGGGAGTTCAACCAAGACGGAGATGCGGTGGAGGGGTCGCTATCGGAAGTATCGTCGATCGAAGAGCGAAGCGGAAAAACGACGCGTTCGAGAGCGTCGGAGGAGTTGCAGAGGACGGCGGCGTCACTCTCCGTCGTGGTCATCGTCGAGCAGGGTGGTGCGTTCACTCTCCGTCGTCGTTGTCGTCGAGCAGGGTGGTGCGTTCACTCTCCGTCGTCGTCGTCGTCGAGCGGGTGGGAACCAGAGGACGGCGGTGGCGAGTTGTTGAAGGTCGAATTAGCGAGATTGAAGAAGGAGTAGGGATGGTGGGTCCCGCGAGTGGGGTCAAAGGGTGGATTTGGTCAACATTCAGAATTGGTAGGAGATGGGCTCGGGTATTTGGCCCAATTTTGGTTTATTACAATTTCTTTTCTTCTTTTATGTTGGGCTGGGAGAATTGGCCAGAATTTGGGGGGAGACGGGCTCGGTTAGTTTGGCCCAATATTGGGTTGTTTGAAATTCTTTTGCTGAATGGGCTGGGAGTTAGGCTTCGGAATTGGGCTGGCACAAGGGGTATTGGGATATTGGGTTTGACTAATATTTAGTATATAAATAAGTTAGTAAATTAAGTAGCTTGACTTATTTGATCAATTAGCAAAAAAAATCGTTATAAATATTCGGTTGCTTAAAGGGAATAAAGGCGGCTCTTTAGTTGGGTTAGTTAGTTCGGATCGTATTTTTAATTAATTAATCTTTCCCTTTATAATTCTTTAGGGAATCGTTCCGTTTGAGATCGTAGTTTCGTCTTCCCGAGGTTCCTTCATTTCGAGGTAAGTCGTTTTTCGACTTGCTCGGTTCTTTTCTCCCTTGTTAGATTGCGTATCGATATTGTAGGGCGGGTTTTGGGAACTAGTCCCGAATACCTTTTAAATTGATTTGAACTCCTTGTATGTTGTGTGCATTAATGTTTTTAAATGTGTTTTATCGGAAGTTATTTTGGAACGTTTTCTCTGTGTTGGTACCGTTTCCGACACGGCCCATTGTAGCTGGTGTTGAGGAAGAGTTGGCTACTTTGACCCGTGTGACTGGGATAATTGTACCCCTTCAAACGAAAATCATTATCTGTGTGTTTTTGGCAAGCGCTCCAGTGGAGGCTTAGCCCGGAGTTAGAAGGGAGATTGGGAAGTGGAGTGGGAGGGCCTGCCTCTGCACTCGGCGCGGTGATGAGCGCCTTGGAAGTCGGATCGTGGACAAAGGAAGAATTGCATTGCTGTGTGATTGTGATTGTGATTGTGAATGCGTATGTGAATTGTGTGAATGATATAACTAATTTAGGTATTGGCCTCTAGAGTTATGATTGCGATTGTGGATTTGTATGCTGACTTTAGATAACTGATTTCAAAACGTTCTACAGTTTCCATATTCTTTCTAGCTTGGTAGATTAGACGCTGACCCTTCGGGGAACATTTTTCAGTTCCAGGTATGAATCAGGGAACCGTGCAGGAACCGAGGCAAGATGGCGGGCCGGAGCGGTAAAGAGCGCGTGTCATAGTGGGATCGGTTTTTATTAGTTATTTATAATAGTTAGGATGTTGATTTTGATATTTGTTAGACGGAATTGGTATTGTGTTTTGTTTATTATAACTTTGTTCGAGTAGTTCAGTCAGTATGCGTTGTGACGTATTTGATTATTTGTAATTTTCGGGGATTCATGCATAACTATATTTTTAATGTTTTCGTTAAAGGAAAGGTTGGATGTTTTATTATGTTTTCTCGTCGTGCCCGAGTTGTAAGGTCCTACAGTGTAGTTGTCAACCTAAATAATAGTACCTGGTAAGGTCTATTCCCCAGTAGCGCCTCGACGGAAGTCGGGGTGTTACAAACTATATATATATAGAGGAAGGGTGCGGTAGAAAGCTAATTGTGGTAGAAAGTGAGTGTGAATTTGAGGCGTTGGATTAAAGTGAATTGATGGTGAGATTTGAGAATGCAAAATAGTTAAAATAAGGTGAATATTACCAGATTAGATGTCATTTGTCAAAAAAAAAAACTCACATCCCTTAAAACTTAAAAGTAGCAAACAAACTATTTAAAAAAAATAAAAAAAAGGAAGGAATTACTATTAGAGTTTGGTTCAAATGAAACGAAGTTTTATCCTGAAACAAATGCACTTTTCCTAGTTCGCAGTACACTTTTTCTATTTCGGAGTGCATTTTTTTCGGATTTGCACTTTTCATATTTTGTAGTGCACTTTTCGTATTTTTTGTAATGCACTTTTTCGTATTGCACTTTTTATATTTTACAATGTACTTTTGTATGAAAAGTGCACTACGAACTAGGAAAAGTGCATTCGTTTCACGTTTTAGGATAAGAGTTTGTTTTTAATTTGAACCAAACTCATTAATATTAGCCAAATCAAATCACGTACAAATTTTATATCTCATATGAATATTGATTATCTCTCCTATTTTTAAAATAAAAACAAATCATATTTTTAATATTGATTCTATCCTATTTTTAAAACTAATAGATATTGACGTAATTTTGTATCTCTATTCTCGTAGCATACCAAATGATCAAATATCAACGTGATGAACAATGAATATACATTCCCGCAGACTGCCGAGTGAATACCAATGTGATAAATAATGAATATGTACTTGTGTTAGGATGAATATGATTAAATGAATAGTTGTATAATCTCTATCATTACAATTTTATAAATGAATATATATATTAAAATGAAAATAAATACATACACTTGAATTGAAAAGCTACATAAATATCATCATTTAATGATAAGAATATCACTATTCAATTACATGAATATCATCTTCTTATACGGTGAATATGCTCACTCATTTACATGAATATCACTAGATAATATGGTGAATATGACCACCTAGTTAAATGACTATCACTAGCTAATATGGTGAATATGATTGTCTAGTTAAATGAATATCACTAGCTAATATGGTGAATATGATCTACCAAGCACAGATCTCACGAATAAAAAATGAAAAACGTGTAATTATAATCCATTGCCCTTATGTAGACTTCATCTTCCTCAACTTCCTTCGATATTTTTCGACCATTGATACCTTCAAATAAAAAATAGAGTACATAAATATTTGTAACAATACATAAAATCTTTCAAATATTATTTTTAATAGTAATAATGTCATAATTCAATTGCATGAATATTGCTACCTACTTTTGTGAATATCATTGCATATTACAGTGAATATCACCCACAAAATACCAAATATGAAAATTAATATACACAAAATATTAAATATTTATGATTACATGTTAGAAATATCCGATCAACAATAAAAAAACATACATGGTAATTATAACAAAGAGTAACAAATAAGATTTTCTAATATGCTGATGATTATCACTTTAAAAAAAATCACTAATACAACAAAGAAGAATATTCAGGAATATCTCTTAATAACTCAATGAATATCACTTTAAAAAATGACGAATATTAAACTTGCGTACTTATGTTTAGGGCTGGGCAAAAAAAACCGTAACCGAAAAACCAAACCGAAAAACCGTAAAAACCGATCACTTTTTACGGTTAACCTAACTGAAAAAAATTTAACCGGTTAAGGTTAACCAACCGAAACTTTTAACGGTTCAACGATTCAGATACGGTTATCAATATTTTTACGAACGATTAACCGATGAACCGATAATATTTTTATAATATATTATATGTTTTTAAAAAGGGAATTATATATCTAATTAGTTTTATTTAAAAATAAATACATTTTACTAAATAAAATATTAGCTATGATAAATTTTGTTTATAGTGTAATGTATATCTAAATGCATTTAAAAATAAATATATATCTAAGTAGATATTATTTATTAGCATACAAGTTATTGCTGATTTGTTTTGTTAAAGGCAAATTTCCATTTCTATTTTTTTGCATATAGGTTATTGCTGAATTTTTTTTGGTAAAGGCAGATCTCCAATGATATTTTTTTGTATATAGGTTGCTGATTTTTTTGGTAAAGGCGGATCTCCATAACATACAGCTTGTTGAATTTTTTTTGCATACAGCTTGTTGATTTTTTTTTTGCATACATGTTGCTTACTTTTTTTGCATACATGGATGTATACAGGTTGGCAACTTATTGCTAGATTCTTATTTATGGTAGCCTACTTCAATTTGGGTGATATCAAATGAAAAGAATCAGCCATGACAGCCTACTGTTTTATTTTATGTCAGTAGATTGTTTTGCATATTTCTATAGTGTTGGATTGGTTTGTATTTTGGATAATTGTCTGTATTTTGTATTTAATTTAAATTTTAAGTTTATTTTATTGAAAAATAAGTCAATTTTTGTATTAAAAAGTTGATTTTTTATAATAAAAAAGAATTAAAACAAGTCCGTTAACCGATAAACCGTACCGAGTTTCGCGGTAAACTGGTAACGAACAGTACGATTATGGTTATTGAAATTTACTAACGGAAGTTCTGGTTAACCGAAACTCCGGTTAACCAACCGTGCCCACCCCTACTTATGTTGCTCTTGTAACAATGCAATACCTAAATATCAGTTTTTGTTGAAATTGCACCAAAAACAGATGAAGAAATTTCATCGAGGATTTATATAGCTAAAAAGAAAAACAATTCAAAATTTCTTGGTTTAGAATCATGGTTAATTAAAATTGCTCAGAATTTCGTCTTGAGTTAGTCACTATCATATTAAGAATGGAAAATATACCAACGAATTGATCCAAATTCGATCATATAGAAATGGGGCTTTTGATCATGAAAATTTTCAAAGACATGGAAAAAAAGTGATAAAATCTGACTAGTACTTACAAAAAATTGATGGAGAAGTTGATTCCAAATTGGCATAGTTGTGTGTGAAATTGCTTGATATGTATAAATCCCCGTTTAGAAGATCAAGAACTAACATCATAATGCGGAAAAGAAGAAAAAAAAGCTCAGAGAGGAAGAGGAAATATTGCCAGATTAATGTGAATGGAAGTTTTTAGATTTTAGGAGAGATGATATGTCGTGTGAGTATTTTTGGAGAGAGAATAAATGTGTATCAATTTGAAAAAATTGAAAGAGAGATTGAAGTACCGATATAAAATCCCAAAAAAATCTCACAAGAAAATAACCTAGTGAGATACATTTTTTTCATAATTGTGTACCCATTTTTAACAAATCTGGAACGTTGAAAATTTTCAATCTGATGGATTAAAATAACACTCATTTTCACTCTAAATAGGTTTTCTACTAGAACCTAATTCTCTCTCTCTCTCTCTCTCTCTCTCTCTCTCTCTCTATCTATCTATCTATCTATCTATCTATCTATCTATCTATCTATATATATATATATAGGTTTTGGTTCAAGTGAGACCCACCCTTATGGTGAGACCTTTGGCTTAAAGTGAGAACTAATCTCAACCATTAGATTTACATCATCACTATATAATGGATGGTCAAGAATTTTTTATTTTTTATTTTTTTTTATTTTTTTTATTTTTTTATTTTTTTTTCATATTTTTTATATTATATTCTTTGTTAAAAAAAGCTTTAAAAATATTAAATATGACAGTTCAATTTTTATATACTACGAGTTCATTTTTATATACTAGAAGTTCAATTTTTTTATGTTAGGAGTTCAATTTTTTTAATATTGTATGAGTTCAATTTTTATATTCTACGAGTTCATTTTTTTTCTATGATAAGTTCAATTTTTATGTGCTTTGAGTTCATTTTAAAATAATTCGATTTTTGCAAAACTAAAAAAATAGCAAATAAAAAAAATAAAAAAAATGAAAAAAATGAAAAAAAGCTTTAAAAACGATAAATATGACAGTTCAATTTTTGTATACTACGAGTTCATTTTTATACACTAGAAGTTCAATTTTCAATATTGTATGAGTTCAATTTTTATATTCTGCGAGTTCATTTTTTATCTATGATAAGTTCAATTTTTATGTGCTTTGAGTTCATTTTTAAAATAATTCAATTTTCGCAAAACTAAAAAAATAGCAAAAAAAATAAAAAAATAAAAAAATAAAAAAAATAAAAAAAAATTAAAAAAATTAAAAAAATTAAAAAAATTAAAAAAATTAAAAAAATTAAAAAAATTAAAAAAATTAAAAAAATTAAAAAAATTAAAAAAATTAAAAAAATAAAAAAAATAAAAAAAATAAAAAAAATAAAAAAAATAAAAAAAATAAAAAAAATAAAAAAAATAAAAAAATAAAAAAAATAAAAAAAAATAAAAAAAATAAAAAAATAAAAAAAATAAAAAAATAAAAAAAATAAAAAATAAAAAAATAAAAAAATAAAAAAATAAAAAAATAAAAAAATAAAAAAATAAAAAAATAAAAAAATAAAAAAAAAATAAAAAAATAAAAAAATAAAAAAATAAAAAAATAAAAAAATAAAAAAATAAAAAAATAAAAAAATAAAAAAATAAAAAAATAAAAAAATAAAAAAATAAAAAAATAAAAAAATAAAAAAATAAAAAAATAAAAAAATAAAAAAATAAAAAAATAAAAAAATAAAAAAATAAAAAAATAAAAAAATAAAAAAATAAAAAAATAAAAAAATAAAAAAATAAAAAAATAAAAAAATAAAAAAATAAAAAAATAAAAAAATAAAAAAATAAAAAAATAAAAAAATAAAAAAATAAAAAAATAAAAAAATAAAAAAATAAAAAAATAAAAAAATAAAAAAATAAAAAAATAAAAAAATAAAAAAATAAAAAAATAAAAAAATAAAAAAATAAAAAAATAAAAAAATAAAAAAATAAAAAAATAAAAAAATAAAAAAATAAAAAAATAAAAAAATAAAAAAATAAAAAAATAAAAAAATAAAAAAATAAAAAAATAAAAAAATAAAAAAATAAAAAAAAAATTTAAAAAAATAAAAAATAAAAAATAAAAAAATTTGAAAAAATCTTGACCATTGAAAATAGAGGGGTAAATCCAATGGTTGAGATTAGTCCTCATTTTAAGCCTTGGATGTACCACAAGGGTGGTTCTCACTTGAATCACAAGGGTAGAAAGTGAGTGAAAATTTGGGACGTCGGATTTGATAAAATGAGTGGTCGGATTTGAGGGTGTATAATTACAAAAATAGAAAGAGAAATATGAGATTAATTTGTAGAGTTGAATATGGGTAGTTTCCTAAAAAATAGGAGAGATTGATTAAAAAGAAAAACAAATTATTATCAGTCAACCGAATCACGTAATCTTTTGTGAATATTAATTCTCTCTCTTATTTTGAAAATAAAAACAAATGATATTTTTTAATATTGATTAGATTATATTTTTAAAACTAATTGATATTTACGTAATTTTTCATCACTATTCTCGTAACCTGTCAGATGATCGAATACCAACGTGATGAACAATGAATATACATCATTGCAATTTGCTGAGTGAATATCATCGTGATAAACAATGACTATGTACTTGTGTTACGGTGAATACCATCGTGACAAATAATGAATATGTACTTGTGTTACGACGAATAGGATTAACATTAATAATTGTACAATCTCATTATACTTTTTAAAATGAATGCATCCATTTTTATTGAATATATATTAAAATGAAGATGAATATCATCATACAATTACATGAATACTATGAGCTTGTCCCAACCCAATTACATAAAATGGATAAATATCACCACTAATTAATTTCATGAATATCACCACCCTATCTTCATCTCTCGATCTTCATCTTCTTAATCTTCATCTTCTAAATCTTTATACTCCACTTAATATTGTAGGTCCTTGATCTTCATCTTCATACAAGTACAAAGGCTTCTTCAACAATCTTCTTTATATGAGTTGTTTAAAAGGTGAAAAAACAAAGAATATGAACTTTGACAAAAAAGAATATCAATATGAAAGATAATGAATATCAAACACTTCTTGATAGTTATTCACAAAATAAATAAAATGTATAACATAGAAATTCAAAGTGCAACATATAATTAACGAATTTACAAATTAAAGATGAATATCAATGCACACTTTAATGAATACCAACATTTTTTTTGATAAGGTAAGAATTCAGAATACCAAACAAGCTTGGTAATCCGAGAGGCCGTAAAACGGCAGCCGAGACCGGCTAAGAGAGTAAAATACAAGCATGAATCGCTATGAAAGGTACAACATCCCGAAAAAATAAGAACTAGACGAGTTTGAAATCAGGGTGAGTAAAGCACTATATGAATAGCGCCGCAGGCAACAAGTCGACCCCTCTTGGGCGTGCGAAACGGACTACTGACGTTCCTTCCACCGAGATGAAGGATCTTCAGAAGTCTCAAAGCACCAAGTGACCTGACCTAATACAACTCGGTCCGATGTCAAACTCAGCTCTAACTCCTCGGAATAAAAGTACATGAAATACGCCTCGAGCTAACCTGCAAGAAAAGAAGTCGAACTTGCCTCGCAGGTAAAACAAAAATGTTTTACTTGCAACGCAAGTCGACACAAACTTGCTCCGCAAGTAAAACCTTGCCTTGCAAGTAAGAAAAAGCTTGTCGTACAAGTAAATAAAACTTGTCACGCAAGGAGAAAGGCCGATACTTGTCACCCAAGTAACCCACAAATTTGCCTTCCTTTTATTTTATTTATTTTGTTTTTTTTCCTATTACCATATACTTGAGGCCCAAGCATATATCTCTTTTTTTTCCTTATCTATTATTTTTCTTTTTTTTTTCTCTAATCTTGGGGCCCAAGTAGTAATTAATTTTTTTTTCCATATTTTCTTTAGGCTTGTAAGACAAGGGTCACACCGCACGCCGACGTCGGAGGGCCGAGCAACATGCCGACAAAGACGAATCCGCTTATTCCGGAAAGCTGGCAAGTCAAATTTTTCTCTACAATTGTCATTATCTTTCTTAGATCCCAAAGGACAAGCCTCATTAGGCCAATTCAGAACACTACCATTAATGGTCTCCTCGACCATGGTAGGTTGGGTTCTATGTTGATCATGTGGGAACACAATCTCAGCTTGTTCTTTAGAGTGTTGGTCATCATAATACAGAAGTTTCTTAAAGGATCTTTTATTTTTCTCCATTAGAACAAAAATGTTCTTCACAAAGATTCCAATAGACATACCATTACAGGGCCCAATTTTCCAGTTTTCAAAGAGAGTGAAAAGATAGCACGATGTTGAGAAGAGAGCTTGAAAAACCAACAAATCTCCAAGCCGAATATATGGAAAACAAAGCCACACACAAGGTATAGAAAAGTGAACCATGTCTTATTAGAGATGTGAGGGAACAGAGAGAATGCGAGCGTCTCCCCCCAACCTTCGGTCTCCAAAGATGTACCAAGAGGTCCGCCGCCTAATTTGTAGAGATGGGATTAAACCCATCAATCGGAGGGCTACAATCGCTCCAACACTCGTCCTTGGGGGCGATCTCTCGATCTTTTCGGTGGTCTTACGAGCGCAAATCCTGGGCGAGATCTTCCATAGCATATTACACAAGGAATAGATGCCATCATTACTTGCAATTTGCACCAGATAAGTGATGAAAAAACTTTAAATTGAAGCAGAGATTGTCCAATTAGGGTTGTTTGTTTGGGAATTTTTGTTTTTAATGGCGGCGTGTTTTCGAGAGAGAAGGGGGCTAGGGTTCATTGTTCTTTGGGTTTTGGTTTCAAAGGGAAAGGGGGGCGAGAGCGGTGTTGGTATCTTTTCTGGCTATACCATGCATATGAATACCAACATTAATCTAAATGAATATCATCATTGCATACCAAATAAAATCAGAAAAATTAATAGTGAATAGCATATTATAAACCATTTATCAAAAATAAATATCAATGAAAATTAATAATAATATCATAATTAATTTAAATGAATATCATAATTGAATAACACGATACAATTAAAAATACATTTGTGAATACCATAGTATAAAATAGTTTAAAAGATGAATATCAATAGACAATATAATGAATACCGGAATTACTTGTAGAGAATATAACATACGAATATCACTAGCTAATGTAGTGAATATGACCACCAATTTTACAAGACTCAACTGGCTATACAGTGAATACGACCACCATCTTCCCTTTCGTCTCCAAGTAACGGCTTTGGTTTGCTCTACTACTTTGATGTGGTTTGATGATGGATGAGTGCGTAAGGAAGTTGAAATCTTGGTAGAAAACAAAACTTTATATGGTGCTCTTCATCTCAACAAACAAAACCATGATGATCTGCATATACACGATAAAAAAATCATGAACAACCAAACTCAATTCAAACCCTAAAATCAACAAATTTTTAACGAGAAACTCTAAAATCAAACTTCAAATCATGAAATTAAACGGATTAAAACCCTAAAATTGCATCTCACTAGATTTCAAACTCTATTAGCCTTAAATTGGGGGAAACTTAAAAACCAAATATACAAAACGTGAGGAATATAATGAATTGTTGAACCTGGAGATTAGTGCAATTGAACGACATTGATCGATGGAGAACTCTATCAAAGAAGCATTGAGCCATGAAATCTTCTAATGTGAAAAACGCTCAATCTCATAATCATCTTTTGTACCATGAAAATTGAATACAAAACTAATTGTGGGTGACTATTTGATATTGGCATCGAAATCGAGTAATGAACATGTGACAACCAACAATGGAGGATGAAGAATATTGGTGTTTTGGAATCAATGGTAGACGACGGGGATTTGAGAGAGAGAAGTTCATATACGATTATTAGGGGAGAGATAATAGTCAATTAATTGAATATGGAAAGAGAGAGAAATGTATATTTTCTTTCCCAAATATCTCGTTCTAAAATTTAATTAGATAAAACACGCCTACACTCTTTTGATGCACCCTTTTTCTAATAAATCTACACTGTACAACTAATTTAATCCAACATCCCTAATTCACACACACTTTCTACTCTAAACTACTTTCTACTAGAACTTAATACTATATATATATATATATATATATATATATATATATATATATATATATATATAACATGTTCATGAGTTCATCCCTCATTCTTTCTAAAAAGTGCATAATTTTTTAACTTAATAATAAGTGCATAGTATGAGCCTTTAATATTTTTTTTCCTTAATGACCCACAAACATTCTTATTTCACATAGGTTTGTTATTCACACCCAATTTCGCGTAACAAAATGATAATGTATAATAAAAAGAAAAGACAATAATAAAGAACTATTCTATTTGGCAGCCACTCTACCACATCTTACCAAAGCCCACCAATAACCTATACATATAAAATATTTTATCACAATTTACACTCTTGCCACTCTCATTTTCTCAACTCACCCTTCTCAAACTCACCCAAAAACTCTCCCAAATCCTTCTCTCAAATTGAAAAGTTCACTCATTCTTCCTGGATTTAAGGCTTGAAGATCAAAGAAATAATTGTTAAGAGGTATTTCTCTTCAATTTTCGTTCAAATTCAATGAATAATTATGTTCATTTGAAACTTTTAGGGTTTAAGTAGATTTTGTTATAATTTAGGTAGATTTTTTCGTATTTTAGGCTTTGTTATTGATTTTGATATGAAATTAAGATTTAAGCATCAATTGTAGTTCTTAAATGAGTTGAGAAACGAAATTCCCGACCATGGTGCATTGGGTTGTGATCTCCTAGTTGCGAGGTTGAAGACGACCTCAGCCATTACAAATGAGGTCGCTTCAGCCGTTACGCAGCCTTGGCCATTGCGGCTGAGCACGTCTCTTATATTACGATTGAGAGTGTCTCCGCCTTAACGGTTGAGCATGTCTTTAGCCATAACGATGAAGACCATTTTTCGTCTCTCGGTTTTTTTCATCTTCTGATTATTACATCCTTCATCTAATTTTAGATTTTGGTATTCCAAATTTCCAGATATCGAGATGGTTAGAGACTAGGCCGGCTCATGCTTGTCGTCGCCATGAGCGGAGTGAGCAGGTAGCCTTGGTTGCGCCGACTCCGGAGGTCCCACTTGTTCCAAAGGTTCTGTGACACCCTTATACCCCATGACATATATTTAGTAATAATTTATTTCTTATATAAACAGATAAATCACATATAACAACTATCCAGGTAAGCATATAACGGAAATTAACAACCATATTAGGTTTTCCACACATACACCCCTATATTTAGTTACTTCTTATACTACTACATATGTCACTTTAAATTTTATTACAACGCATATGTCTAAGATGCAAATGAGGAGGAGAAGGTTGCATAAAGCTTAAGTCGAGCGACAAGTATGAATGTGACCTTTAAAAGAGACACATGTCAATAAGATCTAGATGAACTTGAAAAATTATTTTGCGATTTATGTGAGTTGCATACTTAGTGAATATAAACCATCATCAATTATTTCAATCAAAGACAACAATGAATCAACTGCCATATACATATACATATATGTCTCTTATAAATTTACTTATGTATATGCCAACGTGTCCTATTTATTATTCTGTGAACTGTTCAAGCCTGAATCTGTCCCGAGTT
The DNA here is from genome assembly GCA_964016875.1 of Fallopia convolvulus. Classification (NCBI taxonomy): domain Eukaryota; kingdom Viridiplantae; phylum Streptophyta; class Magnoliopsida; order Caryophyllales; family Polygonaceae; genus Fallopia; species Fallopia convolvulus. The sequence continues at coordinate 48,305,615 of OZ024722.1, forward strand.
TCTTGTGTATAGACTCATATGGTCTCTTATGAATTAGATCCGAAGATCACATATGAATTAGACCCGAAGGCCTCTTGTGAAATGACCCATAGGTCTCTTATAATGACCCGTAGATCCTGTAATGACCCGCAAGTCTCTTGTGAAAATAGATTAAGGGCAAGACAGTCACATGTCTTTTTAATCTCATTTTAATATGCTATGCAATCAACAACATAAAGTAGTCATATATCATATGTCATATGCTAACATACTTTCTGTGCAAATAACATTGGGCATTCCAGAGCTACCACATATTACACATATATCCATATAATGCATATATTCATATAACATATAACACATAAAACCATATAATACATATAGCACATGTGGTTTAATCTCCGGTCTATACTCACATGTTTAAGACAAATATTATATCTCTTCCCACTGTCTCTAATCACGACTTATAACTTGTGCTCCTATATATATATAAATCAATGCAAATTATCTTATTTACTCTTATAAACTTTAACCCTAAATGTAATGAAATATTAGTATGCATTATAAGTTTTTTTTTTGTATAATTCCAAATCCTTTTAAATTTGACCAGGATATACTATATGTATATAAGAACATTTTTTTAGTAACCTTTTTGTAAAACTTGATCAAAGATACTCAAAACATCATTACAAAACAAAACCCAAAAATCACCTTTGAATCTTTAACCAAATATAAATCCAATATCAAAAACGCCCTCTCAGAACTTTAAATCAACTGATTTCCAAATCAAAATTGTAAACCCAGATCTGGATAATTAGTACAATCTAAATAAACTATTAATTTATTAAAACTTATCAAACAACGCTTATACTCCAAAATCAAAACCGACGGACGAAATTTTGTACGAAAAAACAAAATCATAATTTCCTCTTTTTTTCCATCTCTCGAAATCTCTATTTTTTTTGGGAATTTCCGGTTGGTACCCCTCAATTTTTTACATTTCCGGATGGTGCCCAGGAAAAAAAGTTATTCCGATAAGTGCCCCTGAACTTTTTAACTAGTTCGTTCCGTTCCCTTAACATCCTTCTCCTTTAAAATCCGTTAGATTTGCAAAAAAACAAATAATAAAACCGAAAAAGCCTTTTTTTTATGAAATCTGTATTGTACAGAAAGAACGAAGGCGCGACCAACAAAGAAGAAAGAACGAAGGAGAAGAGAGACGCGAGAGTGAGCGACCAACAAAGAAACAAGGCCAACGAACTCCGTCACGGGCGGCGGACGAACGACTAGCAGTCGGACAGAGGGGTGGACGGAGACGGGCTGCCGACAAACAAGTTTGTTTACGATTTAGGGCGTTTTGGAATTGAGGGTCTAAGATTGAATTTAGGGCGATTTAGAGTATGATTTAGTTGATTTCTTTCCTATTAGATGTTTTTATGTTCAATTTGTGTGATATCTGATTTTGATTTGAAATTAGGGCTTGTAATTATGGTTTTGTGATTGAGGGTCAAATTCATGAGATTTAGGGTAGGAATGTGCTATGGATTTGGCATATATATAGTCATTTAAGGAATTCTTAATTTTTCTAACCAAAAAGATTGGATTAGCGAAATGATTGGATTTTTCTAAATAGCTTCACATCAGTGAGTGCATCATTGGATTGTGCTGTCAACATGTCTTTTTAGAGGGTGCTTCATCCACTTGGTTCTTCTTTGAGCTATATGCTGGTTGTTTTATGATTTTTTTAAAAGCAAAAAGATTCCTACTATACTTGCCCATATGCTGCCATATCACATTATTGGCAATGAATTGTTAGAATAGTTCATCTCGGCAATGATTGAAGGATCAAAAATCAGTTTCCTCAAAGCTAATGACCAAATTTTCATTTACAACATAAGTTTTCAGCACATTTTGATACTCAACTTACACAATATAGATAAGAAAGTGATTGACCGAAATAGAAGTGAATATTATAAGCTGCTAGGAACATTAATGGGTGGTTGGCTGGCTAAATTCTCCCTCTTCTGAAGGAATATTAGTGCCTTAAAATTAACCGGAATAAATTAGTATAAGGTTGACATACCAATTACAAAAATTCCACGGTTTGAGGTTTTGGATGAATTTTTCTATATGCTAGCTTAATGAATGGTCATCCACCAATATAACATGGGAATTTGTCAAAATTCTAGGGTATATACAAACACCAATTGATGTTCTTTTTTTTTTTCTATTTGAATTGCTTGTTTTGTTGCATGCAATGTTATTTGTTGTGGGATGCTTTGTTTTGTTTTCTTGTGAAAAGGGTATTTAGGAAGATGCATTCTAATCTAATTTAGGAAGCTGCAATTGGTGCTTGTTGTTGATGCTGAAAACTCATTGTTTTTTGTGTATGCTAAGTTCTTACGATGGGCTAATAGGATCTTTTGTTGGTGTGTCTTTGGGCTGTCCTCCTCCTTTTTGTCCTAGATTATACTAAGGGGTTTGCACTTTGTTGGTTTTTAATATTTGCTGGTTCATTTGTTATTTGTTGTTCTTAAAGTTGAAATCAATTGTAAAACTTTCTTGACAAATAGCCTATTTGCTCAATTGGTAAAGCAATGTGTTTATGCACAAAGATGTGGGTTCAAATCCCACATAGTCTAAGACTTTGATCACATTAAGCCATTTGAACAAATAATTTAGCCATTTGAACAAATAAACAAGAGGAAAAAGGTAGATGCTAAGACTTTGATCACATTGAGATTGGTATCATTTTAACAGTAAATGACATGACATTGCAGTGTTTGAATCCACATTAATAATATAGACATTGTTATCATAATTACCTTTATATGACAATGTATTTATATCAGTTAGTAATTTTCTTTTATGTGATTTACCTTTAAATGTATGCAGGATAACTATTGATGGTCAAGGGATATGCCATGATTCCCATGATATAGAGAGGTCACCCTCTCAGTAGTAAGAAGTCAAATAAGAAAAAAACTAAAACAAATGGAAAATGATCATCAAGATAAGTTAAAACTTGGCATATCAATTTGATCAAGAAACACCATACAAAATTTAATCAAGAGACATTATTTTAGCCTATGTGGGATTCGAAGCCACATCTTTGTATATATAATATCGCTCTACCAATTGAGCTAATAGGTCAATTTGATCAAGAAACACCATACAAAATTTAATCAAGAGTCATTATTTTAGCCTATGTGGGATTCGAAGCCACATCTTTGTATATATAATATCACTCTACCAATTGAGCTAATAGGCTATTTATCAACATAAAAAAGAGATACAATTGTAATGCCAACAATTTTTTTCTCTCAGTCCTACCTTTTAACAATTCTTATTCCTTTTAGACATACTAGAATGCTAGACAATCAAAGCAAGAAAAGATCAAACATAAATTTTCTTTTAGACAAATCTTTTTCCTCTAACGAGCTTGGATTCCTGGGCATATGTTATAACTAGTCAATTTAAACTCTTCACTATTTTTCTTAGGTGTTCGTAAACGACGGTTGGACTTTATATATCCCAAACCCTAATTTCAAATCAAAATCATTTATCACTCCAAATTGAGAATAAAATTAAGAAATTAAGGTACAAATTAACTAAATCATACTCTAAATCACCCTAAATTCTATAATCAACACACCAATTTAAAAAAATGCCCTAAATCGAACTGAAGCATACATGTTGTGGCTGCCGCTCGTCCATCGCCGCCGCCCGCCAACCTCCGTCCGTCCATCGCCTTTTATGAAGGTCATTTCCCCTTACTTCCTCTTCCAGATGGAGGTCGTTGTCCCTTAATTTCTTTCTTCCTCTTCCAGATGGAGGTCGCCCGCCATGGACCAGATTTATTCATTCGTTCTTCTCCTCCGTTAAAGAACATGTACTGATTTGTGTTTTTTGTTTTAATTTAAATAATTTCATTTAAATCTTTTTCTTTTTTTTAACAAATCTGATGGAGTTCCAAGAAAAATGATGTAAGGGCACAGAACGAACTAATTAAGAAGTTCGGGGGTAGCGATTGGAATAACTTTTTTTGGGCACCTCGTGCATTTACTTAATTTCGTTTTTTACAATGCAAGAACATAGATTACACACATTTATACATGAAATTGATGTCAGAAAAGAAAAGGTCGGATAAATATTTATCAAAACTCCACTTTTCACCCTTAAATCGCCTTTACTACAAACTTTACCCTAAAACTTTAATTAAGTAACTTTTAGTTAACTTTTTAAAAAAATATAATTAACTTAATTTGAAATAAATAATACTTTCAAAAATTTACTATATGTCATGCCAATATACTATGCATATACTACTAATACGATATGAATGCAAAATGATGTATGAACTTTGGTTGGGGATGTTACATGTTCCGGCGGTTGAGCGATTTCCACTGGCTGCTCATTACATCCGGAGGGACGTCAACAGGCCTTGCTTGATTCAGCACAATTCGAGGTGGGGAGCAGCTCACAACAATTTTATTAGGATTTGACAACCGTGGTACATACATTTGTTTTTCCGAGTACTCAAGCCTGAGTACCATGTCCTCGTAGACAAGAGGCCGTATGTGGGTGGAGCAAACCCTATGTTGGCTCATACTGGGGGTGCCAGAAATAGGAGACGGCCTTGAGTATCTGAGCATCTGATTGAGTTGTTTCTCACTCATCTTATACCAGGAGTCCCAAAAATCCTAGTGTTGCTATTGGGCTTCAAGAGACATGTAGCCTACCACATATATGCCAACAATGTAATTTTTATTGTAGGATAAATAATCTCGTATTATAATGGAATTGAATTCCTACCAAGATCTTATATTTTGAATTTGACCATAATGTTTCATATTACTTGAATGTTTTATAGGAGTATGTTGAAGGAATTGTGTCCTTTAATCTAAATGTGCAATGACTAAACTTGGAATAGGACAGTTAATAAGAGATATTCAATCCGATTATTTTAGGAGTCATAGTGCTTTGCTAGAAGCCAACTATGACTAATGGGTTTAAACGAGTTAAACTCATGGCTATTATAAACGGGTCCTATGCGGTCACACACTTAGAGTTGACGGACTAGTTCAAAATGAAAGATGGTTTTATTATTAATGTATATTGGATATATATACTAATAGTAATAAAATAAGATTTATTTGTGAAATAAATAAATAATTAAGTGGGGTATAATTGTAATAACTGCGGTTTTTAAGGATATTTTTGAATTTTTCTCGAACCTTTTTGTCTGTTTTAACGCTTAATCCAATATTTTTGTCGGAATTTAAATCCTAGAAAATTCTTGGTGATATCCTAAAATCACAAAGAAATGATTTTATGGATCGGTGTGAATTTTAGGATTTTTCAGTGGAAAAAAAATATTTATTGGATAAGCCGTCTTTTTAATTATGAACTGTAAAGGATTTAAAATACGAAACGAAAGCCTTAAAAATTGAAGGTAGCGTGATAAAATCATGGAAAATTGATTTTATTGGTCTACATAATTTACGGGACGTTTTGTAATTAGTAAGCTTTTCCATCCGAGGTACATAATTTTACCGCTTTAACGCGAGGCCCGTTCCGAGACGGATTTTGTTGTAAACCGCCTCTTTTCTATGCTTAATACGGCCGGAACCTAGGAGAATGAATTCTTTTCCACAAGCATATATTCTACTTTGTCAAAGTCTAATATATCGACTCAAAAGAAAAGAAAGGGGAAGGATTGAGAAAGGACGAGAACGACGGACTCGACGCATCTTCACCGCCGGCGCTAAGCTTCTTTGCTCGTCCACATCTCCTCCTCCTTCACTTCTTGCTCAGCCACCTTCCACCTCTTCCCTTCTTCCATTTTGTGGCTTCTTGCTGCGGTAGAACCAACGAGAGGATCAGGACGGAGCCGGACTCGGGAAGAATGAATTCAAGTCTTCACCGCCGGTCATCTTTCACCTCGCCGTACGTCGTCGCCGGCGACGCACAGTCACTCCGACCACCACCCACTGCGAGAGATGCCGTCGGGCAATACCCGACCACCCTTGGGATCGGGGATCGAGCCACTATCGAGCCAAACGAGCCATGGGCTCGAGTGAAGGTATTTACGATCGAAATTAATTAGCGGATTGATTACGGAGCCACTGTAAGGACCTTTCGGTTCAGCTTTGCTAATTAAATTTATGGTTTTTATAATCTTGACGTTGATACGGTCTCACAGGTTCAAACCACTCGAGAAACGGACGTCAGGATCTTCCGTTATAGCGAATACAAGTTTTGATACCGATTGGCAGGTAAAGGACTTCGGATAATTACTCGGGATTCGTTGTTAATCCGTTTGATCCGAGATTTAGTAACCTTTAGGAACTGTTGCTAATGAACAATTTTTATTTAGAAAATTGTTTCAAAAGTGAAGCGGATAATTAGTTATAATTCCGCCAAGATGGCTCCTTAAAGCATGATAACTAAGGATTTATTATATATCGATATTCAGAAATTAAATCGTTTATCGATTAGGAAGTTGTAGGAGTTGTGAATACAACTAAGAAGTGTTTCTGTGAGCTCGTTGCTGAGAAATCCTTTTGTTATATTTGTCAGAAGGATGATAAAGATTACTGTTAACTGTTGGATCATAATCCAAGTCTATTCGGATTTGGATGCCAATATGTTTAGTTACAACCATAAGAACCAAGTTAGTTTCTCCGCTTGCTTAGTCTTTCATTAGACTAACCCGTCCATCTTCTTTTCTTTTATATGGTCGGCTGGTGTCCACCGTTGTATACGATACATCAGGTTCTTCTTGGAAGTTGATTTAAGAGGCGGATTTAGATGTTTGAAGCTCCAAAAGTTGAAGAAAGGTTTCCAATGGCTATACTTGAGTGAAGATCATGGTTGAACTACTTCAAAGCGAAGCTGAGTTTCAGAAATAAGAACTTAAGAAAGACTTGATGAAGATTTTGTTTAAATAGAAGGTTGTTCTATTTATTTATTCTTTTTAAGTTAAGGCTTGTATAAGACCTTTTATTCTCTTTTCCGCTGTAATATTTTACTCAATTTTGTTAGGTTTTAAATAGTTTATTTTACCTTATTTTAGTTTGTTCAGTCAGTTTAATGCCTTGGGTAGCTTCGGTTTAGTCTTAATCGGGGTTACTGGCGGTAATACCTCCAGGGTAAGTAAGAGGGTGTTACAAAAGTGGTATCAGAGCTAAAAGTTCCTAAGTCTTGCTTAAGACTTTCATCTTTTATATAGAATTACGGAGAATTCTATATGGATGTTATCTTAGAACCATTTATGGAAAGTGGTTAAGATTTGAAGTCAGACTCGTGAAGAGATAGAAAGAGGAAAAGGAATTGGAGAACATGAGGTAATAAGTTTGTAATAGCTTTTGTGAAAAAGGTCCTATGGTGGACATTTGATTCCCTGGAGATGGGAATGGATTTCCGAGAAGGATCCAAAGTAAGATTAGGTGAAGATTCCTAAAGTTGAACCGGTTCTTGACCAAGTTCTCAATAACTTCCTATTCTTTCTTGAGAGTCTGAATTGGGTGTACCCTCGTCGTTTCTTCCATATTAGGAAACTTCTTGTGAGATTTTGAAAGTAAGTATTGTACTGCATAAAGACTTTCTAGTTTGAAGGTTTCCTATTTTAAGCTCGTATGATGGAAGATTTCAAGTTTAGAATTTTGTTTAAATAGGTCTTGATTCAATATATATGAAAGATATTCTTTTCTTAAAATATAAAATTTCAAGTGTTGTCTTTAAAAAGAAAATTTTAATGTGAGTTTCTTTGACATCAAAGTCATAAGAGTAAGAGTTTTCATGAGAATATTTTTATAGGAATTTCTGAATTTTGTTGAAATTCGATTTTCAATAGAAGGAATGAGTTGGAATCTCTACATCTCAATGTTAAGATTTCGAGAATCTTATGAGCCTTGAGTGACTCTAAAAAGATCAGTATGGATCATGAAGGGATGAAAAAGAATCCTGAAAAGAAAAGGATTGTCTTTGGAAACTTTCTTCAACAACTATGTTTGTGACTCTATAGTATAGAATCATGGATATTCTGTACTTTTCTTTGCCCAGTTGGAAGTTAAAGAGCTTTGAAGTGCTCAAGTGTTGGATCGATTGAATTGTTAATCCATTGGAAAATGCAATTCAATTTTAAACTTGATAGTGTTCAAACTTAGATTTTCATATACGTTGTTATCTTTTGTGTTAAGAGGATTGAGAATCCTAAATGGAATGGGAATTTCTTATGATTATAGTAAGAAAGAAAGGAAGAATGTTGGTTCAGTTTAAGTTGTGAACAAGTGGTTAATCATCAAGGTTGTTGTGAATAAGGTTGATTGGTCAAAATGGATTAAACAGGTAAAAGTTCATCAGTAATGTGTTTATGTTCAATTAACTACTTAGCACAAGTGTTAATTGATTACATGAGTTGTTGATATCCAGATGGCTAACCTATGCGACAACGTTATTGGAGTTTCGTTGTATGATACCCAACTTGGGATAATGAGAAAAGACTTGAGGTCTATAATTGACTAGTAATGGAATCAATAGTAATATGTTCTAAATTGCCATTGGTATTGGCTTATGTTTCTTTAAGGATGGAAATGATAAAGTTCAGTTTTGAGAAGATCATGCAAGGAAGAATTTTGGCATGTTTGCCTTTGATATTTTAATTAGTTGGGTGGAAAATATCAATCATTCAATATTGTGGTCAATAAGGCTTAGACCTTATCGCTGAAAAATAATTTCAGTTGTGTTTGAGTTTTGAAGATTTTATATCAGTCAAATCTAATGTCTAAGGTGGTACTGGTGAAACTATTAAGTTGTCGGCAAGTCTCCTAACCACAAGTTTTTCCTTTGCAATGTGGTTTGAGCTTGAGCTAATAAAAAGGTATATGTCTTCTCCTTATGGTTAAGTAAGAAGGCAAGGGAATGATGGAGAAGTTTAGTTTGTTAACCAATGTTGAATTGAGAAAAAGGTATATGTCTTCTCCTTATGGTTAAGCTTGTTTTGTCATGTGCATTCTTCTGCTAAAAGAGATTGGAAATTAAAGGAATTTCCTTATATGTAGAGAGATATAAGGATTGGATGTTTTGAACTAGATGCAAAGTTTGAAAGTTCACTGTTTATATTGAGAAGATTAAGTTGTAAAGGATTGAAAGTCCTTAAAATCGTCAAAAGAGTTTGATAGTCACTCTTGGATATCGTAATTCAAATGACTATTAACTTGCAGAAGGCTTGTTGTTTTATGAATGGATGAACTAAAGTATTAATTTTTGTCAATGAATCATATTTGCATAACTTTAAAGTAGTATTTCAAGGAGGCATACAAGTTGGGAATGATCGAAGAAGAATCTTTGCTATGAGTATGAAGATGTCGGAATCACATTTTCCCTAAGGATTGCAAGTAAGTGGATTTGAGCGATCCACTCTTTTATTGGACTTGAGAAATCAAGTTGGGTTGAGATTGAGTTAAATCAGGCAGAGATTACTCAATACTATGGATTATAGAAAAATCTGGTAATATGTCTAATTAAGAAAAGTCAAGGTATGCCACCAGGTTCTATCTTGAGGAAGGAATGAAGTATTACATTCGAAGGGAAATGTAGTACTCATAAGTGAATTGGATTGTCTTAGGTCCTTTGAGGCTCGGTTTTGATTTGAAACTTTGGTCAAGTTGGTAAGGCCAGCTAATGTGCAAATGTCAACACAGAACTAGGGCAAAGCGTCAGTAGCATCATGAAATTAAGGTCAACAATTTTATTGGATGCATTGGCTTGACGCGCCTATTTCTTCATAAAGTAGCTAATCTTTGTTTCAGCGACATTCAAAGTTAAAGCCTGTATGCTTGTAGACTATGTCGAGTTCCTGTCAAGCTGTTATGATTTAAAGGATATTTGAAATTGTTTTGTGATTTTCTCTTTTGAGAAAAATCTTATGACTTTGTAGAATTCTGGTAGGAATTTTTTTAAAGAAGTGTTGATTTGATATACGGAATTCATAAATAAAATTTTCTAAGGTTTTCATAGTGGTGAGTAAGAATGTGATTTGTCTTCCATCTTGATCACATCGTAAGGCAAGATTACATGTCTTATTCCTATGAGAATGCAATAAAGGATTATGTTTATTTTATCTCCCCATCCTGATCAGATGGTGGGATAAGATCACATAATTCCTTGGGATTTAAAGAATGGTTTCTAGTATGATTTGGCAATCATATAAGTTTTGCAATTATATGAGTTTTGCAAGTGTAGTTGTTTGAGATGAAAAGATGCAAGCTTTCTTTTGCATTATAGCAATTTTTATATCTAGTATCTTGTAAAACTCCTTTGAGTTAGTACTTGGTATCTTATACCATTTAAGGAGTATGGTCAAACTTCCCAAAACAGTTCGATTATAAGTAAAGAAATTTGGTAAGATTCTTTACAAATCTATGTTGGTCTCTGAAAAGCATGGAGTAACTTTGTACTTCTCTGAAAGTTTGGGATTGTTTTCATTCAACGATTATTGGAATTCTCTAAGAAGTTTGCTAGTAGTTCATCTTGGTTGACGTCATGACCTAAGGAAGTTATTGCCTTTTTCGCGGAATTATCCTTGAAAGTAAGTTGATATGGACTCTTGGGATGGAACCCTTTATAAGGAATGATATTGTAGTAATCCTTTCTTTGGAATAAAGGATGTACTAGTAATTTCTCCATTAGTTATTATTTATTTTCATGTTGTCTTGAAAACTTAAATCTCTTTGAGATAAGATAGTCTAGTGAGGACTTTAAGCAGAACTTCAACGAGTCTGGAGTTTGGATATGTAAATTGGTAATGATATTCAATCTCAGCATGATAAGTTGTTGGATATAGAGAGTGGACACGTGAGAATATGTTTTTAATCCTAAGAGTTAGGTTGCTCAACAAGTCAGAATGTTAAGTGAAGTCTAAACAGTTCTTTGATGAAAAAGACTGAAAATTGTCAATGGAGACAATTTTGTTGGAAATTATTGGACTAAAGGTATTATTGTCCGATATGTTGGTATAGTAATGCGTAAGAGTGTAGTTTGAAGTAGTTGAGAGAGATAACTACTTTTGAATGTCAGTATGCCAAGCTGAGTTTTGGTTGATAAAAGGATGTAAAGGATTGACAAGATAGGTTATTATCTTGTCATGTGTTAGATAAAGCTCATATTCTTGGTTAAAGTAATATTGAGATTTTATCTCAAAAAGGAAATCGAGTAAGGATTTTAAGTAATCCTTGTAAAGAAAATAATTTGAGAAGGACTAAAGGTTTAGTTTGGATGACAACAAGGTTGTGTGAATACCCTAGGATTTTATTCAGAATTTGTTGACCAGATCAAGGAAAAGTAGTATGGAAAAGTAATATTGTTTAACATCAATGGAGAAGATCAAGAAGGTAAGACACCGGGATTTGTTATTCAAGATTATGGATTGCTTGGTTTCAAAACTGTTCATGTGTATATGTTGTTGATGAGCTTTGAAAGCTTATTTCAAAGGAGGCATAGTTATTTGCTTAATTAGTTCATCCTGGAACAAGTAAAGGTATAAGGATTTAAGATAAAACTTTTGATGGACTGACATGAAGCAAAATGTCACCGAGTTCGTTTTGATATGTTGAGTTTGTCTGGAAGCCCTGATTGAGCATAGAAGACCAGATGAAATGTTATAGTCTCTTTCTGTTTCAGAATGGAAGTGGGAAGATGTTACAATGGATTCTTGTCATTAGTCGTTCAAGACTTAATGAAAGAAGAATGCAATATGGAGGTTGCTAAGAAACTCATCTAGAGTATTCATTTTAATGCAAGTAAGATGACTTAAAGAGTACCGCAGTTAGCTGAGGTGCTCATGCATGAAGGATTTCATCTTCATAAAACTCCAGAGACTATTATCTCTGATTGAGATGGATGGTTCATGCCAAAGTTTTGAAAGAAGTAACATCAAGCTTGGTGGATTAAATTAAATTTTAGCGTTGGTTTCCCTCATCAAACTGATGAACAATGCACAGAAACAAATTCAAACTTCCGAGGACATGTATTCTGGATTCCACACAAGTTGGAATGGTAGTTTGAAGTTGAGTGAAATCACATACAAGAATTTTGATTTCACGATAAAGAAATGACTCTTTTAAGGCTTTATATGGCCGGAAGTGTTGGTTGTCAATTTGTTGGAATGACAATGCAGACAAGGTTCTTCATGGGCCAGACTTGGCCAAAAGAAACAACAGCTGATATCGCTCTAGCACGACCAAGGGTGCTAACTGCTCAAAATCGACAACAGTCGTGTGTTGTTTTAAGCGAGAGCATGTTGAGTTTACTGTAGAGAACGATGTTTTTGTTCTGGTATCTGCCTTGAATGGCGTATTCCGCTAGGGAAAGCGAGACAACGTAAATGCTTGCTATGTTGGATCTTTCAAGATACTGGAAAGAACTAGTAAGCTTGTTTATCGATTGGCGTTACCACCTTTAGTGCATTCTATCCGTAATGTCTTCCTTTGATTAGGTTATCTTGGCCTAAAAATGGAAGTGAAGAAAAGACTTGAGAAACTAGACAGGAAATGCTGAGCCATTTTCCAAAGTTAATGAACGTTGTAAAGAAGAAGTTTGGTAACCAAGTAATGATTGTTTTGTGCTTTGTGCAGAAGTAACAACATATTTTTTTTAAGGGGGTACTACAAACTTCTGTATAGGTTTGTAGTGGTTGTGTGTATGTGCTTGTGCTATCTTTCCTTGTGATTCGAGTTCTCCTTGGTTTCGAGGACGAAACCATTTTTAAGGGGGTACTAATGTAATAACTGCGGTTTTTAAGGATATTTTTGAATTTTTCTCGGATATCCTTTTAACCTTTTTGTCTGTTTTAACGCTTAATCCAATATTTTTGTCGGAATTTAAATCCTAGAAAATTCTTGGTGATATCCTAAAATCACAAAGAAATGATTTTATGGATCGGTGTGAATTCTAGGATTTTTCAGTGGAAAAAGAATATTTATTGGATAAGCCGTCTTTTTAATTATGTATTGTAAAGGATTTAAAATACGAAACGAAAGCCTTAAAAATTGAAGGTAGCGTGATAAAATCATGGAAAATTGATTTTATTGGTCTACATAATTTACGAGACGTTTTGTATTTAGTAAGCTTTTCCATCCGAGGTACATAATTTTACCGCTTTAACGCGAGGCCCGTTCCGAGACGGATTTTGTTGTAAACCGCCTCTTTTCTATGCTTAATACGGAAGGAACCTAGGAGAATGAATTCTTTTCCACAAGCATATCATCTACTTTGTCAAAGTCTAATATATCGACTCAAAAGAAAAGAAAGGGGAAGGATTGAGAAAGGACGAGAACGACGGACTCGACGCATCTTCACCGCCGGCGCTAAGCTTCTTTGCTCGTCCACATCTCCTCCTCCTTCACTTCTTGCTCAGCCAGTTTCCACCTCTTCCCTTCTTCCATTTTGTGGCTTCTTGCTGCGGTAGAACCAGCGAGAGGATCAGGACAGAGCCGGACTCGAGACGAATGAATTCAAGTCTTCACCGCCGGTCATCTTTCGCCTCGCCGTACGTCGTCGCCGGCGACCACCAGTCACTCCGACCACCACCCATTGTGAGAGCTACCGCCGGGCAATACCCGACCACCCTTGGGTTCGGGGATCGAGCCACTATCGAGCCAAACGAGCCATGGGCTCGAGTGAAGGTATTTTACGATCGAAATTAATTAGCGGATTGATTACGGAGCCACCGTAAGGACCTTTCGGTTCCGCTTTGCTAATTAAATTTATGGTTTTTTAATCTTGACGTTGATACGGTCTCACAGGTTCAAACCACTCGAGAAAGGGACGTTAGGATCTTCCGTTATAGCGAATACAAGTTTTGATACCGATTGGCAGGTAAAGGACTTCGGATAATTACTCGGGATTCGTTGTTAATCTGTTTGATCCGAGATTTGGTCACCTTTAAGAACTGTTGCTAATGAACAATTTTTATTTAGAAAATTATTTCAAAAGTGAAGCGGATAATTAGTTATAATTCCACCAAGATGGCTCTTTAAAGCATGATAACTAAGGATTTATTATATATCGATATTCGGAAATTAAATCGTTTATCGATTAGGAAGTTGTAGGAGTTGTGAATACAACTAAGAAGTGTTTCTGTGAGCTCGTTGCTGAGAAATCCTTTTGTTATATTTGTCAGAAGGATGATAAAGATTACGGTTGGAATTGCTAAGAGCGTTGAGCACGCCTTCTAAGGCAAGTGTACGATTCTCTCTTGCGTTATGGTTATTAATGAGGATCTGAATTCCATTTGATCCTCATGTTGGGAATAATTTGTATGTTGAATATAGTTTGATAGGTTGTTATTTTGTTAGAAATAACGACCATGTCGTTATTGCAGTTTTTGCGCTAGAACTGAACTTAGGACCGTTGTGTGACCTTGCGTGATTAGTTGTCTCATGCGGAGACATTTTTGTAAAGTAAGAGAACTAGAGATGGGAGTTTAGACTCCAAAATATCTCTTTAGTGGTCCTGTGCTGAAACACTGTTGCAAAATAGGTAGTCCAGGGGTAGGAGTCGAGTCTCCAATGACCTCTTTATAACAAAATCTGTATTGGGAAGCGTAGCTTGCCAGCGTATCCCAATATTGGAGTCATGACTCATGTCACGCTTCACGTTGAAGGAAGACAATGGTGCACTCTAGCTAAGTGCAATTGACATTCGGTTGTTGGCCGAGGATGTATAAATGATCATGGATGAAATAGGCCCTCTGATCTCGGTTGTTGGCTGAACCTCGGTTATTGGCCGATGATATATGTAAATGATCATGGATAAAATAGACCCTCTGATCTCGGTTGTTGGCCGAACTACGTAAAAACTATTAAATGGTGTGAGTGCACAGTTTGAAAGTAATGAAAGATTGGTGCATTAGGCACATTAAAGTACCAAAATGGTTAGTCCATTTGATAACCATTCTTGCTCCTGATTAGGAATGATTCTTAATCAAACTTTGATTAAGTTAAGCTGTTTAGTCATTGAAGACGATGGTGAATGTTGAGTGGTTAGTATAAGTTTCCATTAATCGTTTATGCTTCTTAAAGAAACCACAAGCGGTGATGTTCTCTCTCTTGATTATGCAAGTCTCCTTCTTATTCTCTAGAAGACTGCTAACTGTTGGATCATAATCCGAGTCTATTCGGATTTGGATGCCAATATGTTTAGTTACAACCATAAGAACCAAGTTAGTTTCTCCGCTTGCTTAGTCTTTCATTAGACTAACCCGTCTATCTTCTTTTCTTTTATATGGTTGGCTGGTGTCCACCGTTCTATACGATACATCAGGTTCTTCTTGGAAGTTGATTCAAGAGGCGGATTCAGATGTTTGAAGCTCCATAAGTTGAAGAAAGCGTTCCAATGACTATACTTGAGTGAAGATCATGGTTGAACTACTTCAAAGCGAAGCTGAGTTTCAGAAATAAGAACTTAAGAAAGACTTGATGAAGATTTTGTTTAAATAGAAGGTTGTTTTATTTATTTATTCTTTTTAAGTTAAGGCTTGTATAAGACCTTTTATTCTCTTTTCCGCTGTAATATTTTACTCAATTTTGTTGGGTTTTAAATAGTTTCTTTTACCTTATTTTAGTTTGTTCAGTTAGTTTAAAGCCTTGGGTAGCTTCGGTTTAGTCTTAATCGGGGTTACTGGCGGTAATACCTCCAGTGTAAGTAAGGGGGTGTTACAATAATGAATGAAAAAGGAGTTTCATTTTGGATGGATGTTACATTTGAAAGGGTTTTAACTCTCCTCCAAAAATTGATTATTCCTTATCTAAAAAGAAGTGGTTACAATTGGGGATATGAGTTATATTTAAATGTGATTGACTCTCCTCATGTGATGAGATTCCTTCTTGCTTTATCCTCTCCATTTTTCGTGTTCTCCATTGTTTTTCGTCCTAGCAGTAGAAGCCAAAGGCTATCTAGACCGGGCTCGTGTGGACCAAGTAGAAGTCGCATTTGAGGCTTTTTTTCTCTTTCGTTCCTCTTTGATTTGTTCCGGTTCACGCATCAAAGGTATAACTTATAAACATCATATCAATTATGCTTGAAGATCCTACGATTAGATGTTTAGATTTGATCTGAAATTCCGCTTAACGCATCTAATAAACCTTCAATTGGTATCAGAGCTTCTTGCATATTTTGATAGAATCAATTGATGCGTATTTGGATTCAAATCGATAAATTTGATATATAGTTCATTGTGCTTGATTGAAATTAAGATTTTAATTAATTGGACTAGATACAATTTTTAGTATCTGTTAATTATATGATTAAACTAAATTAAAAACATATAATTATCGATGTCGATATTTTGTAATTTTTTTCCCTTACGTACAAATGTTGAGATTTCATCTCATTTAAGAATAAAGAAAAAAAATTGATCTCATGTATAAATCTTAACTTTAAACATGCAGAGATCATTGAAATTGGATTTCAATTCTAATTTCGAGCATCGTTTTGTGCAGCATCAAAAACGTATTATAATAATATAATTAAAGATATTGTTTTGTGTTTTTACATGAACGAATGTTCAGAGTCAACACATGAAATTGTTTTCTACGGATGAACATGCCTAAGATTTAAATTGTAATCTCGATCGTCTTCGAACAAACATTTGAAGTTGTTTCACGGAAAGAAAAAAAACAATTGAAATTGGGTTTCTATTTACTCCTAGATTTTCATGTATATTCCCGCTTTTAGTCTTGGATTTTCATGTATATTCTCGCATTTTATGTAGCTTTTAGTGCAACTTGGTTCGCTGGAGAGTTGCTCAGTGTCATCATTTTCATCGCATCTTTTTTCTTTGGTGTGAGTCTTTCAGCTTGTGGGTGGCCATACAAACTGGAGCCAATTTTATGGTCGTGAATTACATGTACAACAAAAATCTTCCATGCTCCTCCGGGATGCTCTTGACAAGTCAATCTAAATCAACACTCACATTTCTGGTTTTGATACCTTTTGCGAACTGGCTTTGCAGTTTTCGACGGGGTGTGTGTGCCCTCTCTCGCTCACGAAGTAGCCATGTCTTTCTAAGAAGAGCCATATCCGACTTTCTATCATGACCTATTATTATGTAAATGTTATTTTGAATACCGACCTCTTTAACTCAGGAGATGGCCTCCTTTCGGGTATCAAATGTTGTATCGGTGGTAAATAAATGTGAATAATCTTCCGTGACCTCATCTAGGACCTCCTCTATATGATTTGAAAATTGTAGATGACTACACAAAGGTGAAAATCCAAACATGTTTGGTGTACATTGTACTTGCTCCGCTGAGAGTAGTGCACGAGGTTGGAATCTTTACATGTTCTGGGTACACTAGACTTGCTTTGTTGGTAATGGTGCATGAGGTGAGAATCTGAACAAGACTGGTGTAGACTATACTTGTCACAGCTACACTGGTACAAAACCTGGGAATCCAAACATGCTCGGTGTAGAATGTAATTACCCTGACTAAAATGGTACATGAGTTGAGAATCCGATAACCGGTGTAAAATTCGCAACGAAATGAGAACAAGTTCTAGACTACCATAAATACCAAAATACAAGAGTATTTTAACTTTGGTAAGAAGTTAATTACCTTATTGTGATCTATTCTAAGCGATTTCCTTGCAAGATAGAAGCAGTGTTGGAGGGAATTGGGGGGGGGGGCAAGTGGGGGTGGTTGCCCCCACCGGCCAGAGGAATGAGAATATGCATAGAGCCGCCTCAATGGTTGGGAGAGGGCGGAGGTGGAGACACAGAGTAGAAGAAATGTGGGAGTGGCAGTGGGGTGTGGGCGGAGTACAGTGACGCGGTGGAACTACGAAGTTGAAGTGTTGCAAAGATACAAGTCGGAGTATGGAGATAGTGAAGATTACAATTTTGGGGAAGAAAATGATTTTTAAATTTTAATTGTTTATGGCTATTTGGGTCTATTTAGATAAATGAATTTGGGCCTTTCATTATGACTTGACTTGGGCCTTTTAATTTCTGAAAAATGCACCTTTTAATTAAAAAAACGAGATTATCTAGGTTACAATTGACATTCAAATCTCAATCGACATTCAACCGAGGGAAAAAAGCTCTTCCAACTGGTGAACATGCGAGACGTGTGCTATTTCTTCTATGTTACTATTTTAAATTTTCATTTTTTATACTTTATATATTCGATATATTTTATATATATATGTCGATACGTTAAACTAGCTTGAAATTTCTAAGTTTAGTTGTTCGAGGTCTGCCCCCACCTCCGAACATTTCTGGCTCAACCATTGGATCGAAGTTGTATGTGAAATCTTCATTAGCCATTGTAAAGAAAAGTTTTGAGAGAATGAAAAAGATAAGAAATGAGAGAGTGAAAGTTTTTTGTCTCGTTTTTTCATAAAGATGGATTATAAACATGTGTAACAAATGTCATTAGATAGGACCATTGGGCATTAAATTCACTATTTAAAATTGGTCTCAGTCGTTATGAATGAGGCGTAACTGCCGTTACAACCAATGTTATTTTGGCCGTTACGGCCAGTGATGTCTCAGCCGTAATGGTTGAAGTGAGCACCAAATAGGCTCCTAACCTAGGCTATAGCCCACGTGCCAAATAAACATTCAAAATAATAAAAATCTAAACTATAGCGACGAGCAACAAATAAGATACTTCTTTTTGTCTTCAACTCAAAGTGATGGAATTAATTATAGGCCCTTTCATTTCAAATCACCCCTACAATTTCATAATAAAGCACCCATTCATATAAAAGAAATTTGACCCAAAATTACAACTCCACCCACATTTCACTTTTTTCTCTATCAACTCTCTTCCTTCACTCTTCCTTTCCTCCAACTCTCCAACTCTTCTAAATCTCCATCTTCTCTAAGCAAATTTGTAAAATGAAGGCATCTAGACAACATTTCAACAAAAAATACCCATATTAATGTAAGTTCTGTTGTTAAATTTGAGTTTTT
This sequence comes from Fallopia convolvulus, assembly GCA_964016875.1. Lineage (NCBI taxonomy): Eukaryota > Viridiplantae > Streptophyta > Magnoliopsida > Caryophyllales > Polygonaceae > Fallopia > Fallopia convolvulus. The sequence continues at coordinate 48,324,576 of OZ024722.1, forward strand.
TTTTGTTGAAATTTCGATTTTAATTTGCATGAGATAATTAGTAACTTTAGGTTTCGAATTTAATGTAAATATGGCTTAAGTTGTGTGCGGGAATGGGTTTTGCTTCGAAATTTGCCGGAATACGGAGCATTGGAAGAAGGTCGTGAATGACCATGGAAGAAGCTCTTCAAAGACGACGATGCTTCGGGCCATTACGACCGAAGCGCCGCTGGCTGTTATGGCAAAAAATGCACAAAGGTCCCAATTTTTTCCTGATATTCTATAATTGTTTTTGTTTTAGATGGTTGATAGGTCAACTCATATTCGACGAATAAATTCACAGAGAGAGAAGGCTGAGTCGCAAACGGAGCCTCGCACAAGACAACGTGCAGGACGAGCCTGGGGATGAGAAGCAGGTTCATTCGGCTACTCAAGTCTACATTTGGGGACGTCAACTGGTGTTACCTTTGTGGTCATCACAGCCTGCTAGGGTAGAGGACCCACCTCTTCGCTTAGAGGTTCCGATGCTGACGCTTGGAAGTCAACCATGACGGTCCCGTGCTAAAGGCCGAGGCCGGAACTCAAGTACACATGCTGAGGCTACAAGTGGTGGAGTGGATGAGACTGCATCTGGTCCTTCCTCCATCCAGGGACGTAGGAGGCGTACCTACGCGGGATCCCTCAACATCGACTCGTTCTTGACCGATCATGTACGTAGAGGCCCATAGGTAACATAGTTGCTTTTGGGTTTCGAGCAGTATGTAATCCACCACATCTTTGCTGGCAGAGTACATTATTTGTCTATACACTTCTCTTAACCTCTTTTATCATTAAATCATATTAGGATTATTGTATAGGAGCATCAACCGATTAGGATTCATGGGCATACTACTCAATTGTCTGAGTGGATGTTGGTTGGGGATAACGACTGGATTGATATAGTGAGAGATAGTGAACTTGCTCATTTACAACACATCATATATAGGAACGTTCATACTCAACTGATTGAGGCGCTTATTGAGCGATGACAGCCAAAGACGAGCTCGTTCCATATGCCATGAGGAGAGATGACGGTTACACTACATGATGTGGCTCTCTTCCTTGGTGTTAGGATTGATGGAGATGTAGTTACTCTTCCGTTTGATGAGTGGAGACTTGGCCAGAGCGAGATGAGGGAGCAATAGATTTTACAGTTTCTAGATCTATTTGGGTTAGACACGGAGTAGCTAGCTAGCCACTATGATAAGGGCGACATACCACACACAATGCTAAAAAAGCAATGCGAGAGTCGGGGTGTGGTGGATGATTTGGATTTTGCAGCGACAGATTTTCTGACGACGTCCACATTATTTCCAAATAAGTCACAACACCGGGTTCCCATTTTATATATCAGCCTAGTACGGGATGTTAAGGTAGTTGAGGGCATGTCTTGGGGTTCAGCCTTGCTTACTTATTTGTATCGAGGCCTCGGTGAGTGCACGCAATTTGGCGCCCGTCAGATGTCTATTTGTACCACGCTGTTACAAGTAGGTGATCGATTCAATTTTCAATTTTGTACATATGAAAAAAAGTTATGAATTCCCTAATAATTTTTGTGTAGGCATGGATCTTCATGTACTTCCCAACTTTTCGTCTTGTTGTGGACACGGAGTGGAGAGGCGGTGTATCATGGGCTGAGAGATGGGGTACTGGTGGTACACTTGGTGCTATGCGCTACTTCAGAGTGGAGCTTGATCGTATGATTGTGAGAGATGTAAGTATATACAAAAAGCATATATAATAAATATTTCTTTATTTATCAGATAATCTATATTAAGAATGTTATGCATAATTAGATTTCATCGACAGTCTAGCCCCCTCTCGTTTCTACGGTGTGATGTCATTCCTTGATGTATATCAGAGCCGTATATGCCTAATCGAGCCTATAGGCAGTACATTCGTGTGCAATAGATACCACATCCCCCTATCTTGCCACTCAGGGCCATATTATTATCTGAGCTGAGGAGGTACAAGGTCGTGTGTGACACGTCCCAATGGATTTAGGATGCAAGAAACCTACACTCTATTTGTCTAGACCTCATGGGAACTCCAATGTCGGATGACGAGTCGACTTGTTATTCAGATTCTATGGCTGGGTATGAGCCTCGTACTCACATGTATGTGAGTCTGCCCGCACAGGGTGTGGAACAGGTAATATTTTTTATTTTTAAGTTTAGGACAATAATTCGGTATGTTTTTGCATTAACAAGTATTTCTTATATATATATACAACACATGCAGTGGGTTATGGGCTATCTTTCACAATTTGCTATGGTTGACGATCTCGAGCTTCGTGAGGCAATTAGGAGATCTATTATTGATCTAGGAGGAAAATGACCCCCCCACTTGAGGTCGGAGAGGGGAGTGGGACTGGGCCTCACGATGATGATGATCCCGCCGCACGATTTTTATGTTGTTTTGACTTATGATTTATATGATTTATGTTTATGACCTATGATGTTTAGGTATCTTCCGACTTGTGATTTTTTTTGTACATTCTAATTCGTGATGGTGATTTATTTTCTGACTTATGAGGTTTATGTATTTTCCGAACTTGCCAGAACTTCAACTTTATGTATGTTAGAAAATCTATTTCACGATTCCGAGTATTCAGGGACGGAACCATAAAAAAGAATTAGGGTGGGCTAAATTATAAAGTAAAAATTATAATTAAAGAAAAGATGGGGTGAAAATTACAATTAGCAAAAAGGTGGGTAATCAAATTTAAAAAGAGCCAAAAAAGAAGTATGGAAGGAAAAGAAAGAGAGGTGTGCACAAGTAGAGATTCGAACACGGAACCCTTGTATCATATAGAGATAGGCTTAACCAGTTGAACTAGGTAAAAACCTATAATTCTTATCCCTTTACTAGTACTAGTAGTAATTTTAGGGTTGACTAGGGTTGGTTTCATCGCTAGGGTTGGTTTCATCCCTACGAATATTTCAAGTATTATCCGAGTTTGACTGAAACTGCATTATCAAAATTGAAATTAACGCCAAACCAATTTAAAACACACAAAATGCCGTTATGGTCCGAGTTTGACAGAATACACATGGAATCACCGCTATTGAACACATGCCGTTATGGTCATAGGTTTTGGGCCGCTAGAACAGCTCTAGCCGTTACGGCTTGACACCCTCTGATCATAACAGACGAAAGATGCGAAAAGTAGCGAGTGCGCTATTTAGAAACGGCTAAATTATAAAGGGATATTAGGCTCGTATCTGGGTTTCTGATGTTCGTGTTTTTAGTATAGTTTTTTTAGTAGGTTTTCTTTGTTTATTAGGTTTAGTTTTGATAAAATTAGGTTTAGTTTTGTGTGCTTTTGGATGGTTTTGCATATTTTCATAGAAAGTATGGAAGCTACTCTATTTTGTGTATTTTGTAGGTTTTAGCAAGGAAAAGGTGCTATATGGAGCTGAATTTGGAGCGCTACAATGAAAGACGGAGGAATACAAGTATGGAGAAGTCAGAGTCCAGGTTTTACGAGATGAAGTGTGGAAGAAACCAAGTCCATGCTCGTTAACGAGGCTGTGAGGGCTCGTTAACGAGGCCACGTGATAGAAATTTCGAGGGTTGACTTTGTAACTCACCGATCCTGTGCGAGAAATTATTTCCGTATCGGTAGAATATCTTTTTATAATTTTTAGGGTTTTTATATTATGTATTTTAGGTCTTTCTATCTTTCTAAATTTTATTTCTATCTTTCTAGATTTTATTTCTATCTTTTAGGAAAGTTTTTTATCTTCTAACCTTATTAGTTTTTAGTTTTTTTAGTATAAATAGCCTTCTTGTTTAGCATAGAAGAGGAGATCGACATAGAGAGAAGAGGAAGAGCCGAGAGAGTCGAGAGAGGATCAGAGTCGAGTCGGAGGTCGGTGAACGAGAGTTACCGAGTTCGTTGATCGAGATTTTGGTTCGGTGCTTTGTATTTTTTCGGTTTCTTCTGATTTTCTGTAAGACAATATTTTGTTATTAATTTGAGTAGTGTTTTGTTTTCAAAGATTTCTTTTGTTGAATTTATTTTCTTAGTTATGATTAGTGAGTAGTCTTCTTTTCTAGGATCGGGGTTAAGCCTGGCATAGTTAAGCATGTTTGATGAGTAAGATTGTGTGTTGAATGCCTTTCATCCATTATTGAGATTGTTTGTTGAGCTTATACCAAGATGAAAGTTGAGGTAATTTGAGTTTTAACTTGATTGATAGAGAAAGTTAGTAACTTGAAGGTTGATATTGTTTGAATACGAAAGTTTCAAGCTTTAGATCTAAAACAAGCAATTAAGTGAATTGGGTTACGAAAGTAGGTTAATTTACTTGATAGTCAACGAAAGTTGATGACTCTATCTATTTAAAGGCATGATCTATTCTTCTTACAAGTTTATATGCATGACTATGTTGTGGTGTCCCTAGTCTAAATCTTTGTTTTTTTTTTTGAATTATCTTAAGTGAATTTCGTTGCTGAGTTAGTTGGCTCGGTACCGAACTTATTTAGGTCGTTAAATTGAGTCTTTTGTGTACGGTGGTTCGTTAACGACCTTGACAACGTCGTTAACGAGGTTGCTCGTGAGTGTGTTTGTTTTATTTTGTTTGTTGTTTTTAGTAGTTGATAAACGAACAACCTTGCTTCCTGTGGAACGATCCTGACCTCCCTAACTCAACGGAGTCTTGATTATAAATTTATTTGTTGTCAAAAAAACCTCTCAACAGTTTCTGGAAAAAAAAAGGCTCGTATCTGGTGTTGGGTGAGAATATAAATGCTTGACTTACCATTATTTAAGGCTATATAGTACCGACATGGACAATGTTCCATTCAAAACAGAATATCACACCACATCACATGCTTACCTGGCGGAGTTTCAAAATTAATCTGGAAATGTTCAACCGATTCACATAAGCCGTTAGATTTGTAACGCCAAAACATTCCTTCTGCACTCAGCTTCGAATCTTTCTGCGGTTTTTTTCCTTTATTATCTTCGCCTGCAGTTTCAGAGAGAGAGAGAGCGAGAGAGGAGAAAATGGCGAGTAGCAACGAGAAGAAGGAGGTTATTCGGTTGGAGCGGGAGTCCGTAATTCCGATATTGAAGCCTAAATTGATTATGACCTTGGCCAATCTTATTGGTAATTTGTCTTTGGTGCCCTTATTTCTTCTCAATTTTGTTGATTGCTACGTTGTTGTTACCTTACTTCAATTTTCGGTTACTCGGCTGGTGAATTTGGATTTTCCTTTCCCTTTTCACTTGATTCTCAGTTTTTGATCGAATTAGGTTTTGGGATGGAAGATATTTGGGTGTGTTGACTGAGCGTTGGTCGAAACATGTTCTTCTGAGCAATATTCGGTTCAATTTCTCATCTTAGGGTAAAGCTGCAGCAAAAATTTCCAACATGTATTTGAAAGGCTTAACCTTTCTCTCTCCGTTTTTAATAATTCGCTTAATGAACTATTGTCTATATGGGTTTTACATCAACTTTAGTCTTCAATTTGGTTAGGACGGATGGGGATAGATTGGCCGCTGCCTTTTTTTTTCCACCGATAAAGAATGGCAATTGCTATGTAATGTGTTTTTTATAATCAACACGTGTTATTTGCTAACTGAAGGGTTGAAGATGGATGATTTATTAAAGCCAATAGTATGTGCTAAGGACTATATTGATGTCTTGATCAGGGAAGATTGCTCTAAATAATGTCAGTAGTTCTTACAGCATTGTTGTTGATGCAGAGCTTAGTTCTGACCGATCTGAGTTTCTGAAGCTTTGCAAGAGAATTGAGTACACGATTAGAGCATGGTATCTTCTACAATTTGAGGATCTCATGGTACTTTGAATCTTGCACCTTTGTCAATATGATTTTAGTTTTGGGAAATATTCCCATTTGCTAAGTAAACACAATGTTCAGCATCTTATAAAATCATTTCTTTATGGTGACAGCAATTATATTCCCTCTTTGACCCTGTCACTGGAGCTCAAAAATTAGAACAGCAGAAGTTATCTCCAGCTGAAACTGATATTCTTGAACAGAATTTCCTCAGTTACTTATTTCAGGTACTTCTTTCACCATTCTTGTAGTTGATTACACAGCGTTTTGAGATAGAAGGATGGCGACAAGCTCTCTCAAGTAAACTTTTTGCTGGATAAATATATGTTCATTGGTGGCACCATTAAATAAGGAGTGTTTCTGAATTTTTGTCGAACTGCTAGAGCTGTTTGCAGATGTAGGAGCCATCTTTCACGCTGATTAATCAAGTACTTATTTTCCCCAGAGTTCAGATAGTGAAACAATATCAATATTGTTAGTAGCTCATCTGTGATGAATTAGTTTATTTATTTGACATAGTACATTTAGCTATGTACTAATGCATATTTCTAGTTGTGCTTTGATTTTCTTTCTTTTTTTTTAATATCACATACGTAGTACTCCTTCTGATCAGACATAAATGATGTTTTAACACTTGAATTTTGATGGATTTTATGTTTCGGTTTAGGTTTTCTAGGCAATTAATCATCATCCATTAGCCCAAAAAGGATGAACATTTTGAATTAGTCCGTGCTACTTTGAAATATATTTTCCTCGTTCAACTCTTTGACAATACTACGGTGGATATTTAAAAAGTGATACGATTGAGAAAAACTGTTAAATTTTGAGTTTAAGTAATGCTTTTCTTAAAACTTGTGTCAAAAGCTAAAACTTCAGTTATGTCCGATCGGAGGGAGGATTGTTTTTCGACCTGATGGTTAAATGAACTTCTGTTGTGTAGCCTTTGGCTGTAGACCAGATTGTGTACTGTTAACAATTTTTTTCCAAATAAGTTAAAACGAGATGAAAAAAGGGACAATCTTGATTGTGATTATTGGGCTGCCAAACATTCTGTTTATTATTGATTGGATAGCATTAATCCGCCTTATCCTTTAGATATCAACAAAAGAGTATTTCATCATGTACTTTACTATTAGCCACAATCCACAGATGCTGAAAATTTGTGCTTCATTTCTTACCTATTCAGGTGATGGATAAAAGTAACTTCAAGATTGCAACAGATGAAGAAATTGATGTTGCACTATCTGGACAGTATCTTTTGAATCTGCCTATCAAAGTGGATGAGTCCAGGGTAAAGTGGCATTTTATTCTAAGTAGGTACTTGAAGATGTCCTTGTGTTTCTTAACATCTGAAGAAGCGTGTCTTTCATATTGTACTTGTAGCTTGACAAAGATCTGTTAAAGAGGTACTTTTCTGAACATCATCGAGAAGATTTGCCAGACTTTGTGGATAAGGTACCAGTCTGATGGATTCTTCCTGTAAATTTAAATGATTTTTTTTTTCATGAACTTGACCCTTTTCCTTTACTTGAGGGCCTATTGGCATGAAATTGTCCATGTTAAGGGGGCTGTTTGGCCATGCCATGCTCATATGGTAATTTTAGCTGTTAAAACCCAAAAAGGTACATGTACTTGTGAAGATGACCAATATGGAAAAAACATGCTGCTGTGGTGTGCTTTTTCTCATGCCAAATATTACTTGGGATTTGGGGTTAACTTTCTTCTAATCTTCTCTCGGTCACACCTCCTCAGCTTTAAGCCAGGGAGGGGTGCCCCCATCTTGACCCCCCACATACTCCCTTGAGGAGAGGGGTACTGAACTGGGTCAATGTTGTTGTTTCTTCTAATCTTCTCAAGATTTTGGGTGGGTTATTGTCAATATTTACTAACCACTCCCAAAGCTAATTTGCTCTATCTGGAACTAAGAAACTTTCAGTTGAGAATTCTCCCCTTCCTATCTCCTTTTCCCCCATCTATCTGGAACTGAGATTCCATTATCTCATGTTTGTGCTGTAGTACTTAAATAAAAGCATTACTGGTTAGCCACTAACTGATGTTGCCGTTTGTTCATCTGAATTATGACTGTCTATATTGTAGGAAGCAAATATGTGCTCCTTTCTTGACCTGCTAGGCTGCAACCATGCTTGACATTGTTCCTTGTTCTTTTATATGGATGCTTCTTTTGTTCTGTTTGTGAGTTACCAAATCTTGCATTTGATTTGAGAGATAGTTTGCACTTTTTTGGCCGTATAGAATGATCCTCCATATATATTTGCTGGATCTAACACGAAAAGATTTGGATTTGTTAGTCACAAAAGAAGTGCTTTGATATTCTTTCTGTGGCTTTTTATTGTCTCTTATATGGCAGTATTCTTGCTCTCTTCTCTCTCTAGATGAGGTTGACCTTATAATCCTTTGAATTCCCTTTAATCCATTTACATTGTTCCATGTTTAGTATGTAATTTTCCGCCGTGGCATCGGAATAGATAGAACAACCGACTTCTTCATCATGGAGAAGTTGGATATGATCATTGCTCGCATCTGGGGGAAGCTTTTGAAAGTGACTGGGTAAGTGCTAGTTCTGAGTTTTGTTTTTTCCAGCTTGAGTTCAATTATAAAGTGGAAGGAAACATTAGGTTATGATTTATAAACATGGTCATATAACCCGGCTTTCTTTTCTGCCTTCAGAATTTGTGGCTTTCTTAGACATTGTACAAGTGCTAATTATTTTATCTCCCACTACAATTGCTCCACTTTTTGTAGCTCAAATTTCTAATTTTAGGGCATGATGGTCAATTTGTCATAGAGTATTTATGATATGTACCTACCATGACTTATCATTCACTGGTTTGCTAGAAATTAGGGTTTAATTGCTTTTTTTTATTTTAATTGTTAATTTCTGCATTTTCTTATTTTTAGATTAAGAGAGTCACTTTCCTGAATTCTAGAGATTTATTAGATTAGGCCTAAAGTCTCTCTCAGTAGTGGGTTAGTGCTAGACTACCACTACTCTATTTGTTAGTTTCAGTAGTTAAGTCCTAGGATAGTTCAGTTGTAATCAGGCAATTTCCAAATTATCAATAAAACGTGAAGGAGTTTCCTTCACAATTCCTGAGTGTGAGATTCTTGCACCAGTGGAACCTGTCATTACCTGTGTGAGCTCCTTGTACTCCAGTGGGTCCTATCAATTTATGCCTAAAAATAAAGGGATATGGAATGTGTTTTTATTTTAAAAGTGTATACATAACTTGATTGAATAAACGCTTTTAGCATTGTATATTATAGTTGATAAAAAGGAACATATCAAAATAATATTTGTCAATAAAAAGAACATATTAGTATATTTTTGGTACAAGCCAATGCAGGAAGTGGGCTATTCACGATTAGATGGCTAGTTCATGGTTACTTAATTTTCCTTATAATTATTACATTTAATAAAGTTGTTTGAACCAAATGTGGTTGTCACCATCAGCATGTGTATAGATATCGCAATTATTATTACAATTGGGCAACTATAGCTGTCTTGTGCAAGTTTGCTTATTTGTCCCTTTATTACTTTTCAATTTGGTTTTGGTTACAACTTCTTATCCTTGTATGATCTACTTGTAGGGTAGCATTTGTTCTGTCTAAACTATCAAAGCCTAAAATACGGCCTAAGAAAGACCCGAAGAAGGATGATGAGTTTGTTAATGAAACAGGCGACAGTGATCTCTGTGTTGAGCGGATCCGGATTCAAAATATGGAAATCAGGTTTTTTTTGTGCACAAAATTTATTCTTATTTTTTCATTTATGGTTGAAGGTAATACTTGTTTTATCCTCTGCACTGTTTGCAAGTTTGTTGTTTGACTGGCATATAGATCTAACCCTGCATTATGATGTCATATAATTGCTCTATGCAACAACAACATCAACCCAGTGTTAACCTGCCTCAGGCAGGATCTGGGGGGCCATGATGTACACACTACACAGTCCACACCCTTGCCCCAAATCCCAATATAAAATCGAGAGCTTGTATGAAGAAGGCCCAAGTATTATCATTGCCCGCAAGACCCAAGGAAAACTAAAATCTAGCTATGTGACAATGATAACTCAATCTAGTTAGAATGCACCAAAATTGATATAGGGGTTATATCCATCTCAAAGGCATTGTATAAAAGCCAATGAGCATGAGGATGAGCCCCATGATATGAAATGTCATTTAACTATATGAAATGCCACTTTTTATACGAAATTTTTTGAGGAACAAGAAATTTAATGTGAACAAGTATAACAGAAACAAACTGATGTCTCTGAAGTGTTGGCAGCTAATGGAAGATCTACAAAAATTTCCTATATCTTGGATCTTATCACTTTGAACAAAACAAGCAGGACACGTGTTTAAGCTTCAATAGATGATTGATTAATCCTACTTGCTTCCACTATGGCATGTAGCTTATGCCTAAAATAAGATGCTAATGTATGTGGGCCATGTGGCCCATCGTGGTCATGTCTTAGTGAAGGGGGTGAGTCCCAATAACAAACATTTCACCTAGGAAGACAGAATGCAACCGTACAACTAGTTGTGGGCTGTTTCTGGAAGACCTCCTAATGGATGCTTTTTCAGTACAGCATCCTGATCTATTGGACTTTAGCCTGTTACAGTACTCAGACAATATAATCAATCTGGATAAGTTTCTGCAAGATGGTTATGCTCTTGAAGGAGTTCAATCAAATCATGAAATTCCATTTTGTTTTTGAGCTACCATTGGAGTGAGTTGTATGATGTCTCTTAACTGCTATATCAGTTATAGTCTCTTAGATTGCAACCCAGATACGCTGTCAGTGTGGATTCAACTCCAGATATGCTGTGGCTGGGGATTTATTCAACTCCGGATACTCTGTTTTGCTTAGTAATTCTAAATAGAGACAACATTGATGCTTTATTGCAAGTCAATGAAGGAGTCGACTAAATAATTTCATTAAATCTCTTTACAGATGGTAACGTTTTGGAATGCCATCTGTTTTAGTATGGACTGAGGTTGATTCATTCAGTTCCTGTGGCAGCTCTTCTGGTGAATATGGCAGCTTTAGGAGGTGGAAGCAAGGTGGAACACCAGTGATTAACAACACCAATTCATTTGCTAATTTTGTGACCAAATATCTTTTGAATAGTAGATACAGATATTCTGTGCTACATGTGATGCTTATCTGTGCGCTCCTTGCTGAGATGTATCTTGTCATCATATATCAATATGCACATATATTTTTATCAGCAAATACTTTGAGGTGACGAATTGTTGGGATGTGATTACCGATCCAAAAGGCAAACCTGCCAGCCCTATTCTTCCTGGACCTCAAAAGAGTATAATAGACCCAGAAATGTTGCTGTAAATCAATCCAAAAATAGATCAAGAAAGCCTTCTCCTTGTAATAATATTCAATTTTTCTAGTTTGACCCATATTGAAGTCATAGCCCTCTTAAGCAATAAATGCCCAATGTTGGTTTCATTTCTCAACCATCAGCTTTAATTTTAATAAAAAATTTGACCTTTTCGGAATGGTATATTATATTGTACCAGTTTCATAGAGATTCAGAATGTCGGAATAGTAGCAAAATTATCTTTCTAGTTAGTTCCACAGTCTTATTGGAAGTTCAATATTCTTTCACGTTCAAAAGGTGATGTGTATCAAAGATGCTGGTTTATCTCTCCATTTGTATATATGTCAATTTTTTTTGACCTCCCTATAGGGATGATGGAAAAGCTAGTTTTTGCAATTGAGAAGTGTGAAAAATCAGCTGCAATTCATGAACCTCTTATATTGATGTGATTGTATTTCTGGGTTTTTTATTCTAATAGCTCTTTATGTAACAAGCTTGCAAACATGCGACATCCACATTGTACTTCCCTGTTTGATATTCTTGTTTTGAGCACTGCAGTGCCCGTAAGCTGCTGACCAAGATTACTATTCAAGAGCCTACGTTTGATCGAATTATTGTTGTTTACAGGTAATTTCTCTTCTAATATAGTTTGAACATCAAAATATCAGATACATATGCTTGAAATTTTTTATTGTTAGAAAACATATATCTGAAACTGCTGTTTTATACTCTCAAAAATAGTGCTGCCAGTTCTGATGGTTGAATTTTGAAAATATTAAAATTCATTGCTTTTCAAGGTTGGAAAAACACTTCATTTCGCCATGAATGGGTAGTATTTTAAAGGAACAGTCATTGGAAATGCTTTGATTCTTTCTTCGTCATGGGCTTCAGGGCATACCTGAAAGGACTTAAGCTATCATTGGTATTTCTCATATGGTGTTAGTATTATTTAAAATGCTAAATTCAATCACTATTGTGACTGCAGGAGAGCTAGTACGAAAGTCAAGAAAGAGAGAGGCATCTTTGTTAAACATTTCAAAAACATCCCAATGGCTGACCTAGAAATAGTTCTTGTAAGCCTTCACTTTTTCCCATTTCTCTTTGTCCTTGCTTTGGCAGATTGCTTGGGCTCATATTGTTTCATGATTCTGTTTGTTCCACAGCCAGAGAAGAAAAACCCTGGACTCACTCCTATGGACTGGGTCAAGTTTCTTATCTCTGCAGTGGTTGGTCTGGTAAGTCATAGTTTATTGGTGTGATATCAGATTCATTGTTTTTGCATTTCTACCATCATACTCTTGTTTGGTATTATTCTTTCCAGGGGACTGTGCTAGGTTCTCTACAGGGACCAACAACTGATCTCTGGGTTGTCATAGCTATCCTTTCCACCGTCATCGGTTACTGTGCCAAAACATACTTTACGTACGTTGTCTTTACACTGTTAGACTTATTTGGCTTGACCGTGACCGTCCAATCTTCCAGACTTATTACACTGTCTGATGACTAAAGCAGAATTGCTGATCATAAAAAAGGGTGATTGACAGCTGGTTTGTTTGCTTAGGTTTCAGGCAAATATGGCTGCTTATCAAAATTTAATTACTCAATCCATGTATGACAAACAACTAGACAGTGGGAAGGGCACCCTTCTTCACTTGTGTGACGATGTGATCCAGCAGGAAGTAAGTCTTCTCTCCTCCATATCTTGATGTACAATGACACAACTGTGCCTCATAGGTGTTTTTAACTTTGGCAGGTGAAAGAGGTGATTCTATCGTTCTTTATTTTGCTGGAACAAGGAAAATCAACTAAACAGGTAAATAATCCTACTGTAACAATACTTTAGCATCATGTTGTTGGTCAAGGCCCTCAAGGGTTGTTTGTCTTTGCGTTTAATCTCATTCAGTGAATGAGCTATAAATTGCTGTAGGACCTTGATGCAAAATGTGAGGAATTGATCTATGAAGAGTTTGGTGAGAGCTGTAACTTTGATGTGGATGATGCTGTTGAAAAGCTGGAGAAGCTAGGCATTGTTTCTCGGGTGAGCTTCCATTTCCCTACATGCCTTTTGTTGCAAACTGGTCCCCGTTTGAGCTCTAATAGCATCACAATTGCTCACATGCTCTGAAATTTTGAAAAAATTAAATAACACATTTTCATTGTTCTGCTTGCTTTTCAAGCCTCTGTATATTTCTCTATCCCATTAGTTCATTACCCCTCAACAATTGCCATCATCTCATCATTGTGAAGATTAAACACTTAATTTATTTCCTGCTGATCATTTATCATAGTAGTTGCCTCCTGTATCTGGATTCTGTTTGGAGTCTTCGTTTTACAGCAGCATCACTTGTCGGTTTGTGCTTTGGTGCAGGATTCCATTGGAAGGTACTATGGTGTGGGTTTGAAACGAGCTAATGAGATCATCGGGACTACCACAGAGGAGCTCGTTTTGAAGGCTAGACTAGGTGCAAATGCGAATTGATCTCTTGGAAAGGCTGCACACATATGTGAGTAATTCCTGTGTCAACCCTTTCACAGTCATCTCTATTTTTTCTGTTTTAGTAATCTTTCTGGTAAATATTAGGTTGAAAATAGATTTAATCTTTTTGGGTCTTCATTATTTACAAGTTGCTTAGTTTAATTATCGGTCGAAAAACGCCTTGACCATAACCATAATATTCTTAAGTTAGCTGGATTACACAGGGGTCAGGTTTTGAGCTGGGTCGGCTCTCTAGTTCTAAATGTAGACCATGTTTGGTTTTGAGTTTGCTGGGGTTTGTGCTTTTGGGTTATGTATGGAGTTGGGTAGGTTGAGTTCGGAGTTAGATAGTATATTAGGTTACAACTTCAAAAAAATAATAATCTAATTTTAACTTAAAGTTCTCAAGTTATTTAGTTTTTGAGTCAGGTCAGTTTTCATAGGTCTACTTTAAAGTCATAAGAGCACTATGTTTATTATGCTCAACTGGCATCTTTTACCAATCTTATTTGTTTGTTGCCTGAAATGAAAGAAGCTTCATCCAGCATTTTTTACATGGCAGGAATGTCAAGGTGAGAGAGCCATGTCTGCAAGTGGTAGAGCAGTGCACAAAGTATGATTTTATTCGTATCGGAATCTTGTGGTTATGGATGTTGGACAGTATTATTTATCTAGTCTGTATAAAGTAGCAGTCACCATCTACTTTATTTCTTGTATGTGCTTGCGTAATATTTATAGTTGCTTGTTGAATCCCAAGTAATTTGTGCAACTTCGATTTGCTACCTGTATTTCTCTTTAACGTTTGAATAATAGGAAGATGTAATGAATTAGCATGTATTTGGAACGTGAGACGTTTCATACCTATTTCATGTCTTCTGACATTAAAGAATATTTTGGGGCCAAAACTCTGCCTTTTCTCATTAGCACGAAAGTATTTATACTTGCAGAAAACCCTACAATATTTACTCATATAAACAAATACATAAATACATACTAAACTGAATACACCGCCTCAAGTTGGAGCATGAAGATCTCGAATGTCAAAGTTACCCGAAAGATAATGAAATTGTTGGGAACCAAGGGCCTTAGTCAAGATATCCGCTGGTTAAGATTGAGTCGGAATATGAGCGGTCTTGATTGTATTAGAGAGAAGATCCCGGATGAAATGACAATCAACTTCAATATGCTTGGTACGATCATGAAACACAATATTAGAAGCGATATGTAAGGCCGACTGACTTTCATAAAACAAACACATAGGAGAGGTGTGAAAAACACCAAGTGACCGTAACAGAGACTTCAACCAAAGGAGCTCACAACAAGCGCTAGCCATAGCACGATATTCGGCCTCAGTCGAGGAACGAGAAATTGTATGCTGCTTTTTCGTCTTCCATGACACAGGAGACGAACCAAGCTGAACAAAGTAACCTGTAACCGAGCAACGTGTCAATGGAGATGTAGCATAATCAGAATCACAAACATCAGTAAGAGATAAACTGCTATATCGGGATAAGAATACCCCATGGCCTGGATGATTCTTGAGATACCGTAAAACTCTAAGGGCAGCATCCCAATGATCAACAGGGGCCTGCATAAACTGAGAAAGGGTATGGATGGCATAGCAAATATCAAGTCGAGTGATAGTAAGATAAATCATAGGACCAATCAATCATCTATACCTGTCAGGTGTCTCAAATAAAGGAGTAGTGGACAAGGCAAGCTTGTGATTCTGTTCCATAGGAAAATCACATGGCTTCCCAACTAGAAGGCCAGACTCAGAAAAAATATCCAAACAATATTTCCGCTGGCACATAAACAAACCATCAGCATAACGAGAAATCTCAATCCCTAAGAAATATTTCAAAGATCTCAAATGCTTCATATGAAAACAGGAACTGGGCTGATCTTTGAACTTAGCAATAGCAGCAGGGTCGTTACCAACAATAATCAAATCATCAACATATATCAGGACATGAATAGAGACACCAGGTCGAATAAAAGAGAACAATGAATAATCTACCAAGGACTGAATAAAACCAAACCTGCGCAATGCGGAAGCAAGCTTAGCAAACCAGTTCCTAGGAGTCTGCCGTAACACATACATAGAACAATTAAGACGACAAAACCGTCCATGGGCGCCTCTACCCGGGAGGAGGCTTCATGTATTCCTCATGTAGATCACCATGAAGGAAAGCGTTATGAACATCCATCTGATGAAGCTCCCAATTACGAGCCGTTGCAACAGCTAAGAAGGTACAAATAGAAACCATCTTGGCAACTGGTGCAAATGTCTCGTTCTAATCAATGTCGGCTTTCTGATTATTGCCCAAAACCACCAAACACGCCTTGTAGCCCTCAACAGAGCCATCTGAGTGATACTTAATCTTAAACTCCCATTTGTGCCCAATGGGCTTCTTACTGGGAGGGAGAGGAGCCAAAGCCAAGGTGCCATTACGCTCTAAAGCGTCAATCTCAACTTTCATAGCCTCACTCCACTATGGACTACGCACAACCTCGGTAAAAGAAGTAGGCTCTGTAGAATACTTAATAGCAGCAAGAAAAGCAGTATGTCTAGGAGAAAACCGAGCGCAATTAACATAATTAGCTATAGGATAGGAGATCCCTGATGACACTGATCGGGAAGGCGAGAGAGAAAGGGGCCATCCTGTTTTCAAACTTATATTACAGATAGAACCACACAATTTCACACAAGGAATCTTATCGCGGGTAGAACGACAGAGGGCATTGTCTTGGATGAAAGCGGGAGGAGATTGAACCCACCCCCCGCTAGCCGTTTGCGAATGGCCATTTGAGGTGCTCGGTAAGGAGGAGTCTTGACCAGTTGTAGGAGGAGGTTGAATCCCACTCCCCCCATCAACTGGCTGTGATTGGTCATTTATGGAGTTTGGCACTGGTTCTTGGACGGGCACAAGAGGGGATTGAAACCCACCCCTTGTTAGTTGTTTGCGTTTGAGCTAGAGGGTTTGGTATATCATCAAATACAAAAGGATGTAACTCAGTATAATACTCGGTTTCATTTTAGATAGGAAAAACGAGTTTCTTAAAGTACAATTAAGCAAAATCTTGACCCACAATGGAATTTCATTCTTTATAGCTCTTTTAGTTTTATCAATACCTTTAATACCTTATAAATGTAATTAATCTGTTAAATTACTTCTATTGGGCCGAACCCCTATTTTCTAACAATGACCTCTCTATCCAACTAATCCAATTAGTTACACCTATATCTAATTTTTTTTGTTACCCTACTTAATTATAAAAACCGATCTTGTTCTCGCTATTATAATCCGAGAGCCGCCACTCGTTATACCATCGCTTTCTTTGTCTTCGGCAAACCATCGCCTTTTTCCTTCCAAGAACACCGTCGTTCGAAGAGCTAGCCGCAAGTTTGGCCATCTCCGGATGACGGTACGTGTCAGCAAACTCCGACCACCGCACGAACAAGTGACGCACCAGGAAGCCTCGCTAGGTCACACCCCTGTTCTCCGTGTTGGGATTTTCGCGGGTCTTCTTCATCGCTCTCCGGCGGCGGAGCATCTTCCGTTACTGGTTAGCAACCTTCTTTATCTTTTTCTTTCAGTTAGGCTAGTTAGTTTGGGTCTTTGGACTGTCGTTTTGGACAACTGGTGCGAACATAGTTTGGAGTAGATTAGGAAGTTTGAGGGGTTGGTATACACACTTGTCTTTTAGTCCATGAAAAAAATTAATTAAGGTAACTAGTTAGTGTTTTTAATTATTGTTTACAGGGCGGAAATCGAGTTAATGTATAGGAAGATATATAGGCTTTGTTTTCGTTAGTGTTCGGTTGATCAGCTAAGTGGGTGTTTAGTGGTAGCTTTATGTTATGTTAATTAATTAATTAATTAGAGTAGTTAGATGGTTATAGGGGTATAGTCTACTAAAGGAAAATATAAGTGTATAAATTGCAGTGATACGGTTGTATGTACAGGTTGCCAAATTCATTAGAAGTCCAAGGAATTAATTAGCTAGTGGTATATGTTTGGGGATTAATGGAAGTATGCTAGTTAATTAGCTAGCTAGTTGGGTTAATCGTTTAGTTTCGTCAAATAGCGGCTTATGGGTTTCATTAACTTATACTTAAGAGGATGTCATATTAATTATAATTGTAAATTATTTAGGGAATCACCTCTGCTCGAATTCTTAGTTCCATATGCATCGAATGAATCCTTCACTCAAGGTAAGTCGTTTTCGACTTGCTCGGTTCTTCTCTACCTTGTTAGATTGCGTACCGTTATTGTAGGACGGGTTTTGGGAACTAGTCCCGAATACCTTTTAAATTGTTTGAACTTCTTGAATTGCTGTGTGCGTAAAATGGTTTTGAACGTATTTTATCAGAAGGATATTTTCGGAACGTTTTCTCTGTGTTGGTACCGTTTCCGGCACGGCCCATTGTAGCTGGCGTGGAGGAAGAGTTGGCTACTTTGACCCGTGTGACAGGGAAACCGTGCCCCTTCAAAACAAAAAGTATTATCTGTGTGTTTTTGGCGAGTGCTCCAGTGGAGGCTTAGCCCGGGGTTAGAAGGGAGATTGTGAAGTGGAGTGGGAGGGTCTGCCTCTGCACTCGGCGCGGTGATGAGCGCCTTGGTAGTCGGATTGTGGAAACGGAGGAATTGTTGTGTTATGAGATTGTGATTGTGAATGCATATGTGGTTCTGTGTGACTGATTATAACTAATTTAGGTATTGGCCTTTAGAGTTATGATTGCGATTGTGGATTTGTATGCTGACTTTAGATAAATGATTTCAAAGCGTTCTACAATTTCCGTATTCTATCTAGCTTGGTAGATTAGACGCTGACCCTTCGGGGAATATTTTTCAGTTCCAGGTATGAATCAGGGAGCCGTGCAGGAACCGAGGCCAGATGGCGGGCCAGAGCGGTAAAGAGCGCGTGTCATAGTGGGATGGGATTATTTTTACGATAGTTTAGTTGTGTTATTTTTAGGATGTTATTTTTATTAATATGTTAGAGTTGGTATTATGACTTGTCTTCTGTTTTCGTCGAATGATTTTATTGTTGGTGATGATTCGTCAGATTCAGGATATTTATAATTAGGTTTTCGGGAATTCATGCATAACTGCGTTTTCTATATTTTTATAAAAGAAGGTTGGATGTTTTTATTTCGTTTTCTCGTCGTGCCCGCGTTGCAAGATCCTATAGTGTAGTTGTCAACCTATTTAATAGTACCTAGTAAGGTCTATTTCTTAGTAGTGCCCCGTCGGAAGTCGGGGTGTTACACTCAGTTTCATGAGTATGTGGCTCAATATTAGCTTGGATCTGGGAGGTTTTAAAAGGAAAATGACTTTCATAAAAGACAACATCACATGACACAAACCGCTCATTTGTTTCCAAATCAGTAACAAGCCAACCTTTTTGACCTTTGGATTCTAGTCCCTGCCACCAAGGTCATTGGTTGTTCCACGACATCGCTTGTGTGTCACGTTGCCTCTAGCCTCAACACCCTTGACACTGAGTCCTAGATTCTAGTCCCCGCCACAACTGGAGTTGGCGTACCGCACCCCGATGCTGAGACCAAATCACCAGCACCGACACCCACACTCGATGTGACTTGAGGTTCATGTAGCGGCACACCCCATCCGCTCGTGACGCTTTCTTCCGACGCGCCTCGACCTATCCGCACTTCCTCATAGGTGCGCCTTTCCTAGCTAGCTTGCATTCTATTTCTAGAAACTACTATGTTGCACTTTCCTATTATTAGTAAGTTCTATTTTGGATATTTGGGATTTTCGGATGCGAGCCTCGCTTGCATGCTTAGGCCAATCCATTGCTTTGCTTGTCTTCTAGGTTAGAAAGGAGTCGCCACTATAAAGGGGCTCTCAAACTCTTGTTTTGACCCACGTCTCTCAATTGCATTTGCCAACTTTGAGAATCGAGTCTCTCTTCCAAGTATTGGCCTAGGAGTCACCTTCTAACCCTATTTCCTCGCCCTCGTTCTTCTCGTCCTCCACCAAGGCCACCGCTATCTTGATCACTCAAGCCCTCCCTAGTGTCGACTTAGATCCTTTCGATCTAGGTCTTCTTGCACACGAGATTGTCAACTCTTGATCCTCAATATCTTAAGTCCTTTAGCAACACAACGACACTAGTATTCTACGATGTCGATCTATTCTTCGCTTTTTCCATTCAAAACAATCCTAGTCGTGCAATTCAACAAGGCTTGCGCCAAGGGTTCCACAACATTGAATCGAATACTTAATGCCCAAGACTATATCCACGAGCAAAGGTGCGGTTCAACGTCAAATTCGAGGAGGGATCGCATCACTAGGGGTTGCAATTTCCTTGTGAAATTTGGGCAAATGCAGTGCACACAAATGGCCTTAAGTGTCTCAAGTCAAGTTTCTTACATGTCCACATCTCCTGTGGGGTTTTGAACCCAATCACAGAAGATGGGAATCTATTGATGAGGTAAGCAGTTGTTATAACTACTTCACCACATAAGGAATTCTTCCTACCAACACTTATTAGGAATCATCTAGCCTTTTCTAACAGTTTCCTATTCATCCTTTATGTTGTACAATTTTGTTGAAGAGTTTCGAGAACTGCCAAGTGCCTCGTAATACCTTGTTGCTTACAAAACTCATCAAACATACTATTGCAAAACTTAAGTCCATTATCAGTTTGACTTTCAACCATGATTTTCCATATTTTGAAATTGTCAAAAGCTTTTTTGATTTCAACAAATAAACCCACACTTTCATGGAAGAAATGTTCTACAAGAGACAGAAAATACTTTCTACCTCCTAAAGTTTCCACTTATGCAGCCTCCCAGAGGTCAGAGTATTTGTACTCTAGGGATATATTAGCAATGTAGGCTGACTTGCTAAAAAAGGGAAGTTTTCTTTCCCTACACAATTTTCACAAAAATCAATATTATAAGGATTAACATCAATCAAAGCATGCTTATGCAGATAATAGAGACCCTTATTACCGACTAATTCTAGAACGCCATATTTTTTACTGTTCTAACTTACAACCCTCTCTTTTTAATGCTCATTGTAAGAACTATACCATTTTTTATTACATCTCTTATACCTTTATGAATGATAATGTGACACTTTAGATCATCAAAAACTAATTCAGAAAGTAAATTTCTTCTCAGGTTAGGCACCCATATAGCTTTTTGAAGTACCCAACATGCATTCTCAAAAGAATTATTCCTATACCCTTAGGGTAAAGCAGTATTATCTCCTAACATAACAATTCTTGTCACATAAAGTCAAGGATTCAAAGAAACTCCTATTTGGAGTTGCATGCATAGTACATCCAAATTTAGAGTCCATTCATTTTAAACCCGTGGGGACGAGGATTTCCTGACTTGGTTTGGAATGGAGCGAGGATGGAGGTTAATTTCATATCCCCGATTTTGAAATGGGACATGGATGGGGTAGATATTATCCGCCCCGAATCCCCGATATGTTTTTTTATAATTAATAAAACATAAAAGAATGGATTTTAATATAATTCTAGTTTTTAATTTTAAAACTTATATATATGTCTACAAATTATAGAATATATTTTAATTTTATGTTATTTAAATTTGATATTTGTAAATGCTTTTAAATTTTAAAATATTAAATTGTTAGTTTAAAATAATTTTTAAAATAAATGAGGTCTTGTTAACAAACTCATAACTGACTCAAATTCCCCGCTCGTTCCCCGCCAAAGATTAGGCGGGAATGGGGGTATAATAGTAGGTCGGAGGTATGGCGGGGAATGCATTTCCCGCCCCGCCCCCATGTGCATTCCTAATTGGGAATAAGTTTCAAATACATTAAAATCACTGTTACTTTCCATAGATTTATTTTTCTCATCCTCCCTTTTCTTTTTATGGAAACCATTAGAGTAGTGTCCCTCTTTCCCACACTAATATCACTTAACACCAGTTACATACTTTTTTATCTTAATGAGAATCAGAGGATTTTTCTTTCTTTTCTTAGATTTATTGTACTTATTCTTGCCTTTAGCTAATCACGACTTCATTTTTGCTCTTAGGCTCCGTTCGGCAACTCAGTACTTATCGGTGCTGATGTTGATGCTGATGCTGATACTGATACTTATGGTTGTTGATGCTGATCTTGAATGCTGATATGAGATGCTGATATCACTTGCTTATTTTTCAAATAATCTGGGATGTGTTCGGTAAACTGAATTGCTGATATTATAAGCAAGGGGTGTAAAAAGGATGAAAAGTAATTTTATGTGGACCCCACTTACTTATATTTTGGTCGATAAGTTAGCTTATTTGAAATAAGTTGGGGGATGCTAATTATTTTTTCAGCAGATTAGTATCGGAAATAAGTATCTAATTTCAAATAAGCAAGTGTTGCCGAACATGTACAACGATGCATATTTTTTTCAGATAAGCAACTAAGTACCTATAAGCAACCAAATAAGTGTTGCCGAACGAAGCCTTAGTTTTATCAACATGCTTGTCATTGCTTATCTTGAAGACTTTAAGAGTCTCATTTTTCTAAATTATAAGACTCAATACGCTGAAATACAATAAGATCATCTCTAACTTATTTAATCATATTTTTCAAGACATCAAAGTGAGAAGGTAAAGAATTTAAAAGTATGATAGCTTGGTGCGCTTCTTTTATCTCATCTTTACGTCTAGCTAAATCTTGTGTCGGTCTAAGAAACTTATCAGAGTTCCCATCAATTGTCAAATTAGTATCCATCTTAAAAAAACAATTTGCACAAGAGAGTAATTCTATCGGGTAAGGATTTAGCGAGATATTTAACATCCAATGCATCCTAGAGTGTTTTAGGATCAGTAATACTCACAACTTGACAAGTGATCTCGTCTGACAACACTGAAGCATGATCTTTGTATGTGCTAGATCTTTAGCTTGCTTCTTTTGGAAGTTTGTAGTTGTGACATCCCATGTGTTTGTGACAACATGGTAAAAATTCTCTTGGTGAGGATGGCGTTAATTTTCACCTTCCATATCGCAAAGTCAGATTTCCCATCATAGGGCTTGATTGTGTAAGCCTTCCCATCCTTCCAAAGTATCCTTTCAACACAAGAAACAATTAGTACAAGAAAAGATATGACAGACAAATAACACTCTTTCTTGTAAAGCTAGGGAACGAGTGACAAGAGCAAAAAACACAAATTAGGGTTTCAAGCTCAGAAAGCTCAACCTGATAGACAAGAACCCTAATCAACAAGAAAAAAGAATCAAAGTGGATTCAGAAACTATGTGAATCTAGAGTTTCAAAACAAGAAAACTCCGAAATCGTAAAAAAGTGGAAGCGAAATAGATAAAAACAAGAGCAAACATCCGATATCAATTTGTAATTCGATTTTGACCTAGATCGAACTAATAGCATAAACAGATCCTAACGATTCAACAAAGTATGATTCGATTTCGAGAACAGAAACTAAAGAATTGTAAAACAATGGACACGAGATGTTTTCGCAATTCATTCTTACCTAGTCTGTGAAGCCTCAATTGGGGAGGTGATGTGAACCTACTCGAGTTTGGTCCACGAAGGGCGGATCTAGGCTCGAAATGCCCGGATCTTCTCTGACAAAAGTAATCGGGATAAGTACGAGACCACAAAGTGGACTCGTGGGCCTCTAATGCTAGTCGGAACGAGGGCGGGGCGAGGCAGATATAAGAGATGTCGGCCCAAGGGAGGACCGACGAGACGGAAAGGGGTTTGGAAGGTTTTGGTGATGTCGGGCCAAATAAGGAGGAAACTCGACTCTACTTTAACTTGGCTTAATCTTGATGTGGATGGAAAGGAGTCCCGAGTGCCTCTTATATAGAGAGCAAGCTCGAAACCTAGGTACAAAGAAGGAGATCGGATTGGGCCTAGCATGCAATCAAGGCATGCTAGACCCACATCCGAAAAGCCCATAAATCTAATAATAGTAAAGCTATAAAGGAAAAGGTGCAACAAACCCTAATGGGCCTTATTCTACCATAATGGGTCGGTCTCTTAAGTATAAGAGAACACGCGCCTAAAATAGTAAAGACGGAATGTAAATGACGGAAATAGAAATAATAATATAAATAATACATAAGTGAGACTATGTCCTAAGCCAAGGGGGTCTCCAAGGTCGAGACAAGGTCTAGACTGTCTCGGAATGGTAGGAGCTGGGTCCGAGCCAGGGTAGGGTCGCATCAGGAGGCTTGTCTCAAATCCACTAGTTTTCAAGTTCTTTTAAGCAAAGTGAAAAGATCAAGCGAAAAGAACAATAGAGAAGGTAGAAGAGATAATAGGGTTTCAGTCCCCTATTAGGTTGTCGAAGCTTCAAGGATGAGCTTCGAGGAAGTCACCATCACGGATCTCGACAAGAAAGGATTGCCAAGGGATCACTCTACCGCCGGGCCATCAGATCTTCACCGAAATCTCTCTCTATAGGGTTTTCTCTTTCGTGGCGCTAAAACTGAATGAGCTGGTGAAGAGGAGAAGCTAGCTTATATAGTTAGGTCAAGCCGGAGCCTCTCAAACGCGACATTTCATTTAAAGCCATCACCGAATTCATTTCAAGGCTTCAACTTCATGGGCTGAGGTCAAGTGTTTGGGCTATCTCCTAAAATACGACCCAAACTTATTTAAGCTTTAACCCGACCGAGCTACCTCCAAAACCGGTTCAACTAGGGAAGCTACAAGCCCGATTCAAGCCCGAGTTAGAAACATATCAATGATTCGAACCAGATGAGAAGAGAAGAAGAGGGCTTCGGGTTGACCAACAATGACGATATCGATTCGGATCAAAAAAAATAAAATGACGATATCGATCGAAGAACTATGGAAGAGAAGGTGAAGTGTAGAGAGAGATTATCAAAGAATCACATAAGCTACAAATAAACCACCGTAATATCATATGGCCAACATTATTTTTTAGAAGAAATATAAGCCAGTATAAGCTATGATAAGCTACCTCTACCGAACAACTATCTACAAGCATTTTTTTTTTCACAAGCTTCCATAAGCTCTCCACAACCAACTCTCATACAAATTCCAAAGGGCAGCGTTACAATTTGCACTTCCCCTTCACCCAGAAAAAAAAATGTGATAATTACAAACTTTTTTTCCTGCAATATTTGTAAATACATACAAGTTCTAGCAGCCTCTGCTAGGACGAAAATTTGCCAAGGAAGAATTCTCACCACAAAAACCCAAATAACGTGTACTCCCTCACTTTCGATGAGATTTGCGAAAGATCACTCTGCACTAAAACCAGTTGCAGTAAACATCTTTGGGATGAATGGGACTCCATCTGTTTGTTCAGGTCCTCCACTTACAAGCTGACTACATGACAAAATATAAACATCAAACAATGAAAGAATGATGATTCACATCCAGGAATATGCCGAGCTTCATAGAGGCAAAAAAGTTACATTTCAAGGCGGAAAAGATTTGCATAGACAGTGCCTAAATTGCATCTCATGATAGTAAAGATCTGTGCATATAACCTAGGAATAGAACTCTTCAAGCACCAGTAAAATCTGTGAGCATGCTTTCAATTTCTGTCTCATGCAATGCAAGGTAGTAGAATAAGTGTTCAATTCTGGTGGGCGGATATTAAGCGGGGCGGATGTCGGGTTTAACCATTTTTTCATATAATGTCAGAATCTACCTTATAACACAAAAACTTAAGCTAATGTGTTTATAAATGGGTTATTGAATTAGCGGGTTACATTTTGTAGATTTCACAAGATATTTCAGAACCCACCCAGAATTTCAATGCACAGAAGAATGCATATTTATAGGTGTGCCGTCTACTTTGGAATACAAACCTGTTTGGGATATAGCATACAGTCTTCGTTTGCCTTCATTCGCATACGTTACAACAGAATGCAAGAGTTCTTCACCTGAATCATGACAAAAAGGCGCTATTAAAAACACTAAAATGTGATGCTCAGGTAATAAAGATGAAATCAAAAAAAAAATGATTCAAAATTTATGAAAAAATTAAACTTCTAAATAATTCCAATCATCTGACCAAAAAAATAAAAAATTCCAATCATTCTGAAATCTAGTATCAGCAAAGTTCATAATACTGAATGCATCTATAACCCCTAAGTTAGTTTACTTTCCATATTTGACAAAGTACGCATCACCGGCCATTTAACATGACATTCCCTTTTTAAATCTGGACTTTACTTTCTTAATCATCTTACCTCGGCCCAATCAATAGTAGTTTCATATTTGGCATTTTGGCTAGCAGTTAAAGTATGGAAGTTGAGTTCAGATAACAATTGAAAGAGTAACTGCATATTCTTCTCAATTTTCAGATTATCTCTTAGTCTCTAAATACTATGATTTAGTTTCCATGTATTTTTAATCAATAGTATAAGAGTTTTAAGATCCCATTAAAAGTGAGAACCAAAACAATCAAACAAAGAACTCTCTCTTTTTGATAATTAATCAAACAAAGAACTGTAGTCGCATATAAGTAGCAAACTGTTTATACCGTGAGGCATTAGCAGCTCCAAAACTACACCAAGTCCTTAATATTTGTCGATCAATTAGTTCACACAAGAGCCAGCAAACGCCTCCTGCAAAGAAATAAAAAATCAATAAGTATTCATGTACGGTGGAATTAGATGGTCCACGCTAACGGAACTACCAAATAACATCATATGTGATGATGAGATTCATATTCCAAAATTAAATCAGAAAAAACTTCCTATATATTTAGCATAATTATGGTAACAATATATGCTTAGAAAGTAAAAATAACCTTCAAAAAATGCAAAATGAGTTTTTCCTTACTTATATAGCTTAGATAAAGGATTAAAGAAAGGAATAGAAAATGATGAAAAAAGGGCAAGGGCAGCGCATGGGTGATGGGACTTAAAATAGACTTTTGGACTAAATTAGAGCAGAATCTCTTTGTAGTCCGGTCCTATGAATCTTCTCTTAATCAAGTACCTACTATTTTGTTTGTCTAATTATAATCCTATACTTTAGTTTTTTTACAAGAGTATCATCCATCTTATGGGAATCAACCTTGTATCCAAGCATGATAGATACACAGGTACTCTTTCAAATGATGGATTTTAAGGCCATGAAATTGATTTGGGTTTAATCTCAGCATGTGGTGGTAGCAGCATACATACATACAATAAGCAAAACCTGCAGACCATATAATGCAAAATCACTGGAAGCCAAATAAGTTCAACATTTTAGTCCCCAGGATTTTCTATTAGTCTGTTCTATTGAATGCAAAACGCAATTCTAGTATGACAATACTGGCAATGCAATATGCTCGAAGCCTAGGAGTCTAAAGAGAAACAGGGAAAATTGATCAAAAAATTTTGTTTAATTGGATTCCATGTATCGTCATACAGCATTGTAAGGTCAAAGTTTATTTTACTTATCCTTGTCAAGATACTCTACGCACTTAGAATTGAGGTGTGGAAAGATACACACTATCTCACTTTAAACATGGCAACTTACTGAATGAAAAATCACATTTCGACAGACAAAATAATAAAAAGGTGGAAGAATAGGATACCTCACAGCTATCCTTTACAAATGAGCAGCATGATATTCTTAATTGAAGATCATCAGACCACCAACCACCAATTGGCACTTCATGACCTTCAAGCATTTAGCTGTTTCAACTTCTCGAGAACATACTTCATTGATGGCCGTACAGCAAGTGATTCCACTGTACAGGACAATGCAAGCTTCAGTATCTTCAAAAGATGCTCCTCTGACCCAGACTCCCATATTTCAGGAGAGAATAGTTCAGAAGATCTTCCCTCCTCCAGAAGTAACTTTGCCCATGCAACAATATTGAACCCATTCCCATATGAAGAAAATGAAGGATCCAAGCACTTCTTTCCTGACATCAGTTCTAAGAGCACAACCCCAAAGCTGTAGACATCAGCCTTGTCAGAAACCCTGCATGTCGTGGCATACTCTGGAGCTACATAACCAAATGTACCAGCAACATCAGTGGTGGCATGCGTCTGTGAAACTTCAAGAAGGCGAGCCAAGCCAAAGTCCGATAGATAGGCATTAAGTTCCTCATCAAGCAGAATATTGCTAGGTTTGATGTCCCTGTGAACAATGCGGGGGACACATGAATAGTGAAGAAAAGCTAGAGCTTGGGCTATATCAACTGCTATCTTGCATATAACCGCCCATCTAGCATCCTTTCCAACTCTGTCACGGATGAATGTCTCAAGGTTTCCTCCAGAAAGATAATTGTAGATCAAGAACATCTCAGTATCTCCTACATAATATCCAACAAGAGTTACAAGGTTTCTATGTCTGATTCTGCCTAACGTCCTTATCTCTGCCTCAAACTGTTGAACGCCTTGAAATCTACCAAGGGATAACCTCTTCACAGCTACTAGGTAACCAGGAACTATTTCAGCCTTGTAAGTAGATCCAAATCCACCAGTACCTATAAGATTCCTAAGGCTAAAATTTTCTGTAGCTCTGACCACATTATCATATGTCAGCTCAACTGGAGCATCATCAAAGGTCACTACTGACCTTGTAAGGTTAGCAAGTCTACCAAATCTTTTCTGGCCAATTATAAGGGCAACAGCAACAATAACAAGCACACTTACTAGTACAGAGACAGAAATAGCAGAAGCAATAACTAGAGATTTCATTTT
The DNA here is from genome assembly GCA_964016875.1 of Fallopia convolvulus. Lineage (NCBI taxonomy): Eukaryota > Viridiplantae > Streptophyta > Magnoliopsida > Caryophyllales > Polygonaceae > Fallopia > Fallopia convolvulus. The sequence goes on from OZ024722.1 coordinate 48,352,901, forward strand.
ACCACGTTCATGCATTCTATTCACTTTCAGTGGATATGGGAGTCCAGTTGGTGATGCTGCATAGGCATCTGGGCAAGAATGCAGAAATTTGTTCCCTGTGAAACTGTTACAATCATATGGATGTTTGAGTTGTGGAATATGACCACTAAGGTTATTAAAGGAAACATCCAATTTGGAAAGATGTGAAAGAGATGATAATGAAAAAGGGATGACCCCAGAAAGCTTGTTATGATCCAGTAAAACAGTTTCCAGATTTATGGCATTTGCCAAAGCTGCAGGGATTGAGCCAGTAAGGGCATTTTGAGACAAATCCAATAACTTTAAGGATGTCAGCTGACCGAGCTGTAATGGGATTTCACCAGTCAAATTGTTCTTGCCAAAATGCATCTGTTTTAGATTTTTCAATAGTCCCAATTGCTCAGGAAGAGATCCAGATATCTTGTTCCCATTTACATCGAGATGTTTAAGCATCAACAGCTTGCCAATAACAGAAGATACAGGACCTTGAATTTGATTATCTGCTGCTTCAAAATCTGTCAGCTGTAAGCAATCCAGAGGCATTGACTGATTCATTGTGCCTGACATCTGGTTGACACTCAGGTTAACAGAAAGGCTATTTAAGCCACTACAGTTCAGAAGAAGGTGACCCGAGGCACATCCGTTGAAGTTGTTATTATTTAGGAGCAACCTATATGACACATTACTGAACCGCTCAGTTAAATCATCTGCCAGAAAAAACGAAGGCAACAAGCCAGTGAATTTATTCCAGCTAAAATCGTGATTTACTATCCTATTATGGTCTTCCATCACTCCAAGTTGCACATTCATCACAGACAACCAAACTTGAAGTGTCGAATAAGAGATCTGAATATCTTGCTCATTCAGAAAACCAAGTTCTTGGACATGTTGATAGATATCAATGCCACAGTTGCCCATTTCAAAATCTGAAAGAACACCAGAGAGCGAATTCTGACTGACATTAAAGTACATCATACAAGGAACCTGAAGCTGCAGCGGAAGGCTCCCAAAGAACCTGTTCAAACTCAAATCCAGAAATGTAATGTTTCTACACATTCTCAAAGTCTCAGGTATTTTTCCATCCATGTAATTCTGCCCCAAATTGACAATCCTCAAAGAGCACGAATCAGTCCAGTTATTGGGCAAATGGCCCCCAATGTTTGCTCTTGGTGCCCAGATAGCTTGTAAACTCGGAATCAGGAATACTTCAGAAGGTACACCTCCTTCAAAAGCGTTATACTCTCCGCGGAAATTGTCAGCTGAGACAGCTGCGTTATAATCCACTAGATTGGTCAATACAATAACTGTCAGCTTGTGACAACTACCAAGCTCCCTAGGAATCCTGTCAGTTAGACTATTTCGGGAAACATCTAGAATGCGAAGTTCCGAAATACTACCAATCTCAGGCGGGATGCTACCTTCTAGAATGTTTCCGTCAAGCAACAAAGTTCTCAAGTTTCGGCATTTCCCAATCTCAGGAGGGATAGCACCAACCAAGAAGTTATTAGAAAGCTTCAAGTGAATAAGAGACTTACATGGATTGCGCCTATGTACAACAATTTCACCCGAGAGCTGGTTATTCGACAGATCAACAACCCTCGTTCTTCCGGAACCAATTAGGTTTCTGTGAATCGACCCCGTCAATGAATTACACGACAAATTAAGAAGCCTCAGCGCCATTAGACCGCCGAAACCAGGTGGTATGATGCCAGAGAAGTTGTTACCTTGCAGCTGCACGACTTCTAAGCCACGTAGCTCACCAATTCCCACCGGAATCTCGCCGGTAAACACATTGTACGGGAGCTCCAGAACGCGAAGCTCGGTAATATTACCAATGGAGTCCGTTAGGGTTCCGGCAAGAAAGGAGGAGTTACCGGAGAATCTGAGGCCAGGCTCCAGCAATGCAGCGGCACCGGTGATGTTGAGAGCGACAACCCTGCCGCGTTCACAGGTGACTCCGAACCACCTGCAGTGGTTGTTGGAGGGGGACCAGCTGGAGAGGAGGTTGGAAGGATCGAGTGTGACGGAGGATTTGAAGGCGAGGAGAGAGAGTGCGTCGTCGGAGAGAGCAAATGAGAAAAGATAGGAAGAGGAGAGGAAGAAGAAGCAGAAGAGAACTCGGAAGGACATCGTTAATGGCGGAGGTAGCCGGAGGAGAGGGAGAATCCGCCGGAAAAGAGAGTAGTGAAGAAAGATGCTGTTGGAGATGTTGGTTTATGCTTGTCTCCAGTATATTTTCTACATTTTTTGCTCAAAGGCCAAGGTGGCAAGAGGGAAAAGGAATATTATTTGCAAATATCTTTTCACTTTTCTTTTTTTTTTCTTAATTTGAATCATAACTATATACTAAAACGGAAGTTAAAAAAATATTAAATGACACATGTCGCTTTTAGATTGGATCATACCACCTCTTTTATTAAAAACCAATCTTTGACAAAATAATTATATTTAATATAAAGATAGTGTATTTTTTCAAGTTCTGGATATAAAAAATTCTAATGGCAAATAGATCCATAAAATCATTAAATTAATTCGACTAAGAATTAAGTCCCTTTTGCTCTTATTCTTCTTTCCTGAAAAACCACTTGCACTAATAATTTAATTTGAATAACTCAAAAGAAATATTTGGTTTTTATTTATTGAGTAGTCTCTAAACCCCCCTTGTCTGGCGTATTTAACCTCTATTAGAATTCTAATTCAATTTGAATAACTCTCAAATAACTCAAAAGAAATATTTGGTTTTTATTTATTGAGTAGTCTCTAAACCCCCCTTGTCTGGCGTATTTAACCTCTATTAGAATTTTTGATTCTAATCCAGTTGTTGATACAATTGAGAAAGAGAAGAGCCTTTCCTTGTTTCGGAATCTCTTTGCTTTGAATCATTAGGTTTATACATTACTTCGTTGATCTTTAATCCTTTCAAAATGGCGGCAACATATCCTTTTTGTGATTGTTTATCAAAGACAAATAAAAGAATCATCCAAATACTTGATTCTCTCACAATATATGTTGTTATCGAAAAGGGTTTATCAACTCCAACTAATTTTCCTTAGGGTTGGAAACTTGGCGGGATTAGATCCTTTCGATTTATCTTTAAAAAATATACTTACGAAGTTGTTCGAATTTATTGATTCACACTAACCCTAGATTCTAGTCTAATAGAACAGGAGATGTCGAGCCAAGAGCACCTTTTCTATAAAAAATGATGGATCTAAAACTCCACACCAGATCGTGTCCTTCAAGTCGCACATTGTTTTTTACCACATTGTTCAAACGAAGCTTTACCATAACATTCCTCAAGTTTGGAACCGGTATGCAATTGATTCAATTATGGAATCATGAATAGTCATTGGTTTAGTTGGTACGTACATAGAAATCGAGACTTTAATTCTATTTTAGTTCTATTATTTTCATTCTATATTAATATATATCTATGATATGCTAGTAATATATTCTATTATTTTTACATTTACAATAAAAGCCAAAAATACATATAGCGTGTTTATAGAACTCAGAATTTCAGAATTAATGATTTAAATAAAAACGAGCGGTATATGAAAACGATAACTTGGAAAAATAAATAAATCTGATTTTTTCACAAAATAGTAAACCCTTCTTACTGAGATCAAAGACTGAGATCAAAGGGTATATAATATAGATAAGATAGGAATATTTCCCCATTTTAATTTTATACGTTACGTATTTCTTTTTAGGTTCACTAAAATTTCCGTTAAGTCGAATAGAATGTCTGAATCACCCTTCCTTCCAACTAGTACATAGATTTTTACTTATTCATTCGTTATAAAATAAAGAACAAAATACGAAATACATAAAAATGAAGTTTCAAATTACAATTACATATGTAACTTTTTGATTGAATTCAATATCAACAATACCAATAAGTATTAAAACCAATAAGTATTAAAATAGACTCTTGTTTCGAATCCATATCCAGAATACGGAGAATTTCGAATTTAGCTGCCTCATTTAAGGGATAGAGAATATAAAATTGCTTTCACATTTTGATTCTGAATGCATCGTTGAAAAGTCTATTAATTAATATTAACATAATTATTAGTATATTTTTATTATAGTTAATTGTTGTAATTGAAATAAAAAAACCAATCTATTAGCCTATCTTGCCTATATTAGATCACAATTAGATTCAATTATATCTGTGCGTGCTTTGAATTCAATTCCGTTTGTGAAAAAGATAGAATTCAGAAATGCATAATCTCATTCTTAATTTTAAAAAAAATAATCTTTTATTTTTGGATATGATAAATAGAAAGATTACTAGCTATACATGTCGTGTCATGCACGACTACATGAATTTAATGCTTAATTTATTTAATAAATATAATTTTAATTTAATATAAAAAAACTTATTTATTAGAAAAAAATTATATACAATTTTACAATTGGTATCATGTGAAACGAGGCCAAAATTATTAAGATGAGCCCACTATAATTTTGATGAATGATAATTTATTAATGCAAAAATATAAATGAAAACTATTAGAATTAGAATCATTTAATTTAAAAAATCTTTTATAAAAAATATAAAAAGATAAAAAATAATCTAAATTATTGTAAGTTTTTTTTTATCAAATTCAATTCATAAAAAAATTGAATAAAAACTAAAAATATACTTAATAAGAAACGATGAAAAAATATAAATAAAGAATGAATTTTTTAATGATAAAAAAATCATTTATATTTACATAAATAATTCAGAAAGAAAATTATGGAAAAGATGACGTAATTTTTTTTATCAAAAGTCAATTTAGGCAAGTAATTATCTAGATTGAAAGTTCTATTTTTTTTTATCAAAATTTTATTTAAGATAAATCTTACATAAATAGATACAAAAATAAAGATAAAATAATTTTCTTTAATTTTAAATAAAATTCAAATTTATTTTTGTCATATAAATAGATATAAATTTAATTGGAAAAACTAAATTAATATATCTATTCTTAATATATAATATCTAATGTTCTACAATTTATTTTAATTTTAGATAAAAAAATTTAGATCTATCCTAATTCCTAATATATAATAGATAACATCTTTATTTTAGATAGAATCTTTCCTAGATTAATTTATTTTATTTCTATATTATCCTAAAATAATATCAACATATATAAATTTCTAAAATAAAAAATCCTATGTGACGAAATCCTAGGTGGCTTAACGTTGGAACGACACATAGGAAAATTCTAGGTGGCGCAATGTGGTGGTTTTATTCCTTGCGTCTTTTATATATATACATAGATTAAGATATTTTTTATTTTTAGATAGAATGCATATACTAGGTTTAGATAATTAAGTTTAATATAAAGTTAGTGTAATGTACAATCTTATATCACTATAATCTATGTACTAGTTATACCCATCGTACTATGTATGACTACGATTTGTTATTTTATTAACATTATAAATAGGATATTAATAAATAAAAATATAATATAAGTAATTTATTGTTCATAGAATGTATAATTATTTAAATCAATATAAATGATTAAATTTAATGTTGAGAATGAAGATATATTATTAAGATAAAATAATTACATTTCTCTTTTTCCTTGATGATATTTCATAGATATTTAATTAAAAAAAGAAGATAAAATACGAATAAACAAAATTTATATATTCAAATACAAAAGAGATAAGAATTTAAAAAATAAAAGATAACTTAATAAATAAGATATAATAAAATATGAAATATAAAGATAGTTTAATTATATAAAATTTTTAAAATTTAATTACTTTAATTTAAAATGGGACAAAACTCATTTTGAGATTCGATAAAGTAAGATTAGATAAGATTAAATATTTTATCATTCATATTTTATTATTTTTCATGTACATAAATTTGGAGATTATGAAAATATTTCAATATATCTATTAAATATTTTATTATCTATTTTTATTAATTTTAAACATTATAAATATTTATCATTAATTTTTTGTTATATAATAAAATCAATATATTTCTATAAATAAATTTGTCAAAAGATATATGCTAAAAGAGTTATATTTATTTTAACATATTTAAAATATTTTATCTTTAATTTTAAATACTTATATAAGGAAGCTTTCAAAAGGTATTGTTATACTAAATAGATATTTGTTTGATGTTAGAGATAAATTTAAATAGTTAAAAAATTTAAATAAAAATAAGTTATAATAATGGAAATAAAAATTAATGTTGTAAATATGAGGTGGGGCCAGAATCGTTCTGGTGGCTCGAAAAGGTACAACTTTAATATATAGTTATAGATAGAGAGGTTGATTCTGGTGGAAATAGTTGCTAAAATGAAAACTGGAAATAAATATGGGACATTAGATCTATGAGGTGGACAAACAAGATTAAAAATGGGTAAATTTAAAAAATTTGACACGTGCGTCCCAAGGACTCATTTTAATGGCAATTTTGTAAATATGTTAAAAAGTTTTAATTTGTCTCAAAAATAATTCCATGTCTCTTTTCCTTCCTCCATTCAAACCCCCAAACGTGTAAAACCTAGAAGTTCTTCACAAAAACTTCAAACCTCCATTGAAGACAAAAATCTTAGTTTAAAATCCATATTGAAGACACAATCACCCTAACAACTTCAAATCTTTATTGAAAACAACAAACTCTTTGCTTGGGTGCATATAATTCCTTCGTGAATCACACAAATTCGTTCAAGGTATAAAGTAGTTTTTTTTTCAAGTGCATATTCGATCTCTCTCTCTCTCTCTCTCTCTCTCACGCCATGTACAAAGATGAAGACCAATCTATCAATGAAGCTTATGAAGAAGGTAACTTCCTAACCTCTCTTTTGAGAATTTGTATGGTGCATATCCTTGTTGAAAAAGATGAAATTTAGGGATTTTGGTTGATTTTTCTTTCTAATTTCTGGGACAAAGTATCTTAAGTTCAAACTTTTTGGGGGAATGAGGTTACTTGGCTCAAAATATGATTCATACGATATTTAGTAGATTGTAGACGACAAGATTCATGTATTTCACTGTAATGTTCATATATAATTATCTAAGGTTCATATTTTGCCAGTTGAATGAAAATCGTGTTTTTGCATTCGTTGCCCCCTTCATACTTCTTTTTTTGTGCTTTTCTTTGCTAATTGCTATTGTATTTTTGTTAACCACTATTGATTTTGGTTGTTGATATGTAATGGTTGCTATTTTCTTCACATTGGTTAGAAAATTTACTTGGCTCAATACAAAATGATAGGATTCATGTGTCACATGTCCAAATATCCGATTTTGTCATAGCCTATTAGCTCAAATGGTAGAGCTATGTGTTTATACACATAAATGTGGGTTCTAATCCCTCATAGGCTTCATATTATGTGTGTGATGCTTCAATTCAAAGTTGAGTTCTCTTGTATTATGTTCAAGTTCATATATATTACCTTAACGTTCACATATCGATTTTGTATGTTCACATATTTTCAAACAAGTTCCTAATATTTTACTAAGTCATTTACTAGCATTCAAGCCTTGAGCTCAATTTCTGAGCCTTGACTTTCATAGTGGCCTCCCTTGCTATATTAATCTCGTTTCAAAGTCTCACTAAGAGCATCTCTTAGCCTCTTTGTTTCCACCCTTGCTATAGTTTAAACACTTGGTATAAATTTATGATGTTACACAACCATTTTTTCATGTTCATAAATATATATTACTTTTGTATTCACAGGTTGAATGTGTATGTTTGTTTATTTTCAAATAAGGTTAAGATCTTTATAAGATAATTCATTCATGTTCATATATATTTTTTTAACGTTCACATATTGATTGTGTATGTTCACATATTGATTATGTATGTTCACATATTTTCAAACAAGGTCGTTATGTTTTACGAAGTTAGGTACTAGCCAGCATCCAAGCCTTAAGTTGTAATTTCCCAATCTTGGCTTTCATAGTGGGTATCCCTTGCTACATTAACCTAGTTCAAAGTCTCATTGAGAACGTCATTCTTAGCTTTTGTGATTTCCTCTCTCAACTTGTCACTCTTACGTCCAAGTCAAGTCAATGCTCTTATACTAAAAAACCAGTAAACTTTGGAAAGTCATCACAAGTCAATTGTAAATTAGGAAACGAAGAATCATCAGCCAAACAATAAAACATTTATTGCAACAACAACTAATTATACACCAAATAATAAAACAAAACATCAAAAATGATAATTGACAACCATACAACAAAAAACATGCTTCACTGACAGACACACAAAACGCAACATCTTTATTGCAACAACAACTAATTAGCTTAATTACTCCATCAACCATACAAGCATTGGACAAATTTCTACTCACATTAACTGATATTGATAACAACTAGCAACGACAAGTTCACAAAGTAATATTGTAAGGTTCACATAAAACCTCACGAGGTTCATACAAATCGTAGTAAGTTCATGTAAAATCCAATTCAGTTCTGTTGACGGGTGATTTCTTGACAACAAATAAATTTATAGTCAAGACCCCGCTGAGTATAGCGAAGTCAGGATCGTTCCACGGGAAGCACGGTTGTTTGTTTATCAACTACTAAAAATAAGAAGAACAAGCAAAACAGGCAAAAAACACATACGACCAACCTCGTTAACGACCTTGTCAGGGTCGTTAACGAACCTGGAAAAACCTACGAACGCGGACTAACCGATCTAAACTCAGGTTCGGTATCGAGGCAAATGAACTCGATAATGAATATTACGAAAGCAAACAAACTAACTCAATAAGATAAAAGAATCTAGGACATGGGTCACTACAACATAGCCATGCATAAAAACTCATAAGAAGATAAAGATCATGCCTTTAAAAGATAAATTCATCAACTTTCGCTGATTAGCAAGCAAACCGATCAATTCTCACAAATCAATTCACTCAATCACTTGTTTTGTATCCAAAGCTCGAAACTTTCATTAATCGAACAATATCAACCTTCAAGTTAACAACTTTCTCTTTCGATCAAGTTGAGAGCTTAAATTACCTCGACTATCGTCTAAGCATAAACATAACAAACAATTAAAATAGATAAAAGGCATTCAAAACATCAACTCACTCATCCAATCATGCACAACTATGTCGGGTTTCAACCCCGATCCTAAATAAAAAGACTACTCACTACTCATGATAATAAAGCAAACAACTTTAACAAAAGAAAACATTGAAAACAAAACCAAAACTTACTTGAAATTAATAAGAGAATATCGTCTTACAAACTTCGAGTAGAATCCGAAAACACAGAACAAAACCACCGAGTAGATATCCGTTAACGACCCTCAGCCTCTCTCTCGATCGAACCGAGTTCGCAATACTCTCCTCCTACTCTACTTCTCCTAAAACAAATATGACTTTTTCCCTTCTAAGCTTAGAAAAAGGGTTTTTATACTAGGAAAACTATCTATTAAAAAGCCTAAAAGATAAAAACTTACCCTACTTAAAAGATAACAAGATATAAGATATAACAACCCATAAGTCGGGTAAGGTTCTACCGACACGGAGCCATCGTTAACGACCCCGCACAGGGTCGGTAGAAATCACAAACTCCTCTCTAAAAATTCTATCTTTCAGCCTCGTTAACGACCTTCACAGGATCGTTAACGAGCCTCTGTTTTGGCTTTTCTTCGACTTCTTCTCCTCTTCTACTTGAACTTTTACTTGATCTTCTTATGCAATCTCTTCCTTAACTTCATACCTTCCATCCTCCATCATAAGACCTCAACTCAGCTCAAAAAGCGCTCCTTTATGCTTAAAAACCTACAAAAAGACACAAAACGGAGTAGTTTCCATACTTTTCACAAAATATGCAAACTCATCCAAAAACACACAAAACTAACTCTAAAAACTACTAAAACAAAACTAAACAAACTAAGAAACATACCAAAAACTAGACTAAAAACACGAACATCAAGTTCATAAGCAACTATCATCTCCTAGACATTTCATCGAACAGGTTATGTGCATTTCCAAACTCTTCCATCAAAACATCATAGAAATCAAAAAATAAGTTTGGGAGCAACACAAACATAAAAATATGCTTGCTAATTGAAGGTCGTAATCAATTTCAACAAAAAATAAGTGTCAAATTCGAATCTAAAGTTACAAGCAATGTAAAAATAGGAAAGCGAAAATGAAGTTCGAAAATAACAAAGCACATAGCAGATTTTGAATCCATTAAAAAGAGAAGAGAATGAATCAATTATTTAAGTGATTAACTAACAAGATTAGGAGCAAGGATATGGATTCAATTCTAAAATTGAAAGCAATCCAAAAAAAGCATCGTTCATTCTATGGTGCACAAGGAGTACTGGAGAAGAAGACTGGGTCAAATGACAAAATTGCCCCTTGGGTTTAAAAAATATGGGAAACTCTCCATTGCATCTGAGTCATCCGTTACGCGAAATCCAACAGCCATAAATCATTTGCAGTTTTCATGATAAGGGGCATATTCATATGATTCGATCTCTATAGATATATATATAATAGACGCAAGGAATAAGGCCACCATGTTGCGCCACCTAGGATTTTTCTACGTGTCGTTCCCACGTTAAGCCACCTAGGATTTCGCCACATAGGATTTTTTATTTTGGGAATTTATATATGTTGATATTATTTTAGGAAAATATAGAAATAGGATAAATTAATCTAGGAAAGATTCTATCTAAAATAAAGATGTTATCTATTAAATATTATGAATTAGGATAGATATAAGAGATTTTATCTAAAATTAAAATAAATTATAGAACATTAGATATTATATATTAAGATAGATATATTAATTTTGTTTTTTCCAATTAAATTTATGTCTATTTATATGAAAAATTAAATTCGAATTTTATTGAAAATTAAAGAAAATTATTTTATCTTTATTTTTTTTATCTATTTACTAGTTATACCCGTCGTACCATGTACGACTACCATTCGATATTTTATAGACATTATAAATAAGATATTAATAAATAAAAATATAATATAAAATTCAATATAAATAATTTATTACTGGTAGAATATACAATTTTGTAAATTAATATAAATGATTAAATTTAATGTCGAGAATGAAAATATATTATTAAGATAAAATAATTATATTTCTCTTTTTTCTTGATCATATTTCATATATATTTAATTAATAAAGAAGGTAAAATATGAATAAAAATTAATATATTCAAATACGAAAGTGATAAGAATTTAAAAAATAATAGTTAACTTAATAAATAAGATATAATAAAGGATGAAAGATAAAGATAATTTAATTATATAAAATATTTAAAATTTAATTAATTTAATATAATATGGGACCAAACTCATTTTGTGGTTCGATAAAGTAAAAGATTAAATAATATTAAATATTATATTATTCATATTTTATTACTTTCCATGTACATAAATTTAGAAATTATCAAATATTTCAATATAGCTATTAAATATTTTACTATCTATTTTTATTAATTTAAAACATTCTAAACATTTATCATTAATTTTTTATTATAAAAGAAAATCAGTATTATCTATAAATAAATTCTTCAAAAGATATAGGCTAAAAGATTTATATTTATTTTAAATATTTAAAATATTTTATCTTTAATTTTAAATACTTGTATAAGGAATCTTTCAAAAGATATTGTTATACTAAATAGATATTTGTTTGTTGTTAGAGATAAATTTAAATAGTTAAAAAGAATTTAATAGAAAGAAGTTATAATAATACAAATTATATTATTTTCTTAAATACGAGGTGGGCCAGAATCGTTCTGGTGACTTCAAAAGGTATAACTTTAATATATAGTTATAGTTGTAAAAGATTTATCTTAAAAAAATTTTTGATATAAAATAGAACTTTCAATCTAGATAAATTACTTGCCTAAATTGACTTTTGATAATAAAAAAAATTATGTTATCTTTTTCTTAATTCTTTTTGAATTATTCATGTAAATATAAATAGTTTTCTTATCATTAAAAAATTCATTCTTTATTTATATTTTTCCATCATTTTTTTATTAAGTATATTTTTAATTATTATTCAAATTTTTGTAAGATTTGAATTTGATAAAAAAATTACAAAAATTAAGATTATTTTTACCTTTTTATATTTTTTTGTAAAATATTTTTAAAATTAAATGATGTTTATTCAAATAAATTTTATTTATATTTTTGCATAAATAAATTATCATTAAGCCATCAAACTTATAGTAGGCTCATCTTAACAATTTTGGCCCCGTTTCACTAACACCAATTGTAAAATTTTATATAATTTTTTTTATAATAAGTATGTTTTTTTATATTAAATTAAAATCATATTCATTAAATAAATTAAGTATTAAATTCATGTAGTCGTGCCTGACACGACGACTATAACTAGTTAAGTTTAATTTGAACGGTCTCATGTATATACTTTGTAATAAATTGATAAGTTTTTATCATATTACTTATCTATATATTTTTTCATAATTAAATAAATCATCATATTTTGGATATTAATTTAATTCGTAATACTAATAAAATATTGTTGTATCTTTATTCAAAATTTATATTTAAGCATTTCCATGATTATTTTTCTCGAATAATAAATATATTTGAAAATATTTTATTATTAATATTTTATTTAAGAAAAACCCGTATAAGGTACGGGACCATACCACCTCTTTTATCGAAACCAATCTTTGGCAAAATAATTATGTTTAATATAAAGATAGTGTAATGTACATACAATCTTATATCACTATAATCAATGGATAGAAAATCGCATTCTTAATTTTAAAAAATATCTTTTATTTTTGAATATTATAAATAGGAAGATTATTAAGATATTTTTTTTTACATAGAATGCATATGCTAAGTTTAGATAATTAAGTTTAATATAAAGATAGTGTAATGTACGTACAATCTTATATTTTTTTGGTAGAAGGAGAGGCGGTACTCTCCGGCCCCTCAAGGAGGCATTTTATTAATAATAAAAAAGGGCTAAGTAGTCATCAAACGGGGGATAGCCCGACCCCTAACATCATCAAGCAACAATAAATTAATCCCCCCTAGCGGGGCAAGCAATACATGAAAACCTAGGGGTAAGTTAAAAGCAAAAAAAGCAAGACAATCAGCAACCATATTCGCCTGGCGGTAGATATGTCGGAACTGAACTCTCCAATTCCTACGCATGAAGCCTTGGCATTGCGAAACCAGGTTGTAAAGGGGGTGGTTTTTGCACACACCTATATTAATCATATTGACAACAAGTTGGGAATTAGATTCGAGGATTACTTGTCGAAATCCTTTATCCCAAGCTAATTTGAGTCCATTTAAGATTCCCCATAATTCTGCCATTGGAACCGTGCACGCGCCCAAATTATGAACAAAACCCGAGATCCATTGGCCAACACTATTCCTAAAGACACCAGTAGTTGTAGTATGCCCATCTCTAACAACTCCATCACTATTGACTTTGATCCAGCTCTCACTCGGGCAATTCCAAGACACTTCATGTATAGTTTTAACCGAAAAAAAGTACATGAACCTTACCACACGCGTTTTGATATTCCAACACCTTCTCCTTGATAAAGCCACTCTTATCTCTGACTTCAAACTCTTCCTTAAAAACAACATCATTCCTCCATCTCCATAAATACCACAAGGCCATAGCAAAAAAATCATTCCATTTGAACGAGCACCACCTCCTCTTTTCCACGATATTGCACCTTATCCATGTCGAGAATGGTACCTGGAAAAAATGGGGTAAAAATCAGTAATGTTTAAATCCAGCCAAAGGTTCCTAACCAGCCTACAGTCCCGAAAAAGGTGAGTATAGGTCTCCTCGGCGTCCCCGCAGCAGCGACATGTAGCATCAGTAGTTAAGTGGCGGCGTTGGCGTTCGACATAACTCCTCCCTTCATGGCAAGCTAGATGAAGTGATGAGTCCGTTCCGGCACACACAACTTCTACACATCTTATATTACTATAATTAAGTTTAATTTGAACGGTCCCATGTATATACTCAGTGTTCTAAAAAACGCTAGGCGGGAGCTAGGCGGTGGGCTGGGGCCTAGCGCCTAGACGGCTAGGCGGGGGCCTAGGCGGAATCTGGGCGGATTAGGCGGATTGGTATGATTTTTTTATATATAAGATTATTATTTGTAATGATTAAGAATATATAAATAAAAAATAATCCTATTATAATGTCTCTGAATAAATTCAAGCCTAGAACCTTCTTAGGGTCCGCCCAAGCTACCAAGAAGGTCGCCTAGCCCGCCTAGAAGGCCGCCCAGCCCGCCTAGGCGCCCGCCTAGCCCGCCTAACCCGCCCAACCCGCCTAACTCGCACAACTTGCCTAGCCCGCCCAGCCCGCCTAGGCGCCCGCCCAGCCCGCCTAGGCGCCCGCCCAGCCCGCCTAGCCGCCCAGCCCACCGCCCAGGGCAAAATCGGGACGGTGGACAACCGCCCAGCGCCTAGGCGCCGCCTAGGCGGCCGCCCAGGCCGATTTTTAGAACAGTGTATATACTCCGTAATAAATTGATAAGTTTTTATCATATTACGTATCTATATATTTTCATAATTAAACAAATTATCATATTTTGGATATTAATTTAATTCGTAATACTAATAAAATATTATTGTATATTTATTCAAAATTTATATTTAAGCATTTACATGATTATTTTTCTCGGATAATAAATACATTTGAAAATATTTTATTATTAATATTTTATTTAAGAAAAACTCGTATAAGTGCCAAATGTATATATAAAAAAGAAACTCTCTCCACCGGCTCCTTCCAAATATGGTGCTCTAATTCCATCGCCACAGGGGTCTTTGCTTGCGTGAAAAAGTATTTCGCAACACATGTCATTTGACAATGCATACCAACTGCTATACAGAACTCCTAATACAATTTTGCAATTTAAGTAGCTTCTTCTCTTTGCATGTTTTCTCTAGTTTCTCCTCTGGAAAGATAGTCATAGGATTAATAGCATTCGTGGTGATGGAAGCCTCCACAACAATTTGGTTAATGTCTGGAGATGCTAGCCGTGGTACTACAGATCGCACTAGGAGCCTTACTAGCCTTTCAATTGACGCCACTTACGAGATGCTAATCCACTTTCCAGTGAAAACTTTGCTCAGAGTTAAGCGTGCAATTAGGGAATTATGCACCACCATCTCTTCGTTGCCATTTCAAGCTGCATATATCAGAGAAGCAATCAGAAAACCCCAACTTTTCTTTTTTCAAAAGTTAGAGGGTTTATGCAGGATTGGACTTGTATAAGATGTGAAGCAGTCCAGATCAGTTGCGTTTCGACTTCCAACTGCCCCAAATCCAGCTTTCCAAAATTTCAAAATTGTTGGGAGTTGCAACAGTTTATTTGCCATTCAGTACCATGCACACCCCCAACCCCAATGGTGTATTACAAGTTCCTTCCTTGGAATTCTTAGACCAGGACACGTAGTGAAATTGCCCGTGCTCACTCTGAAGTGACATGTATGTTTTATCAGTAACAAGCATTTTAAGGAGTTGTGACATGTATGTTTTATTAGTAACAAATAGAGCTATCAAAAGCTGACCTGACCCGAAAAACCGACCCGAACCGCCCGAAAAATTTAGGGTCAAGACCCAAAAATTTGAACCCGAAACCCAAAATAAACCGAACCTGATAGACCCAAAACCCGTTGGGTTCAAACCCGAAAAAACCGTTTGGTTGACCCAATTTGTTATATTTTAAGAATATATAATATATTTTGAAAATTATAATATATTTTATTATTAAAATATATAAAAATAATAGATTTATTATTAAATATCATTTTTTTTAAAAATATTTTAATAATTGTAAAAAAAATCAATTTTCTTGACCAGTTAAGTCGACCCGACCCGTCCGACAACCCGCAATGACCCGACCCAATTTGACCGGTGACCCGTTACTAACCGAACCCGACTCAACCCGAACCCAAAATAACCGAACCCGAACCCAACCTGACCGACCCGTTTGACACCTCTAGTAACAAGCCTTTTATGGAGTCATTACGTAATTCTTAGGGAGTGCATAATTCTTAGTGATATTATTATTTACTATTTTTTTAATTTTTGTCTCCTTCTCTTTTAAAAAAAAAAAAAAATTTCATTACTGAAAACAAACCAGTCCGAAAAAAATAACTTCATTACCCAGAGAATAAACAAGTCCTCATTTCTCTTTATTAAGATTAAACTTATGTTTGACAAATTCAATTAACTAGTTAATAAACTCTAACTAGTTGAAAAAATGCATAATTCTGCAAATAAACTCTTTTTTAGTTTTGTTTATTAATGGATAACATTAGAAGAAGTGCATGATTCTACAAATAAAATGATCACTCGATTAGTTGATCCGGAGGTGCACCTCCGATTCACATGAGACATGAGAAAAAATAGAATTTTGCATACATGAATAAATTAGTAATTGGTTAACTAATTAAACAAAAGTAATTAGAGCTAGAAAAATTAGCTTATCTCCTAATATATGATTATTTATTTGAGTTAAAAAGAAAAAAAAAAGAAACATTGGAAATGTTTCCTTTAGAAGCCAATACTAAAAATATGCAAATATTGTTATAAGTTTATGCATCAAAAAGCAAATCAAAACTTCCATCTTAAACACATTATCAATAACAACGAAGAGAAAACACAAACCTTTTGGATGCATTGGTTAGTATGTACACATGATCATGTGAGCTTTCAATCCAAGCACCGGGGAGGAGGAGAAGGATCATCCTTGTTTGGTTCAATCTAGATGACAACCGGTTCAGAGCAGATTCGATTTTCTCTTCTTTAGTGTTGCCCGAAATCAAGGAGGCTTCAATACCATTCAAAACCAAACAATCTTTCAAAATGCTCAAGGCTTTTGCAATCATTCCTTATTGAACTAGGAATAAAGTGTAGGTCTCCAAGGCATCCAAGTCAGATATTATTTGTTCAACATCATCTCTTTGAGCACTATGGAAGAGTTTTCATTTTCTTCACATATCAGTCCTCTAAAAAGCTTCTTGAATTAGGTCTCACAACCATCTTCTAAACCATAGTATATGTTACCTGCAAATGGTTTGATATCATCAATTGATAGGAGAACATGTCTACGAGGGAGATTGTTGTAATAATAAATCCATGGTTCTTTCATCATAGTAAAGGCATCTTGGAAAAGGGGCGTGCACTTGATTGACTTGACCAACTTCACAATACTTGTGTAGACAATAACATGGGTTTTTCGATTTTTCACTAAGAGACTTATCAACCGGAGTGTAGTAAACCCACATAGCTTGCTCAAAATTTCCATCATAGAACCCCCTCAACAGTAGAGTGTTGCAATTTTTAGGAATGAGTGGGGATATTGATTTATATACCCAAAAGTGACTTTTGCTCCAAATACCACACATTGTTAGGGACCGAACCGAGCCATCGATTCCATCGGCAAGGCTGTTCCGGGATCGGCGTAAACCGAGGCATTTGGATGATTATTGCTAAGTATTTATTTCTTTTAATTAATGTAATTTTTAAACAGAGTGTTATAAACTCCTTCTCGGGTTTTCTTTACGGTTCTTTCCCGGGATGCTTTTATTGAACCGTTAGGGTCTAGTATAAATACTCTTATGTTATTATGCTTTTCATTAATCAGAAATATTATCTTGCCCTAATTCTTCTCTTTCTTTCTCCTTCTTCTCTTCTGCCTCCTTCCCCAAGCACTACGCCCTTCTTTAGATTACTCAATTAATTCGTTACTTGTGCGGACTGAAATAGTCCGTATCACACATGTTGAATAGGTGAGGCAATATGGTCATCATTAACCTTTCACTACTCATCTCATACTTTGGCATTGGCCTCGTACATGATAGAACGTCCTTCACAACCTCCATATATTGCTAAGGAAAAATGATTAATTTTAGTTAAGAGATTTGTACGATAGCAAAACTGGTTGTATGTTATTATTCATAAAGTTAAGAGAACTAGCGCACATGTTGTTACTATATAAAATTCCCCTTAAGGGACCGGAGTGCCAAGAAAACCAACATACATATATACATGGATAGGATCATATCTTTTCTAGAAGAAAAATTCTAGAAAATACTATCCAAATATACAATTGATATTATCCTAACTTACATATATATGAGATGATATTTAGTGTGAACAAAATCTTAACTAATAAAAATTCTTCTTGAATGTTGTAGTAACAAAAATTTATCAAATACAACCAGACGTGCTGTGTAGTTTAATTAAACCGGGAGTTACAATCACACAAATAGAAAAAGATTTAATTATAATGCTACATATCTCGATCTCTCAATATTTGAAATGATAAGAAAAAAAAAAAGATAATTGACTTTTCAATTTTAATAGATATCAAATTTTCTATTTTTATTTTTAAGTTGAAAATGATTTAAAAAAAGTACGCATGTCCGTTTTAATTGGTGGTACATGATATGTATCATACTTTGTTTCACATGATCCGGACTGAACTAATAAAGGGCGGTGAGAAGTGTGCCGGAGAGCAATGGGAGAATCTTCATTTTTTTTACAGAGTAATGGTTACATTTTGCTCTTGTCATTTTCTTTAAATTGTAATGGGATAGAATGTTATACGGAGTATGAATTATATTTCTTATCATATTTTGGTATAATATATTGATGTAATTCTCTCTATATAAAGATCTGATAGCACATAATGTGTACAATACCAATGAGTTTTTAATACACGCGCACGCGTAAATCGAATTAATCATGATAGATAAATGGGATTGTATGAAAATAGTTGTGAAAAAGATAGGAGTACCCGTACATTACTTCCTCCCCTCTCCTATATAATGCAACAAGGTACACGTTGGAGAGTATTATACATGAGCAATAGTTTCAATTAATGTAACTAATTATGGAGAATATACCAAATGTTAATGCACGTAGTTGCTATTTGCACATAATATTTGATATTTAAATCAAGTTATATGTATATATATAAATAGTATTAGGTTCTATTAATTTGTAAATGTAGTTGGTAGATGCTATACATAGGATGAAAATTTCTAGCAAAATTATAGGCCATTGGAAGATTTTGTTTTGATTTTTAAAAAACGATTTTTCTAACCTATGCCCTTGAATCTTTTTCTTAGTAGCCACTAGGGGTCTAGTTTGTCATTCACGTGAAAATGAACTAAGAAAACCTTGTTCTTCTCTTTGTTATTGTAATATCCGTATTAGTTTCTCGTAAGTCAGAAAATGGGTTTCCTTCGTTTACAAGCATTTAATAATCCGTTCGAATAATTAGTTTGATTAATTATATCTAATCCGTTCAGAACAACTCGTCCCGGTAAGTTAAATCTTATCCTAAGTGATCCCGTATAACCGAATTGTACACCCAGGGCAATCAATTATACACCAAACTACCAAATTATATATTGAATAAACAATTACTTATCCCAATCCCCCGTATCTATCAAAATCTAAACCCCTCTATAATAACCTTTCCGCGGAGCCGATCGAAGACCCGATCAAATATTTTCTCCCTGTTGTGCATAGAAGGACGGAGGCCGTGTCAAGCCCTGCCACCAGCGATCGTATTGAGCCTTGCCATCAGCGCCGACGCCGGTCGATTTCGGTAAAGCTATAGTTGCTTTCCGTTGTTTTTCCGGCGGTATAATACCGTTCTTTCTTTTTCCGATTCGTTCTTGATTCCGACTCGCCTGTAGATTAGGACGACGCCCTTGGAAGGTCGAGAGAGTTGTCGAAGTCTACTGTCGCTGCCACCGTTCAGACGACCGCCGGTAAGGGTTCCTTTCCTCTGTCTTTTCTTTGCTACGGTTGTCGGGGACGGGCACTGGTTTAGGGGTAGGTCGGAATGCGTCATTAGGCGGGAAGCGGCGGCGAGGTATTGATGTTAGGACTGGGTGAGGGTCGCCGGTGGAGTGGGATCGAAGTCGTGAAACATCGGCGGGGCGCGAACAGGGGGGCGGCAGGAGATTCTCGTTTTCGCTCTCTGTGGACGCCACCGGTTGCGGGTGGGGATTTCAACCAAGACGGAGATGCGGTGGAGGGGTCGCTATCGGAAGTACCGTCGATCGAGTCGGGCCAAAAGCCACGGGGGTACACCAGCGAGAGGTTGAAGAAAGGGTTGACCGAAAAATCGGTCAAAAGGTAGGAGGTGGGGCTAGCTAGTTAGAAGGAAAAAAATAATAGGGCTGGGTAAAAGGTGATGCTCCGAGTTTGAGCAGGAGAGGAATTGAACCAGAAGGCCGGCGGTGAGTTCGGATTCTCTAGGTTGAAGAAGAAGGTGGGGCCCGCCTTGGAAAAGTCAAAGCATGAGATTGGATTTTAGGAAGAGTGGGGTCTCGTTTCTTTGGAAAGTAGAGAAATTTGTTGGGTTGGGCTATGTATACAGTCGATCGGGAGAGTTGTCATGTGGATTGGGTTGTCCTGAAGTGGGCTAATATTACTTTACAATATAAGTTCAAATTATGTGGTTTGGGAGAGTTGTAGTATTACTTTATAATATATGATAGTGGCATACGTTCAATTACGTATGGCTTAGTTGCTTAGTTGCAGACTAGTGAATTTATGGTGTATATATATATATATATATATTAGTGCTATTATAACGTAATAGAGTTTTGGGTTTTGGAGTTTAAAAATTGTAGTTGGATCACGTTTAAGTCGGTTGTATAATGTAGGGGATGATCGTTCATATATCTCGATAGAGTAAGTGTGGGTTGAACCTAATTTAACTTGTGATGTGAATATTTCTTCTAGGGAATCGTTTTTACCCACACTCTTAGCTTCCGTCTTTTTCGAGGATCCTTCGTTCGAGGTAAGTCGTTTTTCGACTTGCTCGGTTCTTCTCTCCCTTGTTAGATTGCGTATCGATATTGTAGGGCGGGTTTTGGGAACTAGTCCCGAATGCCTTTATAAACTGTTTTGAACTTCTTGTATTGTTGTGTGTGAAATGGTTTGAACATGTTTTATCGGAAAAATATTTTGGAACGTTTTCTCTGTGTTGGTACCGTTTCCGACACGGCCCATCGTAGCTGGTGTGGAGGAAGTGTTGGCTACGTTGACCCGTGTGACTGGGAAAATCATGCCCCTTCAGAACGAAAATTATTATCTGTGTGTTTTTGGCAAGTGCTCCAGTGGAGACTTAGCCGGGGTTAGAAGAGAGATTGTGAAGTGGAGTGGGAGGGCCTGCCTCTGCACTCGGCGCTGTGATGAGCGCCTTGGAAGTCGGATTGTGGAAAAAGGAGGAATTGCATTGTATGAGATTATGAATGTGAACGCGTATGTGGCCTTGTGTGACTGATATAACTAATTTAGGTATTGGCCTTTAGAGTTATGATTGCGATTGTGGATTTGTATGCTGACTTTAGATAAATGATTTCAAAGCGTTCTACAATTTCCGTATTCTCTCTAGCTTGGTAGATTAGACGTTGACCCTTCGGGGAATATTTTTCAGTTCCAGGTATGAACCAGGAAGCCGTGCAGGAACCGAGGCCAGATGGCGGGCCGGAGCGGTAAAGAGCGCGTGTCATAGTGGGATTGGTTTTATACTAGTTTATTTATAATAGTTAGGATGTTGATTTTAATATTTGTTAGACGGAGTTAGTATTATGTTTCGTTTATTATCATTTTGTTTGGATAGTTCAGTACTAGTAAGTATTTTGTCGGATTTGGATACTTAGATTTTCGGGAATTCATGCATAAGTAAGTTTTCTATATTTTTATTAAAATAAAGGTTGGATGTTTTCACTTTGTTTTCTCGTCGTGCCCGCGTTGCAAGATCCTAAAGTGTAGTTGTCAACCTATTTAATAGTACCTAGTAAGGTCTATTTCCTAGTAGCGCCCCGTCGAAAGTCGGGGTGTTATAGTTATGGCTAAATGAAGAGATATTTGGCTGAACCACTTAGATTTTGATCTTGGTCGATCGTGAGTCACATCGATCCTCAAACGAAGATCCGACCTAGGTGAGTTGCATCCTAATCTCGATTGTTCTAGTTTGTGTTTGACAGGTGAATCATATCCATTCAAACACATCCATATCCATCACTTTCATCTCATACAATAAAGTCCCAAATCAGTTCAATTCCATCACCACTCCATTAATCTAAATCAATCTCATTCAAAACGCCCCTCAAAATTTCTTCTCGGTGGATTCTGCGACACCTTAGTGGAATTGGCATAGCTTCCGATCCACAAATGATCTTGATCTCAAATTTTGAGGAGTCCAACTAGAGTAGAGTCATAGATATAACCCGGCGAGTTGGAATCACTCAATTTAGAGTCCAGAGTTGGGATAACTACCCTTGTGAAGCTAGAGAAGAAGCGCCAACAGCAGGTTGATTATCGCCCATTATTCTAAAGCCAGGTCGACTCCTCGCACTGCTTTGACCACGACGATCCTCCATCATTTGGTATCAGAGCCACTTGCGAGGTAATCATCAAAACTTGGCTTAGAAGGTCGAATTCAATTAGGGTTGCAAGTGATTTTTGTCAAAACCCCAACTGAGTATCTTACACCGATTGTATCTCCTCTTTGACCCTCAGTGGTGACTTCTCATAGAGATGGCCAAAATCCCAAATCCATCCTTAAAACATTAAGATATGCTTCAAAAGGTAATTGAAAGCTAAAGCTCCTTTTCCCACCTAGAGAAGAATCAAATCCATATTTTGATCCTTTGCTAAAATCTAGCTTTTGAGATTGCAAGCGAGAAACGAAGATCACAAGCGATAGGCGAACCTACAACTCTAATTAGATTCAAATGAGCTTCCACAAACAATCTTCTGCTATGATACCATTTAGAAATTATCATTAATAGAGACGAGAAATTTGAGAGAAGAAGGTGATTAGAGAGAGAGAGATAAGCTAATTTTTCTAGCTAATTTGGTAGATGTTTCCTAGTTTATAGGTATTGTTCCCGGGACCATATACTTCCCCTCCCTATTTTCATTTTAGGGTATACTAATTGCTATAAATAAAATGAAAACAAAAAAAAAAACAGTACAAATAAAGCTCATTCTATGTATTTTCACATCATTGAAAATTTTGTCATTTTACTTATTAATTTATTATAATAATAAGGATTGGTTCCAATTCCGGTGATAATGGGCGCTACAATACGACATAAGAATGAATATGGGACGTTGGATGAAGAGAAATCAAGGGCGCGAATTGTTTTACTTAAAATGGGAAAAATACAACACGTGTATTTTTGGCGATTTACACGCATATTTTTCGAAAAATGTGGATACAGGAGATACGCGTGATGTGCATCAAAATTTGTTGTAAGTGCATCAAAAAAAGGCCAAATGTGCATCAAAATTGGTGTCTTAAATATGTGTTTGTGTGTCAAAATTAGTCATATGTGCATCAAAACTAACCATCCTATGTGCATCAAAACAACTAAAAAGTGCATCATCTTTGCATATGCATCAAAACTGGTTGAATATGTGTCAAAACTGACAGATGGTAAAGTGACTTCTTGTCACATGGTTTCCCTAACGCCATAGTCTTTTTCTCTCTTCTAGTGAAGGTCGACGACGGCTTGGGAAGGGTTCATAGAAGATGACAATGTTGACGGGAAGAAGTAGGGGCGAAGAGTAGCCTCTGATGACTTCGCACAGTAGCATGAGACGAGAATAATTTAGAGAGGACTAGTAGAGGGGAGGATCGATGTGGTGGTGGCTCAACGGGGTTGGACGACGAGGATAGTATTTGATAAGCTTTTGATTTACAAGTTTTTATTTAAACCCTCAATTTCTAAAAAAAAAATTAGGTCTTCTAATTAGGTGTTAAATTTCACAAATTTTAGGAATTCAAAACTTAAGGCTTCAACAATTCTTATTGCATAAGCAATTGAACCAAAATTTGGTATTAAGTGTTTAATTTGAACTTTGTATAGTACGAGTGTGATGCCCCTTGCGTGGAGTCTTGCAATCGTGATTTAGAGTTCTCTCTGCCTCGTGTTCTACCGATCTAGCGAGGCAACTGGGCTGATTTAGTGATCGTTTGTGATCGTCACTGGCTTGTGGCCTTTGTTCCACTTCTTGATCCAAATCCAATTCATTCAGTGGATGTTTCATTGAATTCTTGTATGGAAAATTCATGGATTTAGTATCCTTCCAACAAACAGCGCCAATTATAGTCTCAAGAACTAGTAGAGAGAAAAGTAGGGTATGAGACCAATAATGTTGAATGAATTAATTTCCCCCTTTTATTCATCAAAATCTTTTTAAATAGAGGAGAGCTAGAGAAACTAGTGTTTATGATGACTTTTTATTATTTATCTTTATTTATTAATTACTATTTGTAATATTTGATTAAATCATGCCTTAAGTCTAGTGACATGACTTAGGTATAGCAAAGCACATAAGATAAAAAAGAGAAAAATAGGCTATGTCTAGAACCGCGTTAAGTTTCTACATCTACAGGATAAATCTTGTTGAACTAGACCTTATGGCTTCCTCGATATATCCAGTCAAGAGGTAATTAGTTTAATCTTGAGAGAAAGGAATTGGCCTTGCTCAAAATAGATAGTTAAAAAAATTCACAAATAAAATATATAATGGATAAATTATTTAAAATAATACCAACTTTTGTCTATTAACCAAAAATAACATAAACTTTTAAATTAACCAGAAATAATACCAACTTATATTGTATTAACTATAATAATAAAAGAGCATTTTCTATGGAGATTATTGGCAAACATTTGACGTGATCGTGAAATTTGTTGACTTAACCTTAATAAATAACATAAATTTTCATCAAATAAATTATAATTTCACCTTGTGACAACAACGAAAGTTGGTATTGTAAATGACTAGGCAACAATGATAAAAAAAATGACTAGGCAACAAATTCGATGACCACGCCACATATTTTGCAAAAATTTCACCAAATACATCATTATGGTATTTTTATTTAATAAAGTGAAAGTTAGTATTATTTTGAGTTAATAAGAAAAAATTGGCATTATTTTCAGTCAATTTCAAAGTTCGCGTTATTTTTTATCAATATGCAAAAATTAGTATTATTTTGAGTAATTTTTCCTAAAATAATTATCAAATACTAAAATGGTTGAAATAGTTCAAGTAGGTAGATGAGTGATGAACCGGGGACCTCTGCCAGCATCCGACCCAACATACAGCGTTCCAAAATAATACGAGACGCGGGAGATTCAATTAAACGAAATTCTGAAGCGGAAATTTCACCTCTTCCATCAATAGGTTCGGCCAGGGCATTTATAACACGACCCAAATAAGCCTCACTCGTCACCAGGCTTTATATCGGGTTTTCTGAAACAAAGTGCCGGATTTATACTAAAAATCAGCTCACCACCAGGTACACCACGTGTCAACAGTTGAAATTGAACGAGCCCGGAATCATCCAAGCCTAATCACATCCACATCTCAATCGACCTACATACAATCCAATGTGAGACTGACTATTTGAAATTTCAAGTTCAAAATGATTTCCCAGACCCAAATTGCTTGGACCGGGCTGGGCAGTGTATTTAGAGAGGTCTATCCATGCATAAAATATCAAACATGTATACACAAAACCACACCAATCTCCACTCCACTATAATATTAACAAACAAATGAGATTTTACAAGCATACTTTTTTCCTTACACTTTTATGCCCAAAACAAATCAAGAACAAAAATCAGCACAGCTGTTCTTTATACAGTTATCCAACAGCTGCATTACAAATCCTCTTTCCCCAGCATTACAAATCCTCGGATAGGAGGAAAAAGAAAAAGAAAAAAAAAAAAAAATATTGATGAATTGATATGAATGAAGCAAATGGTAGTAATTCACAAATATGACATACCAGAAACACATACTGTGCGCCCTCTGCCTTGTACGAGACATCCCACAAAATTGGAACAATTACAAGAAATGCCCTTTCTTTCTCTTCTTTCATTTTAATGCCCTGAAAAGTTGGCTTCCAAGGGTCACTGTTGGGGTTCCTTCTCCCATACCAGTTGTCAAATTCATCTCCTTTTCTAGTATTCTGTCAAGTTCTGTTACCACATAGCTCATAGACAGTCTCCGTTCGTTTAAAGGATCTATACAACGAACGATTAGCTGTGCAAACTCTTCCATTCCTTCTGTGGTGAATCTGTTCCCAAGTCTTTGATCAATTATCTTAGAAATGCTGCTGAATTCTGGGTAGTTTTGCACCTGGAGGAAGGATAGGAAATGCTAGTCATCACAAAATGAAACATAAAATGATAAATTATTCGTCTCCCATAATTGCAAGAGTATCGTTTAATGATATGATTTTTTTAACCTATGCCAGGAACATGTTAAGAATCCGGTTAAAGTCGGGCGGGCCAATATAACATGGGGGTCCACACGTCCGTTCATGCGCATAAGCGCATTATGGGCCTAGCACATAAGTCCACGGGGTTCCATCCTAAAATCAATTGGCAATAACCCAAGTACTGAAACATTTGTCTCCACAAATCCAATTTTAGAAAACATTCTCCTACATTATTTGTTTAGGATTTTTCTGATAGGGTTACCCAATCTAAACCAAATTGCTTAACCAAATCAAAGAGTAACAAAAGAAAGTTACGCCAGATTTCATTCCCCCCCTTTTCGAGTTAATGGCAGGGAGACACTAAAACAAAGAGGAATAAAACAGTATTGGCACTTTGTGAGAAAGATCAGTGACCTGTTCAACCAAATTTTGACTGGACTTTCCAGGATATAATCCGCTAGCTTCCTGTCCACTGGCTAACTCAAGTAGAAAGACACCGAAGCTATATACATCACTCTTCTCAGAAAATTGTCGGAACTCTTTCACCCTGCAAGGTAAACAATTATAAGAACGCCATGTTCGGTCATAAAATATAAAAAATCTGAGGCATGAAGATAAGGAAAAATGAGTACTCTGGCGCAAGGAAAATCTCATCAGCCGTAACTTGAGAGGACGGGCCAGCAGCATCAAATTTCCCAAGGAAGTTGCGGATTCCAGCATCTGCGACCTTTGCTATGAAATTCTCATCCACGAGCACATTTGATGTTTTAAAATCCTTGTGTAGCAACCTAGGACTTAGGGAATGAAGATGAGCTAAACCTGCATTTTAACGGATTTTCAATAAGAGCTAGAATTATTCAATAGGATACTCAGAACAAAAACAGCAGAGGGTACGAGATTTATTCAATCAGGATTCTAGAATTTTTGATAAAAGTCATGTATGCCGAGGACAATATAAGAATTTCATGAAAGACATTTGTATTGAAAACTTCACATGAATGATTGGTATTAACATTGCTGTTTGATGTTTTCTTGTCCAAGGCAAAGAAAAACTAATACCAGTAAAGCCACAAATGCTCACTGATTTTCCAGAGGATCACCTTTAGCTGCCCCTAAAGCTATGGAGAGCCTGTGCTTGAATTCTAGCTTCTCACGCGAACCTTGACTTGTCCCTGCAGAATAGGTTAGATAGGTCAGAAATGAGAAAATCCAATTAAAAAAACACTAAAGACCAGGCTCAAATCATTAAAAAACACTAAAGACCAGGCTCAAATCATTTACCGTACAAGTGGCTTGAAACACTTCCATTAGGAATGTACTCGTAAACTAGAATTTGTAAATTGCTTTCCTGGCAGTAACCTATTAGAGTCACAATGTTCCGGTGCTGGATAGATGAAAGATACCGCACCTGAATAACAATTATTAGAATTTTTTTATCAAAATATAAGAACGAAATGAAAAGATAAACAGAGCTGCCACTAACTTCCTTAATTTATCACAAAATAACTGGGTAAATTTTTATCAATCGTGTTTTTGCTTTTTAGTAATTATGTAAAACTACCGTTACATATCCGTTATTTGGCGCATGTGGTGGTCAACTATGAAGATATAGACCACTAGTTAAATGCTACATCAACCTTTTAATGGCCAATTAAAGGTCAAGCAAAATGGAAGGATAGATTTTGAGACAAATATGAGACAATTTATAGGTTAAGGAACATGAGGCAGAACAGGACAAAAACAAAACTACAAAAGGTTGAGAATCCCATATCAAATTTATCCCAAAGCAGTTGTTTTAGCAGTCAAAATATATTTTATCAATGTTATGTCATCGTTTCACACTTTCATTCCATTGCTCAAACATACTCTATAGCATTATCATCAAGTTTCTGGTAAATTCAAAGATAATGGAGTAAGCTTATGCATGTAAACATATAAATAATTATTGTCAAGTTACAACTGAATTAAGATATAATATTAACGGTTCTTTCTATTTTCTCGAAATTGTCTTCAGTGTAAGAAGGTATGCTTGATAATCAGCAGGGATACAATTTTATTTTTTTTTTATATAGGGGAGCATACAAGGATTCAATCAAGGGAATTGAGTGATTAAGGGAAATTTTGGTAGGACAGGAAAGGATTTGAGAATGACATTCACAAGGCATGCTCAAACAAAAATGCAAATAAAAGATAAGGGTACGGTGGTCTACTTTTGATAATCGTGGACAATCATTGAGAAAAAAAAATGAAGAGGGTAAAAGGCATGCTTGAAGGTGAGAAGAGTAATCTCCAAACACATGGAAGGAGATCTTTACCTATTAACAAAAGAGGATTTTTATTGAATGAGATATAAAGAATGGATTCGGGTCAAGAAAAGAATATTTTCAGAGAAAAAATGGATTTGAATCACGCCAACCATAGGAGACGTATAGGTGAAGTAGGTTGGTGTTCAATGGAATACAAACAAATAAATACAGTTATATTGACTAATAGATTGGAAAACCTAAGTATGTGAGTGTGTTTAATGGTAACAAAATTAAATACAAATGCAGGGATAACAAGCGGTATATAAGAAACATTTTAACCTCTTGCATAACATATTTTACAAGTGTACATCAGTAAGTGACCATTACCTCTTCAATAAAGTCCTGACTAGGGGCACCAAGACGCTTTTTAATAGCGACGAGCATTCCATCATTAAGCAAACCCTTATAGACCTCACCAAACTTTCCTGCACCAATCAAACTTTGGACACTAAAATTTTTGGTGGCCAAGGACAGCTCTTCTATGTCAAAACGCCTTGCTTCTCGAAAAGACAATTCAATACCACCTAGAAAAATGAAATTCAGACGGTGAGGCTTCCAAAGTATGGAAGTGGGAGATCATAATGCATAAGAAAATGACAGATATCAAGCTACCTTGAACTGACGGTTCAGAAGATCCTGTCTCGGAAGTTCTTGAAACGCCTCTATTACGGAAGAAACAGCACCATACAATAACTGCTGTTACCACCACTAATGTCACTGCTCCTGCAGCACCTCCTACTATCGCTGCAAGAGTCGTGGACATCTGGCACCAGAACCACTTCAGCTCCAAACAGTAGTTTCAACAGTCATTTGTTCAACCTGAAGTATATGCATGCATGCATTATAAAACAACAGATAATACAAAGGGAGCTGAAGTAGGTAAAAATTGCACATTATAGCAATCACTCTGCAAGTTGAGAAGTTCAAGAGGCAGATTGGTTTTTATGGAGTCCCCAATCCCTTCTGCCCTCCACTCTGGGAGCACTAAGAGGAAACAGTTGTCTTAATTTCCCAGAATTGGTGACACTATGCATCCTCAAGCATAGATGTCAAGATTCAGTTTCTGAATTTGCAGTTCCCATATCAATCCAAAAGAGCAAACATGCATCCTAGCATCATAAAAGGACTTTCATCCCAAAAAAAATGTACAAAACAAAACCCACAAAAGTTAAGGCGACTCTTTTTTTTTCTAAATGCCAGATGAAACATAGACATGCAATCCAGAATTAGGTATGAAGACCATTTTCTTTACTACAGAACAATAACGGATCCAGCAATATCTCATCTACAATCTCTTGATTTTTGCAAATTGCAAATGATTGTATAATGGAAAGGTAAGGAATACAACCAGAAAGATGAAGGATTAAGATAATTTGCTCTTTTCTCCACATACCTAAACAATGTATGTATATGTTATTACTATATACTTTATAAACAAACTGCAGCTTGAGCACATTAATGAGGGATATCTGAAAAAAAGAACAATGGAGTTTCAACAAATAAAGTAACAAGACCAACCAATTTTACTACCATGATGATAATTGCGTATCCTTCCGAAGACCCTTGACTACATTTAATCTTCGAAGGCATCAAAATTGAACCCAAAAAAGAAGAAGCCAAGATCCAGATCACACCGCCCAGGTAGATCCCACAACAGATTCAATCAAGATGAAATTACGCCTTAAGAAAGTTTAAAAAAACAATCAAAATCGGAGAAGCGTGAAAGAATAGTTCCAGAAGAATCAGACTGGGGTCAAACAGGGCAGCTTAGGCATAGTCAAATCCAGAGTTGATAAGAATTTGTACCTCTTGGCAGTCAAATTTGCACAGAATTGAGAGAGAGAAAGGGGGGAAGGAAATTAATTTTGTCTCCCCCTCCCTAATTTATCGTTGTTAGGACTTGAGATACAGACAATGTCGACAGAAGAAAGCAACCTTCTGCGCCGACACACTTACACTTGTACTATCTCTCTCTCTCAATGTCGTCGATCAAAAATGGAGGGTGATTAGACCTCCAGCTACCAAAGGCCGTTGTAATTCAGCGTCATTATTAATTGATTCAAAGCCAAAATAAACACACAGTCGCATCAGAAACGGCTCAAAATGGGGCTCAAGGAAAGTGGTTTTGATTTGTACAGAAGTATAAAGGAGGTGGCGAGGAAATGGCAATGGCGTTACAAAACAGTGAGAGAGAGGAATTTGAATAGAAATAAATTGAATATATTTTTGTGGGCTGTAAAGCAGAAGAAGGGGAGAGAATTGTCTGGTAGTGCAATTTGGGTTTTATCTGCGCTTGTCCTGTCGCCAGGGCATCTTGTTGTAACTTGTAAGCTTAGCTCCTGTTTTATTATTACCGTCACGTATTCTTATAAAAAATGGTAGACGGCAGGTGACGGCGTCCGTGATTATTAGGTCACGAGTTCGAATTCCCCTCTCCGTTGTAATGGCCTAAATGTCTCCTATGAATCAAAAAAAAAAAAAAAATAGTGGTCGTCTTAGAGCATCCTACTCACCCCTACCAAATGAGAGTATGCAAACCGAATCAACTACAAACGGAATAGAGGAGACCTGTCGGAAGGAACCAACGATGAAGTTCGCCACAGAATTGCACTCACGGAAGACGTGAGAAATACTCTAATCCAATATGGTCGGCCATATTGAATTCGGAAATAAATGTTACCATTTCTTAGTGAAGGTGAAAATATGATCGGCCATTTTGGATCCAAAAAGTTTTTATGAAACTATTTATTCTTTTGGTGAGTGATACTACTAGAGTAATTTCAACAGATTTCCGTTTTACCTCCAAAATAAAATTAAAGTCATATTTTCAAAAAAATTCTTGCTAACTCTAACGGTTTCTCTATTTTGAAAAATTCAACCTTTATTATTTTTATTTATATGCTATAAAATACTATATAATATTTAATAAATAAATAATTCAATTTGACTAATAAGAAATCAAAAACATTATACAACCTTAATCTAATAAATAATAAATTATTTTTATTTAACTAATAAGAAAATGTGAAGTTCATCTAATTTTAGTTCAAATGAAAGAAAATAAAAAATTTTGAACTAATTTTCTTATATAAATTACAAAGAATCTATCCTATAAAACTAGACAATTATTTCTAATTAAATTTACAAAGATGTATGCAAAATCAAAATACATGCTTCACTCGTAGTGTTCTAAGTGTATATTTATGAGGTCAAATATTATCACTCATACCAAGTACTCAAACCCATAGAATAATCTTTAATTTGTTTTTAACCTAAAAAATAAAAACAAATTATAAAGAATGGTGTCTCTTTCCTAAATTCGGGAAAGAGACCTCATTTCCTCCATTCGTCCTCATTATAGGAAATGAGATGGAAAAAATGTTGTGCCAAAAAAGTGCAAGTTCTCCAAAAAATTAATTTTTAAAAATTTGAGGAATTTATTGCATGTTGGACATTAAAATTTTCGATGCCGTCTTTAAAATTTTCATGTCTTCTTTATAGTTTAATAAGTGTATAAGAGTAAAAGAAACAATTTCCTAGCCTCAATAAAACTAGGCCCAAGTTTCCAACTCTATTCTTTCATATAATATTCCCATAAAAAAACTACGTTTCACCAGCCCATTTTCGACGACCACCACCACATTGACTGCTCGTTACCAGCCATCGACCGGACGATGGATCCACCTTCGTCAAGTGCTTTGATGAGAATTACGGTTCCGCCAAGCATTTTCAGACCTTAAATGATCAACACACACATACAATCAAACTTTTTTTCGAGTCTTGTTGTCAATTCCAAATGATTTGATGAACATTAAAACAAAGAAGAGAATAACTAATTTGGAGCAAATCACACTTTGGAGCAAATCACAAGCCGCTCAATTATGATTATGCAAAACACCATCATAACTTGAATACAATTTTTTCGTTATTTAATTTGTTATACATGTGTATTTTGTACTATATAAACTCCTTCCAGATATATGTATAATTGCATTCTTTTAAAGAATAATAATTGAAGCCACGACAATGAGTGTTAAAATAATTAATATATCATAATTAAGTTGCTAGTCAAATACGATTATTGATATAAGTTGTTTAGACTTCCGAGCATCTTCCAAGCATCATTTTCTTTGGATGTCAAAAACTTTATAATAATATATCATACACTTCAAAAGCTACAAAGTGAGAAATGCCATCGAATGGAGCTAATTCAATTACATCTGGCGAAAGGGAATTAGATGATTGACATAAACATAATTTTATCATTACACTCGAGTATATATGCGTTGCAATAATATATATTAGCTGCATTTGAAAGGAGTATGAAAATGAAAATAAATTTAATATATTTTATTATTTTAATATGCAGGGATTGTAAATATTAAAAATTTCCTACATAATAATAATAATATAGAGGAAATGTATATACTAAAATAGTTAAGAATAAAAAGGTAAATAAATAATTAAATTTACCTACGTGGTATATCTAGATGTAAGAGAGATGGGTTCGACTTTAATAATAATATATAGATATAAGATTCAAGCTTTTATCGAATTGAATGTACTAGAAAAATTATATGTAAATTAATGAAAGATGAATATTTTAATTCTGTAATCATTTTTAGATTTGTGAATGATGATATATTTCAGATTTTTAGGGCCTAATCAAAACATTGAATTTCTTTGGTTGAGTACTTGAGTCGGATTGCATTGTTTTTTAAGTCAGCTCATGAAATAATAGTTGTTTGGAGCAAATTATATATCAAGTACAAATGAAAAAGGTTGTGTGTGGGGTTGCAATTCCCCACCAGCCAGCTATATTGACATTTGCTTTGCATTTTGTTATACATAACATATAAAACATAAGATAATAAATATAGATTTTTGTATTCATGTAAGATTACTAATAAGTGTAAGACTATCTGAATTCTTAATAAGTATTAGATTAAAATAAATTGTTTCAAATTTCCTAAATACATTAAAACCTCTCTAAATTAATACTCGGTAAATTAATAAACTCTCTAAATTAATATTTTTCTCCGGTCCTGACTTGGGCCAATGAAAAATTTAACAAATATCGATAAGATAATAAGAAAATATATTTTTAAAAAACCACTATATAAATATAAGGTCCCATTAATATCATAAATTAATAATTATATAAAAAGTTACATAGTCATAACTAAGAAAATCTAATGAAATATGATCGTAGTGTTGTTTGTTTTTTCTTAGTTCCATTTGGAGCTCATCTCTAACTTTTCTTATTAGATCCAACATTTCTAGCGTTGTTTTGAAAACAAATAGATTTGGAGCTCATCTCTAATCTAATGAAATAATGAACATGCCAGTCTTTCAATAAAACCGGTATGCGTGGACATAAATGGATACCGATTTTTTTGACCGGTATTAAGTTTTTGGTATCTATCCCCTACTTGTGCCCTTGCGCCTTCACCTTCTCCCGACGCTTTCCAGGCCATTATCGTGCAAATTGAGCCAAACTTGGTGGACACCAAGGATACAGTAAATTATGACCTTCCACCAAGTTTCGTACAGATTGGAGTTGCATTACCTATTGAACACTTTAAGAGCGCTTCTCTTGTGCCTTGTCCAGCTCTTCCCGTGGCACTCCCATGCTCGAAGCGAGGACGCTTCGAATCTAAGGGGGGGGGGGGGAGGATGATGACATCCAGATCTGGCCCAAGTCAAGCTCCAATGACTCCGGGGCACCCTAGGCCATTGCGGCCCCCTTGGCGCGCTTTTGCCACGACATGACCCTCTTGGCCTAGCCGAGCCACATCGGTGTCTATCTATTTTATTATTATTTATTTTTCATAACTTTATTATATTATATGTTTTATTTATGTTGTAGAAGACGTGTGCATGACGGTATGCTTACCCATGCTAGTCTTCAGGTTTAGTTTTCAGGAGTTGCCTATATAAGGCTCCTTATGTTGTTTGATGAATTAGTTTTAGTTAATTGGAAATTGAGATTACTCTTTCCATTGGCCTTTACTCTCTTTGAATATCAAGTCTCTCCTTCTCTTCAATTCTCTCTTGCAAATCTCTCATACAAACACAAACAACAACCTTGTTCTCGGATTCTTCGACGCTCATTCGTGTGGATCTCGGAAAGGCTTACAAGGACGATCCTTTTCGAAGTTATCAATTGGTATCAAGAGCCGATTGTAAGTCTTCTAAACTCTTGTAGATCCAAGTCATTTCATGCAAAAATCTGACATCATGTTCATTGTTTCAGTACTCCGACCTTGAATCCTTGTCCTTGTCGTTGTAAGCAAGTCTTACGAAGACGTTTTTTCTTGAAATTTTTTTCCTACCCTTAGCATGATAGTATGCGATGTGAGTTTGATCAAAATATGCATGCTTGATTGATTAAATTCCATTTAATTCAATTTTCGATTCAACCATTGCTATTGCATTGTTCTTGATCTTGTTTGTTCTTCTATGGCCGAAAATCTGCTAGAACACAAGTCCATTTAACCGAGCCACTTTGAAACCCAAACCGAACCCGAATTCCCTCGTTTGACACATAAGGCTAGTAGCCTTTCTATAAAAAAACAAAAAATCAGAAAAAAGGTGATTCGAAGAGCACCCCGAGAGATTCAAAGAACTCTCGTTTCTTAAAAAAAATTAGAAGCGGGATAGCCAAAATAAGGCAAACCGACTTCTTTGTGTCGTTTTGGCTAGTTTTCGGTTTCCTCCATTTCACCTCTTTTCTTGGATGTTTGAATCTGATTTTTTTGAAGTGTGGAGTGTCTTTTTACTTGCATTATATTGATCATAACATCACACTTTCGTGCTTAGGCTTAAGCCGCCCTTGCGGCATTCCTAGACAAGCCCATCCTACGTGGTTTTGCTTGAGTTTAGGGTGCTTTGTTTGTGCTTTTCTTGGTATTGTTTACTATCCATGTCTTCTCTTCATTTTTCAGTTTATCCAGAGGAAGTGTGGGATGATGATGTATGGTTTGGTGTGAGGCGAAACGAGGCAGACCCTGATTGGATTCCACCACCACGTCACCACAAGGTCCCTCCCCATCGTCGCATCTACTACGACTCGGATTGGATTCCGCCTCCCAATCTTCCAAGACGGTCTCCATCGAGACAGAGTACTAACTCCTATGTTTCATACCATAGTTCCTATGTTCAAGATTGGGAATGCTCCAAGAAGCACACCCACCCTCGGAATAGGTACCAAGAGCGCTACTCCCATGGCACCTCTCCATTTGACTCCTATATCACCAAATCATCATCGCCTCTAACCATATTGGCACTCACACCAGAGCAATTGGAGATCCGTGAGCTTCGACAACAATTGGCCATTGAATGTGCCAAAATAGTTGTGTTATCCGAGACGCTTGCTAGTAGCGCAACCCGAGACGCGCCTATGGCCAATGACACAAACACTCTCAATGCTACGGTTAACCATTCCTCCTCAAAATTGGAGGACCTCATGAAACTGTTATTGAGGAGTCTCTACAAAATTTTACCCCAGTTAGAGACCGTTTTTCCGAGGAGTGCCTACAACCTAAGTCGGGTGACATTGCTTTGCTACCCTTTGTAGGCGACCACCAGGTCATTGTCGTCAATTCTGAGCCAAATTTGGTGGAGCATTATAATTCTGTTTTTGAGGGGCATATGCAAAATTTGGCTGAGTTTGGAGGAAGTTTGCCTAGCAAGTGCCCACGGCCTACATCCTGTGCCCTTGTGCCTTCACCTTCTCCCGACGCTTTTTAGGCCATTGTCGTGAAAAATTGAGCCAAACTTGGTGGACACCAAGGATAAAATAAATTATGACCTTCCACCAAGTTTCGTACAGATTGGAGTTGCATTACCTATTGAACGCTTTAAGAGCGCTTCTCTTGTGCCTTGTCCAGCTCTTCCCCTGGCACTCCCATGCTCGAAGTGAGGACGCTTCGAATCTAATGGGGGGGGGGGAGGATGATGGCATCCAGATCTGACCCAAGTCAAGCTCCAATGAGTCTGGGCGCCCTAGGCCATGGCGGCCCCCTTGGCGCGCTTTTGCCACAACATGACCCTCTTGGCCTAGCCGAGCCACATCGGTGTCTATCTATTTTATTATTATTTATTTTTCATAACTTTATTATATTATATGTTTTATTTATGTTGTAGAAGACGTGTGCATGACGGTATGCTTACCCATGCTAGTCTTCATGTTTAGTTTTCAGGAGTTGCCTATATAAGGCTCCTTATGTTGTTTGATGAATTAGTTTTGGTTAATTGGAAATTGAGATTACTCTTTCCATTGGCCTTTAATCTCTTTGAATCTCAAGTCTCTCCTTCTCTTCAATTCTCTCTTGCAAATCTCTCATACAAACACAAACAACAACCTTGTTCTCGGATTCTTCGGCGCTCATTCGTGTGGATCTCGGAAAGGCTTACAAGGACGATCCTTTTTGAAGTTATCAATTGGTATCAAGAGCTACTTGTAAATAATTCTAAACTCTTGTAGATCCACGTCATTTCTGCAAAAATCTGACATCATGTTCATTGTTTCAGTACTCCGACCTTGAATCCTTGTCCTTGTCGTCGTAAGCAAGTCTCACGAAGACGTTTTTTCTTGAAATTTTTTTCCTACCCTTAGCATGATAGTATGCGACGTGAGTTTGATATAAATATGCATGCTTGATTGATTAAATTCCATTTAATTCAATTTTCGATTCAACCATTGCTATTGCATTGTTCTTGATCTTGTTTGTTCTTCTATGGCCGAAATTTCTCCTTCATTGTGGCTATCTTTGACTTGCTGATTTTAGGGGATTTGTTGGCTGAAATTCATCAAGAAAATGAGTCTAAAAACATCCCCAAATCAAAGCCAAATCAGGCCACAATCACCTAGCCATACTTGCCTTATTTAGCCCTTGATTAAGGGGATTTGATTGCCATTCAAATCATCTTATTTCTGGCTATTTTTTGTTCTTAAAAAACGTCCAAATCTGCTGGAACACAAGTCCATTTAACCGAGCCACTTTGAAACCCAAACCGAACCCGAATTGCCCTCGTTTGACACATAAGGCTAGTAGCCTTTCTATAAAAAAAAAACTCAGAAAAAAGGTGATTCGAAGAGCACCCCGAGAGATTCAAAGAACTCTCGTCTCTTAAAAAAAATTAGAAGCGGAATAGCCAAAATAAGGCAAACCGGCTTCTTTGTGTCGTTTTGGCTAGTTTTCGGTTTCCTCCATTTCACCTCTTTTCTTGGCTATTTGAATCTGATTTTTTTGAAGTGTGGAGTGTCTTTTGACTTACATGATATTGATCATAGCATCACACTTTCGTGCTTAGCCTTAAACCGCCCTCGCGGCATTCCTACACAAGCCCATTCTACGTGGTTTTGCTTGAGTTTAGGGTGCTTTGTTTGTGCTTTTCTTGGTATTGTTTACTATCCATGTCTTCTCTTCATTTTTCAGTTTATCCAGAGGAAGTGTGGGATGATGATGTATGGTTTGGTGTGAGGCAAAACGAGGCAGACCCTGATTGGATTCCACCACCATGTCACCACAAGGTCCCTCCCCATCGTCGCATCTACTACGACTCGGATTGGATTCCGCCTCCCAATCTTCCAAGACGGTCTCCATCGAGACAGAGTACTAACTCCTATGTTTCATACCATAGTTCCTATGGTCAAGATCGGGAATGTTCGAAGTAGCACACCCACCCTCGGAATAGGTACCAAGAGCGCTACTCCCATGGCTCCTCTCCATGTGACTCCTATGTAACCAAATCATCATCACCTCTACCCATATTGGCACTCACACCAGAGCAATTGGAGATCCGTGAGCTTCGACAACAATTGGCCATTGAATGTGCCAAAATAGTTGTGTTATCCGAGACGCTTGCTAGTAGCGCAACCCGAGACGCGCCTATGGCCAATGGCACCGACACTCTCAAGGCTACGGTTAGCCATTCCTCCTCAAAATTGGAGGACCTCATGAAACTGTTATTGAGGAGTGTCTACAAAATTTTACCCCAGTTAGAGACCGTTTTCCCGAGGAGTGCCTACAACCTAAGTCGGGTGACATTGCTTTGCTACCCTTTGTAGGCGACCACCAGGTCATTGTCGTCAATTCTGAGCCAAATTTGGTGGAGCATCATAATTCTGTTTTTGAGGGGTATATGCAAAATTTGTCCGAGTTTGGAGAAAGTTTGCCTAGCAAGTGCCCACAGCCTACATCGTGTGCCCTTGCGCCTTCACCTTGTCCCGACGCTTTCCAGGCCATTGTTGTGCAAATTGAGCCAAACTTGGTGGACACCAAGGATACAGTAAATTATGACCTTCCACCGAGTTTAGTACAGATTGGAGTTGCATTACCTATTGAACGCTTTAAGAGCGCTTCTCTTGTGCCTTGTCCAGCTCTTCCCCTGGCACTCCCATGCTCGAAGTGAGGACGCTTCGAATCTAATGGGGGGGGGGAGGATGATGGCATCCAGATCTGACCCAAGTCAAGCTCCAATGAGTCTGGGCGCCCTAGGCCATGGCGGCCCCCTTGGCGCGCTTTTGCCACGACATGACCCTCTTGGCCTAGCCGAGCCACATCGGTGTCTATCTATTTTATTATTATTTATTTTTCATAACTTTATTATATTATATGTTTTATTTATGTTGTAGAAGACGTGTGCATGACGGTATGCTTACCCATGCTAGTCTTCATGTTTAGTTTTCAGGAGTTGCCTATATAAGGCTCTTTATGTTGTTTGATGAATTAGTTTTGGTTAATTGAAAATTGAGATTACTCTTTCCATTGGCCTTTACTCTCTTTGAATCTCAAGTCTCTCCTTCTCTTCAATTCTCTCTTGCAAATCTCTCATACAAACACAAACAACAACCTTGTTCTCGGATTCTTCGGCGCTCATTCGTGTGGATCTCGGAAAGGCTTACAAGGACGATCCTTTACGGAGCCATCAATGGCGGTAGAGCGATGCGATAGGACAACTTGCCTACTCTTTCCAGAATCTCGAAGGGTCCCACGTAACGAGGATTGAGCTTTCCTCTTTTCCCAAAACGGAAAACACCCTTCGAAGGAGATACCTTGACGAAAACTTTATTTCCCACCTCGAACTCAATATCCCTTCTCTTTAGATCCGCGTATGACTTTTGTCGACTTTGAGCGGTCAACATCCTTTGACGAATTAAAGCAATGTCTGCGGTGTTCTTTCGACCAACTCTAGCCCGAGAAGAATCTTGTCAGCATTGTCATCCCAACAGATTGGAGATCGACATTTTCGGCCATATAAAGCTTCAAAAGGGCCCATCTTTATAGTTGAGTACCAGCTGTTGTTGTAGGTGAGCTCTATCAAACTTAAGTTGACGTCCCAACTTGTTGTGTGATCCAAGACTCAAGCTCGAAGCATATACTCGAGAGTCTGAATGGTCCGTTCAGATTGACCATCGATTTGAGGATGAAAAGTTGGGCTAAACTTCAGTTTGGTACCCATGGCCTTATGCAACTCTTGCCAAAAATTTGCCATGTAACGTTCGTCCCTATCGGAGATGATTGTTTTAGGGGTACCATGGAGGCGGATGACTTCTTTGATTAAGATTTCTGCTAACTATTGGACTCCCCACTTTTTCTTGATTGCGATGAAGTGGGCGCTTTTGGTGAGTCGGTCTACAATCACCCATATAGCGTCTTTCTACTTTTGAGTCTTAGGTAACCCGGTAACGAAGTCCATTGCTATATTTTCCCACTTCCATTCCGGCACTGGAAGTGATTGCAACATTCCTCCCGGTCTTTTATGCTAAATCTTCACCTTCTGGCGAACCAAACACCTTTAAATGAATTCTGCCACTTCTTGCTTCATGTTTGGCCACCAGAAATTTCTTCTCAAGCCTTTGTACATCTTACTTGCTCCGGGATGGACGAAATATGCAGATGAGTGAGCTTCTTTCATAATGATCCTACGAAGCTCATCAATGGCAGGCACACAAATCCGGTTTTGAAACCAAAGGGAACCATCATCTTGGATAATGAACCCAGGTGCCTTGCCTTCCTGCACTTCTCCACTGATCTTGATCAACATGATGTCGTCGGCTTGCTTCTCTCTGATCTCATCTAGTAAGTCAGAATGGATTTCCAAGGTGGTTAGACAACCTTACTGTCTTCCAAACCAAACTTCGATGCCTTCTCGAATCAACTCTTGTTGCAGCTTTGGTTGAACTGTCAGCATTGCAACTATGCCCTCTTGTTGTGTCCTTCGACTTAAGGCATCGTCCATGACATTAGCCTTGCCCGGATGGTAGAGCAATTCAATGTCATAGTCCTTGAGCAGTTCTAACCACCTTCTTTGCCTCATGTTCAACTCTTTTTGAGTGAACAGATATTTCAAGCTTTTGCGGTCGGTGTAGATTTGACACTTCACCCCATATAGGTAGTGGCGCCAAATCTTTAAGGCAAACACCACCGCTGCTAGCTCGAGGTCGTGTGTCGGGTAGTTAACTTCATAGGGCTTGAGTTGGTGAGATGCGTAAGCTATCACTTTCCCGTTTTGCATTAACACAACCCAGGCCTTGCTTGGAGGCATCACTATACACCACGTATCCTTCATGTCCGTATGGCAGAGTCAGTACGGGTGCACTTGTGAGATGTTTCTTGAGCTCTTGGAAGCTTACTTCACATTTCTCATCCCACACAAACTTCTTGTGGGTCTTTCGGAGTAGCTTGGTCATTGGTAAAGCGATCTTGGAGAATCCCTCTACAATCCTGCGGTAGTACCCTGCAAGTCCTAGGAAGTTGCGAATCTCTTTAGCATTACGCGGTTGCTTCCATTCTGAGACTGCTTCAATCTTTTTTGGGTCCACCATTTCTCCATTCTGGTTGATGTTATGACCTAAAAAGGCAACTTCCTTTAACCATAGTTCACATTTTGACAACTTGGCGTACAATTGATTATCCCTCAAAATTTGCAATACTATTCGGAGGTGTTCCTTGTGATCAGCCTGACTTCCTGAGTAGATCAAAATGTCGTCGATGAAGACGATCACGAACTTATCGAGGTACTCATGGAAACAGTGATGCATGAGATCCATAAACACTACAGGTGCGTTTGTCAACCCAAAAGCATTACCACAAACTCGTCGTGGCCATATCGAGTGCGGAAAGCCGTCTTCGGTATATCCTCTTCACGGATTCTAAGCTGGTGATATCTGGACCTTAGGTCGATCTTTGAAAATACTTTGGCACCTCAACGCTGATCTAGGAGATCATCTATCCTTGGAAGAGGATACTTGTTCTTGATGTTGACTTTGTTCAACTCCCTGTAGTCGATGCATAAGTGGAAAGTCGCATCCTTCTTCTTCACAAACTGCACAAGTGCTCCCCAAGGCGTGGCGCTCGATCTGATGAAGCCCTTCTCTAGCAGCTCCTCAAGCTCACTTTTGAGTTCATTCATCTCTATTGGAGCCATCCTATACGGTGCCTTGGAGATTGGGGAAGTTCTTGGCTCTAACTGACTGTAAACTCGACTTCCCGTCGAGGAGGTAGTCTTGGGAGCTCTTCGGGAAAAACGTCGGGAAACTCTCTAGCTATAGGAATCTTTCGAATGTCTACGAACTTCTTTTTTGTTCGTTCCAGGTAGAACATGTATCCAACACACCCTTGTCGGAGTAGTTTCCCGACCTTCATGGCGTTGATCAATTTTCCATTCTCTTCTTCTCGCTTTCCTTTGAACTTGTTGATGTGTTTTCCTCCAGAATGTATGGTTACCATTCTAGTGTGGAAATCGATTACGGCTCCATGACGCGACAACCAATCTCTTCCGATAATGATGTCGTAAGGGGCCATCGGAATGCATATCAAGTTGGATTTGAAGCTTCCTCCTTGAATGCTTAGTGGAAAGTTACTTAACTGCTTTGTTCCTATAATTATCTATCCGTTTGGAAGGTTACCCACAAAGGGTTTGCAGGATTCATGACATTCTAGTCCTAGGAGTTCTACA
Organism: Fallopia convolvulus; assembly: GCA_964016875.1. NCBI lineage: Eukaryota > Viridiplantae > Streptophyta > Magnoliopsida > Caryophyllales > Polygonaceae > Fallopia > Fallopia convolvulus. The sequence continues at coordinate 48,395,465 of OZ024722.1, forward strand.
CAACTTTCGGATATAAAGGAATACGATGCACCAGAGTCAAACAATAGGAAAACTGCTTTTGAGTGGACGAATAAGGTACCTTGATAAATGGGTGCCTTGGGCTTGTCACTAGCGCGCATCTCATAAAGACGTCGTGCTTGATTCTGAGACTTCATTGGTCCCTTCCCCTTGTTGTGAGCAATTGACTGAACCGAAGCAGTTCCGACAGTCCTATTTGAGGTCTGAGGGTATTGGCACACCGAGCTGGAGCGTTCTTGACCTAATTTGCTTCCAGTTTGCCTACAGTAAAGGCGGAGATGTCCTTTTTTCCCACAATTGTAACAAGTTCTGCGGTCCTTAGGGCAATTCCTGTTGATGTTCCCTTGTTCTCCACAGTTGTGGCAAACTATCGGACCCTTCTTAGATTCCGACCCTTGAAACGACTTTGCTTCAGCTGATGCAGACTTGTTCTTGTTCTTCTTTGACCAGTTTGAACCTTGTGGTGACGCTGGCCTCTTAAACCCACTTTGATTTGAGTGGTGAGGCTTTCCACCATCGTGCTTCCTACGTTCCGGCTCACTTAACGTGATCTCCATTCGGTAGGCGGCATCCACATAGTCTTCTAGTGTAGCGAAGTGGCGGTTCACCATCCATGGTTTGATGGAATCGCTGATCCAATTATGGAAGCGTCGGATCTTCTGCCGCTCAGTAGTTATTTCCTCTTCGACATATTGTAGCAAATGATTGAACTTCTTTGCTCTTTCCAGAACACTGAGCTCGTGGACCTTTGGGGAAAGCAGCTCGTCTAGTTTTTCGTCTTTCATGGAAGCAGTGAAGAAACGATTCATCATTTTATCTTTGAAAATATTCCAGGTTAGTTCAGGATGGGTAGCCAAGCTCGAGCTCTCCCGCCACTCTCCGGCTTTGCCCTTAAGTCTTAGGGCAGCCATGTGCACTTTGTTAGCTTCTGAGCAGTGCACGTTCCTTAACAACCCTTCTACGTGGGAGAACCAATACTGAACTCTGACAGGATCTCCACTTCCGTCATATGAGTCCAGTTTCATAGTGTTGAAGACCTTAAGGCCGCTTGTAAAGCTTGTCTCCACTTCCTTTCCACGAGTATCAACTGCTCCTTGTCCTTCCTCTTTATTCTCCTCAACAACTGGATCGGGCACGACTAGCGGAATCGCCTCTCGTACTATTTCCCGAAACATGGTTTGAAAGGTTTCCATAGTGCCTTCGTTGAGCATTACAGGGGGGTTAGGCACAGGAGGACGATTGATTCAAGGCAATGCTCTAACTTCGGATTGACTTTCCTCGTTCTCGTTTCTAACATGAGTTCGGTTTCGGTGGCTAGTACCTCTTGTATCCACCATCTGAATAACGATACACAAATGTTATCCTTTTATTAATTAACATTTGCATAAGGTAAGCATTAAGGCATACTTTCAGAAAAGAAGGAAAGAAGGAGTTAATATAGAATGTCCTTGGATTCTATAAGACGAAGATACTTGAAGGAAGTCAAAGGAATTTTAAACAAATATTTAAACATGAAAAAAATGATTTAAGATAGATATCCTTTTTCTTGAGACTATTTAGAAAAATTTCTAATTCCTAAGTTTTTCTTAAAACTTGAATTCTAAAAAGAATTTCTAACTTAAAACTTTCTTTTATAGAATAGGTTCAACTTAGAAAGTTTTCAACAAAAGTAACTAAGCTATGAAAGTTCAAAACTTATTATTTAGGTTTTGGAAGTTTTGAAAGAAAATTTAAATAATACAAATTTTCGGCTTGAAAAAAAGGCTTTGGTTTTTGAAAAAAATTCGGTTTTGAAAGTTTTCGGTTTTGAAAACAAAACGTTCGGCTCTGATACCATATCTGTAACACCCCTATTTTGAAACGATAGGTATTAACGCCAATGACCTCGATTTTACCATCCAAAGTCACCCTAGGCTTTATAAGGTATTAAGTTAAATAAAACATCAAGAATTATAAAGTTGTTACATAGAAATGAGTTGCTCACATGTGAGACTTATAAGTATCCATTATATAGTTTGGACTTAGTTTGACAAAACATAAACTTAAGAGTTGTTAGACAACGGAATATAAATTAACATTGTTTAAACCAACGTGGAGAAATCCAAAAGTAAATAAAACGCCATCCATGAAAATTCCCGACCTTCCTTCCTTCACTGAAGTAGTCTTCGTCTTTTACGCCTTCGGTGGAGGTTTCCTAGCGTTTGGCATTTGGCGCGAAGGGCGATAAATTCCAGGCAAAGATGCGGAGAATAGAATTAGTCTAAAGAGACTAAGCAAGCGAGAACGGATATCCTTAAGGTAGTTTGGTAAAGTATCGAACTTATTACAAGGTATTCGAGATGTGTTTCGAGAAGCGTATACTTTAAGTGGAGCTATTACGAACGGAAATGAGTGAATCTCGAGAAGAGATAACTCTTAAACCGAAACAACGAACTACGAGATTGTAGGACCTCTTAGAATAGAATAAATATTGGGAACGTTAATTACACACAAGTTTCTAGAAAACCTCTCGCGCCCTTGCGGACCGAGAGCCAGATCGATCATTTGAGACCGGTCCGGTTTTGGTTTCTTTTAAGGTGAATTAGCACTTACATTCTTTTGTGATAAAAACTTTCACATTCGTTAATGATTTTTAAGAGTGGGGGGGGCCATGAATGGGCCGACATACCACTTACTGGAACGGAGTTCCGGCACCTAGCTAGAGTGCACACGCCCCTCCTCCGAGTAGGAGCAGACAATAGATCATGATCCTTAAAGTCGTAGGAATATAGGTATTTTGTGATACGACTTAACATGTTAGATAGAGGTGTCGGGCCGAGCCCGCACCCCTAATTACGCTACTTACTAATTTTCATAAAAAATCTCGAAACGAGATTTTCAAAAAAAAAAAAGGCCACAAAACAAGTCTAGCAATAATCCTATTAACAATAGTAATAGTAATAATGCTAACAATGATCATTATTTCTAACAATCGATATTTTCTAGGTTCGTTTTATATAGGAATCAAGGTGTTCCCGACATTGAACAAGTTAACTGAATCGAATTTATCGAAAGGTTCAAGTAGAATGTCCACTTGCCTTGAATTTCCTTCGGGAATGCTACTAACTCGAAAATAGGACGGTTTAGTGACGTTTGAGAACCCCGACCTATTTAACCGTAAGAATGAGAATGAACATTTATTAAAATCCTTATTTTAATCTAAAAGCAACCTTTCTCTTATTTTCCTCTTCTAAGAGAAGGTGAATTAACTAAATTATTTGGTTAAATAATTTAGTTAGGAAAGAGGGTAAAATAATAATAACTCTTTTTATTATTATGTCCTAGGTGACACTTATTAAGGATTTTGTAACTTATAAAAATACTTAGTTTAAGAACACAAAAGCAAGACTTTACTAGTCTAAGGAAAACTCTTTTTAACCCACATGCAAATATTTATATGTATTTAGAATAGTTTATAAAAATGATTTACATGCATCATTTTTAAGAAGGCTTCTTTATTGAAAATTATGTTTATTATAAATTTTCATATAATCATGATTTATTCAAAGGAAATTCTCGGATGGGCATGCATGTGCATTAATGACTTCTAGAAATACTTTTTGATCTCACATGCATACTTGAAAGGCTTAACAAAACTTATGCTAAAAATTATATTTCTTTTTATTAAAAAGTATGGTAAGACACCATCTTAGTAAATCTAGAAGACATGCAAAAATAACATTTATTCTAAAAACTCCATAAATTCTACATGCATTACTTATAGAATTTATTTAAATATTTAGTAAAATTTTATTTATATTTCCGATTATATAAAAAAATAAAACCTTCATTCAATTGTTAAAACTTCTAGAAAACTACATGCAATGATATTTACTCCCTAATATTCCTTTTAAAAGTACATGCTAGGCATAAGTAACTAGTTGATCATGGATTTAAATGAAAGATATTTTAAAATCTACATGCAAGGTGTTTTTCTTTACTAAAAACCCATTTAAACTTGCATGCAATAGTTTGTATGATCATCTAAGCATATTGTAACCTCATAAGACTAAGTTATTCTCAATCATCATATAAAATCAATCTCTTACTCAAAAGAGACATGCATGTGGATTTTCTTCATAAAAACTTCATGAATAAGACATGCAAGCATACTTCCAACTTAAAAGCTTTTTAGTTCATGTTTATTAGTTTATGAAAAATTTAGAATGCCCATAAAAGTTGATTTCAAAGATCAATAGTAACATGCATGAAGGTTTTAATCAAGATAAAAAATGTCTTAAGTAGTTATCATGGAAACTACTTTTATAAACTCATACGGAGTAGATCTTTAACTAAAAGAGGGCTTCTTAGATCTTTTTAATAGACATAAAAAATCAGAAATTAAAAGATGGAAATTTCTCTTGAAAGATGTAGGACTTTAGTATGCTTTCACATAATTTGTAGAGAACACAAATCACTTTAATAAGACATGCATGCATGTATAAATCAACGGAAGATGTACAATTTGTATAACATTTTATATTCTGGAATTTTTTCAAAAAAAAATCAGATCTAAACCATCATCAAAATGCTATAAAAACATCTCAAAATAATGTAAAAAGACTTAGGATTAATACCCTTGAATTTGTTGGATTTTTGGAGGAAGAACACACCACCAAGGGGGAAAAGGAGGCGGCGGCGCGCTGGCTGGGCTGCGGTCTAGGAGGTGGACGGAAGTGGTGGTGGTGTGGTGGTTGGAAGACAAGAGAAAGGGTTTGTGGAGTTAAGTGGAAGAAGGAAGACAAGAGAGCTAGAGAGGGTGTTCTTGAATGTGAGCTCTCAACAAGTCATAGGCCTTTAAATAGGAGGTTTGGTGGTGGGATATGTAGAGAATAAAAATCTAGTAATGATTGTCCAAATATCCCCCAAATATCTCCTTATGATGATAGAAGACTAACATATAATAAACTATTAGTTTATTAAGTTAGTCGATTGTGTAGAGAATATTACATTAATGGAGCAATCCATTGTAATGAGTGGATGATCTCTTCTAAAATCTCCATGGATTTCCTTAATGATTGGTCCGACGCGTTTGCAAACGGACCGAGGGTCGGTTGAGACGCGCGTCGGAACGATCGGGTTTTATGAGAGGAATTTCCGTTAACTATAAATTTATTAAATTTCGTCTTAATAAATTCATCTACTCGAATAATTATTTTATGAGAATCTCACTTTAGAAATTTTATGATATTATTTTATTTAATAAAATAATTAAATATTAAGATAGGAAATTTATTCATTTAATGGAAATTGTGGCTATTACATTGATAGACAAATTACTCATGTCTCTCAGAAACGTTTTTTTTCGAAAAATACGTGAATAATATAGGAAAAATTCGTATGTGCTTTTTTTATCGAAAAATAAGTGAATAATACGGGAATAATTCGCACATGCCACTTTTTTTATCCCTTTTAATGAATATCAAATCAGGAGCGACGATTTTTTTGAATGAATGACCCAAATTTATTCTTATTTCTCACATGAGTGACCATTCTCACGTGAGTCTTTTTCTTATAATATATGTCGAATATATATTATAGAAAAAATGTTAATATAATAAATTATTGATAGAATATATGATATATTTTAGTACATTAGTATATTTTTCTTATACTTTGATATATTTTTAAATTAATTTTGATAAAAAAAATATGAATCTATGTGACATAACCTAAATTAATTAATTTCAAAAAAATATTTTAATCATATGGTGATAACTTATATCATGTTTGCTATACACCTAGAAGAATCGTTCTCACCTGTGCATTTTCATCATACACACACAATATAAGTTATCACCTAGGAGAACCTAATAGAAAGATGCACACTCATTAATGGAGCTTCAAGAGAGAAATGCAAATAGATCTCCAAAAGAGAAATATATGAATCCATGTGACATAACCCGAATGTTTATTCACGTACATCTTACCCGAGTGTACATTTTCACTTTACCCGACTATGAATAACCTTTTCATGTGAGTATGCATGATGGTTTTACAATGAGTGGGCATTTTTCTACTACTAACTGTGCATAATTTTTACAAGTGATTTTGTATAATTTTGTTATTGATTTTGGATTACCTTTTTTCAAATGAGTTTTTTTGATGAACTTATAATGAATATGGTTTGCACACTCAATTACAATAGTATACATATTAACTTACAATAATATACACATTTGCTAACAAAATAATGCACAATCACTTATAAAATAATGTACAGTCCCTTTTAATACAAGGCACAATTAGTAAAAATGTCACACACACTTAGTTTAGAATACTATGCACATTCACTTACAAAATAACGCACATTCACTAACATTTTAATGCATTATCACATGTAATATAATACACACTTGTTGAACAAGTCATAAACACTTTCTTAGAATACTATGCCCATTACTTACAAAATAACACATAATCATTTACAAAATAATGCACAGTCGCTAATAAGATAATGCACAATCACATGCAATACAATGTAATTTCAGTGAAAAATGCATACGCAATCCTTAGTATTATCATACATAGACAAATAAGATGAAAATGTACAGTCACATACAAAATTATACACCGTCATTTTCGAAAATTTATACACGCAAGGCAAGAAGAAAAGTTATTCGCGTGCATATTATTTCGATTGAGATTTATTCTCATTTCTCTTTTAAAGCTCCATTCTCTCACCTAAACCGCTTGTAAATTTCAATAGCCAACCAATTCATTACTCTAGGATATTATATTTTTTTTGGTCGAATTAGGATATTAATCATGATAGGAGATCAAATGAGAATTATTCTTATCATGTAAAATGAGAACAAATATGGAACGTTAGATCTGAGAAATCAACGGCTCTAATAAGGCGCGTGTCTTCTCTTATTTTTTTAAGGTCAGGGGTATTTTTGACTTTACATGCATAAAATAAGAAATATTGCACAGTAGCTTTGTCGTTTGTTGAACGAGCGTTCTTCGAGCGAGCATTCTTCTTTCACTCCTTTTCTGTCATTGTTGTTGCTTCTTCTTCTAATTTGGCTTGATTTTTATGTTGATATCGACACCACTTTCCGTTCTCACTTCTTGGATTAGGTATAGGTTACACCATTAATGGCGGTTTAAGTTTGATTTGCTCGGCATACCCTAATTTCTCTAATCTCTCGTATGATTTTGGTATTTGTATCTTTTGTGAGGGGTTTTTTCTTTTTGCGCGTTTCAATTTCCAGTTGAAACAATTTGATTTCACCTGCTTCTATTTTGTTTTTTGCTTGCTCCAAAGACATTTGAATATGACTGGATTTGATTAGAAATAGAGGTTGATTTTGTATACTTGTTTGATTACCCACCAAGTGTTTGATAAAATGCCTAAACCTTTTTTACCCTTCAAACCCAAAATTTTGCTTGATTGCTTGAATGTTGGATGAACTTATGGCTATTAGTTGTTTGTTGCACATTCATGGGCTGTATTTTGTTGATAAACCATAAACCCTTTAGTGAATTCCCTTTTTGTTATTTACATGAACCGCATTGTGATTTTCAATGAACCTTATAGTCTAATATTATGAACCATAATGACAATATTTGTGAACCAAAAGAAAAATGCTTTTTTTTTCTTATTTTTATTATTATGTGTTCCATGTTGCTTATAAATTAGTTTGTTTTTTTCCTTTTTATAATTGTAGATTGTTCATCAAGTTCCGGTCATCCTAACTTGTCTCATTCGGATAATTATGCTAGTATTGATGGAGTTTCATTGAAGGGTCTTGATAATTATGAGAATGTTAATTGAGTTCCATTGGATGATCCTGATGAAGCTAGTGATGTCTACATTCTTCACTCATCACAAGATTGTTCTTATTTCATTCCCAAGATTAAACATTAAAGTTCTAGTTCTTTATTTGTCTTTTTAGCATTTTGTTATGTGTTTTGTCTTTGGGGGATTAAGTTGTCTGTTCTTTATGTTACTTTGTGTTTGAAAAAACACTTCGCTACATTGTAATTTCTTTTAAGGTTGTTTTAGACTTCACGTCGAATGCAATGAGCCGAATGCCTTCTTTACAAATTTTATGCATTTTCTGTTAAATGAACTGATTGTTTAAAATTCATGAACCTTCATTTTGAGTACTATGAACCTTCATGTTTAACACTATGAACCTTAATTTTGAACACTATGAACCGCGTAATTAATACTTGTAAAACAGATTTCAAAGTCTAAAATGTTTTTACCCATCTTTGTAAAATACACAATTTAAGTTAACGTGATAGATTATGACATTTATATCACCGAAAGATTAACATCGAGCAAAAACCATTAGATATTCATGTTATTTGTCAGTGAGATGAGATAATGAAATGTTGGCACATGTAATGTTATTGAAAAAATGTTTAATCCATTGAGCAAAATGAGCCTATGCATTCAACAAAATGCACCATATGCAACAATCAATCAAGGATTAATCTTTTGCATTGTTTTCTCAAATTGGACCATTTTCATTACGTAGCACCTGTAGTGATTTCCATTGCTTTCAATTAACTATTGTAATAACAACGTAATTTAAAATCATAGTTAGTATTCAATAACCTACAAGTATAAATTGAAATAATAAGTACGATTAAAAAAGCATGAACCGAACTTTAATGTACCATGAACCAAAAGAACAAATGTCATGAACCAAAATTACAACTAGTATGACTTAAAAGACATGAACTGTAAGATGAACTCTTATGAACCAAACTTTAATGTACTATGAACCAAAAGAACAAATGTCATGAACCAAAATTACAACTAGTATGACTTAAAAGACATGAACTGTAAGATGAACTATTATGAACCCGAACTTACAAAATAATGAACCAAAAGAAGAGTTATAATGAACCAACAGTATGAAGTATTAGCCTATGTGGCATTTGAACCCACATCTATGTGCACATGCACATTGCTCTACCATTTGAGCTAATAGACTATAAATAAGTTTTTAAATCATGAATATAGGCTACAAAAATTTAATAGCTCTTGAATAAGAAAGAGAAAGCAAGCTTAGATATATAAAAGAGGCAAATTTCACTAATGTGGGTCTAAAAAGAACATAGAGATTTTGCATTAATAATATGCACATGGCAAGCAATTTCTACAATTATGTCAAGAGGAATCAAAACAAGCTTCTAAATTTACATGTGGCAAGTATACAACATAAGTAACTATACAACATAAGTAAACCAACAGTAGCTAGTATAACACCTAACCATGCAAAAAGGTATTAATACACCCAGAAGAACAAAACAAGGGAGTAGACATAAAATACGTAGATGTGAACTATAAGGTAAATTACTATGAACCTGAGCTTACAAAATCATGAACCAAAAGAAGAGTTACAATGAACCAAGCGATATTAACCGTTTATAGAGTGAGCCTATGTGGGATTTGAACCCATATTTATGTGCACATGCACATAGGCTACCCAAATACAAACAAAAAGCTCAACCAAGACGAAGGAAACGTAGTTTGTCCACCTTAGCCTACAACTCTTCCCCCACAAGATAATAAGGGAATGTCAGTTATTCCCCTATAAAAATATAGTTTTGCATGTCATCTCCTGTTAAATATTTCTCATTACTTTGATATCCCCATAGAAAATGCATTTTATTGTGAATTCCAATAGAAAACAAAGCATGGGATACAAAAGTAAAATCATATAACAAAGTAGCTCAGTGTCTTGCTTGCAATTTGATTTTTTGCTTGCAATTTTTTTGTCTTTCTATTGACAGCAAGTACCTAGAAGCTCCTAATACTTGAAAGGGGGAAAATCATACATACCACATCAAATTAACCTATTCAGCTCAACCTTATTGGTTTGAAGAGTACTACTCATTGCAGAGCCATCGACATGAAATTAAATCAAAAGCATGTCTTAAATCACAATCGTAACGAACACCACTTCAGATTACACTCAAATTAGCACAAAGCATCACCAAATTCAAATCTAAGACTCAAACTAGCAAGACGATTGAAGCTCAAAAGGAGAAAATCAGTACCCAATGCTAGTCTAGGGCAAGGACGACAGTCACGAATCGAACGATAAAGCTTCGAATGGTTTTCATACCTTTTTTCCACCATTGAAACTAATCAAGCCAGAGATCGGAGATCGAAGAAGATTGTGTGATTTGAGCAGATCCTTGAGAAATTGGGGTAGTCGGAGATCCTTGAGAGAGAGAGCAAGGTTTGAGAATGTCGGCTTTGTGCGTATTTGCAAGTTTGGGGATTTTTTTATCTCAAGGGTAATTTCATCCCTAAATAAGAAATTCAGCTTATTTACCCACAATGCCACTTTAAATGAACCGATTATTTTTTTTCTATTTTCATCAAACCAATTTTGCCCAATCTCTACCGTCTATTTACTGGATCGAACGACCCTGCTTTGTTCTCATTTCTCATTTTAATAATATTGGGCATCAGAACCGTACTCAAATTATTATACCAAATCGTGTATAACACTCATTCTTATTTTACAACTCGTTCTTGGGTCGTGCAGAGTTTATCGGGTCAACTAAGCTAGCAATTTTTAGGATTGAACAGTTTATAAGCTAGCATTTACCGAAATAAAAAGTTTATACATAAGTTTGAGGATTGGACTTGGTCTTATTGGGCCTTTGTAAGATCAACCACATCTAATAGGAGACAATGAAATTATCCTCGGGCCCAAGCGTTTAAACTAATCAATATATCTATTACTAATAACTAAAGCCGAAGCAATTTCTGGCACCACATTGCGCCACATCACACCTTTATTAAAATAATAATTTTTTATAGTTTTTTTAATAGGAAAGAATTCGAAATACCGAACAGACTCGGTAAGTCGAGAGACCGAGGTGAAGATCGGTAGCCGGACAAACCGGCATGAAAAGCAAACAACCAACGCAAGCAAAGCAGAAGCAAGGGAAGACACCAAACAAGCAACATGAACCAACGGGTAAGCTTGAAACGGGAGAGTATGACACTTCCGCGGGTTCGAAACCAAGGCGTATAGTGCCGCCGGATAGCAAGATGAGGTCCACATGACCAAACTCTAACTGGAACCACAACTCGACCCTAAGCAACCACCCACAAACTCATGAGCTAGAAACGAACCTACACAAGAAAACACAGAAAAAAAAAAAGCAAAAAAGAAGACCACCACAGCAGAAACCAAACACCCAAAAGGGCCTAGCCCAAAACAAGCAAAGAAAGCAAGGGCTCAAGCCCAAAAGTCCTAACAAGGCCATGTCCAAAGAAAAAGAAGGCCACAAAGAGTCTAAAAAAACCACAAAAACCAGTGAAGGGGAAACAAGCCACGTCAACACATAACTCACAAAGGCATACATCATCGTCATCGAAACAACAAAACCCTTAAAAGGTCCCCCGCAAACCGAGGACGTCCTACCGGCGGAAGTCGACGGCGCTGGAAGCCGGACATCCTAATCCTTGGAGATGAAACCTCTAGACGTCGATGGCGAGGTCCGCTCTAGATGTTTATCGCTAACATCGTTCGTTTTTTCCGATCGAGAATCCCGATCTCCATTCACCAAGATGTTCATCCCTTATCTATGTACATGATTTATGTTTCTTATACGCCCTACATCAACAATTCAAGATAAAATCCCCACTAGCTTGAAAGGAAGCTCAGTGGCCTTGAAACGAATCCAAGCATCATTACATCGGTTTCAAACTTGAGATGAAGACGGGAAACATATTACGAGCCTATAGAATAATTTTCAGCTTAATCTGGGAGCAAGGTATAGAACAAACAATCAAATAACTTTAGATGAACACACTTTATATCCATAATTAATTATAATCTAAAGCCATTTGCCTAATGCAGAACACAAGGAATCACACAACCAAGAGTTATATCTAGTCCAATGCAAGCAAAAGGTTCTATTGTCAAATCAAGTCCAAAAGCATATGAAATAATCAAAGAACTCATAAAAAGAAAGCAACTCCTTTCTCATGATCAGGGAAGAACTCTTATCTAGTTGTGGTCTAGAAAAACTAACATGGTTTCTCACCAAGATAATCAAAGGAAGAGAGGTTTCTCACCCCATTTCTTCCTCATATTTTCTTCTAGAGAGAGATGGTCTAACCTCTCTCTAGAAAGGTCTAACTTCTTTTTCCCAAGAGAGGAGTAATAATTTTTTATAGTTAATTATGCAAAAAAGTTATCTCTAAGTAAACATAAAGATAAAATAATATTTGTAAAAATTTATATCCAAATAAACATAAAGATAAAATAATATTATTATATTTTACCAATATAGATAAAAAAGGACATTACATTTATCGTATTTGTAAGAGATAAATTAAAAAAATATAAGAAAAAATATGTACAAGTGGTCACATATATATCTTTCAAATAAAAATAGCCGCATAAGTGATAATATCTTTGAAATCTATTACTAATAACTAAAGTCGAAGCAATTTCTAGAACCATGTTGCATCACATCACCCCTTTATTGAAATAATAGTTTTTTATATTTAATTATGCAAAAAAGTTATCTCCAAGTAAACATAAAGATAAAATAATATTTGTAAAAATTTATCTCCAAATAAACATAAAGATAAAATAATATTAGTATATTTTACCAATATAGATAAAAAGGACATTATATTTATCATATTTATAAAAGATAAATTAAAAAAGTATAAGAAAAAATATGTACATGTGGTCACATATATATCTTTGAAATAAAAATAGCCATATAAATGATAATATCTTAGAAATATCCATCTATCTATAACTATATATTAAAGTCGAACCTTTTCGAGCCACCAGAACAATTTTGGCTCCACCTTATATTTAAAAAGTAATTTTGTATTCTTATTATTTATAATTTTTTCTTTTAAATTTTCTAAAAATCTATCTAATTTTTATTAAAACTAAAGTTCTAATATATTTAATAAAAAATTAAAAGAAAAGAAAAATAAAACATAAGATTTTTTAATATATAATGATATATTGTTATCATAATAAGGTAGGAAAATATTTTTACTATTAATTTTTTCTATTTAAAACTAACATTACACTATATTTTATATTTGGAAAAAATTAATTCGAATTTTAATTAAAAAAAATTTAATTTTAATATATCAGTAAGTTTAAAAATTACACAAAGTTGGATGAGAGCCTAACAACTAATTGAGCTCCGACACCCTTATTTAAGACAAAACACAAGCGCTGAAAAATAAAGGAACGAATATTGACGTTAACTGTGTTACTATGAGCAGCCCGTGTGACCTGAGAAAAAAACTCAAGGGCATCGCTCCCTAGCTCTCCAAAAGTAGATAAGGCAAAAGCAATAAAACCATATCCATTGTCTGTGCACTTCAATTCATACTTCCTCTTCTTCCGGATCACGACATTGGAAACAACAGCTCCATGAACAAAAGCCTCAACACCAACCCCCGCGAAAGGAGAGACACATGTGACATCTAAGCAAACGTTCTTCCCTCTGTCCCAAGAGTAAACCAGAAGATCTGCAGGTCGAACATCTCTACCTTCCTCGGACAAAAATCCAAGAGGTACCTCCTTTTGCACAACTATACCAGCCTGAGTACAGATATCGCCCAACACGTCCCGAACTAGGTTATGACGAAACTTAAGACCAACGTCATTCCCACAGTGGACAACATGATCGCCAAAACAATCCATGATTTTAGAAGAGCAACAAGGGCACGTAAAACCAACCGGATACATAGGAATAGCAAGGCGATAGCACAAAACACACCTGAATTGTTTATGGTGCATCGTTTGTCCTAACCCTTCAATTGGGAGGGCTCTCAAGAAGTCCAAAGAGTGTGCTGACTTGTTACTAATGAGGATAGCCTTTTCCCTATCACTCGGGTTGTACAGACTCACCAAATTCTTCTCTACCGTATCAAAGTACACTGTAGCCAATTTTTTCATAAAAGGGGGGGGGGGCTGGTACATCACGACAGAGAACAAGAGGATCGAAGTTGCACAAATTCCGAAAGCTGTTCAAGGCTAAATCACAAGCAGACCCTATATCTAAAGTATTACAATGACGAAGCAATCTGTTCTGGAGCTCAAGAGACTGCAATCGCGAATCAACAAAAGCATAGATGGAAGCATCATGAGCGGTATACACACCGAACCCACCAAGCCGAAAGGGTAGGGTGGAACAACGCCATTGCCAATCACCAAAAGCAGCACTTCCAGCCACAATGATCTTCTCAAGAACCTTCCTTAAGGAATTGTCGAAGGTGAGAGGAGCAGACCTGAGCATCTGTGGGGGACAAGTCCGAAGAGAAAAGTACAACCGCCATACACCCACACAACTACGGAGAAGAAGAAGCCCCGAATGGGGGTCATTAAGTCCAGCAACAACCTCCATCAAACTAATAGTTTTGGAAACCCTGTCTCCGATCAAGCGACTGGAAAAGTCAATGTCTAAGCTGACAGGACCACCAAGAAGCTTGACTTCATCCAACGGGTGAGATATACTAGGAGGAAAAAGTTCATGATCGTAGCTCCTCAGATCTGGGTTTGGCCAAAAGATTTCAGATTTCTCAACATTCAGATGCAACCCCAATGTCGGACCTTCAGTAGTGATCAAATGCAAGGCGTCCGACACCACAACGGTGTTTCCAATAATGGTGCCGTCATCTAGGTACCAATCCATGAAATCCAAGTTGCACTTATCGTTATCAGATGGACAAGAGGATGTAATGTAAGTGCAAAAAGAAAAGGCCCTAGAGGATCACCTTGTTGAACCCCTTGAGAAGATAGCAAAATAGAGTCCTCATAATACAACCTCGCCGGACGCGCATAGTAGAATTCAACCCAAGGGGAAAGTGAAGGACAACGACGTCGGACCTCTCTAAGCATCGTACTTCGGTCCAAAAGGTTAAAGGCATTACTAAAATCAACCAAAAGCATAGACATGTTGTTTGCATCTCCCTTGGCCTCAATCAACTTGTTGACCGTGTGAAGGATAGCCTCACTGCCATTAGGCACACCTAGGGGTGTCAATCGGGCGGGTCGGGTCGGATTTGGGTCGGGTCAATTCAATTTCGGGTAAATTCGGATTCGGGTCAAATTCGGATATTTTGAAAATCGGGTCAAATTGGGTTAGATCATTTCGGGTCGGATGCTCAATTAATCGGGCAAAATCGGGTTTCGGGTCAATTTCGGTCGGGTCATTCGGTTTTTGGTCCAACTTGATTTCGGATAAGTTCGGTTTCGGGTTTAGTTCGGTTTCGGGTTTAGTCGGATTTCGGGTAAGTCGGGTTTCGGGTTTTCGGATTTTGGGTGAATCGGTTTTCGACTTTGGCTGAATTTCGGGTTAATATGATTTCGAGTAAGCCGGATTTTGATTCAGACCATATATCGAATGATTATTTTTTGTAGTTTAACTACTATAGGGCCTAAATATTTAATGTAACATTTAATTTAAACATAATTATAATAAATATTCACTATTATTAATATTTTATAACATAATGTAATTTTCGGATGGTTTCGGGTCGGGTAACTTCAGATTTTCGGATGGTTTCGGGTCGTGTAACTTCGGATTTTCGGATGACTTCGGGTCGGGTAGAATCGGATATCGGGTTGCATCAGGCTAGTCCATTCGGGTATAATCGGTTTTGGGTTAATCTCGAGTTCGGGTTTTTTCGGATTCAGGTCAAATCAATTCGGGTCAAACATGTCTCGGGTATAAAACTTTTTATTGTTTTCTCGGGTCGGGTCGGGTTCAGAGTCGGACGGGTTTTTCGGGTCGGGTCAAGTTTTGACAGCCCTAGGCACACCTACACCGAACTGAAAATCCTTCAAATACTTACCAACCTCCTTACCAGCCGTAACAGCCGCAACCTTAGAAACAAGTCTCCTCCATACCGTATCAATAGCAATGGGCCGAACCCCACCCCCAGGCTTGAGTAAAGGCGTAAGCGGGGCACTAGCTATAAACTCACCCAAAGCAACATGACATTTACCAGCAAGTAAAAGATTAACCACAGCAGTAATAGAGGTGGTTAAATCGCCAGCCACCGCAACGACAACCTTCCCAAGCGCGTCAACAAAATGTTGAGCCCGAAACCCATCATGTCCACAAGACGTTCCTTTAGGGAAACTTCTAATCCTGCTTAACACAACTTCCTTAGTGGCAGAAATTGCCACTACATCAGCACAAAAGGGAGGCAAGTTAGGACACGGAGCCCGGGGGTGCTTCTCCAACTCCTTCAGAGTCTCCGCATCCTTGGGTGCAATCCCAGACCAAGTCAAGACCCTAATAGCAGCTGAAAAGTGCCCGTCACTAACCTTCCTCATACATTGCCTTCGGTTATGCTCTTCCAAACTAGCCTTCTCCTTCCCCAAGCTCTTTGAGAACCCAACGCCCTCTTTGAGAACCTCCTTGAACAAGACTTCTGGACCACCAGGTTCTCTCCAAACCCGAAGAGCCCGCGCAATACCTTCAACTTGGCAACAAACCTTCCTCCCTGATCTACTATCGGGGCGAGACCTCTTAACTCTAAGAGTGCACAAAGGGAGAAGGAGCAAAAGGATCCAAAAGGCAAGGTCTTGAGGGGAAGCAACGACTTTGTCAAGAGCAGCTTTGAGGCACCGAGAAAAGCCAAGCCGATTGACTTTGGGGATACTCTTAACAGTATGACATTTACCTGCCAATACTTCATGCAATAATTCCAGGCCAAACGAAAAGGAAGAGGAGGCACCATTAGACACCACCAAACCACCGCTTTCAAACCCAAGATCCTTATCGAGAGAAGGTCGTGGGATACCTTGGATGTAAAAAGGATCACTGACAATCCCTTTACACTAAGGCTTAGAAACATTAAAACCATCAACATGTTTGCAGCTCTCAGATAAAGCATGAGTGCAAAGACAAGTTCCACACATCCACATATTAATCCCTTGCAAAGTCCGTTCCAAGTCAGAAAAAAGACTAGAGTCACTGCCTATAAGCAACTTGTACCTATTAATAGCAGAATCATCGACCAAATGCACAAGCTTGAAATGTTGGAGAAGAGAACTAGCTTTCAACCCACGACCTCCCCCGTTCCTGCATTTATCAAGGCCTCGAAAGGGACACTGAAAAAACCCCATACAAACCATTTTCTAGCACCTCAGACGTAGAACACAAGTAACCAGCAGTACCACGAAAAAACATCACCAGTTACACAACCGAACAAACACGAAAAACACCAGCAGAACAAACAAACAACCACACTTAGAGGCACGAACAAACAGCCAGTAGAAAACACGCCATCAAACAACTTACCCACCAGTAAACACGAACAACAAGCCGACAATCAACTCACCCAGCAGAAAACACGAAGAAAACAACCCAATAGTAAACACGAACAACACCAACAAACACACCCAGGTTCCCTCCAAAACACGAACAACCACACTCAGATGCTCACCAAAACCAACAAACACGATAAAAGAAAGGAACCAACACAACGATCACAAGAAGAACAAGCAAACGATCAACAGCAAAAACCCAAAACACCACCTCTGACTCAGCAGAAAGAACAAACAAACAACTCACATGTGAAACAGAAACACCAGAAAACAATCACCGCACCAGTCATCAGGGCCCTAATCGCCCAAACGGAACCACCCACGCCGGCAGCTGAAACCTAACTGACGAGCCACAATAGACGACGGGCGGCGACAATCATCGACGACGGCACAAACTGACGACCCGCAATCAACGACGATCGGCGACAGTGATCGCCCTAATCGCCCGTCACCCTAAGGGTCAAACGGGTTCCATTCATAAGTTAATTTAAGATTCTGATGATTTTTTCTGTGATAAAAAAATAGTTTATCTTTATCCTTTTATCTATTTTTGTAAAAGACTAAAAATTTATCTTGAATCAAATTTAGATAAAAAAAATTAAAAATTTTAAATATGTATATAATTACTTGCCTAAATTAAATTTTGATAAAAAAATTATATTATCTTTTCCTTAATTTTCTTTTTGGATTATTTCTGTTAATATAAAATATTTTTTATCTTTAATAAAATTCAATATTCATTCATATTTTTTTTATCTTTTCTTATTAAGTGTATTTTTAACTTTTTATTAAAAATATTTTTAAAGAATTGAATTTGATTAAAAAAGTTATAAGAATTTACATTGTTTTTGGCTTTTTAAATATTTTTGTAAAATATTTATAAAATTTAATGATTCTAATTAAAATAATTTGTATTCATACTTTTTCATAAATAAATTATCATTAAATAATCAAACTTATATTGGACTCACCTTAACAACTTTGGTTGTACCTCACATTATACTGGCTCAACTTAATGATTTTTCTAATAAATATGTTATTTTTATTTTTGATATTAAATTGAAATACTATTCATTAAATAAATTAAGGATTAAATTCATATTGTCGTGCACGTCAGAACGGGTATAATGAGTTAAACCTGTTTATGAAATATTGTCAAGGAAAAAGAGTAATGTAGATTATTTAATCTTAATAATCTATGTTTATCTTCATTTTTTAAACTTAATAATCTAGATTTAATTTGTTTTATTTGATTTGAAAAACAAAATAATTTTTATACATATTATAAGAAATAAATTACTTACATTAAATTTTATATTATATTTTTCTTTATTAATATCCGTTTTATAATATATCTAAAAAAATATCAAGTCATAGTCGTGAAGCACTTTTGGGCAACTAGTATCTTCTAAACCTGAAGCACTTTTGGGCAGATTCGTTATTATGAATTTAAATTACAACCAACCTATTTTTAATAATGCTTTTTTTAATCAATTATATATTATGTAATTCAATCACCTTAAGGAATATCCAATTTTATACCCTCAACTTATTTAATAATTTTTTTTATCAATTTTATATGTGCTTGGATAAATTTTTATCTCTACTTATTATTGCATTATATTCTATGGATAAATTTTTATCTCTACTCATTATTACATTATATTCTAATATTTAATTATGGTATGATTATTAATTTCAATATCTAGATATAAGATAATTATCCATAATTGTGCAAGCTGGAAGATTTGGTTATTAAAGACAATATTAAGTTGATTTATATTCTCCGATAAAAAATATAAAATTTTTTTGTGATAGTCATAGATTGTACGTATGAAAGGAAATAGCTCAATCTATAGATAATTTTTGGTGATAATCTATTTTTAATAATTAATTTTTTTAATAATAATATATTAGAATATATTAAAATTACGAGAAATCTTTGTGCACACAAGAAAAGTGCCCGACGCACACGGAAATTCACTCTTCATGAAGAGTGGGTTCTATGGATACTCGATGGACAAAATTTATCACGCTTCGTGAAGCATGGCTCTTCATTAGGGGTTCTCAATGAGTCGACTCAACTTGACTTGCGGATCATGCGTTTACCCGCTAAAAATTTATTGACCCACGACCTGACCCACTAGTTGCGGGTTTTGTGGGTCGGGTCGCGGGTCGACCCGTTTGACACACAAAAAAGGCAATTTCGAATGTCCTACAAGTAAGGGTGCTCAACGGATCGACCCGACCCGCAACTTTTAAAAAAAATATTATATTATTTCATTAAAGAGTAAAAAAAATTATTATATTACTTGTGGGTCGGGCCGGGTCGACCCATTGAGCATCCCTACTCATGGGACATCCAGAGTTAACTCGCGACCCGACCCGCAATCCGCGGGTCTGGTCGTGGGTCAATAATTTTTTTACGGGTCAACTCGCGACCCGCAAGTCAGGTTGGGTCGACCCATTGAGCATCCCTAATGAAGAGCCACGATTCACGAAGCTTGATACCTTTTGTCAATCGGGTATCCATAGAACTCACTCTTCATGAAAAGTCACTCTTCATGAAGAGTGAATTTTCCGTGTGTGTTGGGCACTTTTTCTGTGTGCACAAAGAATTGGCGTAAAAATATTATGACATGTTTGCGATGGAAGGTTACAATATATATTTACTATTGTAACTTATATTTTCTACGGATATGGAAAGATATGCAAAAAAAGTGAACAATAATTAGAGATTTGTAAGTAACATTAAACAAGAGGTGAGCGGAATTTTTTTATTACAAACTGCAACAGTTCTATTTTGATAAATGAAAATCCACATGAACAATACATGTATACTATTGATAACGCTTAATTTAGTCATATTTTAGGGGTTTAGTTGCATATTAAATTAGGTCATTTTTATGCATATTTTGCATATTTTATCTTTATTTTATTTTATTATGTATTCGGAATCTACACAGTGTTTTATTGTGTTTCAGGTATTTGAAGCTATTTTAACAGATCAGTGGAGACTATTTGAAGAGCTGGCAAAAGTATGGATGAGTCTTGAATATTGGACCTGGGTACTTTCGAATTTGGGCTCCTGAAGCTAATTTGGAATGCAATTACAAGTGGGCTACTTTTGGGACACTTATGTGGGCCGGATAAATGTGTGCGGGAGACACGGAACTATGCTTTAAGGTGTGATTTTTGCAAGGCAAGGAATTCAACTGGGTGGGCTCATGCATATCTTTTATGAATGGAAAACTTGCTCACCGACTTCTCTGGGGGAATTGGTATTATATATAGATAGGCAATATGTCACGAGAGGGAGCTCACGTTATATACAGACAATTAGATAGCTTTATTATTACGTAGATTAGATTTTAATAAGCTTAGGTTTTTATTTAGTTTTTAGT
Organism: Fallopia convolvulus; assembly: GCA_964016875.1. Lineage (NCBI taxonomy): Eukaryota > Viridiplantae > Streptophyta > Magnoliopsida > Caryophyllales > Polygonaceae > Fallopia > Fallopia convolvulus. Next base: position 48,416,235 of record OZ024722.1, read on the forward strand.
TTAGCTTTCGTTTGTTTTGTGCCGCAGACAAGGACGGTTTTAACGTGGAGTTCGGCCTCTGTTTGGAGATTTGCTTTTCAAGTTCTAGCCCCGTTGATTTGAATTATCTACATAATTGAGACTAAGTTTTCTTATTCTTTTATTGTATTGATTAATTCCTGACTAGTTTATATATTGTGATTATGTCTTCAATTATGTTTGGCTAAATTCCTAGTTCTAGGGTTTTGGTGATCCATTCAATGTGTATTTAATTAAAGTTATGTTCTTTGTCTGAATTGAAATATATTTGATTCGATCCTAGATGCTTTATGCCTTAGTAACTTTTGTGAATGAGAACTTGTTAAAGTTTGAGACTGAAAGGTGAAAACTTTGATAAGTAGGAGACAGGGGATTGAGACTGAAAGATACTTTTTCCTGTTGGAACCCTAGGATTTGAACCTGAGATTTCTTTATTGCGAAAGTGTTTTGATTTCTCTTGTGGATTAATAGTTGTCGTAGAAACCTTAAGTTTGGGTTGAGTTAGCAAGTCGCGAAAGCGGATGTTGATTCAATTTAATCTTAAATTCTAAATGCTTATTGGTTTAGATTTCAATTGGCAAGTCACGAAAGCGGATGTTAGTTGGGTTTAGGCACGTTGCTATCGTTCGAAAGAACTTAGTGATTACCTTAGATAACTACCTTCAAATAAAGGCAGAGTATAATTTTATTTATTGAAACATTGTTGTGGTGATCTTTAACCTTAGACACATCTATCCCATTGATTTTATCCTTATTTTATAATTGCTTGTTATCTTAGATATTAGATTTTCCCAATTCTTTATATTTTGGCCTAATTTACTAGTAGATTTACAATTGGTATTACATTGGTCCTTGTGGGATCGACACTTGAGGTACTACGATTGACCCCGTTCGCTTGCGGGTTAGTTTTGGCTGCATCAACTATATACTCGCGTGTATTAGACCTCATTTTTTTAAGTTTAAAAAATTAATCATATGCCACTTTTCGTTATTTTTAATTAGCACTAACATAACTTTCATACTTATAAAATATTGGTTATTGTATTAATGTATTTGCAGACTTACGACTAAGTGAGGAACAATTGCAAAATTTATATATGCACTAGCTGAGATTGAAAAAATGCTACAAACAAATTAAATGGTGCAACTCTAGAAAATTATCCATCTATGCCTTTGCCTGATCAGAGCTTAGTTTTAGATGGTCTCAATAAGATGATTCAAGACGAGTTTCAATATGATAAAAATGAATTATTTGTTGAACATGAGGCTTTAATATCCAGATTTACACATGAACAAAAAAGTGTGTACGATGAAATCATGGAAGCAGTTGATGGAAATAGTGGAGGAGTTTTCTTTTTGTAAGGATATGGTGGAACAGGAAAAACCTTCATATGGTGATCTCTTTCTGCTGCAATTTGTTCTAGAGGAGAAATTGTTATTAATGTTGCTTCAAGTGAAATTGCAGTCCTACTTATTCCTGGTGGCAGAACAACTTATTCAAGATTTCATATACCAATCCAGGTGCATGAGGAATCTACATGTCACATAATGCCTGGTACAGACCTAGCTCGATTGATAGCAAAGACAAAGCTTATTATTTGGGATGAAGCACCAATGGTTAATAAATATTTCTTTGAAGCATTGGATAGAAGTTTAAGAGACGTAATGCGCAATTCAAATCCAAATAACCTCCAACAACCATTTGGGGGCAAGGTTGTGGTTTTTGGAGGAGATTTTAGACAAATTTTACTTATTGTGCCTAGAAGAAGCAGACAAGATATTGTCTATGCCGCAATTAACTCTTCTTACTTGTGGAAATATTACAAATTTCTAAGGTTGACAAGAAACATGAGGCTACAACATGGATGTACGGATTCAGAAGTTGTTGAGGCAAAATAGTTTTCAGAATGGATATTAAGAGTATGACATGGACTCGAAGGTAGCCCCAATGATGGTGAAGCAACAATTGAGATTCCTTCTGATGTATTGATAACTGAAACCACCAATCCGATTGCAACAATTGTAGAAACGGTATATCCTTCTTTTATTGATGTTCCTAATCTTGCCGAGTACTTTCAAGAGAGGGCCATTCTTGCACCATTTCATGATATTTTTCAAAACGTCAATGATTACATGCTATCTCTACTTCCAGGAGAAGAAAAAATATGCCTTAGCTCAGATAGTATTTGAAAATCAGATGACAACAACACAGATCATGGCCCTATTTATTCTGTAGAATACCTAAATTCAATCCAATGCTCTGGTGTTCCAAGTCATGTGTTTAAATTGAGGGTAGATGTTCCCATGATGCTACTCAGAAATATTGACCAATCTTCAGGATTGTGTTATGGTACCAGATTGTTAATCACAAGGCTCGGAGTTCATGTCATCGAAGCGAGGATAATTTCTGGAATCAAAGTTGGAGATCATGTTCTTATACCACGAATGTTGCTTACGCCCTCAGATACTAGATACCCGTTCCGGTTTTAACGGAGGCAATTTCCTTTGATAGTTTGTTTGCTATGACCATTAACAAAAGTCAAGGACAATCGCTTTCTCAAGTAGGGTTATACCTTCCTAGACCAGTATTCACTCATGGCCAACTTTACGTTGCACTATCTACAGGTCAACCACATAACAACTATTAATGTTGTTTATAAGGAAGTCTTTCAGAACTTAACATGATCGGGCATTATAAATTTATTACATTTATAATTTACGCATACATTATAATATACATTTCATACTAATTATCTAATTTATTAACCCTTTTATTTTATTAATGCAGGTCTATAAGCATATACAAGATGTCGTTGATGAATCCTCTATGCCTTACTTAACACTATGCCGTTCTTTTATAAGGAAAATATTTTTATATTTTGTACTTTAATTAAAACTTTGTCGTTCTTTAATAAGGAAAACAATTTTATATTTTGTACTTTAATATAATCTTTTAGTGTTCAAATTAATTTACTTAAAAATCACATTCAATAAGGACGACAACTACATGGTTATATGTTGTCAATACACATACGATTAAATCATTAATCAAATATTCATATATAATCAATATATTACAAAAATAATTTTAAGGTTCTCGGGCAAGACCCGAGTTATCAACTAGTTTACAGTATGAATTCATTAAATTGGCATGAAAAACCAGAGAATCGAGAAGGTTTAAAATTAGGGGTGAAGATCCCGTGCGAAACGGCTATTTGTGAAATAAGAACGAAAGAAAAATCTAAAACTTATTACTAATCGGTAGACCTGTCAGTCGGGTCGGATCGGGCGGGTTCGTGTTCGGTTTCATTATGGGTCACGGGTCGTAGAGGGTTTTCGGTCCGGTCAGGTTAACCAACGGGTCTAAAATATCCCTTTTTATGATTATTAAAATAAATTTTTAATCAAATAATAATATTTAATTATAATATATTATTTTAATTTATTTTAATAATAAAATATATTATAAGTTTCAAAATAAAATTTGAAAATTCTATAAATATACTAAGTCAATCAACCCAACGGGTTTCATGTTATATCGGGTTCGGTTTATATCAGGTTTCAGGTTCAAATTTTCGGGTGTTGACCCTAAAATTATCGGACGGTTCGGGTCGGGTTAGCGGGTTAAGTCAACTTTTGACAACTCTACTAAGAATGTATTATTCTACCTTGATTATACATGTAACTAGTCGATGTACTTGTGCCCTTACACGGGTCTTTAATAGTAAAATTTATTAGAGAGCGGTTCACATGCGAACAGGCGCCTGGGTGCGAAAAGAGAATGAATCTCCGCCGTCCATCTAGCTTGAATTATTTGGATGTGCGAAGCGCGTCAAAATAATTCAGAAAAAAAAGGAGTGCGCGTGTACGACAACCTCTACCAAACGCTACTTGTCGCCTAAGCAAACCCCCCCAAAAAGGCAATTTTTGATCCTCTTTCCAAATCAAAACAAAAAATCTCTTTTTTTCTTTGCAAAAATAAAGCTTCTAAACTGGATTGAAACACAGAGAATTACGATTTGGTATATATGTTCTAATTTTCTACTCTAATCTTGCTATATGAGTGCACATTCATCATTTAGAGCTTCGATTTAACTGGATTTTCTCTTTTCACAGAGAAAACTATACCTTTTCGAAGGAGCTTTGTTTAGATTTACGATTTCCTCAAAGTTACAATGAAGATCTGACTGATTACGATTTCCTCAAAGTTACAATAAAGATTTACGATTTCCTCAAAGTTACCATGGAACCAGGTAATCATCGATTTTTCCTTGATAAAAGCTAATACAACTCGATTTTGAAGTTTTCAACCCAAGAAGATCTGACTGATTACGATTATCGTCAAAAATTTGTTTATGTTTATGCATTAGTAATAGAAAACTCCATTTTATGGTTTTGAGGGACATTGCTATGATTTATTTTGGAAGACAACCATTAGTATGAACAAATGTGTAATATTCCAAATTTGTTCATACGTATCGCACATTTATTCATAGATATCACGCATTTGTTCATAGATATTGCACATTTGTTCATCCAATATTTGTTCATAGGTATCGCACATTTGTTCATAGGTATCACACATTTGTTCATAGGTAGTACACATTTGTTCATTGGTATTACCTATTGTTGAAAAAATGAAAAATAACAAATTGTACGTGTAGTGGATACTGATGCGTATTTACATGTTTCTTTTCCCTATAATGAAGGAAAAATAGAAGATAACAAGGAATTAAAGATCGTGATCTCGCCTGACAACACACATTACTACATTCCATTTTGTGATGACAACTTAAGATCTAAAGAGGGGATGGTGTTTAGAACCTGGGAACAAGGAGTAAATTTCTACAAGGCATACGTAGATGCATGTGGTTTCCAAGCACGTGCTGGCACCATTACAAAGTCTTCAGATGGAACTAACACTACAGTTTGGAAATACATGTTGTGTAACCGGGTAGGATTTAAAAAAACGAAACAACAGAACAATGACTCAAATGGAAAACCTCTACATACTGCATCTAGTAAAGAATAAGAAAAAGAAGATGACGAAGATGATGATGGAGAAGATGATGAAGAGAATCATGAAGAAGAAGGACAACAAGGAAAAGTGAAAAAGCGAAAAAGAGTAACCAAAAGGTGTGGTTGCATTGCTAAAATGGCTATGAGACTTTCTGGAAGAAACGGATATATTGTTAAGAAATTTGAAGGGCGTCACACCCATATTATGTTTGAAGATGGGCAAAAACACTTTGCAAAGAGCAATAGGAAACTAACCTCCTTCCATGAAGATTTCATCATGAATTGCATCCGAGCAAACGTTGGTACAAGCAAGTCATACAAGGTCTACAAGGAGTTTGTTGGTTCATATGCAAAAATTGGTGCAACTATAATTGATTTCAAGAATTTTAAAAGGGATCTGAACTCCTTCATGATTGGGTGTGATGCTCAAATGGTTATTGACAACTAGCTTGTTCAAGAAAAAAGAAAGATGTGACGCATTTTTCTTTGAATATGATGTTGATGAACAACATCAATTAACCAAATTATTCTGGTCTGATCTTATTGCAAGGAAAAACTTCTCATATTTTGGAGATGTTGTCTCAGCTGATGCAACATACAAATCAAACAGGTATGAAAAAAGGTTTAATTTTGATGAACAAATTGATTCTTTTAATGAACTAATCGTATGTATTGATGAACAAAATTAATACTTGCCTTCAGGAATTTACAATGAACAAATTGATTCTATTGATGAACAAATCGTATATATTAAAGAACAAATCACATATATTGATGAACAAATCACATATATTGATGAACAAATTTAATTCTTCGCCTACAGGTATGAAATGGTGTTTGTACCATTCACAAGGGTTGACAACAACAAGAAGACCATTACTTTTGCCTTTGGGTTGCTTCTAAAAGAAGATATCGAATCTTATGTCTTGCTATTCAAAAACTTCAAAGATGCAATGAGGGGGCATGAACCATTTGTCATTCTCACTGATCAAGATCCTGTAGTACGAGTTGCAATTGAAAAAGTTTTTGACAAGGTTGTGCATCATTTCTGCATGTGGCATATCATGTTCAAGGTACTATCAAAGGTTACAAATGATGTGTATAACAATGATCAATTCAGAAGCAAGTTCAACAAGCTTGTTTGGTGCAATGAAATTAGCCGGGAAGAGTTTGAGGAGACTTGGCATTCCATTATTGCTGAATTTGGACTTGAGTCAAACACTTGGTTGTCGCTGATGTTTGAGCTACGTCACTTATGGATCCCTGCATACTTCAATGATGTAAACATGGGTGGACTTCTTAGAACAACTTCAAGGTTTGAGAGCCAGAACTTCTTCTTCTCGCATTTCATTGGATCCACATCTTCTCTAGCTATTTTCATGATGCAGTTTGAGAGTGCAATTGATTCACAAAGGCACAATCAGCAAAGGTTAGACTTTGAATCTTCAACAAGCTCCCCCACTCTAATGACACCATTGGATTTAGAGAAACATTGTGCGTCTGTTTACACCATAAACGTCTTCTATGATGTCCAGATAGAAATTATTGCTTCTGTATTTGAATGTGGTCTAAGCAATTTGGTCAAGGAAGACAACATCCACGAGTATCACATCAACGGGCAGTTTGGGAAGGTACATGTTGTGAAACATGAACTACAAAATGAAGAGTTCATTTGCTCATGCAATAAGTTCATCAATATCGGGATTCCGTGCTGCCATATGTTTTTCATATTCAAAAACATTGGCTTGAGGAAGGTGCCAACTAAATACATCAAGAAAAGATGGACGAAGAAATCAAATCTGGCTCGTACTTTTGAGATAGAAGGTTTAACAGTTGACCAATGTGATGTGATGAATGAGAAGAAGCTGTTGATTGTTGATTTATTGGGCGAGGTACATTCTTGCATTAATGCCATAAGGGACAACATAGAACACCTCAAAGAGCTGATATGTTTCTTGAAGGAAAAAAAGGAAACCTATTTGAGCTTATTGGGAGGGGAATCATCTACATCAACAAGGCAGAGTTCAATCCAAACATTCTTGGGAAATAGACCGAGTGTTATTGAGGTACACCCTCCTGAACGAGCGCAGGAAGAAAGAATGACGTATTATGGGAGGTAAAGAGAAAGCAATGAAGAAAGCAAAAAAGGAGCAAAGGGCTTGTGCAAAATGCAAGAAGCTTGAACACAACAGCAGAACATGCACCAATGTTCCCAATTAGTTCTCTCATTAATCTTTGATTTTTGATACATAATTGTTGCATTAGGATGAAATACATAATATTCATAATTGTTGCATTATCAATGAACAAATTTCTGGTTTCAATGAACAATTAGTAGTTAGTAATGAACAAATTTACTATCTAATGAATAAAACCCTATCATTCTTCAATAAATATATTTCCATGTACATGTAGATATTTTCCATGAACAAATCATACATTAATGATGAACAAAACCTTTAAATAAAATGAAACAATCTTAAAACACATATTCTTTATCGATGAACAAATCTAAGTTATGGATGAACAAATATAAGGTATTGATGAACAAATTATGAACACATATTCTTAATCGATGAACAAATCTAAGGTATTGATGAACAAATCTAAGGTATCGATGAACAAATCAAAGATGTTGATGAACAAATTAAGATTAATCATGTTATCTGAATCAAATGTCACACTAACACAAAAAACTGTTCAATAACCATCATCCACAAAACTTCATTCAAGCCATATAACACACTATACAAAAAGAAAAACCAAATGTCTGCAGCATTCAAGCCATACACCACCATAAACTGTATTCTAAAAGAAACCATACACAAAAACAAAACCATTCCAAACTGTTTTACATCCAACACATATCTTTGTACATCACTTCTTGCTCTTAACTTCCTTGTAAGAGGAGCACGAGATACAACTGTCGGTTTACGCGGGACAAATTCTTGAACAAGCTTTTCAGCTGTTGCCTTGTGTTCATTCAATGGACTCAACGACAACTCATTGTAGTACCTTATCCTCAAGTCATCAAGTTGATGCTGATCGTGTTTGTTGAGTCCACAAGCTCAACCAGACAAGCCATTGTCAAAGTAAGTTTCCATGTGTTGCATCATAAAAATTCCACAATCAGTCTTGTTTCTGTTATCTCTCCATTTCATCTCAAGATGTTCATATGGAACCCTATCCACATCCTCGAACAAAGTAGCCCTCGCATCCATCTTGAGCGTCTTCATAAACTCGACAAAGAGCATTCTCTAAAAAAAATAACAACAAGAAACAAAACAGCTCATTCAATATTAAACACACGTGTCAATGCTTAAAAACAAATTATTACAAAAACAAAATAAAACTCACCAATTTAGCAGTACGTGCTGATACTTTGCTTCCACGGGCACATCCTTCATCGAGTTATCAATTATGTGGAAACGTGACACTCTCACATTCAACACAATACAATAGTAATGTGATGAGGTACAGATAGGAAACACAAACTGTAAAAATGCAGAGGGAATATCAATGAACAAATAGCTAATACCTCTGAACAAATATGTAGTACTGATGAACAAATAAAAGAATATCAATGAACAAAAATGTTAAATCAATGAACAAAAATGCATACCAGGCCAATCTTGTTCACATTAATCCACTTGAATTTTTCAAGAGTACCATGAACAACATTGATGAAAAATACTTTCGAATCCTCATCACTAAAATCCTTATCAAGTGGAAATAACTGAAAAATATGTATAAGTATAAATTAGATTGAGAATATCAAAAAGTCATGAAATAAGACAATGTGAAAATAAAAAACCCTTTTCTTACCAAATCCTCAGGAGACATAAAAAACCTCAAAGGTTTTGAGTCGCTTTTCCACCGCTCTTGTATATTGAGATAACAGCTCCAAAGCCCGATTATATTTGTTTCCACTTTAGATTTTACCGCCATTAAAACAAAATCCTTTTTCATGGCGGAAACATGCATCATCTTAAAGATATCAGTACTACACAAATCAGAAACATAAAACCAAAAATGATCAATTTTAATAATAAAAACAACTTGAAGATATAAAAAGAGTAATATGTAAAGAAAAAATACTATTCTACGCATTGTTACCCTCTTTGATCAGGAATGTCTTCAATCAGCCAATCGAACAATTTCTTGGCCACAGGAGATACTTTTTCTGTCAAAACAACACTCCTTCCCATGTAAGGTGACTTCACATAATCAGAAGGCTTAGATATTCTTTTATCAAGTACATCCTCACTAGTAAGTTTAACACCAATGGGAGTGTCAATTGAACTAGAACCAACTTCCTGCGCCTCCTTCTTGATCTACAAATGTAAAAACACATATTATTCATGAACAAACTACATACAAAATCAATGAACAAATGTCCTATAACTTATGAACAAGTAAGCAAAAATCAATGAACAAATAAGTAAAATCAATGAACAAACCTCATCCTGAATCCTGTTCAGATCCTCTTCAAGTTTCTTCTTTGCTTCATCCTCCTTCATCTTATCTATCTCATCTTGTTTCTTCTTCAACTCCATGCCCATTCTCATCAATTCTGCATCCCTTTCTTGTTTCTTCTTCTTTTTCTCCTCTTCCTTTCTCTTCTCTTCAACAATCTTCTTTTTTGCATCATCATATTCCTTCTTCCTCTTCTCTTCCTCTTCTTCTTTCCTCTTCTTCCTTTCCTCTTGCCTCCTCTTCAACTCCTCTTGCATTCTCTGTTGTTCAAACTCCTCAATCCTCTTCTTCTCTTTCTCCTCTGCTTCTCTCTTCTTCTCTTCCTCTTCCTTGTTCCTCTTCTTCTCTTCCTCATCTTCCAACCTCTTAACCTCTTCTAAACGCCTCTTCTCTTCCTCAGCTAGTTGTCTCCTTTTCTCTTCCTCCTCTTCCTGCTTTCTCTTTTCTCCCTCTTCTCTTTGTATCTTCTCTTCCTCCTCAGCTAGTTGTCTCCTTTTCTCTTCCTCCTCTTCCCGCTTTTTCTTCTCTTCATCTTCTCTTTGTATCTTCTCTTCCTCCTCAGCTAGTTGTCTCCTTTTCTCTTCCTCCTCTTCCCGCTTTTTCTTCTCTTCATCTTCTCTTTGTCTCTTCTCTTTGTACTCAGTTGCCTTTCTCTTTTTCTCTTCCTCCCCTTCACACTTCTTCTTCTCTTCCTCTACTGTTTTCCTCTTCTCTTCCTCCTCTTTCTTTCTCTTCTCCTCCTCTTGTATTAATGCATCCTCCCTCCTTATGTCTTTCAACTCTTCCTCTTCCAGCTTCCTCTTTTCTTCTTCTTCTCTTATTCTCTTGTCCTCTTTATCCCTTTTCAACTTCTCTTCTTCTTCAATCCTTCTCTTGTCTTCCTCAGCCTTTTTCCTTGAAAGTTCCTCCTCCTCAGCCTTTTTCCTAATTTGTTCATCAGTTAATCCCTTGCAAACAAAGGAAATCTTTAGTTCCTTCTTCCTTGTCGCATCAACCTTCCTTGACTCATCTTCTTGCATAATAACACTTTCCCTACCGATATCTGCAACACCATCCCAATCATCCCTCACTGGAAACACGCCCAGGTCAAAAGAAGGTAATTCAAACCGCTCCTTTGCCTTCATTGCATCCTCAATTTCATCCAAAACCTTTGTTGCTTCCTCTCAGAATGAATTTTGGCTTGGCGATTCAGAATCTTCTTGAGTACCAGCTTGGGATGATGATGAAACACCCTTCAACCCCAATAGCTTCTCAAAAGCTTCATTGATCTTGGTGAAAAGTCTGTGGCTGGCAATTTCAGTTGGAGCTTTTTGTACATGATCAAGATATCTCTTCAAAGATGATGCAAGCTCCATTGACATCTCAAGATGTTCTTTCAGAAATGAATGCACAAGAAGTAATCTATATAAGTACAAAAAAAAGACACAACATGCTATGAACAAATGCTAGTTTTAAATGAACAAATGCTAGTTTGTGATCAACAAATGCTAGTTTTTGATGAACAAATGCTAGTTTATGCTAGTTTCTGATGAACAAATGCTAGTTTCTGATGAACAAATGATATGCCAGTTTTAATGAACAAATAAACATACATCACCACCATCATGCAAAAAATAAAGACAAAACATGCAAAAATAAAAAATATTTTGCAATAAAATCAAATAAACATACGTCACCGCCATCACCAAGATCAATTCTTTCTTCAAAATGTTCAAAAGCAGGGGCTTTCCCTTCATTCTTGTCAGCATCACCACCAGGGTAAACAAACTCAGGCAAACCTCTATAATACCCTTTTCCAAACCCACCCTTTGAAATCTCGAAACTCTGTCTCTCAACAAAATAATCATGATTAAAATGCTTGATCACTGGAAAGGATCTTGGAGTTGCAGGGCGACTATAGATGACCATACAATCGCAATATACAATTTGTCATGAACAAATATGTATATACAAATGAACAAATTAATCTTACTAATGAACAAATATGCATAAACCAATGAACAAATTGATGGTGGTAATGAACAAATTAGAAATCATACCAACAACAATATAATAGGTCCTCTGAAAAACCCATTATTTGTTTTCCTCCATGAATCAGCATTCTCAACCATCTTCTCAATAAGATGAGAACACCAATCGTACTCACTGATCTTCTTCAAGTCTACCAAATGATCCAAGAACTTTAAGTTTACACCACCATTTTGAATGCTCTCTATACAAAGGGTGTAGAATAATATAATAAAGTTCCTCCTAAACCAAGCACCACCGTTCTCGGCCTCCTTGATCACTATACTCAAATGCCCTATTTTGATCTTCTCAAAATCCATCAGTTTATTCTTCCCTGTCACCTCATCAATTTCAGCCCACACAAACTGTTCTCTAAACCTATTGTACATATCTGAATGCTTGACAGTCTTCGAGACAGAAATTGTCCTTGGACCACAAGGTAGACCAAGGTAAAATTGCACAAGTTCAAGTGTTATTCTAACACCTGGTTCATCACCAATCTTCAATGTGCATGATGCATGGTCGAAACAACTAGCAACATGGTAGCACAACTTACTAGGTAGATCAGACACATTCCACTGTATGAGGTACTCAAACCCCATCTCTTTAAGAGCAGCAAACTTGCTTTCACCTACAAAACAACAATTACTTCACAAATCAGCTTGGGAGAGTTCATGTGATTCAACGAAAAATGCTCACACTTCAAAGCTCTCAATGGCACCTTCCCTATTGACTTGTTTCCAACTACAACCTTTTTCCCAAATCCTTGTTCTTTACCAACAATAGTATCCACCTTCCTCTTCTTCCCAACAACTTGTAATTCAGCAACAACACTATCCATTTTCCTCTCAGATGGTTCATTTATCATTATTCCCTTTCTAGGGATCCTATCAATAAGCAACACATCATCGGGGCATTCATCAAACACAACCTTTTTGCCCTTGTCCAACCGACGTCTCTTATTTGATGGAGACGACTCAACAACCGACCTTTGCCTCAATACATGCACTTCAGTATCCTTGAACAACTTATTAGCTTTTGAAACCGGCTTTTTAGCCATTGATTTTCTTCTCACATTCTTTTCGCCCGTGGAAGAAGCATCACTTCCAAATTTTCTCCTGGTTTTCAACAATATCAATTTCTCCTGATTTTCAGTATGATTGGCTCATTTTTAACAGAATAATACACCAAAATTTGGGTTAATTTTCAGCTGCAAATTGCAGCAGAAACTAGCCATTTTTAGCAGCAAACTGCAGCAGAAACTGGCCATTTTCAGCACCAAAACTTGGTAGAGTTTTAGCAGTAACATGTCGGACTAATTTGCTGATTTTTCAACAGAGTAATACACCTATTTTGGTTCATTTTCAGCAGCAAACTACAGCAGAAATTGGCCAAAATACACCATAACAGAAATTGGCCAAAATACACCAAAACTTGGCAAAGTTTCAGCATGAAAATACAGTATGATTTGTTCATTTTTCAACAGCAAAATACACCATATTTTTGGTTAATTTTCAGCTGCAAACTACAACAGAAATTTGTCATTTTCCTAAACAAAACAACAAAATTTGGTCGTTATTTTCAGCATTAATAAACCAACAAATACAACAACAATGCAAGTATTAATAAAGGCCATACTGTCAAATATTACCCTAAACAAAGGTCAAATGAAAATACCATCCATTACAACCAAACATACCCATACATCATCTTGCTACATTACATTCATTCAAGCATATCTAACCCCAAAAACCCCAAAAAACCATTTCCATTGTAGAATTCCTTGAATTCCTCTTTCAAGCTCTCATCAAATCTCAAGGAATGCACCTCTATGACAAACTTCTGATTTTTAAAATCTGGATAGGTTTCTCTTAGTGCTTGGTTTGGCCTCTGATGCTCACTTCTGTAGTAAAAAATAAACAATAATTAATTAGAATCAAACAACAAAATCTACAAGATTAATGATCAAAGGGAACCACCAGGACATCAAAATCATTTGAAATTGATCAAACTAGATTAATAGGAACCACCATCACATCAAAATCGAATGAAATTGATTGAATTCGATCAATTAGAACAACCATCAGAATTTGATCAAATCTGATCAATCAAAACCACCACCACATTAAAATTGTCTTAGATTAAAGAAAACCAATTCACAAAATTTAAATTTCAAACTACCAATAAAAAACCCTAAATTTTGAACACGATAATCAATTTGTGTATAACATTGAAATTGATAAGAAAATCAATTTTGAACCCTAATTTCGAAATTGAAAAGAAAAAAGATTCTTGAGATGAAGAAAATAAGGTGTAAGAGGAAGAAATAACAAACCTGATGTAAAAGAAGCAAGCGGTTTCAATGGTGAAACGAAGGAGGCTTTCTCATTTGGCGTCTCTCTTCTCAAAAGTGGCCAAGGAGATACAGGGGAATAAAGTGAAGATTTTTTTTAATCTTACAATAGGTTGATTTGATTTTGTTTAATAAATATTTTACGGGAAAAAATTAGGTCAAAATAAGCCAACACGCGCGTATCGTTAAAGTTGACAGAAAATTGAGGGTAGGTGGTTCATTTATAACGGAGGGGTATATATAGGGTTTTTTTTAACAATATCAATTTAAACAGGTGGTTTTGGGCAATATACCCTATTATAAGGATGGTTTTGGGTCAATCATTCTTTAGTATATATACACTCGGCAAACACAAATAACAAATGAAAAACCTAGGGTTTTAATAAAATTAAAACGAGAGATAAACCTTGATTCTCTTGAGATGAACTTTGAGATTTCTCCATCTGGAACTGAATTGAGCTTCTTAATGGCTTTAATGGTAAGAATCTGGCTCAAAATCACTCCAAAATAGCTTCGATTGAACGATTTCACGCTTGAACTGCTTGAAACGCTTCGGAAACTGTAAAAGTGAGAGAGAAAGAAATGGCGAGAAAGAGAAGACGATGGACTTTATAAACAATGCGTCTCTTGAACGCCCTGCGTGGCGCGTGTTCTTTTTTTACATAGTTTTTTTTAAATATAAGAGCAATGTCAACCGTCCGTGTGATATGATCGAGCGGCCCGGGTGCTTTCTCATTTCTCACACACGCGGACATTCGCACGAGACTCTTTTTCAATTTATTATATACATATATTAATTTATATATACTATAATATTGTAAAATAAACATTTAATAATTATTTTAAAACAAATCAAATATAACTTAATGTCAATATATTTTCATATCATTTAACCTCCAAATATTAAATAGAAATAACAATAACCTCAGTAATAGGTGTATAAATTATACAAAGAGAAATTGCTTCTGATGTGTTAACATGTGTACTTGTTTATGTCACTGATGCGGTGCACTTAGCTTAGATAGTAGCTTAGTCGGTTAAGTTGCTTACGTGGCATTTTATTCTTCGTTTAGTCAGTTTACAGCTCTCTTGTATATATACTCCGAGAGTACAGTCTTGTAGCTTACGTTTTATCAATATACAGAAAATTCCCCAAACGTTTTCCCGCTCTTTCTCTTAGCTCATCTTGAGCAATCTTGTTAATCTTGATTGAGCTTGATCAATCGATCTTTCTCTTGTGTTTTGTTGTGATCTGAATCTCTATACATTCAGTATTGAGATTTTATATGGTATCAGAGCAGATCAGGTTGCGATCCTGATCAGAATTCTGTCGAAGGAAGAAATCACGATCTAGGTTATTTCGCGACTCCTGGAAGTGAAGTTCACTTTTTTTCTTATCTTGATTCTGTCTGTTTATTGTATTTATTGTTGAAAATGGAGGACGAAGAGTCTGTTACTGGAGGCCGATCGAGATCGCCGAGAAGAGATCGTTTGCCGAGGCGGTATCGAACTCCGATGAGAAGAAATAACTACGATCAAAGGTCTTTCTCGCCACGAAGGCTGAACAAGGAGTATGTATTGTTCTGTGGAGGTAATCCATACTCGTTTGATCCATTTTTTTTTGTCTAATTCGGATAATTCAGGAAATCAACTAGTAGCAATTCGATTCAATGGATCAAACTTTGCTAGTTGGAGCCGTAGTGTGAAAATGGCTTTAGGAGCGAAAATGAAGTTAGGATTTATGAATGGTGCTTGTGTAAGACTTGATCGTGAGTCTGATGAGTATGAACGCTGGGAACGTTGTGATTTCATGGTGATGAGCTGGATCATCAACTCCATGGTGGGAGAAGTAGCTGAAGACTTCATTTGTGTGCAGTCGACTAAGGAACTATGGGATAACATAGTGGAGAGATTTTCAGAATCAAATTCACCTCTGATCTTCATATTGCAGAGGGAATTGAGTAATATCAAGAAAGAAAACCAGAGTGTAGCTGCTTATTATAGCAAGCTTAAGAAGGTATGGTATGAGTTGCAAGCCATAGAAGGTGTTCCAATTTGTTCTTGTGGTGTTCTTGCATAGTGTTCATATAATTTGATGAAGAGGATAGTTGAGAATCAGGTTGAGACGGCTCTGGTGAATGCTGTTTTCAACAGAGTTATGAAGATGATGAAAGGAAAGATGCCAGCAGATGAAGGGACTAGCAATGGACATGTGAACACAATCAGTTTTGTCGGTATTCTTGAACATTCTTATTGTTTAAGTATACAAAATAAAAAGAATCAAGTCACTTGGATCATTGATTCAGGAGCCATAGATCATGTTTCTTTTAATGCTGATTTCTTTAGAGACATGAGATCACTTGCAAAGCCAATTAAGATAGGATTACCTGATGGAACTATACAGTTGGTAGAAAAGTGTGGTACTATGCAGGTGTCCAGAGATTTGACTTTGCATAGTGTGTTATATATGCCAACGTTCAAGCACAATCTGATTTCAGTGTCACAACTGCTTAGGGTTGAGAAACTTGTGTTTGTGTTTGATGTCCATGGATGTATGTTACAGGACCCTATAACTGATAGAATCATCATTTCTAAGAAGAAAGAAGGAGGTCTTTACAAGGTTATTGAAGGAAGAAGTGCAGTCAGTTGCAGACAAGCAGTTTGCAATAATAACAGAAATGATTTGTATCATGAAGATTGTTCTCTACATGTTACAAATACAATTTCTCTTAAGAAACCTTCTATAGATTTACTACATGTCAGGCTAGGACATATGTCTATGTCTAAACTCAAGCATTTGCCTAACAATGGTTGTATTCAGTTGAATTCTTTTGATTGTGACATTTGTGTGCTTGCTAAACATCATAAGCAACCTTTTGAATCAAGTTGTTCTATGCATCAAAAATCTTTGAGTTAGTCCATATGGATGTATGGGGACCTTTTCGAGTTCCAACTTATTGTGGAGCAAAGTATTTTCTTACAATTGCGGATGATTGTTCTAGAGCTACATGAGTATTTCTGTTGAACAACAAAGAACATGTCTTTGAGAGGATAGCACATTTCTTTGAATATGTGGAAACATAGTTTCACACGAGAGTTCAAATATTCAGATCTAATAATGGAACAGAATTTGTATAGAGAAGGGTCAAGGAATTGTTGTTATAGAAGGGTATAGTTCACCACAGATCCACACCTGGTGTTCCACAACAGAATGGTAGGGTGGAGCGTAAACACAGACATCTGGTTGAGACTGCATGAGCAATTCGTCTTCATGCAGGTTTGCCTCTTAGATTTTGGGGTGATTGTATTCTTGGTGCTACTCATTTGATAAATATGATGCCATCTTCAGTGCTTCAATGGGAGACTCCTTTTGAAGTTTTACATAACAAAAGACCTGATTATAATGTGTTGAGGGTAGTTGGTTGTTTGTGTTATGTGTTGGAGCCTAAGCAAAATAGGTCCAAATTTGATCCTACAGCCAGTAAGTGTGTATTTTTGGGGTACCCTCCAGGTCAAAAGGCTTATAAAGTCCTTGACTTGACTACTAATAGAGTTCATGTAGCCAAACATGTTATTTTTAGAGAGGAGAAGTTTCCTTTTAAGGATCAATCTCCTCGTCAAGAACAAATCATAGATAGTTTGCCTCTTGTCAATCTGGATGATGGCAATTATGATAGTGATTTGCCTTTGTCATCCTGCAATTCTGGTTCTCTTCCTTCTGCAAGAGTTGAACTTGTTGTACAAGAGTCTATTGTAGAAGAAGGTCTTGAGTAGCCTATTGCACCAGTTCAGTCTATTTTAGCACATGATGATTCTGTTATTCCAATGTCAGTTACAACACCTATTCTTGAGTTGGTTCCTGTCAATCCAATAAGAAGATCTGAGAGGATATCTCGGGTTCCAACCAGATACAATGATTTTATATGTAAAAATTTGCCCAATAAACATCTGATCAACAAGACAGATAGTGTATCTCAGGTTCTTCATATGTTTTCCTTGACTGATCTTCAAGAATATTCTGATGATTATGTGCACTCATTGTTTAATGTCCTAGCCATTGAAGAACCAACATCCTATGAGAAAGCCAAGCATCATGCAGGTTGGGTTGATGCAATGAACAAGGAGTTGTTAGCTCTAGAACAGAATCAAACCTGGGAACTTACAACTCTGCCTCAGGGAAAAAAAGCCATCGGCTCAAAGTGGGTTTATAAGGTCAAATTCAGGCCAAATTGTGAAGTAGAAAGACTCAAAGCACGATTAGTGTCTAAAGGGTATAACCAGGTAAAAGATAAAGACTTCAAGCACACTTTTTCACTAGTTGCTAAGTTCACTACTGTTAGAGTCTTGCTTGCCTTAGCATCCATTCATAATTGGCCATTGCATCAATTAGACATAAATAATGCATTTTTGCATGGTTACTTGGATGAGGAGGTGTATATGGTGCCACCTTTGGGGTATGAAAAGGCAAAACCGGGTCAAGTATGTAGATTAAAGAGGTCTCTATATGGACTCAAACATGCAAGTCGACAATGGAATATTGAGCTAACCAAGCACCTTCTGCAACTTGGTTTCATTCAATCCAGACAAGATTATTCTTTATTCATGAAAACTGATGGTGCATCCTTTATTGTGGCTTTAGTTTATGTTGATGACAAGCTTCTTTCTGGGAATGATCCTAGTGTTATAGCTTTCACTAAGTCTTCATTGGATAAAGCATTCACCATCAAGGATCAGGGGCTTGCTAGATATTTTCTGGGGTTGGAAATAGCAAGGTCAGAAGGAGGCATTAAATTGAACCTGCGTAAGTATGTGTTAGACTTGCTTAAGGATGCAAGAATGTTGGACTGCAAGGTTTCATCTTTTCCCATGCAAAGAAACTTGCAATTAACCAGAAGTTGGAGAGCTTTTGTCTGAGCTTGAGTCTTACAGAAGGTTAGTGGGCAAACTCTTGTATCTAACTCTGTTTAGGCCAGATATTTCATTTCCTATTCAACAATTAAGTCAGTTTATTGCTTCTCCTCGACAACCTCATATGCAAGCTACATTGTTCTTATTAAGATATTTGAAAGGGACTGTTGATTGCACTCTGTTCTATCCAAGTACATCAGCATTATCCTTGGTAGCATACAATGATGCTAATGGGGGAAGTTGTGCCTTCACTTGCCGCTCCATCACGGGTTATTGTGTGTTCTTAGGAGATTCATTAGTCTCTTGGAAATCGAAGAAGCAGAACACTGTCTCTAAATCCATAAATTGAGAGTGAATATCGGAGTATGTCAAATACATCTAGCGAGTTGGTATGGATGGAAGGGTTACTCAATGACTTTGGGGTTCAAGTACCACTACCAATTCCTCTCCATTGTGACAATAAAGCTGCACATCATTTGGCGGCCAACCCTGTTTTTCATGAAGCAACGAAGCATCTCAAAATCGATTGCCATTTTGTTCGAGATATGGTGCAAGAAGGTTTTCTCAAAACAGTACACGTGCGATCTAGTTTGCAATTAGCTGATATACTTACAAAACCCCTAGGTGCTCAACATCATAATTTTCTTGCTTGCAAGCTTGGACTTGATTTCTCACGTCCAGCTTGAAGGAGGGGGGGATGTTAACATGTGTACTGGTTTATGTCACTGATGTGGCGCACTTAGCTTAGATAGTAGCTTAGTCGGTTAAGTCGCTTATGTGGCATTTTATTCTTCGTTTAGTCGGTTTACAACTCTCTTGTATATATACTCAAAGAGTACCCTCTTGTAGCTTACGTTTTATTAATATACAAAAAATTCCCCAAATGTTTTCCCGCTCTATCTCTTAGCTCATCTTGAGCGATCTTGTTGATCTTGATTGAGTTTGATCAATCGATCTTTCTCTTGTGTTTTGTTGTGATCTGAATCTCTATACATTCAGTATTGAGATTTTATATAACACTTTTCTAGACAAAAACACGATAATATTTTTCAATCCTTTGACGGGGAGAAAATTTAATGGATTTAGAAAGATGATTTGTGTCATGTTTGTAATTAAATGAACCCATTCAAAGGATTGTTGAGTTGTAGTTGTTGTGGACCGTTTGTGTGTGGATAATTTTCGTTAATTTAATATTGTGTTTTTAATTTATACTATTATTTTTATGAGTTGAGATCTAATGAGTAATGAAAACAACTCTAGCGCAAAATGAGAACAAATATTAGCCGTTGGATTAGAGAAATCATGTAAGTAGACGAAACACACTCCTTTAAGGAGTTTTTTTAAGGTAGAATACATCAACATACCCTTGAATTTTTACACTTTTGTCAACCACCTTCCCGTACTTTGGGAGTTGCAAAATGAGTTTTTTTTAAGGTAGAGAAATCATGTAAGTAGACGAGACAAACTCGATTAAATTTATTCAATCGAACACTTGCAACATGAAATTCATTTGAGTGAAATTCACGCGCGGTGACATGGAAAAAAATATATATGTCATGTGGATAAAAATCATCTGCCACATAAGCAATTGTTATTTTAATTTTTTTTTTAAAATATAAATATAATATTCAAATTACTACTTTACCCCTATTATTTTATCAAATTATCATTTTATTCAACGACAAAATACATAAAAGGCCCCATGAAGTTGTGTCCATTAGTCACTTAGCCCCCTAAAATTTGGCCCTATTCAATTGAACCTCTACTATAGTTGCACTTCAGGACCTATTGAACCCCTGAACGCTGATGTGGCACGACACGTGTATTTTACTCTCTTTTGGGCTCTCTTTTAGACGAGTGAAGGCATGCTCATATGTTTTTTCTTATTTTCCATTCTTTTTCCTTTTTCTTATTCTTTGGCAAAGTTATTTACTTCAACTCCCAGCCACTGTTCTCGCTCTCCCTCTGGCACCACACGTCGCCCATTCGTCCCTTCCCCTCACCGGATTTCCCCTCGTCGACCCAACCCGAGCCCAACCCTAGCGACCCCTCCTGACACAATACCTCGCCCAGATCTAAAATTGCACCCTCCCCCGCTGACCCACTCTTCTCCCGCTCAGACCCACCGGTTTCTGGCCCCTTTCGCCCATCACCTCGCCGCAACGCCCGACCCTCGCCGGAAACGCTGACCCTCGCTGGAAACGTGCCCAGGACAATCACCTGACAACCCTCGCCCTGACCAACCCAGCTTTCCTCGCCCAACTCCAAACCCTATAGACCCGCCCACACCCTAACCGACCTGATCAGCCTGCATAGGGCTCCCACCCGGGCCGAACCACCTCACCGGCTTCCCGTGCTGACTTGTTGGTTCCAGCTCTAAAAGGGGTAAATTAGTAATTTTTTTGTTTTCATTAAATTTTTAAAAATTAAAACTAAAATTATCAAGATGGAAAATATGTGGCAAATAATTTTTCAAAGTCATCGCGCGTGCAAAACACTTGACGAAATCTGGCCATCACAAGTATTCAATAGGTCCCGAAGTGTAACTATAGGGGTGCAATCGAATATGATCAAAGTATAGGGGGCTAAGTGACTAATGGGCACAAGTTTGGGGGTCGTTTATGTATTTTACCTTTATCCAACCTCCATCTCCCTCCCCTCTTAAACCAGATCCAGATCCAAACCATTTTTCTCCCGAGTCCGACATTCATCGTTCCGGCCTCAACTTGCCGTTCTCAATTGAATTTTGTTTCCTAATATTTGTATGTCAACCGTGGTTCATATTTCTCTGTTGAGAAAGATCCAAATTTTCACGTGTTGAGAGTCTTGAACTTGCCGTTCTCAATTGAATTTTGTTTCCTAATATTTTTAAGTCAACCGTTGTTCATTTTTTAAGGGCACTATCCATGAGAGTCGAATCGAAAATCTATATGTACTGTCTATCCTAATAACTTGATACAAATGTACATTTTTATCTAAATTTTAACACTATAAATATACGTAAAAATGGATGTATTTTATTAATATTTATATTATATGTTTTTGACACTATAAATGATTATATATAGAAAGAATTTGGTGAAAGGGCAAATCCTGACATCCTAATTAACCGCTTATACGTGAAGGACAGAATTTTTGGTTTTTGTCAAGTATAAAAGCATTATTTCTTATCTCCTTTTCTCTTTCCTCGACCTTTCTGACTCCTTTCTCCTTCAACTTCTCTCTCACGCGATTGACAGACGTCCGCAAAGTCTCCTCTTCGTCAGCCGTCTTCGTCATCCTTCTCATGGGAGCTCTTCACTTCTTACTCCTCCTCATTCGTCGTTACAAGATCTAGGGTTCAATTTCTTATCCTCCTCGCCTCGCCTACAAGATCTAGGGTTCAATTGATAAATTCTTTCTCCTCCTCCTCGCACTAAGGTTCAATCGGTGCACTTCAATTGATAAATTCTTGCGAACAAGGTACCGATTTTTGTGTTTTCTGTCTGCAATGGGGAATTACGGCATAGAGTTTGTGTATTTTGTTTTATGTGTGATGATTTTTGTGTTTTCTGTCTGCAATGGGAAATTACGGCATAATTTATGACAATCATCGAAGGACATGAGACATGGCATATCCTTCTCCGTTCATGCTTCTTTAAGAGAAGCTCCTGATGTTTCTGGATATGCGACTGCACTTTTCCTTGGCGGTTTCTCCATTATGGATATGGACAAGGTACTTTAGGATGCTAATTAATTTCAATACGTGATTCTTCTTGAATGCATGGAGATCGAAGTTCTTTTTAGCAATTCTCAGTTTCTCACCATGAAACATACTATGCTTGTCTGACAATAGTTGAACAATGATTGTGGGCAGGATATGTTGCAACTAAATTTGACTCTCTCCTCAAACCGAAGAGTCATTACTCTGGTGGGCAATACAGGTACTCTACTCCAATGCTATATCAATAAGCCTGCTTGTCTACACTAAGAATCAATTACTTTTCTGAACAAGCTCCTGAGATATTAGCTAAAGCTCCAAAAGTGCTCTATTATGCATAGATGTTAAAAATAAGTTCAGACAAGTGATTGCTACCACTTTTAAAAGTTGAATTTAGATGTAGTTGAATTTTAGACTTGAATTTCAATTCTCTCGCACCAAACTTGAATTTTGATGTAGTTGAATTTATATGGTTGATCAAAGTATATATTGCCAGGAAGTGTCATTGTTTCAGTTGTGCTTGGGATGAATGAACTATTATTAAGAAAAAGTTGTGAGGGAAAATAATGTAGTGATCTCAAATGGCAATATTGTGTTTTCTTTGATGCATATATACAGATCTAATTCTGCTTTCAAGACAGGCTGGAGAGAGGTGAAGAATGAAGACCGACTCACTACTTTGTCGGTTCTCTCTGATGGTGTTTAGGAAACCTATGAATGGCAAGTAGAGA
This sequence comes from Fallopia convolvulus, assembly GCA_964016875.1. Lineage (NCBI taxonomy): Eukaryota > Viridiplantae > Streptophyta > Magnoliopsida > Caryophyllales > Polygonaceae > Fallopia > Fallopia convolvulus. The sequence goes on from OZ024722.1 coordinate 48,439,447, forward strand.
TAGGTTAATTAGATATCTAATTGATGACTCACTTTATTCTGTTGAAGTGAACAAAAGTGGTTTATCTTAAAAGTTTGTCATCTAGCTGTTGTGTGTTTATTATTTTGCCACTTTGAGGTTGTCTTATGTTGATTGTGCTAGTGTTCTACTAATCCTTATGTGTGATTTATCAATTGAAGGCAAATAAGGCAAATAAGGAAGTTGTAAAAAATCAGACTTTTAGGAATGGATTTAAGAGAAACCTGGTATGAAAGTATAAGTAGAATAATTCTAACTTGATTCCACATTCCCCAAATCCATCACCCAAATGCCATTGTGTATATAGTGGTATTTTGAATAGTTTCTAGTAGTTAAATTTGGTCAGAGCTGTGTTCTTTTATTGGAGTATATTAGGAGAATTTGTGGGTAAGCTGAGTTCAAAACTTCAGGTTACACAAAGAGGCTAAGCTTGATGATACTTATCATGATATTTTTGCATGTGTTTATTGTCTTTAAAATTGTGATAGGATGAGAGAAATGATTGGGTGGGATATATGAATTTTACAAGTTAATGATAATAATGATAGTTTTGCATCCTTTCTGTAGGCGGAGGGACTTGTTACTGCACAGCAAGAGCAGGGGCAAACCATGGGTGAGCTGGGCTGATGTTTATGAAGTTGGTGAAGTTTGAGAACCAAGAAGCTGTTTTGGAGCCTCAAAGAAGGAGAGCAATTGACATAAAAAAACCCAGTCCATCATTAGTGTTTAGGTTAATATAGTCATATGAAGTTGTGTCCTGGCATTATTCATACAAGTTTCAATAAGAAAACAATTATTCATTTGGTTTTCAGTTGTAAATAATACTTCTTGTGGTTACTATTGGCTGGCAGAAGTTATCAGAGAAGCTCATTGTTTGATGATGCTTTCTGTTTCTGGCAGAAGTTATTCATATGGTTTTCCTTTCAATATTGACAATTGTAGATTTCATTTGATACTTGATAAGAAGAAAGTATGAATGTGAAAGACTAGTGCTGTTGCTAGCTAAGTATGTATCTCAATTCAGTCCTTTTCATCTTTTTCTTTATTTCTTCTAAACCTTTGACAATTTGTTAAGCTCATGCTGCCCATCAAGGCTAGTGTTGTTACTAGCTAACTATTTTTGAAAGCTTTTGATGACACTTGATGACATTTAGCCTTGATGACATCATTGTCATCAAAGCTTGATGTTAGTTTAATGTCATAGAGAGTGGATGACAATCGAACCGTCATCAAATAGGGATGACGATTGATGACAATCGAACCGTCATCAAGTAGAGATGACATTGTGATGATAGTTGATGACAGTCAAATCGTTATCAAGTAGTGACGACAGTTTATGAAAAAATCGTACGTGATAACACATATTTGATGACACTTTGAATAATGATACTAAAAGTTATATGTGATGACACTAAAAAATTAAATGTGATGATATTTGATGTGTCACTAAAAAATTAAATGTGATGATAAATATTTAATGACAACTTTGTTTTTTTATTTGTGATGACAATCATTTTTTATGCGGTGATGACAACAATTTTTATGTGGTGATGATAAAAACGAACAAACTTTGAGTGATGACACTTGATGAAGGTTGTTTGTCTTCAAGAACATTGTCATCAAGGCCCTTTTGATGACAAATTAATCGAACCGTCATCAAGTAGTGATGATAATTGATGACAATCGAACCGTCATCAAATAGTTGATGACGATCAAACCGTCATCAAGTAGTGATGACAGTTTGATGACACTTGTTTGTCATCAAGGCCCTTTTAATGACAAATTAATCGAACCGTCATCAAGTAGAGATGATAGTTGATGACAATCAAACCGTCATCAAGTAACGATGACAAGTGATGATAGTTGATGACGATCAAACCGTCATCAAGTTGTGATGATAATTGATGACAATCGAACCGTCATCAAATAGTTGATGCGATCAAACCGTCATCAAGTATTGATGACAGTTTGATGACACTTGTTTGTCATCAAGGCCCTTTTGATGACAAATTAATCGACCGTCATCAAGTAGAGATGATAGTTGATGACAATCAAACCGTCATCAAGTAACGATGACAAGTGATGACAGTTGATGACGATCAAACCATCATCAAGTAGTGATGACAGGTTGATGACATTTGTTTGTCATCAAGGCCCTTTTGATGACAAATTAATCGACCGTCATCAAGTAGAGATGATAGTTGATGACAATCAAACCGTCATCAAGTAACGATGACAAGTGATGACAGTTGATGACGGTTCGAACCGTGTGATGACGGTTGTTTTTATATGGTTGAATGCCTTTGATGATACTTTTTGTTATCAAAAAGTTGTCATCAAGACATTTTGATGACACTTTTTGCCTTTTATTACACTTTTTGTCATCAAAATTTTTTGATGACGGTGAAATAAATTGTGATGATAGTGATGACGGTTGCTTTTATGTGGTTGAATGCCTTTGATGATACTTTTTGTCATCAAAAAGTGTCATGAAGACATTTTGATGACACTTTTTACCTTTTATTACACTTTTTGTCATCAAAAAATTGTGATGACGGTGAAAAAATTGTGACGGTTTTGAAAATGATGATAGTGATGATTGTGATGATGGTCAATGCCGGTCACACCGGTCAACGGCCGGTCAACGTCGGTCAATGACCGGTCAACTCGGTCAACGGACGAGTCAACTCGGTCAACGGACGAGTCAACTCGGTCAACGACTAAGTCAACTCGGTGGGAGTGTGGTGGGGGTGGGTGATGGGGGGGTTTGCTATTTACCTAATTTTCACACCCTCCTTAATATCCACCTAATTAGCCCTTTTTTTTTGCTATTTACTTAAATCATCCTTATATATATATATATTTTTTAAATTATAAGATCTATATATTTTTTCAATAAAAGTATATAATTTCTATTTTATATAAACATCGTGCAGGGCACTGGAATTACACTTAACTAAACTCTATAATTGACAAAAAAAAAAGTATCATTCCCTTCTATAATTATTTTGTAGTTGCATTCGCTAACGTAGTTCTGCTTATGACCATCAGATAGCATTCGTACGTGGTAGTTGCTGACTTGCTGCTCTAATTTGGTAGGTGAATTGGTGATTTGGTGTTAGTTGTTTTTTTTTCTTAAGAATATAATAAAGTGTTTATTAGCTAGATTTGAGAAATTTCATTTAGGTCATTAGGTGATATGGGGTATAACATGTGTCTCATTTGGGTGACAAAGCCAAGCAATTTTACAGTAGAAATAATAATGGACATATGTATTCAAATTACGTAAAAAATCATACTAATTTTTTTTTCGTAAAATAATTAAGTTAATAGTCCGGTTCACGTGCGAATGGGCGCCCAGATGCGAAATAATAAAGAACAGGAGCCGTTGGATCAAGAAAAATCAAAGGCGCTGATTATTTCACTTAAAAAGGGGAAAAAACGGCACGAGCGAATTATTGGCGAATTATTCGCGTATTTTTGAAAAAAAACGGAAATAGGACACGCGCCCAGATTGTTCATCAGTATTGTGGATTTGTTCATCAATAATGTGGATTTGTTCAACAAAACTGTGATTTTGTTCATCAAAACTGTGATTTTGTGCATAAATAAACTATTGCTTGTGCATCAAAAATCTATTGTTTGTACATAAAAAATGAACAAATGTGTATCAAAATTACATGCAATATGTTCATCAACATTGTGATTTTGTTCATAAAAAAACGAAAATATTTGTTCATCGGTTTGTGCATATTTGTTCCTCGGTTTGTGCATATTTGTTCATTAGTAATATCAATTTGTTCACTGGTTTATGCATATTTGTTCATTGCCTTTTTCATATAATTGTTCATTACTAGATGCATATTTGTTCACTAGTAACCTCAATTTGTTCATTACTATATGCATATATGTTCATTAATAACATCAATTTGTTCATAGCTAAATAAGGCACAAGCACACCTCTTCGATTTGTTGCTATCTCGTTCTCTTAGCATACACCATATTATTGCAAAGTCAAATTCTTTATCTCTATTATCTTTTGCATTCAAGTTTCTACATCAAATTTATCTTATTTTGGTACTATATTGAGCACTTCATTCGTATTGACAAGTTAGCCTTAAAGCACTTCATTCGTATTATACTTTGAATTCAAGATAGCCTTAAAGCACAAAATAAATGCAAAAAATGCACAAATAGATAGTCCTAAATGTACAAGTTGATGGTATTAATAGTCCTAAATGTATAAGTTGATAGCATTGACACATAAAACATAAGTTTATTTCAATTCACAAATAAGGGTATAATAATGAACAAATAATGTTATATCAATGAACAAATAAGGGTATATCCATGAACAAATAGGGTATATCAATGAACAAATAATGGTATACCAATGAACAAAAAAGAAGTATACTAATGAACAAATAATAGTATACTAATGAACAAATAATGGTATATCAATGAACAAATAGGGGTATATCAATGAACAAATACGACTATATCAATGAACAAATATGGGTATATCAAAACTAATTATATGTGCATAAAAAACTACATAATATTGTATTCTTACACATAAATAAGGTTAAAAAATAAAATTAAAAATTAAAAAAGTTCGAAATCGATGAACAATGTTATCAAAAACTCAATGCACAATTAGTTAGTATTGATGAACAATTGGTGAATATTGATGAACAAATCGCTATTTCTGATGAACAAACTGGGCGCGTCTCATAAAAACATATTTTTCGAAAAATTCGTGAATAATTCGGGGAAAACTCGTCCGTGTCGTATTTTATTGAAAATACGCGAATAATACGGGAAAAATTCGCTCGTGCCTGTATTTTATTTTTTTTAATGAATGTTTAATCAGGGACGTTGATTTTTTAGAATGAACGATCGAGATTTATTCTTATTTCTCACCCAAGCGGCCATTCGCACGTGACTCTTTTTCTTAAGTTAATAGCTTATCAAATTAAATCCCTTAATCTAACTATCAAATTAAATCGTTGGATTTTTATTTGGGTGTTTTGGGATTGTAGATGTTTTTTTCTCGACTCCAAATTCTCTCTTATCTAACTAAGCTTGTTTTTTGGTCGATCACATATTTAATTATGTAATTTAATTTGAAATCATGCGTGCCTAACCTGGACACGTCGCAATTTAATAAAATTATTTATGTGATAAACCAACTAATTACCCTGGTAATGACTTAGACGACCTACCCTTTTCATCTTCATCCATCTATCTAATTTATGAGAATGTGATTGAGATTGAAAATTTTAACGTTCACGTATACGTTGCGTGGATAAACGAGAAAGACTTGCGATAATCAAATGATGTCAAAATACATCCGATAATCAATGTTTGTCAATAACTTATAAATGTATTTAGCTACTTTAGTCGCCTTAATTGATAGGTACCGTACCATGCATTATATTCTTGCACATTATATTTTGGTCAGATATTCTTTCACATTTTAAAATTGTGAATAGTGAATGTCTAGAAACAAAAGTTGTTGGGATTAACTTCACCATCTTCACCCAGGAAAATCACGGCCCGGGCGGAGTAACTATTGAGGTTTCATAATTCATTACTTAGCTTCGTACGTACGTAGTTAAATAATGCACCCAATAATTTCAACCAAAAAAAAAAATAATGCACCCAATAACTTCAGCTACTTGATTATTATATATAGGGAATTATATGTAGGCACATAGTTCGAATATCCATCACACCCTAGGACAACTTTTTTATGAGAAATTTTATCATAAATATTTGAGTAATTTAAAAAAAATACAAAAAATTCAATACAATTTTTTTTTTTTTAAAAATTGACATTATTTAACAGCTTGTCACTTCTTTTTATTTGTTTTCTTTTGATATAAATCAACTCTTTAACTAATTAACTGATTCCATGACCATATTTACCAATCATTTCACACTGACAAATATGAATTTGAAACCAACTCTGAATTTACAGGTACAAGTTCAGAGCAGAAGTAACATAAAAAGCACGCAATTGATTATGTGATCACGTACATTTGACTATTTGAGATACAATATCTCACATAAAGAATTATAAAAAATCAAACCTAAAATATAATTTTTTTGTGTTATTTCTCTTATTGTAAATTAGTTTTTATTTTCTTGTAGAAATTTTGTCAATTAATTTTGGAATACATATAATACCATATATATGCTTATGTGTTAGTCTTATATTAGATATAAGATATCTTAGATATCTATCCTTGACAATATTCTATCTATAAGTGTTATTATCTTATTTCCTTGTTAGATAGTTTATAGCTTGGGCCACAAGTTGTTTAAACTATATATATTGTAATTGTTTTTTAATGAAAATCAATCAGAAATTTATCTAGAATTACGTTTTACATGGCATCAGAGCCAGACCAAAAACCAGAAACCTAAAACCCTAATTTTTTTTTCTCTACCGATCAATTTTACCATGACTGATGCAGCCACCACCGCTGCCATAGCGGCCGCCACCAAGGCTGCGGTTGACGCCGCTCTTACCGAAGCTTTCAAAAATCAACGATCTGCTCCCGATACAAGTTCTCCTTATCTACATCCTTCGGATCATACGGGCATGAAACTTAGTCCGGTGACTCTGAAAAGTGATAACTACCTAGAATGGGAACGATCCTTGCGGAATGCCTTTCGGGCAAGACGCAAACTTGGATTTATTGATGGAAAAATCACTAAACCGACTGATGATTCTTCTGATTATGAAGCATGGTGCAGTGTTAACTCTATGATGGTCGGGTGGATTCTTCAATCCATTGATCCTACTCTCCGATCCTCTATGACCTATTCTGATTCCGTTAAAGTCCTATGGGATAATCTTCAACAACGATTTTCCATAGGTAATGCTCCAAGAATCCATCAGCTTAAGACGGAAATTGCTCGTGCTCAACAAAACGGGCAATCCGTGGCTGCTTATTATGGCCGATTAAAGATGCTACAAGATGAACTCCAAACATATACAAAAACTCGCGGGTGCTCGTGCGGACTTTGCACTTGCTCCTGGACTGAATCCATGGCAAAAGAACGTGAGGAAGATGCCGTCCATCAATTTTTGATGGGCCTGGATGACGACTCCTACGGTGCTCTACGTTCAAATCTTTTGGCTCGTGACCCTTTACCGGATCTCAATCGGGTCTATGCACTCGTCATTCAAGAGGAGCGACATAAAACCATATCCAACGATCGATCACAAAACAATGAGTCCATGGCCTTTGCTACGCAGACTCGTTCCCCTGCATCTAAACCACAGTCTAAACCGGCACCGTCTCGCCCAGATCCTCCTCAGCAAGGCATTGATAAAACTCTTCTTTTCTGCACACATTGTAATCAATCACGCCATGACAATTCTATGTGCTTTAAACTTCATGGATACCCTGAATGGTGGGAGGAACTTCGCCAACGGCGTGCCGCTGAATCTGCTGCAGCATCTTCTTCTTCAACAGCTTCTGGTGCTGTGCGTGGAAAGGGCGCTCTTTCATCTTCTTCGACACCTCCTAGTCGACCACAATCAGGCTTGGTTGGTGCAACGACAGGGGGAGCCTCGACTTCATCTTTTATACCTTTATCTAGCCAAGATAAATCTGATTTGACGCCTGCTCTCTCGCCTGAACAGTGGAATGCTTTTTATCAGTTCATGCAATCTGGTAACACTATTCCAGAAAATTCGGTGATGGGTAAGCCTTTGTCTATTGCTTGGATCCTCGACACCGGTGCGTCGTATCATATGACCGGTTGCAAGGCCTTGCTAGCCAGTTTACATAACATTCATCCCTCTTTAATTACTTTACCAGATGGATCTCAATCCGTTGCTACATAGGCGGGCACTGCTCGTTTGAGCCCAACCTTAAAAATTCCTAATGTCTTGTTTGTGCCAAAGTTTACCTGCAACTTAATCTCCCTTGCAAATCTGATTTCTGATTTGGGTTTGATCGTTACCCTGACTACCAGACTTTGTATTCTACAGGACTGCATTACGAGGATGGTGATTGGCATAGGTGAAGTTCGGGACGGGGTCTTCTGGCTTCGCACCACTAAAAAGGAGGACGAGGCAGGACGTGTTGCAGCTGCATCTTCATCTGCTTCTGATCTCTGGCACAAACGTTTGGGGCACCCAGCTTTTGAAATTTTTCAGTATTTATCTGATCTTTGTTCAGTTAAGAAGAATTCCTTGTCATCTTGTTCTATTTTTGTTTACAATCCAAGCAGACTCGTGCAAGTTTTCCTATTAGTAGTAATAAAGCATCTGAGTTATTTGAATTGACTCATGCTGATGTATGGGGGCCATACAGTGTGCCTTCTCATTTTGGTGCCTCCTATTTTTTGACCATACTTGATGATTATTCCCGATGTGTTTGGGTTTATTTAATGACGAGTAAAACTAAGGTGTCTAATTTGGTTCGAATTTTTTTTGCTTATGTTCATACTCAATTCAAGACATCAGTCCGACGCTTCCGCATTGATAATGGAACCGAATTTTTGCCTTTGAAACATTACTTTGCAGCCTCGGGCATTATTTTAGAGACTTCTTGTGTGGCCACACCACAACAAAACGGACGAGTTGAACGAAAGCATCGCCATCTCTTGAATGTGGCACGTGCTCTTCGTTTTCAAGCATCTTTACCTATTCGGTTTTTGGCTAATTGTGTTCTTACAACTGCTTATCTAATTAATAGAACGCCTTCTGAAGTACTTTCCGGGAAAACTCCTTATGAAATGCTATTTGGAAAGGCACCCGATTATGATCACATTCGCACTTTCGGTTGTCTATGTTATGCTTCTGTTATGCCCCGGAACAAGGATAAGTTCGCCTCTCGTAGTCGTCGTTGTGTTTTCTTAGGCTATCCCTACGGGAAAAAGGCTTGGCGTCTTTATGATCTTTAGAATCTCGTGATGTTGTGTTTGATGAATCACATTTTCCTTTCAGTGTCACCACATCTAATGAAGCTGGTTCTGCAGATTCTGCTGGTTCTCATGATTCTGCTGAACTACATCCTTCAATATTTGATATTCCTAATTCTGCTAATTGCCTATCGCTCACTACAGATGACAGGGGGAGTCCGCATCAACACGTTGATTCCCCCGCTCCTGCTTTGCCAGTACGGCGTAGCGATCGACACGTCTGCCGTCGACCCGCCTCCGCGATTATGTCTGCCACATCACCCGCACTGCTGACCCCACCCCCTCTTCAACTTCTCTTACGCCGACATCACCTTCCTCAGGTCAGCCATATTCAATTGCAAATTTTGTTAATTGTGAAAAATTCTCTACTGCGCATACTCAGTTTTTATCAGCTATGACTGCTATTTCTGAACCCAATTCTTATACTGAAGCGGCACATTTTCCTGAATGGCGTGCCGCTATGAAGGTTGAATTAGATGCTTTGGAAAAAAATGCTACTCGGTCTTTTGAGTCTTTACCTGCAGGCAAGAAATCCATTGGTTGCAAATGGGTTTTTCGCATTAAATACAATTCTGACGGGTCCGTCGAACGCTACAAGGCTCGCCTGGTTGTACTTGGAAATAAACAGGTTGAAGGTATTGATTTCAATGAAACTTTCGCTCCAGTAGCCAAGATGACCTCTGTTCGTCTTTTCTTATCTGTTGCCGCTATTAAGGGTTGGGAACTCCATCAAATGGATGTTCATAACGCCTTTTTACATGGTGATCTCGACGAAGAAGTTTTTATGACTCCTCCGCCTGGCTATACAGCCCCACCAGGCCTAGTATGTCGACTCCGCAAGTCTCTCTATGGGCTTCGTCAGGCTCCTAGAAATTGGTTTGCTAAGCTTGCTTCCGCCCTTGCTAAATTTGGCTTCAAACAATCATATGCTGATTACTCTTTGTTTTCATATATTCGACACAATACAATTCTTCATGTCCTTGTATATGTCGACGATCTCATTATTGCAGGCAATGTACCGGATGATATTATGCACTTCAAGAAATACTTGCATTCTTGTTTCCAAATAAAAGATCTTGGCTCTCTTAAGTATTTTTTGGGCATTGGAGTTGCCCAAGGCTCTGAAGGCATCTATCTTAGTCAGCGAAAATATGCACTGGAAATCTTGTCCGAAGCCGGCCTTTTGGGTGCAAAACCAGCCGATTTTCCGCTTCCGCAAAATCATGATTTAGCCTCTGCAACTGGCCCTGACTTCTCTTATCCAAATCGTTATAGGAGGTTGATTGGTCGCCTTATATACTTGACCATCACCCGTCCTGAGCTGAGTTATTCTGTGCACATTTTGTCTCAATTCATGCAAAATTCCAAGGAGACTCACTGGCATTCTGCATTACGCGTCCTTCACTACATCAAAGGGCATCCCGGGCAAGGTTTGCTTCTCTCAAGAAGTAGTTCTTTATAGCTTACTGCCTATTGTGACTCAGATTGGGCTGCTTGTCCGCTCACTGGGCGCTCTCTAACTGGCTATTTCGTTCTTCTGGGTTCGTCTCCCATCTCTTGGAAGACCAAGAAACAACCTATTATCTCTCGTTCTTCCGCTGAAGCCGAGTATCGTTCTATGGCCGCCGCTTGTTGTGAGCTTCTTTGGCTCAAGGCATTTCTGTTATCTTTGGGTTTCTACCACAGGGCTCCTATGAGACTTATTTGTGATAGCCAGGCCGCCCTCCATATTGCAGCTAATCCCGTCTTTTATGAACGAACAAAACATATTGAAATCGACTGCCATTTTGTTCGAGATTTGATTCAGAATGGTAGTCTCACTACATCTTATGTTCGGTCCGTTGATCAATTAGCAGATTTGTTCACGAAGGCTTTGGGAAAACAACAGTTTCATTATCTTCTTCCCAAGTTGGGCATTCTTGATTTACATGCTCCAACTTGAGTGGGAGTATTAGATATATATAAGATATCTTAGATATCTATCCTTGACAATATTCTATCTATAAGTGTTATTATCTTATTTCCTTGTTAGATAGTTTATAGCTTGGGCCACAAGTTGTTTAAACTATATATATTGTAATTGTTCTTTAATGAAAATCAATCAGAAATTTATCCAGAATTACGTTTTACATCTTATTACACGTATATGCATACTTGCATAGATGAACACCCCATCTATTTATACTAGAACAGTTCCATTTTACAATTATGAATGAGATTTTTTTGAGCAAAAAGAAGAAGATGGAGATATCGATCGAGCTGCAATAGTTTATATATAACGTACATGATGAACCCGAAACCATTGACTTTTATTTGACCAACTTGATTTGATTAGCAAGTTTTTATTGGCACTAAAGTTAATAAATACACTCGTATGATAATGGATGATTTGTATAGTTTGGAGTTAGGTGAAGCAGATCACATTTACCTAATTTTTTCGAATCGGTTGATCGAGTCGAGTTATGATAGCGGGCAGTTTTGCAGTTATAATTTATAGCCCATCATGTCCTATTTCGGATGTGTGTGTGAGTGTGTTAATCATTAGAGAGTACTATTTCATGCTTAATTAATTGAACCGATCGGAGTAGCTAGACATGTTTGTACTGTTGTGGGTCGCATTGATATACTAGTGATATATATGTCTAGCCATCTAATCAGCCTTGCTGGATAATATGGGAGGGTAGCTCATTAAAACGTACCAATCATGTTTGTTTGTTGCGTGGAACAACGTAGTCTTTCTAATTTCAAAATCAAGTGAGCCAAATGGGAAAGAGTGAATCAAATGATAGATACGATTCGAGTTGTTTTGACTGGAAGATGGATTTTCATCCTCGTGTTAATTAGGTGCAGACTAGAAAAATAAAAGGAAGCTAGATATTATATTAGCTAGTTTTATTCATTCAACACCAATTTGCAAACCATATATCATATCACATGCTTGCTTGCTAGCTACCACTCCAAACAGGAATGCAAACAAAGAAATTAAATCACCCCCACAATTCAAACAAAAACACACAACATCAACCACTTCAACTTAATAATTAATTAAACTCCACACACCAACATGATCGGTCGATCGCCTTTAGTTATATCCCAATTAATATCAGTACGTGTACGTGTGCACTTGTCTTCTGTCTTCTTCCCCTAGTGAGAAACTGGCACACTGTGTAGAACCACAGTTTCAACGGTAAGACCCGGTCCGAATCCAAACAAGACGCCCCAATCTAGCCCTTCTCCGGTGGTCGCGTGGCCGTTCTCCAACGACTTCTTCCTCATCTCGTCCATGATGAACAACACACACGCGCTCGACATGTTTCCGTAGTCGTTCAACACTTGCCTCGTTGCCTTGAGCTTCTCCTCCTTGAGCCCCAGCTTCGCCTCAACTTGGTCTAGGATCGCTGGACCACCTATTATATATATACACCAATTTGTTCTCGATCATTACGTATTCATTACACGAGAATTATAGAGATCGATATATTTTAGCCCAATGGGTTCCATCTTAAAACCAATTGGCAATAGGAGGAGTAGTACGTAATCCTTTGAGTTATATACTCTGTCTAGTTAACTCGAGAATTATAGAGATCGATATAGTAAGACGCTCACCAGGGTGTGCAATCCAAAAGAGGGAGTTCCAATCGCTAATATTGAGAGGAGAAAAAGCCTCCGTAAGGCTCTTCTCGATGTTCTTTGAGATCAACCCGGGAACGTCTTTGAGAAGGTGGAAGGTGAGCCCGACTTCCCGTAAATGGCCATCAATCGCACCTTCGGAGTCCGGTAGGATGGTTTGGGCCGTCCAAACCAACTCGAAGATGGGTCGCTCGATGGACAAGTCAGGGTCGGCCCCAATGATGACGGCTCCAGCACCATCACCAAACAAGGCCTGGCCAACCATGGAGTCCAAGTGAGTGTCCGTCGGCCCACGGAAGCAAATAGCCGTGATCTCCGAACAGACCACCAGCACTCGAGCTCCCTTGGTGTTTTCGGCCAAGTCCTTTGCGAGACGAAGGACGGTTCCACCCGCAAAGCAACCTATATATATTGGAATTGAAACAATCAATATTATAACTCAATCATTTAGGTATGTATGTATGTATGTACGCAAGTATGTGTGTGTATGTTTTTGTACGTACCTTGTTGGTACATCATAAAGCGCTTGACGGAAGGGCGAAGGCCGAGGAGCTTGGTGAGTTGGTAGTCTGCTCCGGGCATGTCGACACCGGAGGTGGTGCACACGATGACGTGTGTGATCTTGGACTTAGGCTGGCCCCACTCCTTGATGGCCTTCTGAGCCGCCTCTTTGCCAAGCCTTGGCACCTCGCTCACCACCATGTCTTGCCTTGAGTCCAAAGACGAAGCCATGTAGGCACACATGTTTTGGTTCTCCTTGAGGATCTCCTCGGTCAAGTGCATGTAACGCTTCTCGATCATTGACTTATCGCCTGTTAAGAGAAATATACAAAGTTACCATTTTAATAAGGTATCTGATACGGTAATAACGTGTCGTTACTGTTGAGGATATAGTCTGGCAATAGGAGGAGTAACCCAAGAGTATATATACTAGGTTATTTCACTTTATATTTCAGATGTGGTATAGACTATATATATTCTCAACAGTTACCAAACTATAAACAAGATATAGAGAATACGTACACATGCGCCTGAACTTCTCCTTGAGGTCGGTCATGTGCTCGCTGTTGGTGACACGGAAGTAGTAGTCGGGGTAGTCGGCTTGGTAGATGCAGTTGGGTGGGGTGGCCGTCCCGATGGCAAGCACGGTGGCGGGACCCTCCGCCCTCTGTGCCTGTCTAATCTCCTGGACCGATGGTGCCATCTCGATCACTGGTCGATTAACTGGTAGTTATGTGGCGGTGCAAGTGAATGGAATGAGTGAATGAGGTAGAGAAGAGATTGTTGGTGTGAGATGAGAAGAGATGGAGGACAAGTATATATATAGCAAGAGAGTATATGAAGGGAGAGAGGGGTTGTTCAATATAATTTAAGGCCAAAGAGAAGGAAGGAGAAGTAGGTTGATAGGAGAGACGGGCAGATGACGATTTTGGGGGTTACCACAATACCACGTGAGTGAGTAAGTAGTCTATTGGGTGCGCTTTTGCTTGTTGAAAATAAGAAAACAAATGGTTCACGCCTTGCCATATACATCGACATCTTTTTTTTTTTGTTCGAAATACATCATCTAATTTTTAAAACGTGTATTGTGGTTTTAGTTTGATGCTAATCTATAACTATATATTAAAGCTATACCTTTTCGAGCCATCAGAACGATTCTGGCCCCACCTCATATTTATAAAATTAATTTTTATTCCTAATATTTTAACTTTTTTGTATTAAATTCTTCTTTAACTATTTAAATATATCTTTAACATCAAACAAATATCTATTTAGTATAACAATATCTTTTGAAAACTTCCTTATACAAATATTTAAAATTAAAGATAATAAATTTAAAATATTTTTAAATAAGTATAAATATCATTTATCTTTTTAGCATGATGTCTTTTCACGAATTTATTTATAGATATGTTTTTTCTTTTGTAATAAAAAAATTAATGATAAATACTTATAATGTTTAAAAATAATAAAAATAGGTAATATCTATAACTATATATTAAAGATGTACCTTTTCGAGCCACTAGAACGATTCTAGCCCCACCTCATATTTAAAATTTATCTCTAACATCACACAAATATCTATTTAGTATAATAATATTCTTTGAAAGCTTCCTTATACAAGTATTTAAAATTAAAGATAAAATATTTAAAATACCTTAAAATAAATATAAATATTCAGCATATATTGAAATATTTGATTAATATTTATAATTTTTTAAATTACTAAAAAATAGATAATAAAGTATTTAATAGATATATTGAAATATTTGATTAACACTAAATTTACGTACATGAAAAGTAATAAAATATGAAGAATATAATATTTGATTAAAAAATTATATAAATTCTATGAGCAAAAAATTACTTTTATTAATGTTTATATTATATTTTTATTTATTTATTAATATCCTGTTTATAATTTCTATAAAATATCGAATCGTAGTCGTACATGGTACGACGGGTAAAACTAGTCTATTTAATTTACATAGGTGTATACTTTACATAAATACCTATTACTAATAAATAACTCAAAAGATAGTAATTTTTTGTTATTATATTAGGCCACATCATATATTAAAATAATAATTTCAAATAATTAATTGGCTATAATTAAACATTATATAAAAAATTAGTAAAATTATTTTTAATTTTTATTTGTGACGACTTGAGCAATATAGATAGCAAAATAATAAAAATCAAATATACTCTGATGCTTATAATTTTAATTTATTATATATAAAGTAAAATTGATAAGGAAATATTTTTATCTTATCATACATACCAATAATGGTTGGGTCGTCAACATTTGGGCCATGATTGAAATGCAAGTTCATCTCTAAGACAACCGGTTATACATGATCCACGAGTCAACAAAGAGGGCGAAATAATTAGAAGAAAGATGTGGGAACTTATTGAAGATGGGGGCGAGATCTCCGGGAAGAGAAGATGGTGGTTCAACGGTTCTATGGCTCGGTATAAAATGAGTTGAGGCAAGGGAAGCAGGCGACGACTGAAACTCACGAGAAACTACGCATAAACTCAAAACTTGCAAAACCTATAGTCTCATTCTCGAATTGTGTTGTTATTCGTTTAATATATTTTCCTTGAACACTACATATTCTACATTCGATACTTTTGAATTCATCCATTCTTGATCTTACATTGACAATGCTATTTGGAATTCCTTATTCGACATTCCTTTTATCTCGTAAATCTTAATGTGGCTAAGGTTCCCTCATTTTAGCGGATAACGCGTTTACGTGGTAATTCGCCCAAAATAATTGATGTCAACCGTGGGCCCAATGTTAAGAAAGTCGGTTAAGAACCACAAAGTTTTTCCCCAGGGAGTATGGCCAACGTCAACAACCACTCATATGGACCAGAGAATCAAGAGATCAATCAAGAGACCCTCGATCCACAGATTATGCCTTCGGGTGATGACCGTACTTCCATAGAAAGAACTGTAGATCCGACTACTTCGGTGGCCACATAGGAGTGTACAACAACGGCCGAATCAGTCGTCACTGCTGAATTACCAGCATCTTTGCTCGCCCTCCAGAAGGATTTGGAAAAGGAAAGAGAAGCACGTACATACTCAGTTTACCGGGTGTACAATAAACAGATTGAATCTTTGACTAATGAAAGGATTTTACTCCAATCATGGGTACAATCAGGATCAAGTTTACCACGAGTTTCAGTGACAATGGAAGGCGTCGTCTGACAGTTGAATCTGGATGATCCAAACCTGGTAACGCCCAATGAACCCAGACAAGTGACCAGTTTTCAGGTAAACGGTATTTCACTCCGTACTATCTGAGAGGACGCGAAGATAACACTACTATGTGAACTTCTTTTGGCCCTAGAAGATCGAATTACCCAAGTCCCATGAGCACCTCAGCCGATAGTAGTCGAAAGGAGAGACGGGTAGACATTTCACGGAGCTATTGTGTTCCTGATGTGCCAAAGTTCGAATTGATAACAGATCAAGACCAACACATAGCCACCTTCAAGCAGGCAATGAACATTAGTACGATCCCCTTCGATATGTAGGAGATTGTGATGTGTTGTTGGTTTAGAACTACTCTATCGGGGCTCGCCTTGAACTGGCATTCCCACTTACCCCTTGGTTGTATTTCCTCTTTTTCTGAACTGGTTGACATGTTTAGAATCAGATTTGTGTTCAGTCGACATACCAAGAAACGTTCCACATACTTAGAACCGAATCTAGTTACATGGGTCATTCGCGGAAAATTGATCACAAATGTAGAACCAAATTTAGCTTCGTAATTTATTCGCGTCAATATAGCCTCAACTATAGCCGCAAACCATGTTTTCATGACTATATGTCCACGGACTTAGAACCGAATCTAGCTACGTGGGTCATTCGCGATAATTTGCCCACAAATGTAGAACCGAATTTAGCTTTGTAATTCATTCGGGTCAATATGGTCTCAACTATACTCGCAAACCATGTTTTCATGACTATATGACCACAAACTTAGAATCGAACTAAGTTGCGTGAGTATTTTGCGACAATTTGTCCACAAATATAACCCCAACCTTGAATTTCATGGGTGTTTAGCCACAAAGTTTGAATTTTGAGGCTGATGTTGTGGCAGTTACCCACAAAATTAACCATATCGAGATTTCTTGGCTATGATTTCATTGCTACATATGCGTTTTCCAGTACGTAGTGATAAAATCATGTCCATAATTAGAGTATAGATAGAGAAAAAACGTAATTATAAATGCATAGATTAACAAAAATGAAAAACATATTTATATGTGAATATTTATTTAAAAAGTTGGTTGATTATTATTGAGTTTTTTAGTACGATTTTTCTATAATGTGCCATAAGGACACATAATAAGGATCTTCAATAAAAAAAATTGATTAATTGTTTTTGTTTAGGATTATTAAGATTTGGTTTATAGAATTTATTATTTATTATTTAGGGTTTAGTTTCTAAATCAAGTATTCTTATACTGCAAAAATTTAGTCTGACCCCCTTCCGATCTTTATAGCCGACTTTGCCTCCTTCCAATTTAGTCTGGCCCCGCCACTAGTCCTCGGAGTGCTAATGGTGTGCCGATTTTTGGTCTTGGCACAAGGTGTGTGCGGCATGTGCCCCCAATCCAACTTCTCTAGGGCACATGCCGTGCGCACCTTGTGCCAAGAGAAGTTGTCATGCATTATCATGCGAAAGGTGTGCACCACTTGGAAGTTAGCGTGTTCCAAGAGGAGGCTAATGTGTGCCCAACTACCCTAGTTGTCCCTCAACCACCCACAACCTCCGCCAACTGCCACCTACCGCGGTTGCCCGTTCCCCACGCTCGGCGCACATGACACATCTCACCGTAGCTAGCTTGCCCAACTTCATAAAACAACCTAAAATCACGCTTCATGGTTTGCTTATTCCAACTTTAGTATATTTGAGCACATATTCCATGTGATCTAAACCCAAAACAGCTCAGTCGGAAAACTTATAGTAAGTTGTAAGAACTTCGACTATACCAAAAGCTAATGAAATGATACGCTCTCAACTTAAGGGTAAAATACAAAATTTCTCCAAATTTTATAATTTGAATATACAGTGTATGACCTATCTATCTAATTAAATCTACTTGCTTTAATAAGCTATTAAAAATATATGAGAGAAAATAACGAAGGCGGTTAAAGGGTGTAATTTTTTGCACTATAGTTGAAATTGGAAAACGAATTAACTAGATGAAGTGAAAAACGAGTTTAGGTTGCCTTTTCCTGTACTCTGTATTTTCAATTATAATTGAGGAGCACTTTAGAGTTTTCAAACCAATAAATTAGTTAAAAAAGGAAGTAGCTTTTACATTAAACTATTTTAATAAACTAGAAACTAGTTTAAATGATATAAGTACTCTGTTTGTTTTTTTGATAAATAAAATTCAAGTAGTTTAAAGTTTAAATGGATGTACAAAAACAACCTAATAGAGTTGGTGGATCAGTGGATGATTGTTTTACGTTTCCATATATTAGTCGATCCCAACCTTAAAATTCGTAGACTAAACGTGGAGGTTTTCATATGTAATATTTGGCTATTGTTCCGAATTTGGATACCAAAAGGGTCGTTTTGCTTACAAGTATCTCGAATAATTTCTTCTAAAGCCTATGACTTTGGGATAGGTGGATTAATTAGTTTGGTGGAGTGGTCAGAGTTTGAAATGTTGAGGCAAGAGTTGGTTTAAAATGTGGAAAGAGAAATCGCTCGGAATTTTTGCACACTAATTATGAGCTGCACTACGGCATAAGGTGTCATAACGTTTTCACACGATACGGTGCCGTAACATTAAAAAGTATTAAAATATTCAATTTTATGACATTTTTTCAGGGTTGTTCGAAAAACTACGTGACATCACGCTATATGGTGCCGTGATATCACGTCAGAACAAAACGTAATATTTATACACACTTGGACCAGATTTGGGCTGGCCAGATTGGGCCCAGTCAAGTATAATATCACGCAACATTGTGTCGTGATGTCACGCAACACTGTGCCGTGATATTGTACTGGGCTGGGCCCAATCTGGCCAGCCCAAATCTGACCCAGATGATATAATTTGAATATGACGCTATTATATACCGTGAAAAATATGACCGTTGAAGTAACAGTCAAATTTATCCCTTTATAAGCCCTCTTTCCATCATTTTTCATACACACATCTTCTCAATCTTCCTCTTCCACATTTATCATTTTCAAAAATTATATTGTTTTACAATATCTTATGGTGGAGAAGAAGATGGTCAAAATCTATCATATCATGAAGAAGGAGAAGTAGATGAACAAGAAGAATCATTTGACCCGAGCAATTTTTTACCGGTACGTACATTTATATATATTTGAAATCGTTTTAAAATTTGATATTAATATTTAGAATTAAAATTAAAGAAATTGTATAGAAAGTTATTTTGATTCATTATATTTGTTAATTAGAATCGACTAAGTAATAGGAAATCGTTTAATATTTTTATAATCTAGTAAAGTTGTTTATATTTGAAATCATTTTAGAAATCGATATTATTATTTAGAATTAAATTTAAGAAATTGTATAGAAATTTATTTCGATTCATTATATTTATTAGAATCGACTAAGTAATAGGAAATCATTTAATATTGTTATAATCTAGTAGAATTGTTAGTCGAAGTTGTTACAATTGTTTATGACCGTTTTCCATTCGATATCATCTTAAGAAGTTAAATTAATAATATAGAATTGTTTAGGGTTGTGTGAAATTGTTTAGAAACAAAAATGTGATGGAATTTTGTATGTGTAGCCATGTGGTACAGATTTCACAACTGATTTTACCACGGAACAATTGTGGGATGATAGAGATGAGTTGATTAAGTGGGTTAGGCAAACCGGTCGAGATAGGATGATGATTTTACTCATTTCAAACTCAAATGAAAATTGTGTGAATCTAAGATGCGAGCATTACGGGAAGTGTAGATCGAAAAAGAAGATAGGGGGGTCAAGGAAGTGCAACTGCCCATTTAAGTTGGTTGGACGCCGGTCAAGGTATAATCGAAAATAGACTTTGGAGGTGAAGTTCGGCTTGCATAACCATGAGCTTTGTACCAATTTCCTTGGACACCCGTATGTTGGCCGATTGACCCTGACGAAACAAGATATGATCATCAATGCTTCCGGATTATTCTTGAGCCCGAAGGCTATTCCAACTATGTTGGTGTCTGCTAACCCTCAAAATGTGACGTCAAGGAAACAAATATCGAACTTCAAGCAGAAAATATTAGTGGCAGACCGTGGTAAGTTGACGGTGTGTCAGTGGTCGCTACAGTTTATGCAAAACCAGGGTTATAGAATTCGGGCAACAACTCTCCCAGCTTCCAGTGAGTTAGATATCCTATTCTTTGTCCACCCGATGTCACAACAGTTGATGAAGAAGTTTCCTTATCTTGTTGTTATGGACGCTACGTACAAGACAAACAGGTTTGTTTAATTTAGTGTTTTATCCTGTTTGAGGTTTGAGTTCTAATCTTTTTTTATGTGCTATAATAGTTTATTCTAATTTTTAGGTATAACATGTTCATGTTGGAGATGGTTGGCATGACATGCACGAACCTGACGTTTAACATTGGGTTTGCATTCTTGTCCAAGGAAGACACTCCATATTTTACATGGGTTTTAAAGCATTTGAGGAGATTGTACGAGGAGATAAGTGAAATGCCAATGACCATTGTGAAGGATCGAGACCAAGCCCTCATAAATGCGATCCACGAGGTTTTCACTGAAGACGAAGTGATACATTTGTTATGTTGGGTGCATATTAGAGAAAACATAAAAGCATATGCGCTTCACATCCTAAAAGATGACGGCCCAGCTCAAGCGTTTGCGGATCGATGTTAGGGATTATTCATGTCAACCATCGAGGAGAGCTACGAAGCAAAACGAGCAGAAATCTTGAAGAATTGGCATTCGGGGCTAGTTGGCTACGTGGACAAGACTTGGCTTAGGCCTTTTAAGAAGAACATAGTGAGAGCTTGGACCGACAATCGACTTTACTTCTTCACTAGAATGACAAACAAATAAATTTCTCATCTTATGCTAGAGCTAAAACTTAAGATATTTTATAATATTGAATGTCACTTTATTTTCATCTCGTGATTGCACAATTTTATACATTGGTAGGGTCGAGGGAATGCACAACGTTGTGAAGGACACTTTAGATTCATCAACACTGGGCTTCAACACAATGATATTAAAGATTCAAGATCACTTGGAGTCACAGATCCGACGTGTGAGGAAAAGACTTGGAGAAATCACGTACAACGATTCCAAACAAGATGTACAACGTCATTGCAGCATTTAGGCACCTATTTGCTCCATTGATCCATCGAGTATTTGAGGTGTGTTTCGAGATCTTGTTGGCTATGTATTTCGATGTGGTGGAAGGTAACTACCAAGAAGTGTGCGACGATCATTGGTGGAGAGATTGTTTCGGGATTCCATGCATCCATAGAGTTGCGAGTGCGATCGTCGACGGCACGCCCATCAAATTGTGTGAGATTCATCTTTTTTGGAGGCAAGTGTCATGGGAAGGCGTTCCCGATGTGTACACTACGGAGGATTCCACAACCCCTTTGGACATTGAGGACATCAAATGGTGTGATATGGTCAGAAGAAAAAACAGGGGTGAATTGAGCCGAGAGCAAGTGTCCAACATCAATTCACACTTTGATGAAATGTTGTCCCCGAGCGGATCAAAGATCGTCGAGCCATCAACCAAACCGGATAAAGAAAGGCCTAAGGGCACCACCAAGTACTCTAAGAGCGATCCAACACACCTTGAGCACAAGATGGCTCAGTGGGGAAAGGTGAACGACAAGGGTTTGAATATTAACAAAGACACGGTGCCTACGGAAAAACCGCGTGTAAGGTAGAAGAAAGCGGCCGACAAAGGACGTGCCAAAGTTCCTATAGAGACGGAGGACGTGATCCACATGGGAGTTCGCTTTGGGGTCCGAGCCATTGATGTATTTATGTACTCTTTCATCGATGGGGTTAGAGATGTCTTCCGGATGGGAATTGTGGGTATCGGGCCCTAGACTCCATCTTGGATTGGGAAGAGATAGATTTCCATGATATTCGGGCCCCACCAAAGACTGTAGCAGGAGTAGCGGGATCCGGTGTGTCCTCACCCTCGGGCTCCGCATCAAGAGGAGGAACCTCAACCTGTGATATTGCGTCGGGTACCTCGTTGGTCCGGACAGTGGCAGGAGCAGGGGGCTGTGAACCTGTATCCGCGATTGGATCCGGTGTCGGAGCCGGGGTCGGAGCCAAGGTCGGCGTCACAGTACCAACAAGACCTATTGCGCCGGTCAGGGCGGGCGTCGACGCGCTCCCTGAACCATCGCATCAAACTCCTCCATCAAGTCCCTACCATTAGGCTGGGCGTCGAACTCGCGCTCCTTCCTCTTCAATCCGGCCGCCAAGGCCGCTTGCACGACCTAAATTCGAAATTTAATTTTATTATTTTTTTCCAATTCTATTTTTTTATATAAAGTTTTAAACAACTTTTTATGGATAATTTCCAATTATTATAATCATCCAATCATTTTTTAAACACTAGTAGGTTATTTTAAGATATTAATTAATTAGAATTGTACCGCTTGCACGACCTAAATTCATATTCTAGTTATTGTAAGATATTGAATTTTTATACATTTTTATTTCTATTTTTTTAATAGAAATTATCTAATGATTTTTATTATGTTCTATAATAATATGAATAGATTTTTATTATGTTTTAAAATTTCTATAACTAGAATTCTTATCATGATTGTTTTATAATGTTTAATGATTTCTATAAATTATAAATTATAATACATTATTTATTAGTCAAAAGCGTGCGGAGTCGATTTTACCTATTATTATTAACGGAACCAATTTTTTTATTGCCCTGAATTATTTCTTATTATTAGGTAGAGTAGACAAAATATACGCTACGATCACAACTTTAAACGATTTCGAATTGTAAACAATTACATAAAATAATTATTATCAATCCATATAATAATGCTAAGAAATTGTAAATGATTTCCACTTGAAAATATTAACAACTAAAACATAAAATAAATAATTAATAATATCAAATTAATTAAAAAAATGAAAAAATATACCGATATCGTAGGCCCGACTCTCGATTCCGACGGACCCGTCAATTGCGTCGGAGTAACCAACGATCCTACGCTCATCCGTCCAGATCCAGCGAGGCCCACCACTCCGCTTCTGCTCATCCCGCTCGTCCCAAGCACTGGGAGCCAGAACACCCATTGACCTCGGAGTTGGGGCGGCTGGTTGTCTTCTTCGGCCAGTTACATTGGTCGTCGTCCCCGCCCCACCAGGCTTCCCAACCGCACGCGGCAGAGCCGCCGTAGCCCCCGCAGGCAGTGCACGCCCAGCACCGACCTCGCTGCTGGTTTCTGTCCGGCGCCGGAAATTGCCGGTGGTGCCCGACCAGCGCCGAAAATAGCCGCTGGTGGCCGCCCAACCTCAGAACTCTCTGGTGGCTCTTGGGTGCTAGCCGGTGGTGCCCGCCCATCTCCTTGAATCGGGCCCGTCGTAGATCCGGTGGGATAGCTACCTGCCACACCATTTTTACCCCCTTTCAAATCAATTTCGGTATCTCGCTCGGAATTTCACTCACAATTTCGGCTCGATCTCAAAGGGTTGAAGGCGATGAAGTGACGGCGCAATAAAGCACTGAGTTACGCGTTTTAAAACCTAATGTTGACGACACGAGATGCCGTGAGATATTCCTTTGGGTCGGCCCAATTTCAACGCGAGGCTCATCTTCTAACGAGGAATTTCACGGCATGGGCTGTCGTGGTATCACTGCACGTGCTGCCGTGATATTATAATCCGGCCCAATGCCAATTTTCAATCCGGTCCAATTATCAAGCTTTATTCTGCTGTGATATAATGCTACGTAGACGCGTCATATTTAAACGTTACGCAAAAATTTTAAATCAAGATTAGAATATCTTATTTTAATAATTTTTTTATGTTATGACATGAGATAGCGTGAAAACGTTACACTATATTATGTCGTGGTGCAATAAGCTCAAATTTAGTGTGCAAAAAGGCGTAGCCTTAATTTTAGTTTGGTGACAACTTTAAGGCGTAGCATTAATCACTGTATTTATATTTTAATACTCATATTCATATATTTTTGCTCTCAATAAAAAATGTAGTAAAATTATGAAATGTATATTTTTTCATATTTATTGTGTGCGGATAAAATATAAATAACATCCTATTTATGCTATTTTCCGCAAAAAAAAAAGTATTTCTATTTATTTTACTATCCTTTTCTTTAAATAAAGTATTTATTATGGTAAGCTTTTATCTTTATTTTGGTAATTAAATCGCTATAGTGAAAGACTCTATCTTAGTCGAAAGATAGAATTTTCGTGTGGATTGGGGAGAATAAAATCGCTTGCTTTGGTGACAAGGGATATGGGCAAACCCTAGGGAAGGATTTTCGACCCTCGACTCCCTTTCTTCCACTATAAATACATGTCTTCGCCATGTACGGTAAGCATATTCAAAAACCGCTGAACTCGCTAGCAAGTCTTACCTTTTATCTCGACGTTCAATCGACAAACTACTATTTTGACTTAGGCATCGGAGGTGGATTAGGGACACCGCCTCCCGTGCATATTGATTGGAAGGTTCTAGGTTGAAGAAGGATCAGAGTTTGGAACGGAAGATCAAAGGGCGAATCAAGATGAGGATTCAATTAGGGCATAAAGGCAAATTTTTATGCACTAACAATTGGCGTCGTCTGTGGGAATGAGAAATCGATCCACACAATTATGGTGTTGTAGTCAAACCCTGAAGAACAAGAAACGACCTTTCTTTATCCCGAACCAACGGTGCAAATTGAAATCGCACGCGGTGATGTCAGCGAACGAAACCGCAATCGCGTCACAGAAAATCGCGACCGCGGTTCGCAAAGCAATCACACGAACTCTAATATTTTCTCGGAGGATTAGGTTCGTGATCGAAACCGCGACCGCGGTCCCCAAGGCGATCAAGCGAACTTCGATCTTCGTTTAGAGGATCGAACCCTAGCACGCACCGAGAAAGACGCCTTGCTTGGAGACAACATGAACCGTTACCCGACCTCACCCGCGTGCGCAGCCGCTCCTCGCGTGAGCCGTCCGGAAACCGAGTCAAGCGACGAAATAGAGGGTCGTCATGCTGCACGATCCAAATCTGATGGATTTGGCCATCTATTGGGAGTCAACAATGTGCGTTGCTAAATCCGAAAGCAATCGAAGTCTACAAGGACGTGGAACCGCGGACGCAGATCGCAGGAATCTCGCGACTTGAACTTAGATGACTCGGAGGAATATCGCGATTGCGGAAACCGCCGCAGTCGCGGAAGACCTAGCTGTGATCGGGGCAAACCTGGAGGCGATCGCGGCGGTTGCGGCCGAAGCAATCACCGCAAACACTCGCGTGACAGCAATGAAGATCGTTATGACTCGTCTACAAAGCCCGAGTCAGCTCGTGACTGGCGCAATGAGAAAAAATGACAAAGTGATCGACGTAGAAGTGAAAGTGATAAGAGGCGTGAAGGAGAGAGTTGAGCCCTATGGCATACTGAAAGGAAATTTCTTGATCTTATGAAAGCGCAAGGTGGAGCCTTGCAATCGGCCCAAGAACAAGACAAATACAAGTTGGCTATGGTGACATCGACACCATTCCCTAGAAACATCCAATGCGCCAAGCCTCTAGAAAAATTATTAGCACTATTATTCGCTCTATATGATGGGCATTCGGACCCCATGAACCACATAGCCGCTTTCTCACATAAGATGGCGTTATGGGTGTCCGATGATGCAACCATGTGCAAGATGTTCCCAGGAAGCCTTGACAAGGGCGCGCTAAAGTGGTTCCAAATCTTGAGACCTAGATCAATCCGATCATGGAATCAACTTGCTATTGAGTTTGTGAGGCACTACATATCCAATAGCCGGGATGCGGTGTCTTTGGACTCGCTATTTGGCCTTAGAAAAGAGAAAGTTTGCGCCACTTCACTAATCGCTTTATGGAGTGCTATGCCAAGGTCGATGGGTGCGATGAAAAGACCGCAACCATCGCATTTAAGAGAGCCATTCCGTTTGATATCAAGCTAAAGGAAGACTAGACACTTCGTCTCCCTTCCACCATTACTGAGCTTCAAGAGCGCGTCCATCAATATGTGTGTTTGGAAGAGGCAAAGTACAAATCGAAAGGGAAATCACCCTCTCCGCCTCGAAAGTCACATCGTTCCTCGAGCGAGAACTTTGGGCGAAAAACGCACACATCGAGAGAGGAAACTAGAGCCGTCTACACGACCTTCAGTGTCCCGATCTATAGGATTCTACCACGCATCAAGCATGAGAGCTATTTCTGCTATCTCGTGCGGGATGAGTGCCCTGAGGACAATGCATATTTTTTAAGCTTGGAGGAGGGACTGAAATTACCTTGAATTGCAATTTTTCTATGTCTTTAGTTTTAGTTTCATAAACTCATGACATTGCATTTGCAATTAGTTAGTTTTGCATTAGCTTAGGTTCATGACATTTGCATTGCATATTGTTTTGGCCTTTTGATGGATCACTTACGTTATTCATTTCAAATATTTTGGTTGTCAAAAATTGCAAGAGATCATGAAGCAAAATTAAAAATCTTAAATATGCGTGAGTAATTGAACTAGGGATGCTTGTGGTTATCTCTTAGATTTGGCAAAATTTTAAATTCATGTAAGAAACCGTGAGTTTCTCTTTGGGCCTTAGGACTTGCACTTCACGAGTCCTCTATCTTTTCATGTGTGATTTTTCCATTGAATGTTCATCTCTAGAACTTGTATTTAGAGCTATTTTTCGAGACCACATTTATACTATTATGCATGCAAAAAAAATGGTTGAGGCAACTTTATTTGATAACCCACTTTGCCCATACCGACCTCTTACATTTAATCCCTTTTGTTTAGTCCCCTTTTGAGCCTATATTAGCCTATTCTTTTTAAGCACCATAAAAGCAACCCGAGCCTTAAATTATTAACCCTTTGTCCTTTTGAGGAATTAAGAAAATTCTATATTGACTTGCTTGTGTGGTTAGAAAGCTAAGCTTGGGGAAATTCAATGTAAACGATGAAAGAGTAAAGTGTTTAGTTGAAAAAAAACAGAGAAAAAGAAAAAGAGCACTTCTCACATTACTTTGCAATTGAGTGCATGCATCAAAATGTTTGTACGTTAATAAAACAATGGTGTGAAGTGTGATAAAAAAGAAAAAGAAAAGAAAAAGGGGAGCAAGAAATGAAGAGAGGTTGTGATATATTTGATGTGTTGTTAATGCTATGAAATTTTCAAGGGTTGGTTTAGTCAAGATAGAACTCTTCAAATATTCCTCGGACTAGCACCATAAGGCCAAATATAATCCCTACCATTTCCCATTACCTTAACCTCGTTATAGGCGATTAAAAGGCCTCTTGATTTGAGTAATGTGCATGGATTTTAGTGGTGGAGAATTAAGACACTAATGCAAGCTTATGCTAAATGACTTTCTTTGGATTGAAAATGAGTGAAACACGTCCTTCAAACACATGAGAGTAAGTGGATCACATTTTTTCGTTCGTGAGGTCTATGAATTTTTATGCTAGCCTAATCTCTTGATCAATGACCACTTGATATCTCCTATGATTTCATTGATCATATATTTCATTTGGAATTCTTTGAGTAGACATTCTTGCTTGAGGACAAGCAAAATTCAAGCTTGGAGGAGTTTGATAACATGATTTTTTTTCATATCTTAACTCATATTTCCCCCCACTTTTGTGCATAAAGGACATAATCCTTAGCCTTTTTGCATGAGTTTTGTTGCTTTGTGCGGACTTTGCCCTCTTGTTGTCTTTTGTCTTGTAGGAGCACTTTTGGGAGCTTAACGGAAGCGATTTGGATTTGGCTCAAGCTTGGACAAGATTTGAAGGACAATTTGTTAATGATTTGGTGAAGAAAAATCAACTTTAAGAGGCTTTACAAGTCATCGGTGTTCAACAACACATCTACACTTAGTTGTCTTCACCGTGGTCAAACCGTGGTGACCAACGTAGTCGTGGTGCTTCACTTTTAATGTTACACCACGGGCGAGTCGCGGTGGCCAACATGGTCGCGGTGAAACTACCCAATTTCTAGAAAGCAACTAAAACCTTACTTCTTTATGGTGGCCCAAATAAATAACTTTTGTAGAGACTTTTGGAAGACTCATACCTCATTTTAGTCCATCTCTCTAGGATTTTAAAAGATTTTCTCTCTTTCATTTTCATCCTCAAAATCTCTCTTAGATTTTTATATTCTTTTTCTAGATTTTATCTATTTTAGTAGTAGATCTAGATTCAAAATCCCATTTCAGGGTTGTTTGAGCTCTCTTGTACTTAGAGAATTTAAAAGAGAAACTCAACTCCAACTTGTTTCCCATAGATGAATGAAGAATCAAGACTTGATTTGAATGATAAGTATCTCTTATCCATTTATCTTACTCCCTCTGTTTCACAATACTTGTTCTTAAAGCCTTTATTTTTTTGTTTCAAAATAGATGTTCATGTAATTTTTTTTCCATTTATACCCTTATGTATACCCCACATTACACATATCCCAAAATTCTTTTTTTTTTGTTAAATATCCCAAGGTAATTGAGAAAAACAAAGTGTATTTAATAGGGGTAATTTGGGAAGAAAAAAATTGATTAATATGTGTGAAATTTTGTCTATGATCAAGTATTGTGAACGGAGGGAGTATTTCTTTCTTTGTCTTTCATTATTTTCATGTGTGTGATGATTGGATTGATTTCTTACGCCATGCTTTTTCCAATTATGAGTGAGTAGTTGCTTGTGTTGGGATTGAGGGTAGCCCAATGGTGATTATGTGATGTATTGGTGAAGATTTCTCTTTGGTTGAATGAGTTTTGGTTTATTACTCAATTCTTGCACACCAAGTATTTTTAAAAATGCCTAGGTAGTATTTTCTCATATTTTGGATGTTGCGTATGCATTGAAAGATGATAATTGAAATTGGACCTCCAAGAATTGAGGGAGGAATTTTGGGACCACGAAAGTAGGCTTAATTTTCTAGTGGTTATTTATAATTTTCTATGTGTTTAATGCACCTAATCTAGGATGAATTTCCATGACCGTAGGAATTAAGCTAGATTAGAGTAGTTTTCCTTTGCCTTGAAAGAGGATTGGAGATATTTTAGGACAATTGGCCATGGTAGAACATTGCTTGCAACCTTAGAGAGATATTTGCTTGATATTGCATAGTTATATTGTGGTGAGCCCAATCCTAGCTTCCCATGTTTCAAATAATCAAAACTCTTTTCTAGTCTTTCCTAGTTTTAGATCTTATTTTTGTGTTTGTTTTAATTATAAAAATTTCAAATCCTAATCAATTGTTTGGGTCTATATTACTAGTTTGTGTGAAATTTGTGATCAACGAATGCTTCCTTGGATTCAATATCTTTTATATTACTTCGATAGTATCATGCACTTGCGGGCCTATCAGTAGTGCTCAAAATGGTATGTACTAGTTGCCTCAATCAAGGCATGAAAATTTTGCTACAAGACAACAATAGTGTTTGAATGCTCGACTTGACAAGAAGACTTTATTTCACTACAAATTAGGCCATCTACCTAGCTATAGATTATAAAAGATTTGCCCTGATGTAATAAGTAAAATTTTTGTTAATAATGAGGCTTGTGATATTTGTCACAAAGCTAGGAAATAGACATTTCCATTCCCTTCATCTTCTAGAAAGACAACTGTTTAAATTGGTCCATGTAGAGGGCATATAGACATAAATGTCGTGAAGGTAGTAAATTATCGAGCAAAGAACAAGAAGCATGTCCTAAAAAAGACTGATTGCAATGATAATCCCTCAAGTAAGCTGGTGGTTGATGATTGTTGGTGTCCTTCATTTCCATTTCTCAAAACATGGTTTTCGTAATCTTGATGGCTCGAAACGACGTGACTTCCTTCCTCTTGTTGTCCCTTGCGCGACCTAGGATTCAGCCTATCATCATCTTTATCTTCCTCTTTGTCATCCGCTCTCCACCTAATCTGACTTGTCACATCCCGAGGGGATACGAAGGTGTGTCGGTCTTTTCCTTCAATGACATTGGCAAGGCGAGCATTGGCCCTACTATCTGCTTCTGCGGCTTCTATCGAACACTTTCGCTACATCTTTTCTAAGGCCACTTTCAATTATCTTATCTTCTCTCGTGACTCTGTGAGCTCCTTGTCTCGCTCCTATCGTTCTACTTCCCAAATTACGTCTTGTTCATTTCCCTCGAGGATCGTTGCTAGGGAATGCAGGGGGTGGTGGATCATGCGTAATTGCGACAGATATGCTCGCAACCTTGCTTCCCACGAAAAATTTCGACAGAATTTAAGAATTAGGGCAGCCCAACTTGGGCATGAGACCGTGCGGATTAGAGTGACTCGTGCAACGAGCGACCACTCATGCATGAGGTTGGATCGACTCGCGAGGATGTACATGCCGAACCAAATTAGCGGGGTATGTTAGATCAGGCTTGGCTCGCGAGGTTCGTACAAATCTGGATCAGGCTCGACTCGCGTGGTTCTTATGGATCTTGCTCGGTGGGGGTGTCCAAACCTGGTTAACCGAGATTTCGGTTAACCGAAGTTCGGTTAACCATGATTTTGGTTAAAATCAAGAACTGTAACTGAACCGTTAATCATGGTTAACCGTACTTCGGTTAATCAATTTTTCGGTTCGATTTTCTCAGTTAACCGATAACCATTTATATAATTTTCCCTTAAGTAACTAAAACTAAAATAATAAAAATTTGAATAAAAAAAGTGATCAAGCTTGACTTTTATTTTAAATATGTACTTATACCATATATTGTTTCGGTTGTTGTAATCAAATATCGAGAGTATATACTATATTGTGTGAAATTAAACATTATATGTATTAATTTTTATCCCATCGATCGTATTTAATAAGTGAGTCTTATATCGATGAGAAGTGGAAAAATAGTGTGTAAATTGTTAAAATTGGAGAAGGATAGACTCAAACTAGATCAACACCTTGAAAATCATTGAGTTTAACCACTAAATAAAGCAAAGATAACTAATATTTTAAAAAAATATTAATATATTTTCAGTTTTTCGGTTAACCATTATATGTAAAGTCGTGAATCGAAATCAAACCGATAAATTGAAAATATTTTCGGTTCGGTTAACCAAACCGAAATTTAAAAAAAAATCGGTTTGGTTAACCTAAAAAATAACCGGTGTTTCGATTTGATTTTTTTATGGACACCCCTAATGCTCGGGCTCGTATTGCGCGGTTCGTGTAGATCTAGATCAGGCTTGGCTCACGAGATTTGTGCAGATTTGGATCATGCTTGTCTCCCACGACTCTAGGTTGCGGATCTGACGTGATGAATGCGGGATTAGCTTACGCTTCCAACAAACGACACCATTTGTTTCAGCACAAAATCTCCCCGAAACCTGGGATAAGAATATCAAGAAAAAAGAGAATTTTTGCCAAAAATTTCATATCACCCTTCCTTTTTTTTGGTCAGATCATATCACCCTTCCTATTAACAAGTGTGTCTTTTTATAGAGACCGATGGGGCTAGGGTTTCTCCTAGTGCTTTTTTGACTTCTCCTTCCACCAAGCCCATTACTAGCCTAATTATATTTGTAAGTTAACTAGAATTCTAACCCCTTTCATTGGAAAATCAAGTTCGTGTTTGAAACATAGATTGGAAATTGTATTTTGTTATGAATATAACTCCTTTCCACATCTGAAAATTGGGATTAAACATGCCTATTAAATAAGCTTTTGGGTTGTTACACCTATCACCAATTGATTTTAGGATGAAATGTCACCAGGCTTTGATGAAACCCGAAATGAAAGGCTCACTAAAAGACAAGAAACGAGATTATTATATTCGAAAGTGCAAACACTTGCTTCTTTATTTATGATTTTCTTTACAGCGAGGTTTACAGGCCCACGAGGCTAACAAATTATTTGAGAATTACACCCTAGACCTCCTACGATTATCCGAGATCTCGACCTAACAATGTCCGAGATCTCCTAGTTGCTGGCTAGCTCTAAGCGTCACTTGCCGGTCCCTTTGAGCGAGGCTGAGTTGCGGAGTCTTTGATGTGAGGTAGAGCGAGATGTAAGAGGCTTGCGAGGTGGTGTAGCGGGGTCTTTGATGTGAGCGGAAACTCTGTGAGACTTGAAGTCTTTTTGTGGACTTCACTTGTCTATAGCGAGGCCTTTTAACGGTGTTTCGATCACGTCGATCTTCAACGAGCAAGAAAGTTCTTGAGTTCAAGATGTTTTTCGACCCCTTTTCCATTCGAGAATCTCCTCTATTTATAGAGGATTGGGGAGTCGAGTTTGGGTCGTTTGTCCGATGTGGGATGCCCGAGATCAAGGGTTCTGATTGGCCTAGAGGCGAGGCAGCCGGTGATTGGCTCGAAGAGCGGCGTTCGCTGAGTGTTCATGGTGGGCGGGCGCAAGTAGAGTCGGTTACGAGGTCGAGACCTCGCTCCGAGGTCGAGGGGGACCTCGTGGGGTAGGAATTTTGTTAAAATAAGTGGGTATGGTTGTGGGCCCCAAGATCATCCTCGGGGGTCCCTTTGACCTGGTTTGACCCTCATACCTCGGGCCAACCTCTTGCTTCGCTATTTTGAGCATCATCACAACCCCATGGCCTGGGGACCTCGGCCCGAGGGTCGCAGGGCATAAGTTCTCAAAGATTGCGGGGTGCGAGGATCTGAGAGGTGGGTAGGCATTTTGCGAGGCTTCAAGGGTTTCCGAGGTTCCTAGGGAGCATCCTGCGAAGACCTCCCTTTGCGAGGTTCTACACGTAGCTTTTCTTTGGTTGGCAAAGGTAAAGCTTTTCTAGGCTTGCTCTTCGTGTTTTGCTTAATAGGCCGCGCAGGAGGGACAGGCCCAATAAGCCTAACTGGGTAGGGGAGGCCCAAGCCTGCCCTTTATAAGTGCGGACTTCACACGCCTCCCCATTTATCTCTTCTTCCCAGATTTTCGTCTTCTCTCTTTCTGTCTTTTTGGCTTCCTGCGAATGGTTTCTTCAGACGGTTTCCGGCGAGCCTCAGCCATCTTCCGGTTGCACCACCGCCTCCTCCTCGTCGATTCTGAACAAGTAAGTCTTCGACTTTTCTTCTCCCGCTTCTTGTTTGCTTTTGATTTCTCCCTGCTTGTTTTTTGTGCCGTGTTTTGGAGAGGCGATGGAGTGTCGCCTGGTGTTTCGCGCCGGCATCACGGTGGCGAAACTGCGGTGGTGAGGTCGGCGTGAGTTTCCACCTGCTTTTTCTCGCCGTTTTCCCGTTGCTCCTTTCTCTTCTTTTCTCTTTCGTTTCGCCTTGTGCCCTAGCGGGCAGTGGTTGCCCCTGGGCGTTTCGCACCGGCGACAAGGTGGCGGGACGGTGGGGTGAGGGTGGCGAACGCCATGCACTCGGATTCCTCGCCCTCCAACCGACGATTGTCTCTTTTTATTTTTCGGCGGTTTTGAATTTTGAAGCTCTTGGAAACCCAAACGTCCTGACGACTGGTTGATGGGACGTTAGGGTCTCCTCCGCCGTTCTCCACCGCTGGCTTCCATTTCATCTTCTCTTTCCTCTTTCTGGCGTTTCGACTTTTTCCTTTTTGGCGCTTCGACTTCTTCCCTTTTGGTGCTTCGACTTCTCCCTCGCCATCCTATCTTGTCAGAGTAGCCCCTAGGGTGCCACGTGGCTCCTCGCCTCTTATGATCCGGAATTTCTCTTTCTCACGAAGTTATGACCTCACACTGCTTTTCTTCCGAGGTTACGACCTCACACTGCTTTTCTTCTGAGGTTGCGACCTCGCGCTGCATTTCTTCCGAGGTTGTGATCTCGCATTATTTTTTCTCGGTTATAGTGCCCGACGTCTCAATGCTTCTTTCTTTTCCAAGTGCTAGCCTTCCGCGGCTTGGACATCGTTCTTTTCATGCCTAGGAGAGCCTCCGCTAGCCCCCCGCCCGGCTTCGCTTTCAGAGTCCAAGAGGGTTTTTACGAGGAGGTTTCGGAGTCCGCGGGAAGCGTAGAACTCAGCGACTATCAGAATCCGAGGTCCCCTTCGCTGGTTTTCAGCGAGCCTTCTTCAAGCGACTCCGAGGTCTCTATTAATTCGTGCTTCTCCCATCTTCGAACGTCGTCGGGCGTTGAAATGGCTTCGTCTTCTACCCCAGACGAGGTTGTTACCGAGGTCGAAGCGCGACCGGTTGTGGGAACGACCTCGGCGCTGCCTCCTTACGTGCCTCCGAGCTTCCCTGCGGCGTATATCACCGACCCCGTGTCCCACGTCCCGCGTGTCCTGGAGGAACGGATCCCCATGACCCCGGGTTCCGCCGAGGCTCGTCTATCCGAGGGGGTGGCCACCGAGTTCGAGCTGAAGGACCTTATAGACATTGCCAAGGACTTTTCTTGGCCCGAGGGGGTTGAGTTGGCGCTTCCCGAGGACGGGGGCCACTCCTTGGCGTCTTACGACAGGTGCGTGGTTGTGCACCTCTTCAGCCTTCAGGCGGGCTTCAGGCTGCCCTTGGCCCAACATTTTGTTGATTATCTGTGGGCCATGAGGATCTGCCCTGCGCAGCTGTTTCCGAACGCTTGGCGGTTGCTGTGTGCCTACACGATTCGCAGTCGCAAACTTGGGGACAGACCGAGACATGACTTCTTGTCGGCTTTATTCCTAGCGAGGAGAGACACTCGGTCCCGAAGCCTTATCAACCTTAGCACGCCGCTTATCAAGATCACCACGGCCCCTTCGAACGTCGGGCCGTGGAAGCCGAATTGGTTCTTGGTTCGCGACCCCACCGGGAGATATCTCAATTTTCCGATAACGCCGGGCGAATTTGTTCGGTGCGTAACCCCGCTGGAGGTTGATGAGCTCAAGGCGCTCAGGGTCCGATACGCCACAGCGAGTCAGGCACCGTTTCAGGTGTATCTTTCTCAGGATTAGCTTGAGCGGGCTGGTCTGAGCCTCAGCCTCCCTCCCAGCGAGGGAAAAGAGGGTACTCAATCTCTTTCCTGACATCCCTTGATTCGATTTTTTTTCTTTTTGAAGTTGAGGGGCTAGGTTTACAACCTCGCGGGCTTATTTTGTCTTATTACTGTCATTAACTTGCTTCTTGCTTTTCTTATCTAATTTTCTCGTTCTTTTTTTTTTCTGACAGTGAACCTACTCGGCGCTCTTACCTCGAAGTCATAGGGCAAAAGGCCTGTGTCTTCTTCCTCCAACGCTCCGAGACCCCAGGGCCAACTTGGGGTCGTCATAAAGGAACCGACCTCGCAGGCGAGGCCTCCCGCCCCGCAAAGCAAGACGACAGCCCCGACGCTGAAGGCGCCGGCGGCGAAGACGAGCGGGGGGGTGGCGTCCAAGGGGGACGCTGCGAGGACGTCCTCCCATCACTCTCGAGGATCCGGGGATAAGGCCGGGTCCAAAAGGAAGGAAGAGGGCTCTCCTCGGGGGGAGAAAAGGAAGAAACGAAAGGAGGATGGGCAGGGGGAAACCCCGGGGGGCATGACGGTTGAACGCCCTGGGCCCGCGAGCCGAGTTATCTCGACCACCGGGCCTCCTGCCGAGAAGTTCCACTGCCCTTGTCCTTCCCGGGGCGTGTCCGAAGACTGGGATAGGACAGTTTGGCCCGACGAGGTTGCATGGGCCAACAACCTCTCGGAGGCAGCCCTCAACGATGAGATCCTCCGCTACTCCGCGATGGTATATCTTGCTCTTTTTTGTTCATTATTTTTCATTGGCTTTATTATTCTCGTTCTTGTTTTTACGTTTTCTTTTATTGCCTCAGAATATCTTCTTCGCGAACTACAACTGCGGCCGCGTCGTCCTTCTCCATAGGAATCTGGTCAGGATGGAGGCGAGGCTCCAAGAGCGGCACGCCGAGCTCGAGATGAAGGGAAAGAGCCTTGCAGAGGCCGAGAAACGCATTCGCGCCGCGGAGATCGCGGCAGCGGACAAGGCCAAGGACGCCTCGAGGGCCAAGGAGGAGCTGAGGAAGGTGAGGGAGGAGAACAAGGATTTGAAGTATGATAACGGGGATTTCAAGGACGAGGTCAAAAAGCTCAAAGGCCAGCTATCCGAAGAACACCAATTCTTCAGAGAGAAGGAGGCGGAGCTTCGGAAAGCCGAGGAGGAGGTTACCAGGCTCCAAGGGCGTGTTGTTGAGCTCAGCAAGGAGCTGGATCTCGAGGGGCCCAGGTATGTGAAGTCCGAGGCCTTTCAGGCCGAGATGGTGGAGAGTGTGAGGAAGATGTTCCAGCAGTCCGTCAGGATGGGGGTTAAGCAGGCGGTCGCGAAGTATGGGCACATCGACCCCCGCATCATGTTCTTCATCCCCAACTATCAGGAGACTATGGGGGAACTTGAAGGGGAAGAGCCTGAGGGAGAGTGCGAGTTCTTTCTCAATGAGGATGGAACTGTGGCTAGCGAGGCGCCTACCGTGGCAGCCATCGCTCAGGAAGATGCGCCTAGCTCCCAGCCTTTTGCCATCGCCGCCCCTGCCCTGGAGACTCCCCAAGGACCTACTGCTCAAGCCCCTGAAGATCCTCCGAAGACCTCCGACCCTGCCGCCGAAGCCTCGAAGATGTAAAGGATGTCGTTGTCTGCTTCTGTTTTTTTGTTTTTTTGTTTTGCTTGTTGTTTTTTGCTGGTGGCCTTGCGGGGCCTGTAATTAAACATCTGGGCACACATGCCCCAGCTTTTTATGTTATTTTCCTTACCTTATGATTGCTTGTTTGTTCTATCTTTCTCGTATATGCTCGCACATATTATCTACCCAACCCCATGGCCCGAGTGTCACAACTATTGTGGTATTCGGGCCACATCGGGTGTTTCTGATTATGTATCGAGATCTCGAGCCTTGCTCGGATTTTTTTCAACGATTCGCCGAGGTCCCGAGCCCTTTTCGGACTTCGCACAACGACTGTGCCGAGGCCACGAGCGGGAAGCGAGGGATGGATTTAACGAAATTCTCCAAAACCACGCGGGAAGCGAGGTTTAGGTTTAACGAGATTCACCAACACCTCGCGTGAAGCGAGGTTTGGACTTTTATCGAAAATCTCC
The DNA here is from genome assembly GCA_964016875.1 of Fallopia convolvulus. Taxonomy (NCBI): domain Eukaryota; kingdom Viridiplantae; phylum Streptophyta; class Magnoliopsida; order Caryophyllales; family Polygonaceae; genus Fallopia; species Fallopia convolvulus. Next base: position 48,476,749 of record OZ024722.1, read on the forward strand.
AACCCCAAGCGGGAAGCGAGGGATGGACTTATCGAGATTCTCCAACACCTCGCGTGAAGCGAGGGATGGACTTAACGAGATTCTCCAACACCTCGCGAGAAGCAAGGGATGGACTTAACGAGATTCTCCAACACCTCGCGTGAAGCGAGGTTTGGACTTTTAACGAAATTCTCCAACACCTCGCGTGAAGCAAGGGATGGACTTAACGAGATTCTCCAACACCTCGCGTGAAGCGAGGTTTGGAATTTTAGAAGATCTCCAACCCCAAGCGGGAAGCGAGGGATGGATTTAACGAAATTTTCCAACACCTCGCGTGAAGCGAGGTTTGGACTTAACGAAAATCTCCAACCCAAGCGGGAAGCGAGGGATGGACTTAACGATATTCTCCAACACCTCGCGTGAAGCGAGGTTTGGACTTAACGAAGATCTCCAACCCCAAGCGGGAAGCGAGGGATGGACTTTTAACGAAATTCTCCAACACCTCGCGTGAAGCGAGGTTTGGACTTTTAACGAAAATCTCCAACCCCAAGCGGGAAGCGAGGGATGGACTTTTAACGAAATTCTCCAACACCTCGCGTGAAGCGACGTTTGGACTTTTAACGAAAATCTCCAACCCCAAGCGGGAAGTGAGGGTTGGACTCAACGAGATTTTCCAACACCTCGCGTGAAGCGAGCTTTGGACTTAACGAAGATCTCCAACCCCAAGCGGGAAGCGAGGGATGGACTTAACGATATTCTCCAACACCTCGCGTGAAGCGAGGTTTGGACTTAACGAAGATCTCCAACCCAGAGTGGGAAGCGAGGGATGGACTTTTAACGAAATTCTCCAACACCTCGCGTGAAGCGAGGTTTGGATTTTTAACTAAAATCTCCAACCCCAAGCGGGAAGCGAGGGATGGACTTTTAACGAAATTCTCCAACACCTCGCGTGAAGCGAGGTTTGGACTTTTAACGAAAATCTCCAACCCCAAGCGGGAAGCGAGGGATGGACTTAACGAGATTCTCCGACACCTCGCGTGAAGCGAGGTTTGGACTTAACGAAGATCTCCAACCCCAAGCGGGAAGCGAGGGATGGATTTAACGAGATTCTCCAACACCTCGCGTGAAGCGAGGTTTGGACTTAATGAAGATCTCCAACCCCAAGCGGGAAGCGAGGGATGGATTTAACGAGATTCTCCAACACCTCGCGTGAAGCGAGGTTTGGACTTAAGGAAGATCTCCAACCCCAAGCGGGAAGCGAGGGATGGACTTAACGATATTCTCCAACACCTCGCGTGAAGCGAGGATTGGACTTAACGAAGATCTCCAACCCCAAGAAGGAAGCGAGGGATGGACTTTTCACAAAATTCTCCAACACCTCGCATGAAGCGAGGTTTGGACTTTTAACGAAAATCTCCAACCCCAAGCGGGAAGCGAGGGATGGACTTAACAAGATTCTCCGACACCTCGCGTGAAGCGAGGTTTGGACTTAACGAAGATCTCCAACCCCAAGCGGGAAGCGAGGGATGGATTTAACGAGATTCTCCAACGCCTCGCGTGAAGCGAGGTTTGGACTTAACGAAGATCTCCAACCCCAAGCGGGAAGCGAGGGATGGATTTAACGAGATTCTCCAACACCTCGCGTGAAGCGAGGTTTGGACTTAACGAAGATCTCCAACCCCAAGCGGGAAGCGAGGGATGGACTTAACGATATTCTCCAACACCTCGCGTGAAGCGAGGATTGGACTTAACGAAGATCTATAACCCCAAGCGGGAAGCGAGTGATGGACTTTTAACGAAATTCTCCAACACCTCGCGTGAAGCGAGGTTTGGACTTTTAACGAAAATCTCCAACCCCAAGCCGGGAGCGAGGGATGGACTTTTCACAAAATTCTCCAACACCTCGCATGAAGCGAGGTTTGGACTTTTAACGAGATTCTCCGACACCTCGCCTGAAGCGAGGTTTGGACATTTAACGAAAATCGCCAACCCCAAGCGGGAAGCGAGGGATGGACTTAACGAGATTCTCCGACACCTCGCGTGAATCGAGGTTTGGACTTAACGAAGATCTCCAACCCCAAGCGGGAAGCGAGGGATGGATTTAACGAGATTCTCCAACACCTCGCGTGAAGCGAGGTTTGGACTTAATGAAGATCTCCAACCCCAAGCGGGAAGCGAGGGATGGATTTAACGAGATTCTCCAACACCTCGCGTGAAGCGAGGTTTGGACTTAACGAAGATCTCCAACCCCAAGCGGGAAGCGAGGGATGGACTTAACGATATTCTCCAACACCTCGCGTGAAGCGAGGATTGGACTTAACGAAGATCTCCAACCCCAAGCGGGAAGCGAGGGATGGACTTTTAACGAAATTCTCCAACACCTCGCGTGAAGCGAGGTTTGAACTTTTAACGAAAATCTCTAACCCCAAGCAGGAAGCGAGGGATGGACTTTTCACAAAATTCTCTAACACCTCGCGTGAAGCGAGGTTTGGACTTTTAACGAAAATCTCCAACCCCAAGCAGGAAGCGAGGGATGGACTTAACGAGATTCTCCGACACCTCGCGTGAAGCGAGGTTTGGACTTAACGAAGATCTCCAACCCCAAGCGGGAAGCGAGGGATGGATTTAACGAGATTCTCCAACACCTCGCGTGAAGCGAGGTTTGGACTTAACGAAGATCTCCAACCCCAAGCGGGAAGCGAGGGATGGATTTAACGAGATTCTCCAACACCTCGCGTGAAGCGAGGTTTGGACTTTTAACGAAAATCTCTAACCCCAAGCAGGAAGCGAGGGATGGCCTTTTCACAAAATTCTCCAACACCTCGCGTGAAGCGAGGTTTGGACTTTTAACGAAAATCTCCAACCCCAAGCAGGAAGCGAGGGATGGACTTAACGAGATTCTCCGACACATCGCGTGAAGCGAGGTTTGGACGTAACGAAGATCTCCAACCCCAAGCGGGAAGCGAGGGATGGATTTAACGAGATTCTCCAACACCTCGCGTGATGCGAGGTTTGGACTTAACGAAGATCTCCAACCCCAAGCGGGAAGTGAGGGATGGATTTAACGAGATTCTCCAACACCTCGCGTGAAGCGAGGTTTGGACTTAACGAAGATCTCCAACCCCAAGCGGGAAGCGAGGGATGGACTTAACGATATTCTCCAACACCTCGCGTGAAGCGAGGTTTGGACTTAACGAAGATCTCCAACCCCAAGCGGGAAGCGAGGGATGGACTTTTAACGAAATTTTCCAACACCTCGCGTGAAGCGAGGTTTGGACTTTTAACGAAAATCTCCAACCCCAAGCGGGAAGCGAGGGATGGATTTAACGAGATTCTCCAACACCTCGCGTGAAGCGAGGTTTGGACTTAACGAAGATCTCCAACCCCAAGCGGGAAGCGAGGGATGGATTTAACGAGATTCTCCAACACCTCGCGGGAAGCGAGGTTTGGACTTAACAAAGATCTATAACCCCAAGCGGGAAGCGAGGGATGGATTTAACGATATTCTCCAACACCTCGCGTGAAGCGAGGTTTGGACTTAACGAAGATCTCCAACCCCAAGCGGGAAGCGAAGGATGGACTTTTAACGAAATTCTCCAACACCTCGCGTGAAGCGAGGTTTGGACTTTTAACGAAAATCTCCAACCCCAAGCGGGAAGCGAGGGATGGACTTTTAACGAAATTCTCCAACACCTCGCGTGAAGCGAGGTTTGGACTTTTAACGAAAATCTCCAACCCCAAGCGGGAAGCGAGGGTAGGATTTAACGAGATTCTCCAACACCTCGCGTGAAGCGAGGTTTGGACTTTTATCGAAAATCTCCAACCCCAAGCGTGAAGCGAGGGATGGACTTAACGAGATTCTCCGACACCTCGCGTGAAGCGAGGTTTGGACTTTTAACGAAATTCTCCAACACCTCGCGTGAAGCGAGGTTTGGACTTTTAACGAAAATCTCCAACCCCAAGCGGGAAGCGAGGGATGGACTTTTAACGAAATTCTCCAACACCTCGCGTGAAGCGAGGTTTGGACTTTTAACGAAAATCTCCAACCCCAAGCGGGAAGCGAGGGATGGACTTAACGAGATTCTCCGACACCTCGCGTGAAGCGAGGTTTGGACTTAACGAAGATCTCCAACCCCAAGCGGGAAGCGAGGGATGGATTTAACGAGATTCTCCAACACCTCGCGTGAAGCGAGGTTTGGACTTAATGAAGATCTCCAACCCCAAGCGGGAAGCGAGGGATGGATTTAACGAGATTCTCCAACACCTCGCGTGAAGCGAGGTTTGGACTTAACGACGATCTCCAACCCCAAGCGGGAAGCGAGGGATGGACTTAACGAGATTCTCCGACACCTCGCGTGAAGCGAGGTTTGGACTTAACGAAGATCTCCAACCCCAAGCGGGAAGCGAGGGATGGACTTTTAACGAAATTCTCCAACACCTCGCGTGAAGCGAGGTTTGGACTTTTAACGAAAATCTCTAACCCCAAGCAGGAAGCGAGGGATGGACTTTTCACAAAATTCTCCAACACCTCGCGTGAAGCGAGGTTTGGACTTTTAACGAAAATCTCCAACCCCAAGCAGGAAGCGAGGGATGGACTTAACGAGATTCTCCGACACCTCGCGTGAAGCGAGGTTTGGACTTAACGAAGATCTCCAACCCCAAGCGGGAAGCGAGGGATGGATTTAACGAGATTCTCCAACACCTCGCGTGAAGCGAGGTTTGGACTTAACGAAGATCTCCAACCCCAAGCGGGAAGCGAGGGATGGATTTAACGAGATTCTCCAACACCTCGCGTGAAGCGAGGTTTGGACTTAACGAAGATCTCCAACCCCAAGCGGGAAGCGAGGGATGGACTTAACGATATTCTCCAACACCTCGCGTGAAGCGAGGTTTGGACTTAACGAAGATCTCCAACCCCAAGCGGGAAGCGAGGGATGGACTTTTAACGAAATTTTCCAACACCTCGCGTGAAGCGAGGTTTGGACTTTTAACGAAAATCTCCAACCCCAAGCGGGAAGCGAGGGATGGATTTAACGAGATTCTCCAACACCTCGCGTGAAGCGAGGTTTGGACTTAACGAAGATCTCCAACCCCAAGCGGGAAGCGAGGGATGGATTTAACGAGATTCTCCAACACCTCGCGGGAAGCGAGGTTTGGACTTAACAAAGATCTCTAACCCCAAGCGGGAAGCGAGGGATGGACTTAACGATATTCTCCAACACCTCGCGTGAAGCGAGGTTTGGAATTAACGAAGATCTCCAACCCCAAGCGGGAAGCGAAGGATGGACTTTTAACGAAATTCTCCAACACCTCACGTGAAGCGAGGTTTGGACTTTTAACGAAAATCTCCAACCCCAAGCGGGAAGCGAGGGATGGACTTTTAACGAAATTCTCCAACACCTCGCGTGAAGCGAGGTTTGGACTTAACGAAAATCTCCAACCCCAAGCGGGAAGCGAGGGATGGACTTTTAACGAAATTCTCCAACACCTCGCGTGAAGCGAGGTTTGGACTTTTAACGAAAATCTCCAACCCCAAGCGGGAAGCGAGGGATGGACTTAACGATATTCTCCAACACCTCGCGTGAAGCGAGGATTGGAATTAACGAAGATCTCCAACCCCAAGCGGGAAGCGAGGGATGGACTTTTAACGAAATTCTCCAACACCTCGCGTGAAGTGAGGTTTGGACTTTTAACGAAAATCTCTAACCCCAAGCAGGAAGCGAGGGATGGACTTTTCACAAAATTCTCCAACACCTCGCGTGAAGCGAGGTTTGGACTTTTAACGAAAATCTCCAACCCCAAGCAGGAAGCGAGGGATGGACTTAACGAGATTCTCCGACACCTCGCGTGAAGCGAGGTTTGGACTTAACGAAGATCTCCAACCCCAAGCGGGAAGCGAGGGATGCATTTAACGAGATTCTCCAACACCTCGCGTGAAGCGAGGTTTGGACTTAACGAAGATCTCCAACCCCAAGCGGGAAGCGAGGGATGGATTTAACGAGATTCTCCAACACCTCGCGTGAAGCGAGGTTTGGACTTAACGAAGATCTCCAACCCCAAGCGGGAAGCGAGGGATGGACTTAACGATATTCTCCAACACCTCGCGTGAAGCGAGGTTTGGACTTAACGAAGATCTCCAACCCCAAGCGGGAAGCGAGGGATGGACTTTTCACAAAATTCTCTAACACCTCGCGTGAAGCGAGGTTTGGACTTTTAACGAAAATCTCCAACCCCAAGCAGGAAGCGAGGGATGGACTTAACGAGATTCTCCGACACCTCGCGTGAAGCGAGGTTTGGACTTAACGAAGATCTCCAACCCCAAGCGGGAAGCGAGGGATGGATTTAACGAGATTCTCCAACACCTCGCGTGAAGCGAGGTTTGGACTTAACGAAGATCTCCAACCCCAAGCGGGAAGCGAGGGATGGATTTAACGAGATTCTCCAACACCTCGCGTGAAGCGAGGTTTGGACTTTTAACGAAAATCTCTAACCCCAAGCAGGAAGCGAGGGATGGCCTTTTCACAAAATTCTCCAACACCTCGCGTGAAGCGAGGTTTGGACTTTTAACGAAAATCTCCAACCCCAAGCAGGAAGCGAGGGATGGACTTAACGAGATTCTCCGACACATCGCGTGAAGCGAGGTTTGGACGTAACGAAGATCTCCAACCCCAAGCGGGAAGCGAGGGATGGATTTAACGAGATTCTCCAACACCTCGCGTGATGCGAGGTTTGGACTTAACGAAGATCTCCAACCCCAAGCGGGAAGCGAGGGATGGATTTAACGAGATTCTCCAACACCTCGCGTGAAGCGAGGTTTGGACTTAACGAAGATCTCCAACCCCAAGCGGGAAGCGAGGGATGGACTTAACGATATTCTCCAACACCTCGCGTGAAGCGAGGTTTGGACTTAACGAAGATCTCCAACCCCAAGCGGGAAGCGAGGGATGGACTTTTAACGAAATTTTCCAACACCTCGCGTGAAGCGAGGTTTGGACTTTTAACGAAAATCTCCAACCCCAAGCGGGAAGCGAGGGATGGATTTAACGAGATTCTCCAACACCTCGCGTGAAGCGAGGTTTGGACTTAACGAAGATCTCCAACCCCAAGCGGGAAGCGAGGGATGGATTTAACGAGATTCTCCAACACCTCGCGGGAAGCGAGGTTTGGACTTAACAAAGATCTATAACCCCAAGCGGGAAGCGAGGGATGGATTTAACGATATTCTCCAACACCTCGCGTGAAGCGAGGTTTGGACTTAACGAAGATCTCCAACCCCAAGCGGGAAGCGAAGGATGGACTTTTAACGAAATTCTCCAACACCTCGCGTGAAGCGAGGTTTGGACTTTTAACGAAAATCTCCAACCCCAAGCGGGAAGCGAGGGATGGACTTTTAACGAAATTCTCCAACACCTCGCGTGAAGCGAGGTTTGGACTTTTAACGAAAATCTCCAACCCCAAGCGGGAAGCGAGGGTAGGATTTAACGAGATTCTCCAACACCTCGCGTGAAGCGAGGTTTGGACTTTTATCGAAAATCTCCAACCCCAAGCGTGAAGCGAGGGATGGACTTAACGAGATTCTCCGACACCTCGCGTGAAGCGAGGTTTGGACTTTTAACGAAATTCTCCAACACCTCGCGTGAAGCGAGGTTTGGACTTTTAACGAAAATCTCCAACCCCAAGCGGGAAGCGAGGGATGGACTTTTAACGAAATTCTCCAACACCTCGCGTGAAGCGAGGTTTGGACTTTTAACGAAAATCTCCAACCCCAAGCGGGAAGCGAGGGATGGACTTAACGAGATTCTCCGACACCTCGCGTGAAGCGAGGTTTGGACTTAACGAAGATCTCCAACCCCAAGCGGGAAGCGAGGGATGGATTTAACGAGATTCTCCAACACCTCGCGTGAAGCGAGGTTTGGACTTAATGAAGATCTCCAACCCCAAGCGGGAAGCGAGGGATGGATTTAACGAGATTCTCCAACACCTCGCGTGAAGCGAGGTTTGGACTTAACGAAGATCTCCAACCCCAAGCGGGAAGCGAGGGATGGACTTAACGAGATTCTCCGACACCTCGCGTGAAGCGAGGTTTGGACTTAACGAAGATCTCCAACCCCAAGCGGGAAGCGAGGGATGGACTTTTAACGAAATTCTCCAACACCTCGCGTGAAGCGAGGTTTGGACTTTTAACGAAAATCTCTAACCCCAAGCAGGAAGCGAGGGATGGACTTTTCACAAAATTCTCCAACACCTCGCGTGAAGCGAGGTTTGGACTTTTAACGAAAATCTCCAACCCCAAGCAGGAAGCGAGGGATGGACTTAACGAGATTCTCCGACACCTCGCGTGAAGCGAGGTTTGGACTTAACGAAGATCTCCAACCCCAAGCGGGAAGCGAGGGATGGATTTAACGAGATTCTCCAACACCTCGCGTGAAGCGAGGTTTGGACTTAACGAAGATCTCCAACCCCAAGCGGGAAGCGAGGGATGGATTTAACGAGATTCTCCAACACCTCGCGTGAAGCGAGGTTTGGACTTAACGAAGATCTCCAACCCCAAGCGGGAAGCGAGGGATGGACTTAACGATATTCTCCAACACCTCGCGTGAAGCGAGGTTTGGACTTAACGAAGATCTCCAACCCCAAGCGGGAAGCGAGGGATGGACTTTTAACGAAATTTTCCAACACCTCGCGTGAAGCGAGGTTTGGACTTTTAACGAAAATCTCCAACCCCAAGCGGGAAGCGAGGGATGGATTTAACGAGATTCTCCAACACCTCGCGTGAAGCGAGGTTTGGACTTAACGAAGATCTCCAACCCCAAGCGGGAAGCGAGGGATGGATTTAACGAGATTCTCCAACACCTCGCGGGAAGCGAAGTTTGGACTTAACAAAGATCTCTAACCCCAAGCGGGAAGCGAGGGATGGACTTAACGATATTCTCCAACACCTCGCGTGAAGCGAGGTTTGGAATTAACGAAGATCTCCAACCCCAAGCGGGAAGCGAAGGATGGACTTTTAACGAAATTCTCCAACACCTCACGTGAAGCGAGGTTTGGACTTTTAACGAAAATCTCCAACCCCAAGCGGGAAGCGAGGGATGGACTTTTAACGAAATTCTCCAACACCTCGCGTGAAGCGAGGTTTGGACTTAACGAAAATCTCCAACCCCAAGCGGGAAGCGAGGGATGGACTTTTAACGAAATTCTCCAACACCTCGCGTGAAGCGAGGTTTGGACTTTTAACGAAAATCTCCAACCCCAAGCGGGAAGCGAGGGATGGACTTAACGATATTCTCCAACACCTCGCGTGAAGCGAGGATTGGACTTAACGAAGATCTCCAACCCCAAGCGGGAAGCGAGGGATGGACTTTTAACGAAATTCTCCAACACCTCGCGTGAAGTGAGGTTTGGACTTTTAACGAAAATCTCTAACCCCAAGCAGGAAGCGAGGGATGGACTTTTCACAAAATTCTCCAACACCTCGCGTGAAGCGAGGTTTGGACTTTTAACGAAAATCTCCAACCCCAAGCAGGAAGCGAGGGATGGACTTAACGAGATTCTCCGACACCTCGCGTGAAGCGAGGTTTGGACTTAACGAAGATCTCCAACCCCAAGCGGGAAGCGAGGGATGCATTTAACGAGATTCTCCAACACCTCGCGTGAAGCGAGGTTTGGACTTAACGAAGATCTCCAACCCCAAGCGGGAAGCGAGGGATGGATTTAACGAGATTCTCCAACACCTCGCGTGAAGCGAGGTTTGGACTTAACGAAGATCTCCAACCCCAAGCGGGAAGCGAGGGATGGACTTAACGATATTCTCCAACACCTCGCGTGAAGCGAGGTTTGGACTTAACGAAGATCTCCAACCCCAAGCGGGAAGCGAGGGATGGACTTTTAACGAAATTTTCCAACACCTCGCGTGAAGCGAGGTTTGGACTTTTAACGAAAATCTCCAACCCCAAGCGGGAAGCGAGGGATGGATTTAACGAGATTCTCCAACACCTCGCGTGAAGCGAGGTTTGGACTTAACGAAGATCTCCAACCCCAAGCGGGAAGCGAGGGATGGATTTAACGAGATTCTCCAACACCTCGCGGGAAGCGAGGTTTGGACTTAACAAAGATCTCTAACCCCAAGCGGGAAGCGAGGGATGGACTTAACGATATTCTCCAACACCTCGCGTGAAGCGAGGTTTGGAATTAACGAAGATCTCCAACCCCAAGCGGGAAGCGAAGGATGGACTTTTAACGAAATTCTCCAACACCTCACGTGAAGCGAGGTTTGGACTTTTAACGAAAATCTCCAACCCCAAGCGGGAAGCGAGGGATGGACTTTTAACGAAATTCTCCAACACCTCGCGTGAAGCGAGGTTTGGACTTAACGAAAATCTCCAACCCCAAGCGGGAAGCGAGGGATGGACTTTTAACGAAATTCTCCAACACCTCGCGTGAAGCGAGGTTTGGACTTTTAACGAAAATCTCCAACCCCAAGCGGGAAGCGAGGGATGGACTTAACGATATTCTCCAACACCTCGCGTGAAGCGAGGATTGGACTTAACGAAGATCTCCAACCCCAAGCGGGAAGCGAGGGATGGACTTTTAACGAAATTCTCCAACACCTTGCGTGAAGAGAGGTTTGGACTTTTAACGAAAATCTCTAACCCCAAGCAGGAAGCGAGGGATGGACTTTTCACAAAATTCTCCAACACCTCGCGTGAAGCGAGGTTTGGACTTTTAACGAAAATCTCCAACCCCAAGCAGGAAGCGAGGGATGGACTTAACGAGATTCTCCGACACCTCGCGTGAAGCGAGGTTTGGACTTAACGAAGATCTCCAACCCCAAGCGGGAAGCGAGGGATGCATTTAACGAGATTCTCCAACACCTCGCGTGAAGCGAGGTTTGGACTTAACGAAGATCTCCAACCCCAAGCGGGAAGCGAGGGATGGATTTAACGAGATTCTCCAACACCTCGCGTGAAGCGAGGTTTGGACTTAACGAAGATCTCCAACCCCAAGCGGGAAGCGAGGGATGGACTTAACGATATTCTCCAACACCTCGCGTGAAGCGAGGTTTGGACTTAACGAAGATCTCCAACCCCAAGCGGGAAACGAGGGATGGACTTTTAACGAAATTTTCCAACACCTCGCGTGAAGCGAGGTTTGGACTTTTAACGAAAATCTCCAACCCCAAGCGGGAAGCGAGGGATGGATTTAACGAGATTCTCCAACACCTCGCGTGAAGCGAGGTTTGGACTTAACGAAGATCTCCAACCCCAAGCGGGAAGCGAGGGATGGATTTAACGAGATTCTCCAACACCTCGCGGGAAGCGAGGTTTGGACTTAACAAAGATCTCTAACCCCAAGTGGGAAGCGAGGGATGGACTTAACGATATTCTCCAACACCTCGCGTGAAGCGAGGTTTGGACTTTTAACGAAAATCTCCAACCCCAAGCGGGAAGCGAGGGATGGACTTTTAACGAAATTCTCCAACACCTCGCGTGAAGCGAGGTTTGGACTTAACGAAAATCTCCAACCCCAAGCGGGAAGCGAGGGATGGACTTTTAACGAAATTCTCCAACACCTCGCGTGAAGCGAGGTTTGGACTTTTAACGAAAATCTCCAACCCCAAGCGGGAAGCGAGGGTAGGATTTAACGAGATTCTCCAACACCTCGCGTGAAGCGAGGTTTGGACTTTTATCGAAAATCTCCAACCCCAAGCGTGAAGCGAGGGATGGACTTAACGAGATTCTCCGACACCTCGCGTGAAGCGAGGTTTGGACTTTTAACGAAATTCTCCAACACCTCGCGTGAAGCGAGGTTTGGACTTTTAACGAAAATCTCCAACCCCAAGCGGGAAGCGAGGGATGGACTTTTAACGAAATTCTCCAACACCTCGCGTGAAGCGAGGTTTGGACTTTTAACGAAAATCTCCAACCCCAAGCGGGAAGCGAGGGATGGACTCAACGAGATTTTCCAACACCTCGCGTGAAGCGAGGTTTGGACTTAACGAAGATCTCCAACCCAGAGCGGGAAGCGAGGGATGGACTTTTAACGAAATTCTCCAACACCTCGCGTGAAGCGAGGTCTGGATTTTTAACTAAAATCTCCAACCCCAAGCGGGAAGCGAGGGATGGACTTTTAACGAAATTCTCCAACACCTCGCGTGAAGCGAGGTTTGGACTTTTAACGAAAATCTCCAACCCCAAGCGGGAAGCGAGGGATGGACTTAACGAGATTCTCCGACACCTCGCGTGAAGCGAGGTTTGGACTTAACGAAGATCTCCAACCCCAAGCGGGAAGCGAGGGATGGACTTAACGAGATTCTCCAACACCTCGCGTGAAGCGAGGTTTGGACTTAACGAAGATCTCCAACCCCAAGCGGGAAGCGAGGGATGGACTTAACGAGATTCTCCGACACCTCGCGTGAAGCGAGGTTTGGACTTAACGAAGATCTCCAACCCCAAGCGGGAAGCGAGGGATGGACTTTTAACGAAATTCTCCAACACCTCGCGTGAAGCGAGGTTTGGACTTTTAACGAAAATCTCTAACCCCAAGCAGGAAGCGAGGGATGGACTTTTCACAAAATTCTCCAACACCTCGCGTGAAGCGAGGTTTGGACTTTTAACGAAAATCTCCAACCCCAAGCAGGAAGCGAGGGATGGACTTAACGAGATTCTCCGACACCTCGCGTGAAGGGAGGTTTGGACTTAACGAAGATCTCCAACCCCAAGCGGGAAGCGAGGGATGGATTTAACGAGATTCTCCAACACCTCGCGTGAAGCGAGGTTTGGACTTAACGAAGATCTCCAACCCCAAGCGGGAAGCGAGGGATGGATTTAACGAGATTCTCCAACACCTCGCGTGAAGCGAGGTTTGGACTTAACGAAGATCTCCAACCCCAAGCGGGAAGCGAGGGATGGACTTAACGATATTCTCCAACACCTCGCGTGAAGCGAGGTTTGGACTTAACGAAGATCTCCAACCCCAAGCGGGAAGCGAGGGATGGACTTTTAACGAAATTTTCCAACACCTCGCGTGAAGCGAGGTTTGGACTTTTAACGAAAATCTCCAACCCCAAGCGGGAAGCGAGGGATGGATTTAACGAGATTCTCCAACACCTCGCGTGAAGCGAGGTTTGGACTTAACGAAGATCTCCAACCCCAAGCGGAAAGCGAGGGATGGATATAACGAGATTCTCCAACACCTCGCGGGAAGCGAGGTTTGGACTTAACAAAGATCTCTAACCCCAAGCGGGAAGCGAGGGATGGACTTAACGATATTCTCCAACACCTCGCGTGAAGCGAGGTTTGGAATTAACGAAGATCTCCAACCCCAAGCGGGAAGCGAAGGATGGACTTTTAACGAAATTCTCCAACACCTCACGTGAAGCGAGGTTTGGACTTTTAACGAAAATCTCCAACCCCAAGCGGGAAGCGAGGGATGGACTTTTAACGAAATTCTCCAACACCTCGCGTGAAGCGAGGTTTGGACTTAACGAAAATCTCCAACCCCAAGCGGGAAGCGAGGGATGGACTTTTAACGAAATTCTCCAACACCTCGCGTGAAGCGAGGTTTGGACTTTTAACGAAAATCTCCAACCCCAAGCGGGAAGCGAGGGATGGACTTAACGATATTCTCCAACACCTCGCGTGAAGCGAGGATTGGACTTAACGAAGATCTCCAACCCCAAGCGGGAAGCGAGGGATGGACTTTTAACGAAATTCTCCAACACCTCGCGTGAAGCGAGGTTTGGACTTTTAACGAAAATCTCTAACCCCAAGCAGGAAGCGAGGGATGGACTTCTCACAAAATTCTCCAACACCTCGCGTGAAGCGAGGTTTGGACTTTTAACGAAAATCTCCAACCCCAAGCAGGAAGCGAGGGATGGACTTAACGAGATTCTCCGACACCTCGCGTGAAGCGAGGTTTGGACTTAACGAAGATCTCCAACCCCAAGCGGGAAGCGAGGGATGGATTTAACGAGATTCTCCAACACCTCGCGTGAAGCGAGGTTTGGACTTAACGAAGATCTCCAACCCCAAGCGGGAAGCGAGGGATGGATTTAACGAGATTCTCCAACACCTCGCGTGAAGCGAGGTTTGGACTTAACGAAGATCTCCAACCCCAAGCGGGAAGCGAGGGATGGACTTAACGATATTCTCCAACACCTCGCGTGAAGCGAGGTTTGGACTTAACTAAGATCTCCAACCCCAAGCGGGAAGCGAGGGATGGACTTTTAACGAAATTTTCCAACACCTCGCGTGAAGCGAGGTTTGGACTTTTAACGAAAATCTCCAACCCCAAGCGGGAAGCGAGGGATGGATTTAACGAGATTCTCCAACACCTCGCGTGAAGCGAGGTTTGGACTTAACGAAGATCTCCAACCCCAAGCGGGAAGCGAGGGATGGATTTAACGAGATTCTCCAACACCTCGCGGGAAGCGAGGTTTGGACTTAACAAAGATCTCTAACCCCAAGCGGGAAGCGAGGGATGGACTTAACGATATTCTCCAACACCTCGCGTGAAGCGAGGTTTGGAATTAACGAAGATCTCCAACCCCAAGCGGGAAGCGAAGGATGGACTTTTAACGAAATTCTCCAACACCTCACGTGAAGCGAGGTTTGGACTTTTAACGAAAATCTCCAACCCCAAGCGGGAAGCGAGGGATGGACTTTTAACGAAATTCTCCAACACCTCGCGTGAAGCGAGGTTTGGACTTAACGAAAATCTCCAACCCCAAGCGGGAAGCGAGGGATGGACTTTTAACGAAATTCTCCAACACCTCGCGTGAAGCGAGGTTTGGACTTTTAACGAAAATCTCCAACCCCAAGCGGGAAGCGAGGGTAGGATTTAACGAGATTCTCCAACACCTCGCGTGAAGCGAGGTTTGGACTTTTATCGAAAATCTCCAACCCCAAGCGTGAAGCGAGGGATGGACTTAACGAGATTCTCCGACACCTCGCGTGAAGCGAGGTTTGGACTTTTAACGAAATTCTCCAACACCTCGCGTGAAGCGAGGTTTGGACTTTTAACGAAAATCTCCAACCCCAAGCGGGAAGCGAGGGATGGACTTTTAACGAAATTCTCCAACACCTCGCGTGAAGCGAGGTTTGGACTTTTAACGAAAATCTCCAACCCCAAGCGGGAAGCGAGGGATGGACTCAACGAGATTTTCCAACACCTCGCGTGAAGCGAGGTTTGGACTTAACGAAGATCTCCAACCCAGAGCGGGATGCGAGGGATGGACTTTTAACGAAATTCTCCAACACCTCGCGTGAAGCGAGGTCTGGATTTTTAACTAAAATCTCCAACCCCAAGCGGGAAGCGAGGGATGGACTTTTAACGAAATTCTCCAACACCTCGCGTGAAGCGAGGTTTGGACTTTTAACGAAAATCTCCAACCCCAAGCGGGAAGCGAGGGATGGACTTAACGAGATTCTCCGACACCTCGCGTGAAGCGAGGTTTGGACTTAACGAAGATCTCCAACCCCAAGCGGGAAGCAAGGGATGGATTTAACGAGATTCTCCAACACCTCGCGTGAAGCGAGGTTTGGACTTAATGAAGATCTCCAACCCCAAGCGGGAAGCGAGGGATGGATTTAACGAGATTCTCCAACACCTCGCGTGAAGCGAGGTTTGGACTTAACGAAGATCTCCAACCCCAAGCGGGAAGCGAGGGATGGACTTAACGATATTCTCCAACACCTCGCGTGAAGCGAGGATTGGACTTAACGAAGATCTCCAACCCCAAGCGGGAAGCGAGGGATGGACTTTTAACGAAATTCTCCAACACCTCGCGTGAAGCGAGGTTTGGACTTTTTAACGAAAATCTCTAACCCCAAGCAGGAAGCGAGGGATGGACTTTTCACAAAATTCTCCAACACCTCGCGTGAAGCGAGGTTTGGACTTTTAACGAAAATCTCCAACCCCAAGCAGGAAGCGAGGGATGGACTTAACGAGATTCTCCGACACCTCGCGTGAAGCGAGGTTTGGACTTAACGAAGATCTCCAACCCCAAGCGGGAAGCGAGGGATGGATTTAACGAGATTCTCCAACACCTCGCGTGAAGCGTGGTTTGGACTTAACGAAGATCTCCAACCCCAAGCGGGAAGCGAGGGATGGATTTAACGAGATTCTCCAACACCTCGCGTGAAGCGAGGTTTGGACTTAACGAAGATCTCCAACCCCAAGTGGGAAGCGAGGGATGGACTTAACGATATTCTCCAACACCAAGCGGGAAGCGAAGGATGGACTTTTAACGAAATTCTCCAACACCTCACGTGAAGCGAGGTTTGGACTTTTAACGAAAATCTATAACCCCAAGCGGGAAGCGAGGGATGGACTTTTAACGAAATTCTCCAACACCTCGCGTGAAGCGAGGTTTGGACTTAACGAAAATCTCCAACCCCAAGCGGGAAGCGAGGGATGGACTTTTAACGAAATTCTCCAACACCTCGCGTGAGCGAGGTTTGGACTTTTAACGAAAATCTCCAACCCCAAGCGGGAAGTGAGGGTAGGATTTAACGAGATTCTCCAACACCTCGCGTGAAGCGAGGTTTGGACTTTTATCGAAAATCTCCAACCCCAAGCGGGAAGCGAGGGATGGACTTAACGAGATTCTCCGACACCTCGCGTGAAGCGAGGTTTGGACATTTAACGAAATTCTCCAACACCTCGCGTGAAGCGAGGTTTGGACTTTTAACGAAAATCTCCAACCCCAAGCGGGAAGCGAGGGATGGACTCAACGAGATTTTCCAACACCTCGCGTGAAGCGAGGTTTGGACTTAACGAAGATCTCCAACCCAGAGCGGGAAGCGAGGGATGGACTTTTAACGAAATTCTCCAACACCTCGCGTGAAGCGAGGTTTGGATTTTTAACTAAAATCTCCAACCCCAAGCGGGAAGCGAGGGATGGACTTTTAACGAAATTCTCCAACACCTCGCGTGAAGCGAGGTTTGGACTTTTAACGAAAATCTCCAACCCCAAGCGGGAAGCGAAGGATGGACTTAACGAGATTCTCCGACACCTCGCGTGAAGCGAGGTTTGGACTTAACGAAGATCTCCAACCCCAAGCGGGAAGCGAGGGATGGATTTAACGAGATTCTCCAACACCTCGAGTGAAGCGAGATTTGGACTTAATGAAGATCTCCAACCCCAAGCGGGAAGCGAGGGATGGATTTAACGAGATTCTCCAACACCTCGCGTGAAGCGAGGTTTGGACTTAACGAAGATCTCCAACCCCAAGCGGGAAGCGAGGGATGGACTTAACGATATTCTCCAACACCTCGCGTGAAGCGAGGATTGGACTTATCGAAGATCTCCAACCCCAAGCGGGAAGCGAGGGATGGACTTTTAACGAAATTCTCCAACACCTCGCGTGAAGCAAGGTTTGGACTTTTAACGAAAATCTCTAACCCCAAGCAGGAAGCGAGGGATGGACTTTTCACAAAATTCTCCAACACCTCGCGTGAAGCGAGGTTTGGACTTTTAACGAAAATCTCCAACCCCAAGCAGGAAGCGAGGGATGGACTTAACGAGATTCTCCGACACCTCGCGTGAAGCGAGGTTTGGACTTAACGAAGATCTCCAACCCCAAGCGGGAAGCGAGGGATGGATTTAACGAGATTCTCCAACACCTCGCGTGAAGCGAGGTTTGGACTTAACGAAGATCTCCAACCCCAAGCGGGAAGCGAGGGATGGATTTAACGAGATTCTCCAACACCTCGCGTGAAGCGAGGTTTGGACTTAACGAAGATCTCCAACCCCAAGCGGGAAGCGAGGGATGGACTTAACGATATTCTCCAACACCTCGCGTGAAGCGAGGTTTGGACTTAACGAAGATCTCCAACCCCAAGCGGGAAGCGAGGGATGGACTTTTAACGAAATTTTCCAACACCTCGCGTGAAGCGAGGTTTGGACTTTTAACGAAAATCTCCAACCCCAAGCGGGAAGCGAGGGATGGATTTAACGAGATTCTCCAACACCTCGCGTGAAGCGAGGTTTGGACTTAACGAAGATCTCCAACCCCAAGCGGGAAGCGAGGGATGGATTTAACGAGATTCTCCAACACCTCGCGGGAAGCGAGGTTTGGACTTAACAAAGATCTCTAACGCCAAGCGGGAAGCGAGGGATGGACTTAACGATATTCTCCAACACCTCGCGTGAAGCGAGGTTTGGACTTAACGAAGATCTCCAACCCCAAGCGGGAAGCGAAGGATGGACTTTTAACGAAATTCTCCAACACCTCACGTGAAGCGAGGTTTGGACTTTTAACGAAAATCTCCAACCCCAAGCGGGAAGTGAAGGATGGACTTTTAACGAAATTCTCCAACACCTCGCGTGAAGCGAGGTTTGGACTTAACGAAGATCTCCAACCCCAAGCGGGAAGCGAGGGATGGACTTAACGAGATTCTCCAACACCTCGCGTGAAGCGAGGGATGGACTTCTAACCCGGAGTTTTTATTTTTGAGAGAGATTTTGAAAGTCCCACAACCCTTTATTCACAAAAAGCAGTAACGGAATTCAGAGAGTTTACACGAAATATTTCTTTAACCGGTCGACGTTCCACGTCTTACTGAGGGTTCGCCCCTCGTTGTCTTTGAGCTTAAAGGCTCTGGGAGCGACCTCCTCCCCGAGGATGTATGTTCCCTCCCAGTTGGGGTCCAGTTTGCCACCTTTCAGTTCTTCTCAAGACGAGATTGCCTGTGGCCAGGAGACGAGGTCTCACCTTCTTGTCGTGGTAAACTGGCACGCGGCGCTTGTATTCCCTGGAGCGAAGGTCGGCTACTTCGCGTAGCTCGTCGCGGAAGAGCAACTCGACTCTGAGATTGGGCTCGTTCTCCTTTTCATCAAAATCGAACACCCTCGCCGATGGGACCAAGGTTTTTACCGGGACTAGGGCCTCTGCCTCGTAGGTTAGGGCGAACGGCGTTTCTCCGGTCACGCGGCGCGCGGTGGTGCGGTACGTCCATAAGACGAGCGGGAGAAGCTCTGCCCAACGACCTTTTCCCATGCCTAGCCGCTTTTTTAGATCGGACAGGATGCGGGCGTTGACGTTCTCTACCTGGCCGTTGGACTGAAGATGGGCTACGGAGGAGAACTTGAGGGTTATGCCGAGTTCTGAGCAGAATGTCCGGGTCTCTTCACAATCAAATTGGGGGCCATGGTCGGTCATGATGGTCATGGGAACGCCGAAGCGGCAGACAAGGTTCTTCCACAGAAAGTCGCAGACCTTAGTCCCCGTGATCTTCTCCATTGCTTGTGCCTCAACCCACTTTGTGAAGTAGTCGACGATGACCAGGATATACCGCACCTGACCGAGGGCCTTGGGGAAGGGGCCGAGGATGTCCATCCCCCACATCGCGAAGGGGCACGGTGCGTGGATGGAGCGACGCGGCAAGGTCGGGGCGTGCAAGAGGTTATCGTGCTTCTGGCATCCATCACATCGCTGGACATAGTCCCTTGCGTCTTACCGGAGGGTGGGCCAAAAGTACCCCAAGTGGGCGATCTTATGCGAAAGGGTCCGCTATCTGGGGTGGCCGCCACAGACCCCTTCATGGGCCTCATAGAGGATGTGCTCCGTCGACTCGGTCGGGACGCACAATAGATTGGGTTCGGCGTAGCCTCGGCGATAAAGGCAGCCACCTATGATGCAATACCGCGCCGCCTGCATTTTCAGCTTCCTGGCCTGCGCGGGATCCTCTGGGAGGACCCCGCTTTCCACATACTGTGTTATCGGGATCCTCCAATCCTCCGCGGTGACAGATAGAACCTCGCTATTCACACTCCGCGAGAGTTTTCGTTCTACCATCACGCGGTTCCCCACTTCAAGGGGAAGGGCGGATCCTAACCTCGCTAGCGCGTCTGCCTTGGTGTTCGAGGTTCGAGGGATGGACTCCACCGCGAAGGTTTCCAGGCATGACACCAAGGCTTTGACCTTTTCTCGGTACGCGGGCAGGAACCCCGTTTTGGTGTCGTACTGACCGTTGAGCTGGCGCGCTACCAGCTCGGAGTCGGTGTAGACCCTGATTTTCCGGGCCCCACTGAGGAGCCCCATCTCGATTCCCGCGATCATGGCTTCATACTCGGCCTCGTTATTGGTGGCGTCGAAGGCGAAGTTAAGTGAGTACTCCGTCTCGATCGAGGGCCCAACGAGGAATACACCAGCCCCACCACCGGCGTCACATCGCGAGTCGTCGACGAACACCTTCCACTCTTCCGAGCTTGTTTCTGTTTCGGGGAAGGTGACCTCCACCATGAAGTCAGCGAGGGCCTGCCCCTTCATGGCAGTTCTTGGGAGGTAGCTGATGTCGAACTCGGAGATCTCGACTGCCCACTTCGTCATCCGCCCGGAGAGGGCGGGCTGGTGGAGGATTTGTCGAAGTGGGAGGTCAGACAGGACCTGGATGGGGTGCGCATGGAAGTAAGGGCGCAAACGCCTTGCGGCGGTCACAACTGCCAGCGCCATCTTCTCTGCTGGGGAATATCGCTGCTCCGCGGGCTGGAGCACACGGCTCACAAAATAAACTGGGTGCGTGGCCTTTCTGGTGAGCACCGCGCTGACCGTCTCGGGGCTGACGACCACATAAAGTTGCAAGTCTTCACCCGCCAGCGGGGGCGACAGTGTGGGGAGCTTTGTCAGGAAGGCCTTTAGCTTAGAGAAGGCGAGCTCCAGATTCTCGTCCCACACGAACTTGTCATTCTGCTTGAGAGCCGCGAAAAAGGGGAGGGACCTTTCCGCCAGGCGGGAGCAGAACCTCCCAAGGTAGTTGACAGCACCGTTAAGCTGTTGCACCTCGGTGCGAGACCGTGGTGACCTCATGGAGAGGATCGACTCGACCTTGGCAGGGTTTACGTCGATGCCCCGTTCGCTAATCATAAAGACCAAGAATTTTCCCGATGACACGCCGAAGACGCACTTCTCGGGGTTCAGGCTGAGGCGGTTGTGCCTGAGAGTTGCGAAGACCTCAGCGAGGTCGACCAGATGCTCCTCAGGGGTCTTGCTCCGGACAACAATGTCGTAAACATAAGCGGACACGTTCCGTTCGAGATGGCTCTTGAAAACGTGGTCGACGAGGCGTTGAAAGGTTGCCCCCGCATTTTTCAGCCCAAACGGCATGACTTTGTAGCAATAAGTGCCTCGCTGGGTGATGAAGGATGTCTCCTCCTCTTCTCGCGGGTTCATCAGGACCTGATTGTACCCCGAGTACGCGTCGAGGAAGCTCAAAACCCCGTGACCTGCGGTTGAGTCAACGAGCTCGTCGATCAAGGGCAAGGGGTAGCTGTCTTTGGGACAGGCTTTGTTGAGGTCCTTGAAATCGATGCACATTCTCCACTTCCCGCTGGCTTTTTTGACAAGCACGACGTTGGACAACCACCGGGGGTATTGGACATAGCGTATAAACCCCGCAGCCAGTAATTTTGCCACCTCGTCATTTGCGGCGCTTGCCCTTTCCTCGTTCATTTTTCTTCGTCGCTGCACAACAGGGCGAGTGGTGACGTCGACGTTCAGAGAGTGCTGGGCTACGGTCCGCGGGACACCTCGGAGGTCCTTCGCGGTCCAAGCGAACACGTCACGGGACCCAGCGAGCAAGGCTTCTAGCGACGTCGCCGATGCCCCCGAGAGGCACTCCCCGAGGTAAATCTTCTCGGACTCGCTCTCGAAAGGGGATATCACCCTTCTTTCCGGCTTTGGAGTGGGGACTGTGAAATCCCGGACTTCGAGGTCGGCCTCGCCGGGAGATTGCACCATGAACACCGGGCGCTTTTGCTTTGCAGAGGTTGCATAGCAAACGCGACCTTCCTTCTGATTGCCCTTTACCTCTCTAACCCCGCCATCGACGGGGAACTTCATCTTCAGGTGATAGATAGAAACTACCACCTGGAACTTCATCAGGGAGACCCTCCCAATGATTGCGTTCCACACCGAAGGCAGGCACACCACTGTGAACTCTACCATTTCGGTCCTCCTGGTGGACCCGGTGCCGAGCGTCATCCAGAGGTCGATGAGTCCGGCCACGTCGACTTCGTCTCCCGAGAAGGAGGTGAGTTTCCCAGCGTAGGGCTTCAAGGAGGTCTCGGAGATGCCCAATTGCTTGAACGCGCCATAGTACATGATGTCCACGGAGGATCCCGTGTCCACCAGTACTCGCTTAACCATCTTTGAGCCCATCTGCGCGTGGACCACCAGGGGGTCGGAGTGTGGCATGTGAAGCCCCTCGGCATCATCTGACGAGAAGGACAAGCCTACGTGGGCGCGCGAGGTTTGTGCGATGCTAAATACCGAGGGTTCATGATGGCTTTCTCTCGCGTATCTCTTCTGCTCTGCCTGGCTTGACCCAGCCGGTGATGGTCCGCCCGAGATGGTATGGATGTACCCATCGGGCGCCGTTGCATGTCCCGACCGGGCCTGCTTCGCGGGCGCCTGTTGTTCGACGTTGTTGTTGTTGTTATCCTGGATCTGACTTGGGCCTCGCGGCTCGAGGTTGGCTCCCGACACGGGGTTGGCACGGCCCTTTTCATTTGGGTCATATGCGGGACCTCCCTTGCCTCGTTAACCCCGCGGTCTCCTGCCAAAGCAGTTCCAGCCTCCGCCACCGCCTCCACGGTTGTTGTTCCGGTTATTGTTGTTGTTGTTATTGTTCCGGCTATTGTTGTTGTTTCTGTTGTTGTTGTTGTTGTTGTTGGGGTTGTGTGCCTGCGTCACATACGAATCGCGCGCGGCCACCTTTGCCTTCCCCTTGGCCTCGACGACGATCTCTTTGTCAGTTCGTGGTCGCGAACTCTGGTTGGCGGCATCCTCGGCGTATACTTGGGCCGTGATCCGGGCGCACAGGCTTTCGTACGTCTCCAGATTCTTATAAAAAATGCGGTTTTTGAATTCCCCGATGCGCAGGTTGCCCATGAGGGTGTCGCGCACCGACGACTCGTCGACGTGCGCGATCTCCGCCACCGCGGTCGTGAACCTTGTGAAGAAAGCGCCTAAGGATTCGCTCTCCCCCTGCTCGATCCCGCGGAGGTCCCGCATGTTCTTCTTGCGCTTCTTGGAGCCGCTGAAGTGCGTGACAAAGGAATCACACAGTTGGGCGAACGAGGCCACGGAGCCGACCTTCTTGCTTGAGAACCATGTCAACGCGGCCTTTTCCAGGGTGGTGGGGAAAACCCTGCAGAATATCGCGTCATTGTAGGCATTGACATTCATATGGACCGTGAAGTGTTTTACGTGCTCCTCGGGGTCCGCTGAACCGTCATAAAGCCCCATTTGCGGCCTCAAGAAGCCCTTGGGCATGGGCGCGTTCCGGATCGCGTCCATGAACGGGGAGGTGATCTTGGCTTCCTCCTGATTTTAGGGCGGTGGCCTCGAATTATGCGATCGAGACCTCGGGTAGTGCATCGCACTCCCCGCTGTTTCGGACAACTCTGGCTCCTGCAGTCTTGATCGACGCGATCGAGACCGCGAGATCTGCATGGGATCTCGGGGAGGTCTCTCTGTCGACGAGCCGTTAGTGGAGGACTCGGGCTCATGCGCACGCCTAGGGACGTACACGGGGACGTACTTGGAGTGCGGCTCACCCTGGGGGGGATGGGGGACGTACGAAGGGGCGAAGCCCTGCTGGTATTGCCCATAAGCCGGGTAGGGATATGGGTTCGGGGGCGCGCCGCCCTGCTCGAGGCTTTGGAATGGGAATGGATTTTGCGGGGCGGCTTACGTCCATCCCGGAGGGACCACGAACGGGCAGCCCGGAGGTCCCGCGGCTGTCCATTGCGTAGTTTCTGGCATGTTGTCGGGGTGTTGAGGGAAGAAATTGTTTGGGCAAGCCATTTTGAGGGAATCGAAGCCAAGGTTTTGCACGAATCGAGGAACTACTTAGGATGAAGAAGTTCCCACAGACGACGCCAGTGATGAAACCCGAAATGAAAGGCTCACTAGAAGACAAGAAACGAGATTATTATATTCGAAAGTGCAAACACTTGCTTCTTTATTTATGATTTTCTTTACAGCGAGGTTTACAGGCCCACGAGGCTAACAGATTATTTGAGAATTACACCCTAGACCTCCTACGATTATCCGAGATCTCGACCTAACAATGTCCGAGATCTCCTAGTTGCTGGCTAGCTCTAAGCGTCACTTGTCGGTCCCTTTGAGCGAGGCTGAGTTGCGGAGTCTTTGATGTGAGGTAGAGCGAGATGTAAGAGACTTGCGAGGTGGTGTAGCGAGGTCTTTGATGTGAGCGGAAACTCTGTGAGACTTGAAGTCTTTTTGTGGACTTCACTTGTCTATAGCGAGGCCTTTTAACGGTGTTTCGATCACGTCGATCTTCAACGAGCAAGAAAGTTCTTGAGTTCAAGATGTTTTTCGACCCCTTTTCCATTTGAGAATCTCCTCTATTCATAGAGGATTGGGGAGTCGAGTTTTGATCGTTTGTCCGATGTGGGATGCCCGAGATCAAGGGCTCTGATTGGCCTAGAGGCGAGGCAGCCGGTGATTGGCTCGAAGAGCGGCGTTCGCTGAGTGGTCATGGTGGGCGGGCGCAAGTAGAGTCGGTTACGAGGTCGAGACCTCGCTCCGAGGTCGAGGGGGACCTCGTGGGGTAGGAATTTTGTTAAAATAAGTGGGTATGGTTGTGGGCCCCAGGATCATCCTCGGGGGTCCCTTTGACCTGGTTTGACCCTCATACCTCGGGCCCACCTCTTGCTTCGCTATTTTGAGCATCATCAGGCTTATGTATTGGGCTTACAAACGCACCACCCATCTGTTATGGGTCACGGACTTTCAAATGGTATCTGAGCAGGTCTGGTCCTGGGTCTGTTTACTGGCTTGTTTGGACTTGAGTTTAGTAGTTGATGCAACCCGCCCGTTATTTATATTGAATTGGCTATAAAGCGATTGAGATGTTATACCCGTTCATTTGTCTAAGTGTCAACTGGACAAGGGCAATTGCACTTGTGAGACAGATTGAGAATATAACCCCTACCCATATCTAAAAATTGAGATTAAACAAGCCTACTATATAAGTCATTGGATTACTTCTCTTATCGTTAATTGGTTTTAGGATAGAATTTCATTGGACTTGTGTATTGAATTTACATACGCACGACCCATCTATTATGACCCACAAACTTTCACACTTTTCTTTCCTCGTGTCCCGTTTGATATAGAATACTTGTAATAGTTTCTTCTTTCTCTAACTTTTGCCTGAATTGGTCCAACTTAAAGGCTATTATGCTGAATGTTAATTCTCCATTTTCCTACTTTATTCACCTTCTAAGACTGTACTCTATGCATATTATAAATAATAAATATGTTTTTGTTTTTATAATCAATGATAAAGTATATGTGTATTTGTCTTAATGTGTCTGAAATTCAGCGGGTTGGAGGTTGTTTATTAAGCATTTGCAGGATTTTCTTATTGTTTTCATGCTTTGCTTCGATTCAGGTGTGTGAAAATGTTTACCGAGGAAAATTCAAAAGGCTAAGGGCACTGGCCATGGAGTTAAAAGTTTTAGTTCTTATGCCTTAGTGAGAGAGCTTACTATATAGTAACAATAGGATTTCAACAACAACTCTGATGTATGTTCAAGAGTGAATCTATTATATGGTTTTGTGTCCCGCAAGGTCCATGAGCGGTTAGTGAGAGAGCTTGAGAAGAAGTTGAATGGGTAGGCAATCAAATCATTGATGGGGTTTTCTTTAATGAATTAAAATGTTTATAGTGTCAATGCTTTATATATATATATGTGTGTGTGCGCGCGCGCGCCATTTCTTTTCTGTTTAAAATTGAATAGTTGCTTCATTGAATGAATTGGAGGTTCTTGTGAACTTTGAACTGATTAATTAAAAATAAGGCTGTTTCTAATTTCAGGTGTACGTGTTGGCATGTTTCAGAAGAATCAAGGATAGTGCTCTAAAGTATCGAAGAGAACCGCAAGTTTATAGCTCAGAGTTAACGACATGTCTTGTGAGTGCAAAAATATTCTTGCAATAAATTTGATGAAGGCAATGGTTGGATCTGGATCGTTGATTGAAATCTCTTTTTAATTGTTTTGGATCTGCATACATTGACCTAGTTGGTTACCGACTGAGGCAGAATTTGAGGGTCAAAATGTATACTCCCTTGCCTCGGACAAGGCCGGGAGGGTGTCGGATAAAAAAATGATAGAAACAAGGGTATATTTTCTGGATTAAATGAGAAGGTTGCTTAAGAATTAAATTGTGAAAATGATCGTTTATAAAATTACATCGGTTTGTTCATTTACACATATGCTGATATGCCTCGATTAAATTGTGAAAATGATTAGAGTTTTTACTAGTTGTCATTGTCGTGCCTTGTACGACGACTATGACTCGATACTTTATTAGATATACTATAAAAAAGATATTAATAAATAAAAATATAATATAGATAATAATTGTGAATTGGTGATTTATATAAATTGTAAAAAAAGCATAATTCTAAATTAAAGATTTTTTATAGGAAAAATGAAAATAATGGGACATTTAATATGGATTAGCAAATAAAATTGACTTGACATGTATGTATATTATCAAAAAAAACATTACCGGGAAATTATAATTGAAAATTACAATTGTAATTGACTAGATTTGTATGTAAATTATCAAAAAATTCAAAATTGAAAATTCAAAGATTTATCATAATTGAAATTTAAAGATTTGGCAACAAAAAGATTCGATCATATCTAAATATCATAATGGGAAAAAAATATAGATTAACAAAAAAAAATGACTTGATTTGTACATAGATTGTAAAACCTTAACTCATTTTTTCTATATATTTATTATGATTCATTTTTTTTAATACTGTAACTCATATTTGAAAATTCAAAACAATGATAAGGTTGTCGAAAATATGTTAAGATTATATCTAGACATATCTATTCTAATTCTTTTTTTTCATAAAGTATGCTAATTGTTAAATTTTTGTTCAATTTATTCGTTATGTACATATGGTCATATGGATCAATAACAATTTATTATTAATTTTGTAATTTAAAAATATTATATATATGATAAGATCTCGGTCTATATTTATGTGAGTTTTTTTAGATTATATTGGAGAGTTGTTAGGATCAGGAAGATATGTTAAAATATTATTGTATAAAATACATAAAAAATATTTTTATGTCAATTTCATGGAAATTAATTTTTACGAATCAGTTTTTATTTAGCTAGAAAATAGGTTAAATGTTAATTTTATTGTTCAATATATTCGTTATGTACTTACATATATGATCATATCATATATATGGATCATTAACAATCTAATATTAATTTTGTACTTTAAAAATATTATAGGATAAGATCTCAGTATATATTTATAGAAGTTTTTTTGGTAGATTATATTGGAGAGTTGTTAGGATCATAAAGATATGGTGAAAAATATTTTTATATGTAAATTTCCCGAAATATGTAACTAAATTTCCAAAAAAAACATTATTGTAATCCAATATAAAAAAAAATAAAAATTTGTTTGAGATTTGTAGATTACGTGGCAATATGATGTGTACATAACATATGAGTGACATGGAAATTTTTTGACATGTGGACTATGACATGGAATAGTTATAAAGACGTCTAAATTATAAGAAAATGACACGTGTAAAAATCTGAGGTGGCTTAATATAAGATCGACATGTGGCGAAATCCTAGGTGGCTTAATGAGAAGGCTCTAAACCTTATTGCTTTTATATATAGTAGATTTCTCACTTTGGGCTTATGTGCTCCATGTTGGGCCTCTTCTCACTCATTGGTCATTAACATAGTTGCCTATTCAATTGCCCCTCAAATTCCTTTTTAATGTTTTTCTGGGAGGTACTTTTTAATGTTTTAAGGAGTGTGGAACGTTAGTGTTTAATGTCTCGTAACAAACCGATTACGTCATGTGTACCGCGAGGTAAATTCTGTTGCGGATCATCTTACGTCTCTTGCTTTTAGTTATCCTTTAGCCTTTCATGTATTGCTTGCCTCGCTGGAGGAGATTAATTTATTGTTGTTTGATGATGTAAGGGGCCGGACTATCCCCCGATTGATTACTACTTAGCTCATTTCCTTTTTATTAATAAAACTCCCCTAGAGGGAACGGAGAGTGTCGCCTCTCCTTCTACCAAAAAAATGTCTCATAATAAAACATGTTTTGACTGAATATGCAGCAGAGTGTTACTTAACAGAAAAGAATTAATAATGGTTTAGAGTGGGAGCCTTATTAGTTTTTTGGTCTTGCCTTTTGGCTCGCTCGGTTCGATCGGTCGGACACCGCTCTACATCCGGACCGGGTACTTCGTGGGTCCATTTTTGGGGAGACCCTCTCAATATCAGTTTTTCCATACATGCCGTGAGTGGGATTCGAACTTCGAATCTCCTGAACAACACTTAAGAGTCTAGCACCACTTTACCACTAGACCAACTGAGTATTAGTGAGAGCCTTATTAGTTAACTAGTTAAGCGAGTATAACCACTGCTACCCTCTAGTTTCTCACTAGAGAAGGTTTGAAAGTGGTTTTTAGTTTTTATTGTTGATCTATGAGTTTACTAGCTTTATACCTTTACTAATGTTGATTCTCTCGAGTCTTGAAGTACATTGATCACTCAACTTAAAACTCGCCTAAGCCCTTCACCCTCTTTTCCAACTCTGAAAAACGCACACTAACTAAAACCAAGGAAGGCTCTTCTATTTATAGTTACATACGATACGACCCATCATATCATCTCGTCTCGTAGATCTCTGCACACAAATTTCCCTCAAATTAAAGTTGTTTCACTGGTGACATACTTCCCTTAAGTGACAAAATCTCCTTTCCTGTTTTTCCTAAATTCTTAACACACACATCAAATAATGTTTGTTCCATATAAATTCAAGGAACCTAACAAGGAGTCTAAATACAAATACATTAATATCCATTAATTCCTTTGTTCTTGGCACACTATGCTAGAGTACCCGCCCTTTTCCATATAATAAGCCTAAATTTTTTGAATTTATAAGAAGGATAATGGTACTATTTTCTCTTATTAAGAATTTAGTTAGACTTCTAAAAATGTACTTATTTTATTTATAGTGAATTATTATAAAGAAATATTTTGAAACTTTTTAATACAATTATATACGTAAGTATAATATTATTATCTTAAATAAATATTTCAAAATTTTATTTAAGTAATATAATTATTTTTCTACATAAAAACTAATTTGAGGTGTTGGGATAAATAATTTTGGTGCCATATTATGCTGGCCATTTGTTAATAAGTGAAATGTTACATGAAAGACAAAAGAAAGAAAGAAAGAAAGAAAGAAAGAAAGAAAATGTAGCTTGTGTGAGGTCAAATCCTTGACCTCTAGATACTAGGCAAACACGCGTGCCAATGCGCTAGTAATGCGAAAATCGAATCATTGTTTGCTCAATTCGGTATCGAAGAAAGTTCTATCTCAATTTGATCTTGAACAAACTTGCTTTTGGTATTTATTTATGGTTTATTTTGAGATGAACATGAAAGAAAAGATAACTGACTAAAACCAACTTAAATTAAAAATATAATGGATAAGCAATCGAAAGACCAAGGATAAGACACATCAAGGTAATTCGAAAGAGGGATAGACAATCGAATCTTATGTTGATACAACTCACCACCACAAGACAATCGAAAGAAGGTTGAATCTCATAGGATATAACACACCTAAAGAGAAACAAAGAATTCATTCGGATATAACTCACTGAACATGTTTGGATATTACACACCAAACAAGAAAACCACTCCCAATTCTCTCAAGAGCTTCTCCATCACAAATTTGATCTCCAAAAATTAACGTTCCTAACAATGAGCCTAAAAGTCTTATTTAAAGGAAAAAAGCACAAATTAAACACACCATAAAACCCAAAACACAAAGGTCTTCTCTTCATTTACTTATGGGGATTTGAAGAGCAAAAGACCTTTAGAAGTTGCCACCAAAAAAGAAGAGCCAAATGACTTGAATAAAGCCCACTCCATGAGGTTGAGATCTTGATCCGTCAAAATTGAATTGCTGGAAAGAACGCTTCTTTTGGGACACATTTAGATAGAATTGGCAAAAGTGAACAACAAGAAAGTTTTAGCTTTGACTCTTAGCTTTCCAAAGAGTATTCATTGGCCTTGAACAAATCACCATATCCTTGACAAGAGCCAAAATACTGAACCACTATCTGAGGGTTCGAGGAAGAGAAAACCGCCTTGCCACTTCTCTTGAGCTTTATGATGCGGATTCCTAAATCACATCATCCTCTCCTCCTTTGAAAAAGATTCATCCTCGAATCTTCCTAGATCTACAACCTTGCAAAGATTTCTTCGACATGTAGCTCTGATATCAAATAATGTCAAAATCGGATCGTTGTTTGCTCAATTCGGTGTCGAAGAAAGATGCAACTCAATTTGATCTTGAACAAACTTGCTTTTGGTATATATTGTGGTTTATTTGGAGATGAACATGAAAGAAAAGATAACTGACTCAAACTAACTTAAATTATAAATATACAGGATAAACAATCGCAATACCAAGGATATCACACACCAAGGTAATTCGAAAGAGGCATAATCAATCAAATCTTATGTGGATACAACTCACCACAAGAGAATCGAAAGAGGGTCGAATCTCATAGGACATAACACACCTAAAGAGAAATGAAGAATTCGTTCGAATACAACTCACCGAACATGTTTGGATATTATACACCAAACAAGAAAACCACTCCTAGTTCTCTCAAGAGTTCTCCATCACAAATTTGATCTCCAAAAATTGATGTCCCTAACAATGAGCCTAGACATCTTATTTATACGGAAAAAAGAATAAATTAAACATACCATAAAACCCAAAACACGAAAGGTCTTATCTTCATTAACTTATGGGGATTTGAAGAGGAAAATACCTTTGGAAGTTGCCACAAAAAAAGAGCCAAATGACTTGAATACAACCCACTCCATGAGGTTGAGATCTTCATCCGTCAAAATTGAATTGTTGGAAATAACACTTATTTTGAGACATGTGTAAATAGAATTGGCAAAAGTGAACAACATGAAAGTTGTAGCTCTAACTCTTAGTTTTCCAACGAGTATTCATTGGCCTTGAGCGAATCACCACAACCTTCAAATGAGCCAAAATACTAAACCACTGTCTAAGGATCCGAGGGAGAGAAAACCGCCTTGCCACTTCTCTTGAGTTTTGAGATGCGGATTCCTGAATCATATCAGCTAGCCCATTCTTTGTAAAAATATGAGAGCCTTTTTATTCAAGTATAGTTTTTTCCTTCATCTTCCTCAATCATAATGGCCTCTTTGCTTCGACATGCAATTAGGTGAAAATGAATCGAATGTGATTCATTCCATTACTTTCCCCCCTCAATTTTGAGCGAATTCAAGCCTATAAAAGGGGCTCTAAAACTCTCCGAATTCTTCCAGCCATTCCTCAAATTGTGTTCGAATTCAGGTTCCTTACGAAATTGCCTTCAAAAGCCCTCTAACCCCTTCGCTTGACTATGACTAGAAGGCCCCTTGATTTCTCAATTGAAGTTGCGTCGTTGTTGCTTTAAAACCGAGTCACCCCGACTTGTTTTTTGTCTCCTCTGCTTTGTTCGACCACCTCGTTCTGCGCAGCTACTGACAATAGCAGCGACAACATGACTTTAGTCCAACACCCCCAATCTCGTGTTCAGTCGTTCCCTTAAACACCACCACAAACCTAACCCTTGCAACTTCTTTTTTCGGCTCGTTGAGCTCGACCCGACTCTAGTAGCACAAGGAGGACAACCTCATTTTCTCTCATTTTGCTCCCATTCGATATAAGTTCTATCAGTTTAATAAGAATGCAATTGTCAAAAATATTTTATAAATATGTGGCTTATATTTATTAAGTTTTATAGCTTTAAAATTATTACAATATTATTTAAAAAATTATCTAATAAATATATGAGTAACATTTATTAGAGGATATCAATTTCTATAATTCAATTTAATTAGTTTATGTAAATTCAATATTATGGAACATATTGAAACTAATTTTTTTGGATTAATAAAGTATTTGGTTGGGATTCTTAGATCACATTTATAAGATAAAAAAAATCTATCAACGAAACTCAAGAAACTGAAACAGCGGTCGTGAAAACTGAAACTTAGTGACTGGAGCTTATGCGGTGAAACCTCGGTCGCGGTTTCTGGGTTGAGCGAAAAATTTCTTCCAGCATCGGACCGCACTCACGGTGGTCGAAATGGACCCACACGCCTTGTGTGAAGGTTGACTGGAAGAAATTTGGGATTTGGTGGTGGTTTTGAGGAGATTTGGTATTTTTGTGGGTTTCTCTATATTTGGGATTCGGAAGAATTTAGGGAGAGAAAGGGTTTTCGGTCAGAGATTTGTGTTTTTGGGAAGGAATGAGAAGATATTTGGAGGTTTTGTAAGGTTTTGGGTAAAATTTTAAGATTAGAGGTTGAAGGTGTGTTAATGGAAGTTTGGGGGTGTTTGAGAATGGAGGTAGAAGAAGAAGAATGAAAGAAAGGAAGAGAAGGAAGATGTAGGGTTGGCGAAAAGAAGGGGTCCGATTCGAAAACAAATTATTTTTTCTTTTCTGATTTTTTTCTTGTTTTATATCTTCTTGGAACATTACCGCAATCGCAAATTTGAAACCGCAGCCGCGGTTTTCTAGTACCTGTACGTCTAGATTTGGGAAGAAATCGTGATGGCAATTAGTTAACCGCGGTCGCGAATTCTTCACCAGAATATTCTTTCGAACCTAGTACCTACATGTTAGCCTGAAAAGATTGAAAGGAAACTAAACGGAAAAGAAAAAAAGAAAGAAAAAGGAAATGAAAACTTACATTGGGTTCCCAAGCAGCGCCTTTGTTTAACGTCGTTGGCTTTACGTTAAAGCCTTCTTAAGTAGCCTCATGACTCGGATCAGTGAGGTCAAATTCTTCTAAGAATTCATGGCTGACTCCCTCATGGTATTTCTTAAATCTATGACCATTTATTTTAAACACCTTGTAGGAAACCCAATCATATAATTCCACAACCCCATATGGAAAAACACAGGCCATTGTGTAAAGGCGTGCGCATCTAGAATGGAGCTTCCCAGGGAAGAGTGTAAGACGAGACTAAAATATAAGTACTTTGTCTCTAGCCTTAAATATAATTCCTTTCTTAGAATGTTCTTGTCATGCCATGCGTTTGTTTTTTCCTTGTAATTCACGACATTATCATAAGAATCTAATCTCAACTCTTCTACCTCTTGTAATTGTAATTTTCTGAATGCACCATCCCTTCAATCATTAAATTGAATTTTTGAACAGTCCAATATGCCTTATGCTCAATCTCCACGGACAAATGACAACCGATAGGGAGACATCCCAATGGGAGTCTTATAGGCAGTGCGGTAGGCCCATAATGCATCTTTGGGCCTTAAGCTCTAATCCTTCTTGTTGGGAGCCATCGTGTTCTCTAAAATGGTATTGATTTCCCTATTTGATACCTTAGCTTTTCCATTGGTCTAGCAGTGGTAAGTAGTGGGAACCTTTTGAGTGATATGGTACTTCTTCAATAATGCACTCACAATTTTGTTACAAAAATGAGTGCACTTGTCAACCCTAAAACTACTTTGGAATCATCAGTCTTGTTGGCCTTCGCTTCCACCCACTTAGAAATGTAGTCCACCACAAGAAAAATATACAAGCTCCCAAAAGAATATGGAAAAGGTCCCATGAAATCTATACCCCAAACGTCAAAAATCTCGCAGAATATCATACATGATTGAGGCATTTCATGTCTTTTAGAAATATTTCCCACCCGTTGACAATGATCACAAATTTTACAAAAGGTTATACATCTCTAAAAATATGAGGCCAATAAAATCCCGCTTCTAACATTTCCTAGCAGTTTTATTAGTCCCAAAGTGACCCCCACATGAATAGGAATGACAAACATTAAGTATAGATTGTACCTCATTATCTGAGACATAACGTCGGATTACCTGATCCGTGCAATGCTTCCATGGGTAAGAATCATCTCAAACATAGAATCGGGATTCATGACGTACCTTGTCCTTTTGAGCCTTGGTTAAATTAGGTGGAACTCCCCTGATAAGAGGAAGTTAACAAGATTTTCATATCATGGCCCGAAAGAGTGAACCCCAAGTTCTAATTTCTCGAGTTCCAATTCAGCATCTCCTTCAGCACCGTAACCGCGTTCGTAGATTTCCCGATGCGGTCTCGCAGATTAGTTTTAGTGAGCGCATATCTGAGTCTGAATCATCTAATCTCTCACTTAAGGAACAACGGTCGCGTATTGTGGGTCCTGGTCGCGATTTTTGCCCAAATTCAACTCCGAAAAGCGTGTCATTCAGGAATTGCCCTTGAATTTTCTCTTGGATTTCTGGCTTCTCTACTCCCTTCTTATCTCTGATTTCTATATTGAACTTACTAAGCTAAGAATCCATCTAATCAATCTTGGCTTGGCTTCTTTCTTCATCATCAAGTAACGAAAAGTTGCATGGTCCGTATAGACTACCACATATGTCCCCAACAAGTATTGCCTAAATTTTTCCAAGGCAAACATCACTACAAGCATTTCCTTCTCTATTGTGGAGTAATTCCTTTTGGCACCATTAAAGGTCATAGAAGCATAATGAATTACATTAGAGGCTCTTGCTTCCTTTTGATCAAGAACGACCCCAACCGCATAGTCACTTGCATCACGCATGATCTTAAAATGGGCGAGACCAATCAGGGGACTGAATTATTTGCGGACTAGTGAGGCGAGTCTTCAGCTCATCAAACACCTTCTTGCACTCATCATTAAAATCATAAAGCGCTTCCTTCTTCAAAAGCTCACACAAAGGGGTTGAGATCATTGAAAAGTCTTTGATAAACATGTGATAAAAAACATGCATGGCCTAGAAAAGAACGTACTCATGAACATTAGTAGGATAAGGCAAGGATTGAATGATATCAATCTTTGCCTTATCGACCTCAATAACCTTGGATGACAAAATATGACCTAATTAAAACAATGCCTTTCTCAACCATAAAATGACACTTCTATGATTAAGAACTAAACTAGTTTCTACACATATTTGAAGGCTAGATACAATGGTTTAAGCATGCATTAAAGTCATCACCATGAATACGTTCAGGACAAATCTCCTTGTAGTGCCCATGCACACCACAGTGCCAACATGTTTTGTAGTACTCTCCTAGGTAGTATTTGGGATGAGGTGTCTAGATTCAATTCATATCCATGGTTTCTTTATTGCATACCC
This sequence comes from Fallopia convolvulus, assembly GCA_964016875.1. NCBI lineage: Eukaryota > Viridiplantae > Streptophyta > Magnoliopsida > Caryophyllales > Polygonaceae > Fallopia > Fallopia convolvulus. Next base: position 48,512,003 of record OZ024722.1, read on the forward strand.
TTGACTAATTTCCCTTGGCAATCTAAATGTAGATTTTATGCACATTGTTCCCAGTGTAATATTCTCCTTTTCCATTTATACCACTCTCTAAGACACGAATCTTCTCCTCTTAGTGAGCATTTTTCTGTTTCTCACACTGAAGTTCTAGGGCTCAACACTCATTCAAATCTCTTTCAAATAGAGGAGATTTGTCATTTTTAGGGCACTCAAGCTCATACCCGATCCCATGTCTAGCAAGAACAAACTTGGTTTAGGAAGAGGTGTTTTCTAAATTGAGGTTTTTTCACTCAGTTTTTGTAGGAACTCATACTTTTCTTCTTCCAAGTTATCCATTCCTTTCCTAAGATTATGGTAATCAACCTGAGTTAACTAAACCTTTTCAACAAGTTTCGCATAGTTGGAACAAGTCTGAAGACCAACACATTCAACAATATAGTGTTCCGATTCATCTAACTTCTTTTGCAGTTTAATGTTTTCTTTCACAAGTTTAGCCATAAGCTTAAGAAGTTTAGGTTTATCGTAATTGCAAAGAGATAGTAGAATGGATTCACTGGTTACCTCACTAAGTTGCTCCCTAGTGGATTCTCCTATGGCCATTGCGCACATGTTGGGTAATGCCCAAGGTTCAGGATCTTCATCCTTAGAGTCGTTCCAAGTGGCGATGTAAGCCTTTTTGTTGGGCTTCTGATGTGAACCCCGTTGAGGATTCACGAGCAGATCTTTACTTGGACGTGTATTAGGTCTTCAACACCGTGGTAACCGATAGATTAAGGCGAGGACGCGTAGACTTGGTTGAGAAAGAAGTGAAAGGATGAGAAGTTCGACTAGTATGACCTAGTCGTGAAGAATATGGGATGAGAAGTAGAATTGTATTTGTGACGCCTTAAAGATAGATGCGGGAACAATCCGGCAACAATTTGTTATCAAATCAAAGCGTCCAAGATTACAAGCATAGGCGTGCCTCTTATATTGAGGAGAGGCACACACGAAAACCTAGGTAAAACCCTAGTGACATGGGCGGCGCTTGGGGGAGGCATGCAAGCGGCCCATCACGCAAGCCCAAGCCCAAAAATACTCATAAAAGTAGAAACGACATAAATAGTAAGGTTCGGAATGGAAATAATACTAAAAACGGAATAAAACATAAGCGAGACCGCAACGCCCTCGGTGAAGCGCTTATGCCGGCTTTGAAGAATAGATCTTTTAAGTAGGAAAAAAACTCCTCCGGAGTCATGGATCCTTGACGAGCGTCTTGGATCAAAATTCGGACTTTTTCTTTGTAGTCGGGTGGGATGAATTTCCTCTTCATGATGAATACAATTTGGTGACACTCGGTAATGGCGGCTTTACCCTTTCGGGCCCGATCCGCTTTGAATCGGTTCCACCAGATACGAGCAACCCCCTTGAAATGAAGGGTCACCACATCGACTTTCTCGTGCGCCTCGTAATGGCAATGCTTGAGGTTGTGTTCGGTACCCTGAAACCAAGAAATGAATTCGTCACGATTGTAATTCTCGTAAAAATCCTCAAAATTTACCTTGACGTCTCGATGGGATATGTGCGCCAGACGTTCATTATCGGCGTGCTGATTGGCGCGCGGAGACGGTGAGCGATGGCGCCGGTTGCCTCGGGGAGGCCCATGACCTGGCCCGTCACCATCGTCGCTTGGCTCGTCGTCCCCATCGCGCCGAGGGCGCTGCCTGTCCTCGTGGTGTCATTCATGGCCGCGCCGATCCCCATTGCGTCGAGGTCGTTCGTGGTTGTCACGGCGTTCAAGCCGATCATACTTCGCGTGATTCTCGGGCAACTTGGGTCTCGAAATCCAATCCAAATCCCGATCTATCCACTCCTCCGAATCATGGACCGAAGGGTGGTCAAAATCCTCCTCAGAATATTCCTCGTACTCCGTCATAGAGTCCTCGGATTCCGAACGTGGAGTTGTTGGACTTTGATGACCCCGATAGTCATTGACATCAAAGTCATCTCGGCCCTTGTTTTTCTTTTTCTTAGGCTTCGGGGTGACCGCCTTTTTCTTTTTCTTTGCTTGTTGACTTCGCCACTCTTTGGATTCATAATCCTCATCGGAATGAACGTCATGAACCTCTTGTACGTCTTGGCCTTGATTAGTGGGCCGACTCTCCTTCATGGATTCCAACCTCTGGATTCCATGTTGGCTAGACGGTTCAACTATCGGGCCCTTGGCCTTTTCCTGTGTCGTAGCCCTCGGAACTGAGACGTCGTGTGGCGTTACGCTCGGATTCGAGGGCTGCGTATGGATCGTCCTGGCGGTGCTTGTTGACCCATGAACCTATAAAGGAGGGACTCCACGTTAGCAAAGAGCGCCTCCAAGGCCGCGAGGCTTGCGGCTGGCACGACGCCAGATTGCGACGCGCCGAGCGTCGGTAGAAGCGTCGGTTGGTGCACCGGTAGTGGGTTGTTCCCTCCTTGTTGTTGATTGTTGTTATTGTTATTTTGCTCCTCAGATTCCATGCTACCATCACCTATCTCGACCATAGACACGAACTAGTCAAATGTTCCAAAAACAACAAACAAAAGAAGCTTAGAGACTTTGTAAGACTCACTACCCAAGTACCCTTGATTGCACGAAAGAAGGGGCTTGAAAGGGTCGGGGATGCTTAAGGTCTCGACTTACACAAGTAAGGAACAAGCAAGACCACGAATAAGCATACAACAAAGCAAGCAAGAAAGAAAGAAAGCTAGAGGCGTCGGCTAGGGTTAGCCTTGGCCACGCAAGAGAGAGAGAAAGAAAGAATATATGAGATCTCGGCCTTTAGAGGGTAGGCGAGATTGTGTCTTAACAAAAAATAGAAGCACTAAAGATATGCAATCAAAGAAGATATGCAAATCAAATTAAAAAGATAATGCAAGATATGAGAGAGAGCGGGGCTGAATCACTTATGCGATACTTGCCTTATTTTGGCTTGTGTATCCCACGATATCTTTTAAGATCTTTTTTTCTTAAACAATTGGAAAGATATTACCTTATTTTGGCTATTATCTTCCAAAGATTTTTTTAATGAATTTCGGCAACTAACAAGATCTTGTGGATTTTATCCTCCAAGATACTTGCCCTCAATAACAACAACGAGATATGGAGAAATGGTCACCAAATCTCGCAAAACACAAAGATGCAACGACGCACACAACTCAATCGATCCAACAATGCAAGAATGAAGCAAGCAATACTCTAAAACTCAAGAAATTGAACCGAAAACAAGTGCAAGTCGTAGGGTAAAGGCGATTTTTATTTGTGTATGTCTTTGAAGTTTTTTTTTTGATGAACAAAAACGATGGATCCTAAATGAGTGAAGGTAGAGATGGCATAAGCTATATGAATTGATGGTAAAAAGAAAAATATTCGTGCAAAAACGAGTAAGAGGGTGAGAAAGACTTACGTAATCTGTCGGCTCGTATCGACATGCCTCTTTTATGTAAAATAATCATAAGAAAATCATTCATATTTAGTGTGGTGCAGTCCTTATGTGTGTAGAACAAAGCTAACTTTCATTGGCGGGAAGCTGACTGAGGTCTTCCTAGTTAACGGCAATAGAATCCGATATGTTCCTTCTTCTATTTGTTTCTTATCCTCCCATAAGATAGATGGATAAGATCCCCGTATTGTGGTATCGGTCGTACCTACCTAGCTCCTCGTTGGTCCTCTTTCTCTATTTCTATTTATATATGATAATCTATCTCAGCAGAGGAAGAAGACTTTATTATTGCTTTGATAGCAGCAAGGAGAAGGAGATCAAACAAGCCTTCAAACAAAGCTAGAGAAAGTCGTTGGCTAGCTTAGATTGAAGAAAGGATTACTTGATCTCTATATATGCAATTCTACGAGATAAGAATAAACCCCTTCGGATTGCCTATCGATAAGGGGAAGAACTGTAATCAAACAGCTAAAACAACCCGGCGCGGACATGCAGGCTGGTACCGAGGCATAGGACTCGGTACCGGGCGTGGCTGGCACGGCACTGGACGCGAGGTCATCGACACCGTGGTGCGAGGCGGCGGCGTTGAGGAGCGGAACGACTTCGATGATGGTGAGGCACTTGAAGAGGGGCTCACCGGTGGATGCGTCGTGGATTGTGTAGGCACGCGCGACGAGGGACGTCGTGGCTCAAGCAATGGCACGAGTCCGGGCTCGAGTAATGGGTCCGTCGGAGTGCATGGACAAATCTTCCTCTTCTTGGCTCGCCGTCAATGAGGGGCTCACATCAGCTTCCTATCGTCAGTGCACAGTTCTTGGTGAAGTGCCCCTTTTTGTAGCACTTGTAGCAGGTCACATCTCTGAGGTCCTCCATGGGCTTGCCATTAGAGTTGTAGTTCCTGTGTTGGCCCCCATTGTTCCTTTTTAACTTTCCCTTCATGTAGAAGGAGCATAAGGCTTTGGTAGCAAGTACGAGTTCCTCATTTTCGTCTTCCTTTGAATCATCATACTATTCCTGTACGGACTTGAGCATGTTTTCTAGCTTCAAGGCAATTCCCTTATTTGCCTTGTCCTACTCTTTGTCGTTTTTCTCTCTCTTCTCGTGGCTCATCAACTTGTCGAAGACATAATGTAGCATGAAGTTCATGTTTTCTAGATTCTCCTTGAACATTGCTCTTTCATTTGCCCAATTAGCATCCAATCCATTTAATAGTTGTTGCACCTTTATCTTGTCGGAGATCTCTTGTTTGGTGATCCCAAGTTCGGTAAGCTTAGTGCACAGTGACTCAAAGAAAAATTTGTAGCTACACAAATTCACCCATCTCTATTCAGAAGTTGATAAACTCCTCCTAGCGTTTATCTGGTGGTCCTCTTTGAATTTGGAACTTTCTTTGTGCATTTGTTGGATGGCTTTTCACATTTCCTTGACAGTCTCGAGGTTGGCCACCTTGCAAACATCTTGTTCACACATTGAGATGTTGAGATACATTTTGGCCTTAAGGTTGGCCTCCATGCACTTCCATTCATTTTGTCCTCGTTTGGACAGATCATCTTGAATGGTTGGATCTACTTCAAAGTTCCCTTTCTCGATTACATACCACGCATAAAAGTCATGAATTCTCATCCAATCCTTCATTTTGCATTGCTCATTTTTGAACCTTTTTGGTAATAAGCCTTGGTGACGTATTGTTCCATGACCGATTTGAGTCAGTTCAAACGACATTCTATATACTTGTTAGACTAGCACACAAATCTAAAACAACACTTGCTCTGATTCCAATTGTTGGATCATATGCGTTAGTTAAGAGTTGGAAATAGTAGTTGGATTGTCCAAGGCAGGGAAAATAAAGCAAAACACAAGTAAACAGAACTGAAATAAAGGGACATAATTCCTTATAGAGGAACCCCACTACAACCAACTAGTTATGTGGGTAAACCTCTACCTCCGCTTGGAGGATTTTGAATGGACCTTCTTCTTTTATCGATTGTTCCCTTAACTAAAACAAGCAAAGTTCAAACTTCTTTGTTGCTAGCAGTCTCTAAAGTCTAGAAACACTAATGAACTTTCTCAACCTAAGTACTAAGACAACAACTCAACTAAAACAAAAAACTCAAACCTTAGACCTTCGCTTTATCACTACTCAGTACCCTTGCTCATGGCAACTTGCTCTTCACCAACGCCGAGATCACACACTCGTCGTCGGGGACTTCTTAGAATTTCTTCTTCTTGCTTGCTTGGCTCCTTAGGGTTTTCTTGAGTCTTTATGAGAAGTGATTTGCAAGATGATTGTTCATAGGGTTTATGTAGGTGTGTCATGCTTGGGGCTCAATCCTTATCCTTTGGTCATATGTCTAAAATGCCCTTGTTTTGCTCTCCAAGTCTTTGTACTTTCTTCACATTTGACTCCATTTGAATTTCGTCAACTCTTGAAGCTCATCGGGCCATTGGATCAATCGGCTCAGTTTGAGGAACAGACTGCGCCTAATGCTTTAATTTGTCTAGAACAAGCTTTAGCGTTTAGCGCTGAGTTGTCTTTGTTCTCACATGGGAGTTCCCTTGAGCAGGGAACTTATGACTCTTGAGTTCCCTTGATGGGAGCATCTTCATATGACTTTGCGATTTCTGTTTGACGTAGTTTCATTGCAATACTTGGACATAGTAGCACATTAGTTCTTTAATGGTGTTTTTCATTATTAAAACTGGAGAGATCGATCATTATTCCAATATTATAGAACATGAGTTCCCAATATTATTCCACCAAAAATTAAAACAAAAATAATTTTTAAAAACAATTTTCATATCTTACACTCAAAATTATGGTCTTGAAAACCTAACATGGCTACTAAACTTGATCAAAACATAACTCCTAAAACTATAAATAAACTTGATCGAAGGAAGGACTTTTCAAGCACCGATAAGGCAAAAAAGTATTGATAATGCAAGAAATTCAAATGGGACCCTAGGTGCAGTTTTATGTCTTGTCTTTTAAAATCAAAGTTAAGTTATAGATAAATCATTTAATTTGTCTGCAGTTGCGTATTACTCCATTTACTCATTGTTGGTTATCACTAGAGAAGTTTGCATTTATAGTCTGGTTAATTCATCCAATCATATAGGCATGTGCAAATTAAAATGTAAAAAGTGTATACACAAAAGTGCAAACATGTGGATATGGATGGACTATCGAGGTAAATCAAGCACTTAATTAAAGAGGGTAGGTGGCACATGTGTAATGCATGAGTTAGAGCATATTTATTGATTGTCCAAAAAAATTTAATCATCAACTTAAAATATATATTTTTTTAAAATTATTTAATTGAAAAAAGAAAATATAAACAAAAAAAAATTCATAGTCTTCGGGCATCTATCAATATCTCTCTGAATTTTGCACTCTTCCTCAAGAACTACAAATTCAGCCACTCGCGTTAAGCTAAAAAAAAAAATTTCATAATCTTCGAATATCTAATCAAATGGTTAAGCCTCCAATAGTAATATCTAGAAGTCTCAAATTCAACTTTCACTCAACCTAAAAAAAAATTCATATATGTCGATAACTATTGTGATATATTCATGTCATTTATAACTCTAATCAATCCCTTTTAGTTTTGGAGCATTTTTAGCAGCTTGTCAGGATGATATATTTAGGCTATGGATCACATGAAAACATCTCTTGTTATAAAAAGTGTAAAAAGATTACAATCTCATCTCTTGTTATAAAATGTGTAAAAAGATTACAATCTTTTTTCTTTTGAAGAAATGAACTATTAGCTCATTACAAGGCCAACATTAGATTGCCTAAATATTATAAGACCAGTCTAAATCATCACAACGGATGATCTTTAAGAAATCAAATAATAGAGGATGATCACGGAACCAAAGGCTAAACTGAGCAACAACCAAAGGATCAAACACATATCCTGGGAAAAAAAAATTAGAAATAGCAAGCCTAAGGTGAAAAAAATTTAAACACCTTCTAGCGAGAAAATCCACCGCCAAAGTGCATTCCCTGAAACAATGAAAGAAAAGCAGACAAGGAATAAAAGTAACAAAATGAAAAATGTCATTAACAAATAACAATAGCCTGGATTTCCCAAGGAATTTTCCAAGTTCTTTAATTTTTAAAGAATTAATAAGAATTAAATTATCACCCTTAATATTTTTTTTTGATGGGAACTGAACTTCATTAAACCACAACCAAATCGTTTTCAAGGACAATATAGAAATCCATCAGAAAATAGGAATTACAAGTAACCAAGAAAGGAGCTCTATGCTTCCATTTGCTAAGCCAGTCGGCCGCCATGTTCGCTGTTCATCGATAATGCGCCCATTTGCGACAGTGTAAAAACGCACTTTGCTCCAAAGCTAGGGCCAAAACTTGACCGAAGATCGTGATTGGAATACTCCCTTGATTTGCCACTTGAACAAGTTGGATTTTAGGCTGAATACATACAAGGACCCCCAAACTTGTAACTTTTGTTCGCTCAGACACCTGTACTAAAAACCTATTATTAAACCCCCCAACTTTCTAATTTTGTTCCATTGAACCCTTTTTTGCTAACGTGATATACACGCTCAATGACTGGTTGCCACATAATCGCCACATAATTACCACATAAGCTCGTTTTTATGACTAGGTGCCACGTATTATGCTTTTAAATTTTCTTAAGGCAATAAATATTTTTCTAATTTTCTTTTCCACCTTTTTTATTACATAACTACTATTCATAACACACTTAAACTAATAATAAAACTCTAATTTTATACTCCCTCTGTATAATTCTACTTGTCTTTTAAGAGTTGGACACATATATTAAGAAATTTTTAAATTAAACAAAAATGCCCTTAATTAAATGTTTACTTTTTGCTTTGAAAATGAAAATGGAGCAAATTTAGTTAACTTTTTCATTAAATGTAAGGGTTAAAATGGGAAAGTTGGGCCCAAAATATCTAAACGGACAAGTTCTTTTGAACAAGATTTTAAGTCTAAAAAGACAAGTAGAGTTATACGGCGGGAGTATAATTTATAAATTAATCCTTCATGTAATTCTCTCCTTCTTCCCGTGCCGCCTGCTTTGTGATCCCATGCTGCCACGTCCGCTAGCTACCGCAAGCCATCGCCGACCTACCCACTACAAGCCACCACCTTGCCATCGACCTCCCAACTCTTCTCTTCTGCACAATCCTCCCCCCCCCCCTCCCTCCTCCAGCCACCGCAGATATATCCCCGCTGATCGTCACAAGCCACCGTCTACCTCCACCCTAACCTTAAATTTATCCCCAAATCGATTTCAATCCAAATCTATACAAATTCATGCAATTATAAACACTATATCATCAATTTGCCTTCTAATGTAAGTTCAATCATCCGTTTGGTTCAGATTCACATAAATTCCCCAGTGAACAAACAAAACTCTAAAACCATTTATAATCAATGGTTTAGAGTTAAATCTTTTGAATTTCAAGTTAAAAACTAATTACGGGTAGATGCTAATCTATGTATATATATAAAAGACACAAGGAATAAAGTCACCACGTTGCGCCACCTAGGATTTTCCTACGTGTCGTTTCCACATTAAGCCATCTAGGATTTCGCCACATAGGATTTTTTTATTTTGGGAATTTATATATGTTGATATTAATTTAGGATAATATATAAATAGGATAAATTATTCCAAGAGAGATTCTATCCAAAATAAAGACGGTATCTATTACATATTAGGAATTAGGATAGATCTAAAAGATATTATCTAAATTTAAAATAAATTATAGAACATTAGATATTAATATATTATATATTAAGATAGATATATTGATTTAGTTTTTTCAATTAGATTTTTATCTATTCATTTGAAAAAAAATTAAATTCGAAATTTATTTAAAATTAAAAAAATATTTTATCTATTTATGTAAAACATTTATCTTAAATAAAATTTAGATAAAATAGAACTTTCAATCTAGATAATTACTTGCCTAAATTGACTTTTGATAATAAAAAAATTGTGTTATATTTTCCTTAATTTTCTTTTTGAATGATTTATGTAAATATAAATAATTTTCTTATCATTAAAAAATTCATTCTTTATTTATATTTTTCATAGCTTCTTATTAAGTATATTTTTAATTTTTATTCAATTTTTTTAAAGAATTGAATTTGATAAAAAAAAATTAAAAAAATTAAGATTATTTTTACCTTTTTATATTTTTTGTAAAAGATTTTTAAAATTGAATGATTCTAATTCAAATAATTTTTATTTATATTTTTGCATAAATAAAATATTGTTAAGTCATCAAAATTATATTAGATCCACCTTAATAATTTTGGCCCTATTTCACGTGACAATATGACACTAATTGTAAAATTTTATATAACGTTTTCTAATAAATAAGTTTTTTATATTAAATTAAAATCATATTCATTAAATAAATTAAATATTAAATTCATGTAGTCGTGCATGACACGACGAGTAACAAACCAGGTTACTAAATTGATGTCGGTGTTTGAAAATGTCATGGAGGAACATGATAATCTATGTATATATATAAAAGACGCAAGGAATAAGGCCACCATATTGCGCCACCTAGGATTTTCCTACGTGTCGTTCCCACATTAAGCCACCTAGGATTTCGCCACATAGAATATTTTATTTTGAGAATTTATATATGTTGATATTATTTTAGGATAATATAAAGATAGGATAAATTAATCTAGGAAAGATTCTATCTAAAATAAAGATGTTTTCTAATGTTAAATCTTAAGTATTAATGTTAAATATATGATATGATAATTTATTTAACTTAAAAAATTATATCTAAAATAAAATAAACTATAAAAGCATTAAATATTTGGTAAAATATTATTGATGAATTTTATTTATAATAATTTATTTACGCTTTTTTATCACAATACAAGGTATCTCTCCATGTATGATTTTACCATGTGTCACCTATTATTTTTTGTACATGTCATTCTCACAATTTATATATATTGAAAATATTATATCTAACATAAAATAAACTATAATATTATATTAGGATAGAATCTGATTATATAATTAATTATCAATCAATTACATTATCTTTATCTATATATCTATTTCTATAAATGTTTTGTTAAATCAAATTAAGATAAAAAAATAAAAAAATAAAAAAATTACAAGATGACAAAAATTACATTTATCTATGTCTTTTTATCCATTTATGATGTAAATTTTTTTTTAAAAATAAATTTTGGTTAAAAAATATGTCTATAACTATATATTAAAGTTGTATCTTTTTGAGGCACCACATTGACTTTGGCCCAACTTTATTTTTAAAATTTCAACTTTTATTTATATTACTTTATCTTTTTTAAATAATTTTTCTCTCTATTTATTTATAACAATTGTAAAAATTGAAAATTTATTTGATTCTAAAAATAAAAAACTATCGTATGTGAGTATAATTTTTTTTATCTTTTATGTATCGTTATATTAAAATAAATATGTTGATACTTAATCCGAGTCGTAGTCGTGCATGTCACGACGGGTGTAACTAGTAATATAATTAAAGTCAAAAACTTTTAATCAACTACGTGAAATTATGATAGCACATTTGAATTGAATTAAGTAAAAACACTCTACTAATTCCATCTAAAATAATTTTAGTATGTTTTTATAAAATTTTCACTCTTCCAAAATGAATGACCGATGTGATTTGTGTATAGAAGGATCAACAAAAATTTATCTTTCATACAACTAATAATAATGTTTTTCAAAATTGTTGTGATGCTAAAAGGGAGAAATCTTTGTCGGAATTCAAAACAAGAATTTGTCTTTGACCCATTGGGCCAGCTCGGATATGGCCACCTAGGATTTTTTTATGTGCCGTTCCCACATTAAGCCACTTAGGATTTCGCCACATAGGATTTTTTATTTTGGGAATTTATATATGTTGATATTATTTTAGGATAATATAGAAATAGTATAAATTAATTTAGGAAAGATTCTATCTAAAATAAAGATGTTATCTAATGTTAAATATTATGAATTAATGTTAAATATTTGATATGATAATTTATTTAACTTAAAAAGATTATATCTAAAATAAAATAAACTATAAAAACATTAAATATTTGGTAAAATAGTATTGATGAATATTACTTATAATAATTTATTTAAGTTATTTTTTCTATCACAATATAAGCTATCTATCACGTAGGATTTTACCATGTGCCACCTAGGATTTTTCGTGCATGTCATTCTCACAATTTATATATATTGAAAAGATTCTATCTAACATAAAATAAACTATAGTATATATTAGGATAGAATATGAGTATATAATTGATTATCAGTTGATTACATTATATTTATCTATATATCTATTTCTATAAAAGTTTTCTTAAATCAAATTATGATAAAATAATAAAAAATTACAATATGATAAAAATTAAATTATCTATGTCTTTTTATCCATTTATGATGTAAAAGATTTTTTAAAAATTAAATTTTTGTTAAAAAATCTGTCTATAACTACATATTAAAGTTGTATTTTTTTTACTCACCACATTGACTTTGGCCCAACTTTATTTTTAAAATTTCAACTTTTATTTATATTACTTTATCTTTTCCAAATAAATTTTCTCTCTATTTATTTATAAAATTAAATATTCGAAATTTATTTGATTCTAAAAATAAAAAACTATCGTATGTGAGTATAATTTTTTTATTTTTTATGTATCATTATATAAAAATAAATATGCTCATACTTAATCCGAGTCGTAGTCGTGCATGGCACGACGGGTATATCTAGTTAATAAATAATTTGAATAGTCCAGAAAACACTTCGATTGAAGGCTTCTATAGTTGTAGTTGTGTAGTACAATAGTAGTATCACAAGAGACAGATAGAAGAGAGAAAGGGAGTTTAGGAAAAACGGACTAATTAATTTGAAATAAGGTAAATTTAGAGTGTATTTATTATTTTAGTAACATAACCCTTTTCTAATTTTATGTCTTCTTCTAGATCTAGATCTGGATTTTGAGCAAATCCTAAGTCCATCGTTCCGTCCTGAGTCCATCGTTCTCCCGATTTCGTGGAGAAGCAATTATTGACAGTAGCGAAAGCGGTCGAGGAGAAAATTGATGACAAAATCGCAGCCCTAGATCGATTGGATCTTGATGATATCGAGGCTCTAAGAGAGTGTCGTCTTCAGCAGTGTGAAAGAATGTTATCCCACATCGGGAATTCTGATATAACTTGCGCACCATATATACCCTTGGGTTACTCCTCCTATTGACAATTGGTTTTAGGATGGAACCCCATGGGCTTGTGTGTTGGGCCTGACGCGCTTATGCGCATGAACCGACGTGTGTACCCCCACGTCATATTGGCCCGCCAGAATTTAACATGGTATCAGAGCCTGTTCGGTCTGGGTCTCGACTCCTGGTCTATATGGGCTGGCCGGCCTAAAAGGCATGTCGTCAAGTTGCAACTGGCATATTGCGGGGCCAGGTAGTTGCACTTGAGGGGGCGTGTGAAAGAATGTTATCCCACATCGGGAATTCTGATATAACTTGCGCACCATATATACCCTTGTGTTACTCCTTCTATTGCCAATTGGTTTTAGGATGGAACCCCATGGGCTTGTGTGTTGGGCCTGACGTGCTTATGCGCATGAACCGACGTGTGTACCCCCACGTCATATTGGCCCGCCGGAATTTAACATGGTATCAGAGCTTGTTCGGTCTGGGTCTCGACTCCTGGTCTATATGGGCTGGCCGGCCTAAAAGGCATGTCGTCAAGTTGCAACTGGCATATTGCGGGGCCAGGCAGTTGCACTTGAGGGGGCGTGTGAAAGAATGTTATCCCACATCGGGAATTCTGATATAACTTGCGCACCATATATACCCTTGGGTTACTCCTCCTATTGCCAATTGATTTTAGGATGGAACCTTATGCGCATGAACCGACGTGTGTACCCCCCACGTCATATTGGTCCGCCGGAATTTAACAAGCAGATGAAGAAAATGGCGAAGAAGTGCAAGCATTGGATTTCGCTTGGCCATTGTGATTATTCTGAGATCCTGTCGGAAGAAAATGGCGAAGAAGTGCAAGCGTTGGATTTCGCTTGGCCATTGTGATTATTCTGAGATCCTGTCGGAGAAGAACTTCTTCTCCATTGTCAAAGCCAATGACCGTGTTATTTGCCACTTTTATCGCGAGAATTGGCCTTGCAAGGTACATTGTTTACTTCCACAATTTGATAGAATTCGATTTTTGATGAATTGAGCAATTTGATTGAGGGTTGCTGATGATGTTGTATTGAATATTCTGATTTTAGTTGTTCTTGTTGTTGTTACTATGCATCAATCTTATTCTCTTGAATTGATTATTTGTGTCAAGGTTTTATTAATTTGGACCTCTGTGATCACCTGGGCCATGGGTAGGTTTCATGTATGTCTACTTCTCTAAATTGTAAACTTAGTCGTGGAGAAGAATGTCGACGGTGAACAAGAATTCTCATGAGTCCATCGTTCGTCCTGATTCTCTCCGTCTCTGTTTTTGGTTCCATCTTGATTCTACAATAATTAATTTTTGTGGACTAATTTTATTGTAAACTACCAATGAAGATGGATTATTGTATAATTTTATATTATTCTTTTAATTAAAATCCATGTCAGCGATTTTTTGCAAGATAACTCACATACCACTCTAGTTATGAGCACGTACGAGATCAGCGATTTTTATTTTTTACTAGTTTTACCCGTCCTACCATGTACTACTACGATTCGATATTTTATAAATATTATAAATAAGATATTAATAAATAAATAAAAATATAATATAAACTTTAATATAAGTAATTTATTGCTCGTAGAATGTAAATAATTTTTAATCAAATATTATATTCTTCCTATTTTATTACTTTTCTTGTACGTAAATTTAGAGTTTATCAAATATTTCCATATCTATTAAATATTTTATTATCCATTTTTATTAATTTTAAAAACTTTAACTATTTATAATTAATTTTTTTATAAAATAAAATCACTATATTTCTATAAATAATTTCGTCAAAAGATATATGATAAAATATTTATATTTATTTTAAAATATTTAAATATTTTATCTTTATTTTTAAATACTTGTATAAGGAAGCTTTCAAAAAATATTTTTATATTGAATAGATATTTTTTTGATGTTAGAGATAAATTCAAATAGTTAAAAAGAATTTAATAGAAAGAAGTTATAATAATAGAAATAATTTTTTTTTAAATATGAGGGGGCTAGAATCGTTCTAGTGGCTAGAAAAGGTACAACTTTAATATATAGTTATAGATATTACCTATTTTTTTATTTTTAAACATTATAAATATTTATCATTAATTTTTTTTATTATAAAAGAAAAAATTATATCTATAAATAATTTTGTGAAAAGACATCATGCTAAAAGGTAAAAGGTATATATACTTATTTTAAAATATTTTAAATTTGTTATCTTTAATTTTACATATTTGTATAAGGAAGTTTTCAAAAGATATTGTTATACTAAATAGATATTTTTTTGATGTTAAAGATAGATTTAAATAGTTAAAGAAGAATATAAAAAGAAAAAGTTAAAATATTAGAAATAAAAATTAATTTTGTAAATATGAGGTGCGGCCAGAATCGTTTTGGTGGCTCAAAAAGTGATAGCTTTAATATATAGTTATAGATTTTTTTTTCGTTTTTTAACCTTTTTA
Organism: Fallopia convolvulus; assembly: GCA_964016875.1. Classification (NCBI taxonomy): domain Eukaryota; kingdom Viridiplantae; phylum Streptophyta; class Magnoliopsida; order Caryophyllales; family Polygonaceae; genus Fallopia; species Fallopia convolvulus. Next base: position 48,527,177 of record OZ024722.1, read on the forward strand.
TATTGTGCTCTTTTTTTAAAAAAAAGATTTATAAATCTTAAATATGGTAGTACAATTTTTATATACTCCGAGGTCATTATTATACACTAGAAGTTCATTTTTTATGTTAGGTGTTCATTTTTTCTACTCCCTCCGATCCAAAATAAATGTCGTTTTAGCTTCCGACACAAGAATTAAGAAAAGCATTAACTAAACTCAAAAAGGTAAATTTTTTCTAAATTTTACCACTCATCACATTTTTTCAACCAATGAATGAATAACATCAATTAATAAAAACACATTACAATAAGAATTCTCATAACTCACTCCTAATCAATTGCCTAGAAAACCTAAAACGACATCTAAAATGGATCAAATTTGAAGCGCTAAAACGACAATTAATTTGAATCGGAGGGAGTATAATATATGAGTTCAATTTTTATATTCTACGAGTTCATTTTTTATATATGATAAGTTCAATTTTTATTTGCTTTGATTTCATTTTTTATATAATTTGATTATCACAAATTGTGGACACTAATTGTCATCTTGACCAACCGCAAATTTATTAAATGATTTGACTGTTGCAGTGAGAAGAGCATAAAAGATACTCTTCTTACAATTTTGATTACTTTTTTTGGTAGAAAGGAAGGTTATACCTATTTATTTAATAAAGAAAAGAGCTTACATATGCTCACTCATAAAGCTATCAATCTCCATAATGGATACAAGGCCATCTGGATGATTATTAAACAAAATGAAATCTCCCATACAATTTTTCCCAAAGGCAGCCATCGAGTCAGCTGCCTGATTCTCGCTACGAGCAACATGATTGACCTTCACTTGCCAATCCGACGAGTATAGCAAGATCCTGCATTTTGTGATCAGACGTTGATGAAGGATATTAGTCAGAGCATCAGAGGCCATGTAATTGACAACTTCTAAGGCATCCACCTCAACTTCTAAGGACTCAATTTTCAGCTGTTTCGCCACCGAGAGGCCTTGAGAAAGTCCTAGCAGCTCTGCCTGCACAGCTGAATTCCCATTCATCTTGGAGACATAAGCATGAACAAATTCTCCCTTGTCATCTTTGATCAGTCCGCCAGCATAGATCCAATCCTCGCCAATCTGAAAGTCACCATCAGAGTTCAATTTTTTCCATCCATCAGTAGGCTTCATCCAATGTGTCAGAGACATATTCTTTTCAATTCCAATCTTCTTCCTCTGGTGTAGCAGATCTCTGTACTCTTTTGCACGCTCAAGCGCAAACTCATGCTTTGTAGTAGGAACCTCATCCGAAGTGTTGAAGGTGTGGTAGTTCCGCCACTTCCATATCCACCAGCAGCTGTAAGCGAAGTTAGACGGCCAACACCCCTGGCAAGACAAATTCTTGTTCAGCCAAGTCCGAAGGTCACCAGTCATGAACTCATCAAACGCCCAGTTTATCAGCAGGCCTTGCCAAACTTCTCTTGCGGCTGAGCAATCTCTCAAAACGTGAATCAGTGTCTCCGAAGCCGCCCCACAAATTGTACATCCCGGATTGCTGCACAAGTGCCTACGATGTCGAGTGGCATTGCACATGATGCTTTCGTGAGCAACAAGCCACAAAAAAAAATTCTTAACTCTCTCTGCAGCTTCAACTCTCCACACCAGCTTCCATATATCTTCATTGGCATCTCCTTCCTCAGTCCAAATAATTTCCATGAGCGATTTGATGGAAAAATTACCAGGAGAAGTACCATCCCAGAAATAGTTATCACCAATCTCTTCATTAACAACAGCCAAATTTGCGATCTTCATGAGAATGTCCACCGGGAGAAGGTGCAGGAATCGACCCTAGTCCCAATTCTGATCAATCCAATTCTCAGTAACAGTTGAGCCAAGTTCGTGCTCATCAATCACACCAGTGGCCACCTCTTCCAGCGGCTGACTAATCACCCAAGGATGAGTCCAAAAAAGAGTTTGAGTGCCACCCCCAATCGCAGACCGTAATCCCTGCAGCAGGGTTTTTTTTGCCTTGATAATTCCATTCCAAAGATTTGAAGCCCCTTGTTTTGCACCAAACATATCCCGATCATAGCGTCCATTACAGACTTACAATACTTGTTTCTGACCACCCTGGACCATAAGGATTCTGGTTCTTTAAGCAAGCGCCACCCTGCCTTAGCCATGAAGGCCGAGTTGGCCTGGCGCATGTTGTGCATCCCCATACCTCCTGCTTCTCTAGGCCATTTCATCTCGTCCCAATTCAACAAATGAACCTTCCTCTTTACATCAGTAGAACCCCAAACAAAATTCCTGGCCTTCTTCTCAACCTCGTCACACACATAACGGGGAAGTTCCGTTGTTTGCATAGTGTAGTAAGGAATTGCTGAAATAACAGATTTAGCTAATGTGACACGACCTGCCATTGATAACATTTTCGCTTTCCAGCCCGCCAATCTTGCATTAACTCTGTCGAGAATATGCTGGTATTCACCTTTCTTTGGTTTCCCTCTAGGCATGGGAGTACCTAGATACTTTCCAAATTCTTTAGTGACAGGAATACCACTCATCGTGCTAATTCTGTCAGCCAGCGCCCCATCAGTAATTCTGGAGAAACACACTCTTGATTTCTAAAAGTTAACTATTGAGGCAGAATTGAATGACTCTCATTTGTTCACAAGAGGCCTTTGAAAAATGAATGAGATCATCGACGAAAAACAAGTGAGAGAGGCTAGGGCCATTCTGCGAGAGCTAAATAGGAGTCCAAGCCATGTTAGCCACAATTTCCTCAATAATATGACCCAGTCTCTCCATACAAAGAACAAAGATATATGGCAACAACGGGTCACCTTGCCTGAATCCCCTGCTCGGTTTGAAGGCATCTCCAAATTTTCCATTCCAGAGCGTTCGCATCTTGCAAGAAGAAATGCATTCCATGATTACCTCAATCAAGTCGATTGGCAAATTCTCCTCACGCAAGGTATCATAAATAAATGCCCATCGAACACGATCATACGCTTTCTCAAGATCAATTTTGATTATCATCATGCCATCACCGTTTCTCTTCCTCATAGAATGCAACACCTCCTTCGTAATGATGATGTTGTCGGTGATTTGCCGACCTGGAAAAAAGCTCGATTGAGTGGGGGCAACCAGCCGTTGCATTACTGGCTTAATTCTTGTAACAATAGTCTTCGTAATAGTCTTGAGAGTGACATTGCAAAGACTGATCAGTCTCAACTACTGCACCGAACTCGGATTTTCTACCTTCGGAATTAGCACAATAAGTGTTTCATTAAGAGATTGCGGCATTCGTTGGCCCTGAAGCACGCTGAGTGTAGTTTTGATCACATCCTCTCTGATAATTTCTCAATTTTTCTGGAAGAGCCGTCGGGGTCGGGTGCTTTAAGTGATCCCATACTGTCAATAGCTTCTTTGATATCCTGTTCGGAGAACTCTCTACTTATCAACATAAAGTCATCATCACTTAGCGTCGGAAACTTCCCCCGGCCAACGTTGGATGATTCTTCTGCATACGAGTTCTATAGGTGATTCGATACAATGTTCTGCAAGACCTGCGGCTCCCAGATCCATTCACCATTCTCTCCTTTAAGGCCTTCAATTTTATTTTTCCGTCTCCTGACGACTGCAATAGCATGAAAGAACCGCGTGTTTCTGTCCCCATCAACCAAAGCATCCGAGCAGGCCTTTTGTTGCCAAAAGATATCGATTTGATCAAGGACGAGGTCCAGTTGGCGGCATAGCTTTCTCTCCAAGGCCAGGAGGCCTCTCGAACATCTACTACCAAGGCATTTCTAGATACCTTCAATCCTCCTCCAAAGTCTCTCTCTCCTTCGAAAAAGATTTCCAAAAACTTCTTTATTCCAAGTCTGTAAGTTCTCAGCAAGGTTCTCCAAAGCCGCAGATAGTGGTGCTCCTTTATCCCAATTTTTGGCAAGGAAATCCTAGAACTCGTGGTGCATAAGCCATGCAGATTGGAATCAAAAAGGAGTTTCAAAAGGGTTGTGCTCAACAAATCCCTTTGTATTCAATAGGAGAGGGACATGGTCGGATTGGTTCGTCGCCAAGTGTCGAATCGAGCCATTCTCAAAGTCGTTCCTCCACTCCACATTGCAGAGCCCCCTATCAAGTCTCGCATAAGATATCGTGCTAGGGTCACGCCCCCTAGCCCAAGTGAATTTTGGCCCAGAGTAGCCAAGATCGATCAGCTCCGTTTCTTCAATCCATTTGCTAAACCGAGCACACCTCCTCCTCATATTATTGGACTTCCCAGTGTGCTCATCAAATGATTTCGTTTCATTGAAATCACCCATAAGTAGCCAAGGAGACGTAGTTCTAGAACTAAATTCCTTCAAGCGATCCCACAACTCCTCTCTATCTTTAGGCTCGGGATTCGCGTACACAGCGGAGAAAAACCAAAGGGCCTCACCAGCGCGAGTAATTTGCAGGGATAAAGTCTCGGGGTGCGCATCAATTAATTCCAGTTTCACTCGATCAGTTCTCTACAGCACCCAAACACCACCACTAAATCCGACCGCCTCGGCCCGGATCACACCATCAAATCCGATCCTATCACAAACTTTATTAGAATGGTCACCGCTTATGTTCGTCTCCAAGAGCACAAGGATCGTTGGATCATGGATCCGAATAAGATCCTTCAGCGTAAGGAGAAAGTTCTTATTTCCCGCTCCTTGAGCGTTTCAAGTCATGATACGTAGTTCTGGACTAATCATAGATAACAACTGAGCAAGAGTCCGATCGGACACGAGCCAAGAAAAGAGCTTATTAAACAAACTCCGGCACCAAGCCGGAATTTTCATCATGTAGTTCATTTCCCTTGGGCACCTCAGCCTCTTGGTGTCCTTGAGAATAACCCTCCATTCTGGTGTCATTAAATTCACCCTCCCTATTTGTGGTACCCTCGAACGATGATTCAAGCTCCATTGCCTCATTGTTATTATCTGGTGGATCACTCGTGTGTTTGTCTAGGATAACTTGTGGAAGCTGTGGAATAGCCCCCAACCGTTGCCCCTTAATTATACTATTTTTCTCCCATTCACTGGACTTTCCATCTCTCGACACCAGTACAAGGCATTCGTTATTCTTTACTTTATTATTGCCCTCTGTTTTTCCTTTAGTTATTGTCTTATTTGCCCTGGGTGATCTTCTCTCCTTATTCGCTTCCTCGGAGATTCTCTCTCCATCTTCAGTTTCCTTATTTTGGTTTCCTAGGGTTTCACTGCTATGTCCTTCATCATTCTTCTTCTTTTCCCACTCTTTTTGGCCCTTATCATGTTTTGAATTTGATTTTGGCACTGATGCTTTATTAGCACTTTCCTTCTTCTTGCTATTTGTTGCGTCAATAATTTCCTTATTTTTTGCTACTGATATTCTTGTATTCGTTGTATGATCGTCCATATCTTCCAGAGAATTATCCTCTTCCACAGATAATATATCAAACCGGGATCCCATATTTTTAGCTCCGCTAATTTCGGGATTGCTTTCCTTTCCCACATATCTTGACAAATTATTCTGCCTATTCTTCGGATCGGGTTGGAACCGACCCGCGCCCGACCCAACACCACCATTGCCATGTCCGTTTGCAATAACCAGTTGGCCGAACTTCGCAACTTCATGATCGTTCGTACTGGCCGTCTTAGTATTCCATCTTCGAATTGGTTTTTTGGCTACCATCCATGGGCCGAAGCTTTCATGCATTTCCGGATGAGCATCATCGGCATTGCTTTCCTCTGAATCATGTTTCTCACCCTCATTCCTAGTTCTCTTTGGACATTGGTCTCCTACATGTCCAATTTTACCACACTCAAAACAGATCATTTTCAATCCCTCATACTGGACTTTCCAAATGCGACCATTCATATAAAATTTCGACCTTAACGGTTTCGAAATATCCAATTCGACACACAACCTAGTAAATCTTCCCCGCTCTGCAGCACTAGTTGTTTTATCTATTTTTAGAACCTTGCCCAGGTTGATGCCAATCAGGCTCAGTATTTCCGTGTCAAAGTATTCCATAGACAGGTTGGGAATTCTAATCCAAGCCGCAAGCACTCGAATGGATTCCTCCTCTGCAATAAAGTTGGGTCTCCATCGTTGTATGGCAAGATAGTTGTCTCCAATTAGCCACGGTCCATCAATCATAACGTGGTGGAGGTCTTCCTTCTTGTTGAATTTGATGACATAAAAGTCGTTTCCAATATCAATCATTACAAAGTCCCCCTTTAGTTTCCATTTCAGGATCAAGCTTCTGCGAAGGTACATGTAACCAACCATTTTATCATGAACCTTTACGATAATGGCATCCTTCCATGGCTTCCTAATTCGTCTCTTATCTTCTGATGTCAGCAGTATAACCGGGCATTCTGAGTCTTGTTCGAGTGGTGCAATATCATCAAAGATGTCCTCATCCTCATCCATGTCATCCTAGAACGGGTTGTTATATTGGCGCACTTCCTCATCCCTGCTGGTGCCAGACACCATTTCTTTGAAAGATTTGCCTCCTGTAGTCCCAGTCACAGCATTGGGGTCATTTCCGGCCTATTGTTTTTCCTAGAGAGATGGAATTGTCTTCAATGTGCTGATCATTGATTCCTTCTGCATTTACATCTTCTTCCTGTCGTCTAAATTTTTTGTTAGACCTTCGGAAAAGATCATCTTCTTCGCTGGCAGACTTCCTATTCACTTCCATAAGGAGTTTTAGACGAGATTTAGATTTGGTCTTTTTGTTTTCATTGGTTTAGTGGGCAAAACTCGCAAATGGTATGCGCCCACTAGTAAGGGATAAATGTCTCACAATTTTGATTACTTTGTGTGCAGGTTTAGAAATGGTATGTGATTAAATCATGTTGAATACTGGAGGTTGAAATGCTGTAATATGTAAGTAAATTGTTTTACCCTATTAATGTTGTAACAAAATATATAATCTGAAAGTAAGTGGGTGCTTGCCTTCTTCAGAAAGTTGTGCATTGAATGATGATGAAGAATCTTGTAAGGATAAATATCTACTCCGTATCATGCTTTCTTATGTGTTCTCTGGAATTTGGATTATAACGTATCTGAGTTTGTGCAATGGCTCAGAATTTAACATGGATTTAAAGTTGGGCTATAATACTGTCCATTTGTTATCAGAATTCCGGTCCGATTCTATGATTCTAACGATCCTACGATTCATAACACATGAAATGATCTACGATCCTAAGTAGTATCTTATTAGAGTAGGATCTTAAATGATTTAGAATAGAATCTCGACGCGATCCCGATTTTACATACGCTTTTTAACGTTGTATAAACGATTCTAACAATCCTATAAATAATTCTTACAATCTTATAAAATGACAATTATGATTTATGACTATATATTATTAATAATTTCAAGTTCAACGTCTCATTTGCATTTCCATTAAAATAGTTGACTAATCCATCCTGCAACATTTTTAATAATTAAATTAATAATATTTATCATTTTCTTACTTTATATATAATAAAATATACAATATATTAGGTTATTCTTGCATACTTTTAAATATAATGTAGGATCTTATGATTCAATGATCCGATCTTACGATCCGATCCAAAAGACTCTCAACGATCAGACCTAAGATCCCGATCTTGATAACCTTGATACTATGTGCAGGCAAAGGTCTCATGATGGCGGGGAAAGTGCGCTTTGAATTTTAGAAACTTGTTGACAACTATGTAAGATGATTAAAGACTGTGCTTAATGTTCTAACTGCTCCAGAATGTTGCCTATTACTGATCCTCTATATTTTTTATGTTTAGCATGCTCGTATCTTCCAGCCATCCCTTGTCCATCAAAATCCAAGGGGCTTTACACAATTGAGGTTTGTACATACTAAATTCTACTACGTATCATTTTCACTACATACACATTTTTCATAAATACACAAATGACAAATCTATTTTGGTTGTCTGGGCTTCTTGATACTGTCAGAAGTATGCTTCCGCTTAAAGGTCCTATAGGAGCTCTCTATCGAATCTACATTTTTCCTACACAGATTGAAAGGCAAAGCTGCAAGAGACCGCTTCATTCATTGTAAAGTGTCAAGTAACCGCTTCATTAAGTTGGGAACCGGTTAATTATTTAATTTTGGGATTGGACATCAAAAACATTTATATTGGATTTGCCAAGAAACCACTTCGTTAGTTGGGAAGTGCCGATTGAGCCACTTCATTAAGATGGCACATTAATTCTAACTTATAGAACAAAACCTAGTGCATTATTTCGTCGACTATATGTAACCCAGCCAATGCATAATTCAATCACCTACAGGCCAATGCATAATTAAATGTAACAAGTTAGGGCGACTCTGGGTGAGTCAATTTAATTTATAAAAATAGGCTGTAAAATCACCTAATTAGGCAAATTAATACAGATAAACCCAAAAATGATTGCAACAAAGTCTAGCTAATGTCGTTTTCCGCATCTTTCAAATTAATTGTTTATCAATCACCAATTTATTTAACGAGATGAGATGAGGCGTTAGATTTTCTTAAATATTTGTCAAGGAATTTGGGTTTGACTCTTCTTAATGACATTTATTCAGTGGCGGATCCAGAGATTTCTGGCAGAGAGACCACAAGATAAAAATGGCAATGGCTTCAACTGGACAATGGGTATAAAAAATCTTCAAATTTAAAATTTGTACAAATGGTGTATTAATTAAAATTTTCATAATAGTAATTGTAGGATCGTAGATTCAAGTTAGTTCAGACAAGCGGGAACTGTTCCAGTGACAGTTCCCTTAAGCAACGGAAAATTAAAAGCAATTACAGAATGTAAATGACGAAGTAACAACAGACATGATTCCTTATAGAGGAACCCCACTTCGACCAACAAGTTGAATGGGTAAACCTCTACCTCCCTTGGAAAGATTTTGAATCAAAACTTTATATAAATGATGGTTCCTTAGTTATAAGATGTAGATTTGAACTTCTCTATTGCTAGCAATCAACAAATTCCAACAATAGTAACGAATCTATCTATCTAGTTTCTAAGAACGCTACAACGATTCAAGTAAAGCAATCAAACCTTGCAACTTCCTGGCGCAATTCCCTTTAGCATCGGAACCGCCTCCTACGATGACATCAAGTTCACTCACTTGCCATCGTCGAGCTCTGGACCTTCTTCTTCTTGGATTCTTCCTTGTTGCTCTAAATCACTCTTAGTCTCTAGTTGCTTTCAAGTTAGTACTGTTCATGCGGTGAGTGATCCTGTTACCCTAGCTTTATCGCTTTCTTCTTATAGTGATGGATCTTTGCAAATTACTCTTTTGACTTTTTTTCACTTGGGACACAAGGCGTAATTCTTAATGACCAGTGTACCCTAGAGAGCTATTTCCTCTGTAAGACGCTTTTGCCCTTTTTCATTTGTCGCCCAAGTTTATTCCGCAAAGATCATTTTTTTTTCTTCTGATATGCCATGCATGCAGGAACCAATTCCAATGTGTTATGCATTGTTTCCCTCGTAGTTCCTGTATGACTTTCTATTTCCTGAAACACTTGGATGAAAGTTTAATTCCTAATGACGTTTGTTATCATAAAAAATAATGGATAGAATCATTGTTCCAGTGTTAGTTCCTAACACCGATCCAATAATTTCCCCCTTTTTGATGCGGACAAACCCATATAAACATTTTTAATGCAAAAACAAGTGATGTGGTTCTGAAAGGACAATTTAGGCATAAGACATAACAACATGATACTAGCTTGTAGATACTTAGTTCCCCCTGAGGTGGAAACACAGTTTTATTTTTCAGGATTTTTAGAGGACAATTCCCCCTTAGCAAATGAATTATTTGTGTTCTCTTAAACAATGCATCACTGCATATTTCCATTTTCCCCTCTTTTGACATTATCGAAAATAAATGAACACGAGGCATAGAAACAAAAGCATATCACTAGCATTTAAAAATAAGATCAATTGCATTCATAGAAATGTATCACACAAGCATGGGAAACATAATACATAAACATGAAAAACAGGAAAGGACAAATAGGCAAGGGATCATTGTGGTGACTTGTTCAAGGATTCAAAGAAGAGGGAAGCTTCTGCTGAATGTCAAGGAGGAAATCCAAGATCCCCTCGTTGATGGTGCAGATCTTCGATTGAGAGCCTGAAGAACATCAATGCTTTCCTTCTCTTCTAGGAACAAGTGTTGCTCCGGTTCCTCTTCTTTCACTTCTTGAGAGTGCTTCATCCTCTAGATGTTGGACATGTCCATCTCTTGTCCAAGTTCCTCTTCTTATTGTTAGGGATGATAGACGTCATTCTTCAACATTATTTCCGTGACCAGAGCCATGTTGGGAAGACCATGGGTGGTCTTGGCAACACTTGCACATGTGGCCGATGATGATCCTGGGTAGATTGATCTTTTCCTTCCTTAGGAACAAATCGAGGAGAATTGCATCGTTGGTGTTCAGTGAGGTTCTCTTCTCTTGTATTGGAATCACCACCCTAGTGATATATTGGTGTGCCATCTTTCTAGTTGACTCAGTCAATGAGTCGTGAGTTCCTTCCCTTGAGCTGGAACGTGTCCCAAAAGCCTCTTAAGAATCACCTCTCTTCCATTTGTGTCTTGCCATGTGTTGAGAGGGTTTCTTGACAACAAATAAATTTATAATCAAGACCCGCTGAGTACAGGGGAGTCAGGTTTGTCCACGGGAGAAAGTCATGTATCAAGTTTTGTTACTTATAGCGCAAGTAATCAATCAAAAGCAAGGGTTTTTATCAAAGGAAAGAGATTTCTAAGGTTAAAGGTGTCACCACAACAATAATCATGCATACAAACGCTTATGAAACATAAAGATCATGCCTTTATCACATAAAGTCGTCAACTAAGCAAGTAAATCAATCAACTTTCGTCCTATCAATAAACTTACTATCTATCTCTTCTACTTCAACTAGGATTGATACTTTCATTTCAAAACCCTAAGTTGACTATTCTGATTCAAGGTTTCTGCTTTCGCTTCAACTGTGAATGAGAAATTCCCTTCAAATTTCGTTTCAAGGAGTAAGAACAAGAGAATATAATCATGTAATAAAGACAATCAAATCATGATCACAAATAAGTATGCACAACCATTGTTGGGTTTAACCCCAACCTTAGAGAGAAGACTACTCACTAATCATGATTAAAAACAAAGCAATTAAATTAATGAAAGGAAAACTTCCAAAATCGAATTCAAAGCAAACTTGTCTTCCAAGCAATCCTCAAAACTCGTCCTCTCTCTACTCCTCACGCCCCTCCTCTCTCTCTAACTTGCTCTCCAAGGCAATTGATCGCGTGTCTCCAAAACAAAGGCTAGGACAAGAGTATTTATAGAGAAACTAATCTATCTAAAACTATCTATAAGGAAATGAATCTTCTAATAAGATATATTCCTTAAAACTATCTAATAACATAAAAGGAAAAGGATAAAAGATCTTTTAAATGCGTCGACTCTGATCGTCTATCGACACGGAGGCCCTCGGTACCGACCCTTACAGGGTCGGTAGCACTCTGCTGAATTCTTCACTTTTCTTCTTTTGCTGAACACCTCTTTACCGACCATATGCACCTCGGTATCGACCCATGCAGCCTCATTATCAACCCCCTTAGCACTGCAAACAGCTTTGTAATTGAGAGTAAAACTTCAGTAGCGGGTTCGTTACACCTCGGTTTGACTCAATTCTTTTTCCTATATCTTTGTAACAAGTTTCTCTACTTCTTCCTTAGATTGAACTTGATCCTTCACATCTTTAGGGACTTCATTCTTTAAGCTTTTCCTCGGCTTTGCTCCTTTCCTCAAAAGTGCTCTCCTTTGGTTTTTCCTTGGTTTTCGCTCTTCTCTTCAAATATGCTCCAAACAACTCCAAAACCTATAAAAACACCACCAAAGCTTATGTAGACTCTATATCTTAAGAAAATATGAAAACCTACACAAACGACTCAAAATAAAACATAAAAGTAAAGAAAAAGACTCAAACACACAAAAACACACCATAAAAACATGACTAAAAAGGCGGATATCACCATGGTTTTAGAGGGAGAGTGTGAAAACCTTAAACTAAAACTTGGAGAATCTTGCAAATAAGGGCGAAGGTGAAAGTGAATTCATCTTCATCAAAGGTGCAACACACCACTAGGTTTGCTACAACCTATAGTTCCCTTAGTAAGCTCGAACCTGGAGTAGAAGATCTTGATTTGAGAGGGATCGAATTTGGTAGGATCTGAGCAGAGATTGTCCCATTAATTGTTGAAAGATTATGAGCTCTTGTAGTTCCTTGAAGTTTTTCACTTCCATGAACTCTTTGGTGACTACCAGAGGAACTATCGGCTTCCTCTCACCGTCAACAATTGTTCCATTCTTTTTAGAATCCTTCTTAGCCTTTTTGGTTCCTTCTGTTGAGCTTCTTGTTGTAGGACAGCTGGAACCTGGCTATTTATATTCCAGCTGCAATGGTGGTTCCTTGTACTCCTGAACTACAATTCCATCTTTCATTTCCTCATCATTTTCATCGACATTGATGATGGAGGTAGGGAAGAATGGATCTATCTCTTCATCATACTCATTGATGATCTGATGGTGTTTCCTCTTTGTGGATCTTGGCTTTTTGGGGGGTTTTAAGAGAGGAGATTGTGAGGGTGTTTCTTTGGAGGGAGTTTTTGAGGGAGTTTCCTTGCTAGATGGGAACTCTTCTTCCTCGAATTATGCTAGACACGCATCAAGAATTGGAAGAGTGGAGTCTTTCATTTGAGGAGCAGAAAAGGTTGAAGTTTGATTTTGAGGAGGAGTAGAGTGAGATGTGTTTTGTGGTTCCTTGGGTTGTGAGTGTTAAGTTTGAGATTTTTTGTTTGGATATTGAGAAGTTGAGGGATCGAGTTGAGAACTTTTAGGGTTTAAGTTTTCAACGATCTAAGTGTGGTCCTTTTGAGAAGACGAGGAACCATCTTCAAGAAGAGGAAGATTGGGACAACTTTCAGCTATAGTGGTGCAAGCACCATCTATGTTCACAGTGAGAGTGATGTTCCCAGAAGGATAGGTGGTCAGGATTGGAATTTCAAATTGTGGTGGAGGAGTTTGGAGAACAAGGAGGGGTAAGAGGAGGTTGACCATCTCTCGTCCTTAAGATTGAAAAGAGGCGATACTTGACATCATGAATATATTCGGGTTGATGATGTTCAGTGTCAAGATCATTGAGGAGCATTTTTTGTAAGTAATCTGGATATTTTTGAAGAAGATGTTCGATAATGGGATTTGGGTGGAGTTTAGAATAGGTGTAAGTAGTGATTGGTTGTGTTTGGTTGGCCATTTTTTGAATTGGGAGCAAGAATTTTGGAGGAACAAAGGGTTTTATGATATCCACCTTTTCAGTCGTGTTTTTGTGTCTTTGAGTCTTTTTCTTTAGTTTTGTGTTTTGTTTTGAGTCGTTTGTGTAGTTTTTCGTATTTGCTTAAGATATGGAGTCTACATAAGATTTGGTGGTGTTTTTATAGGTTTTGGAACTGTTTTGGAGCATATTTTGAAGAAAGGAGGAAAGAACTTAAAGATAACACTCAAGAGAGACATTAAAGATCAATTTCAAGACATGAGAGGAGTCTAGAGACCCGTTACCGAGCTTAAAATAAAGAATCAAGGCGAAAAGAAGGTTAACGATCCCTCTACCGAAGCAAGATGTACGATAACAAGCCAGTTTTGAAGTTGCAAGGGGTCGATACCGAGGTGTGCTAGGTCGGTAACGAGGCTTGCAGGAAAGTGAAAAAGTGAAGAATTCAGCAAGAGTACTACCGACTCTGACGGGGTCGGTATCGAGGGTCCCGTGTCAGTAGCAAAGACAGAGTCGGCGCATTTAATGCACTTTTATCCTATATCTTTTATGTCTTTAGATAGTTTTAAGGGATATATCTTTTAGAGATTTATTTCCTTATAGATAGCTTTAGTTTCTCTATATAAACCCTTGTCTAGCCTTAGTTTTCTTATCCTGCAAGTTAGATAGAGAAAGAGAGAGGAGAGAGAAACGAGAATTGGTATTGCTTGGAAGACAAGTTTGCTTTGAATTCAGTTTTGTAAGTTTTCCTTTCTTTAATTAATATGTTCTTCTTAATTATGATTTGTGAGTAATCTTCTCTCTCTAAGTTTGGGGTTAACCCAACAATGGTTGTGCATGCTTGTTTGTGATCATGATTTAATTGTCTTTATTGCATGATTCTATTCTCTTGTTCTTAATCCTTGAAACGAAAGTTGAAAGGGAATTTCTCATTCATAGTTGAAACGAAAGTGAAAACCTTGAATCAGAATAGTCAATTTACGGTTTTGAAGTGAAAGCGGATCAATCCTAGTTGAAGTAGAAGAGATAGACAGTAAAGTTTATTGATTGAACAAAAGTTAGTTGATTTACTTGCTTAGTTGACGAAATTTGACAACTTTATGAGATAAAGGCATGATCTTTTTGTTTCACTAAACGTTTATATGCATAATTGTAGTTGTGGAGACGCCTTAACCTTAGAAATCTCTCTCCTTTGATAAAAACCTCTGCTTTTGATTGATTACTTGCACTCTAAGTAATAAAACTTGACATAGACTTTCTCCCACGGACGAACACGACTCCCCTGCACTCAGCGGGGTCTTGACTACAAATTTATTTGTTGTCAGTAAAAACCCTTTCAACAAATTGGCGTCGTTGTCGGGGAGATTTCAATGCTGCCAAGTTTTGTTCTTTTTGCGTTTTTCGGAACTTTGTCGAGTCGGTAACGACCCCCTATGGTCGGTACCAACAAATTGGCTGTCGGCAAACCCAATTTTTCTTTTTTCTTCTGTTTGTTTTAAGGATCATTTTCGAGTCGGTAACGACCCTACCCAGGTCGGTACCGACTCTGAATAAACTCAGTTTTTTGCTTTTTAGTTTTTGTTTACGGGATCATTGCAGGCTCGTTACCGACCCTCTAGGCCTTGGTACCGACCCTCCTCTGAGAACTCGTTTTGCTTTTGATCTTGTTTTCTTTGTTTCTGTCTCTGTTTACAGTGCATGCTAGCTGAAGGACGTCGAGTTGTCTCCAATCCAGTAGTAGACTCTGAACCTGAGCGATCCTTCCACCGCTGATTAAGAGAACGCAAAGCAATGGCTACACCTGAAGAGATGGCACAACAGATGGCCGACCTCCGACAATAAATGGAGCGGCTCCAGGATGACAGAGATCGTGAGCGAGAGCACACTGCCCGTCTACAAGAGCAGTTGGATGCCTTTCCTAAGAACGCCAAACAGTACATGCACCCAGAACTGAGGGTGCCAGAATTTGCAATAGTTCTCCTAAAAATAGAGAAAGCTTTTGAGATCAACTCTCAATTAATATCTTTGATTAAAAGATCTCAATTTGAAGGGAAACTAACTAACTGTCCAATAGAACATATTAAAATTTTACTGATTTGTGTGACACCATAATTGTTGACGGTATCTCTCTTGAATATGTTCTATTGAAAGCTTTCAAGTGGTCTCTTTCGGAAAAGGCCCTGAGCTGGTTAGAGAGCCTACCTCCTAGGTCGATTAGGACATGGAAGGCTTTGCATGACTTGTTCTTGACAAAGTTCTTCCCACCTGCCAAAACTACGGAGCTAAGGAAGCGCATCACCTCATACCACCAGTTGCCTAATGAGACATTAGTAGAGACTTGGGAGAGATTCAAGGAGATGCTTAGACAGTGCCCTACTCATGGGCAACCACAATATGTGCTCCAAGAAATCTTCTTCCAAGGGATCAATGTTGAAACGAAGAACCGCATCAACCTGCACACTGTTTGCGGTTTCATAGAGATGGATCCCAATGAGGCGTGGGCATTGCTTGACAAGTTGACCAACTACGATGCAATGTATGGAGTGCAACAAGCCCAGCAACCTCAAAGACGGCTCTATACACCAAACAAGGATGAGGTCGACCCTGAAGTAAAGCACCAATTCTTGCAAGACGAGATCAACCGCCTGAAGAAGCAGGTAAGTTATCTTAAATCATCTCCTTCTTGTCAAGAATGTGAGTCTCAAGCCCATGCTACTTCTGTCTGCACTAACTTGCAACAAGTCCGTGCTGCTGAGGCATTTGAAGAAGCTAACTACATGAGGGGTCCATATAGGAACCAAGGTAATACTCTTTATGCAGGGAGGAATAACAATCAGCCCACCTAGGGCAACTATGGCCAAGGGAGCCAACCTCCTCAGCAAGACCAAAGGGCTCCGCCTTACAGACCACCGGGATATCAAGAGCCACCTTCATGGGTACAAGGGCTACAAGAGGGTATTAATAGGGTCCACAACAAGATTGATGGAGTCCGTTCTGACCTAAAAGGTGTACAGGTACAATTGGGAGAGATCAAAACATGGAGAAAAAGTGTAAACTCCCAACTCGGCCAACTAGCTGCCCAGATTCCAAGACCTCAAAGGCAACTTCTGGGCCGTCCTGAGGAAAACCCGAGAGGACAAATAGCAGTTGTACACCTAAGAAGCGGAAAGACACTACCGGACCGTGCTAAGGCCAAGGAGAAAGAGCCTGGAAATGATGAAGATGCTCCAATTCGGATCGAAAACGGACCCACCAAGGTCGATAACGAGTCTCAAACACTCGGTACCGATCACACCCAGGTCGTTAACGACCCCAACCTAGGCAAGTCTTCGCCACCGGACCCCTCTCTTAGTTCTAGGATCGGTAGCGACCCTCTGGGCCTCGATACCGATCCTTCTACAACATCAGTCGACCCTCTTGTCGATTCGGTAGAGCCTCGATCCGGGCCTCTTTTTACTCCAAGTCTGTCAAAAACTCTTCCTTTCCCGACCAAGAAAGCTAACGATGTCACGGAAGGAAAGTTTAGACGTTTTGTTAAGATTCTTCAAGGGTTAAATATTTCTATTCCATTTACTGAAGCCCTTAATGAAATGCCTACTTACACTAAATTTTTCAAAGAGATTTTGAGCAAGAAAAGATCAATTTCTGAGCTAACTGATGAAGTCCGATTCATAACGCTCCTTGAAAAGCTCGGCGATCCTGGTTAGTTTGCAATTACAATTGGTATTGGGACTCACCGTTTAAAAGCACTTTGTGATTTAGGATCCAGTGCCAGCCTATTGCCATTATCTATTTGGTCCAAGGCCAATATGGAACCGCTGGAACCCATTAATGTGAATCTACACATGGCAGACGAATCTTGTGTCAAGTGAACTGGAGTCGTTGACGGTGTCCCTATCCAAGTTGGAAAATTCTTTGTCCCAAACGACTTAATTGTTCTAGACATGCCAGAAGACCCTGTGGTGCCAATCATTCTTGGAAGACCATTCTTAGCCACCGTAGGGGCACGAGTTGATGTTAGAAAAGTACTTCTCACATATGATATAGGAGAAGAAAAATTCGAGTTTCACTTCAATCCAGACATGAACGAGGTTGCTAGTTGCAGTACTAAGGAGTCTACCGACCCGCCATGGCTCGGTATCGACCAATCCTTGAGTACAAGCACGAAGAAATACAAGGACAACCCGACTACCGAGAAGCCTACCGACCCACCTTGGGACGGTAACAACCCCTTCATAACGAAGAACGCTGCTGGTGGCGAATTCATGTACGATATTGAGGCCATCCCTTACCCAGATAGGTCATTAACGACCCAAACTGCCTCGATAACAAGCCATTCTCTGAACAATCCAGGTGAGTTTTCTTGTTCTGATTCAATCAATTATGCTCATGATCCATTTTCTCATCCTTCTTTTACAAATACTACTAAGCATACTGTGAAGGAGTCGAAACCCCCTTGGTTTTCGGATTTTTCTAACCCTTATGTAGGAATTCCAAGCATATTGATTAATGATAGAAGACCAAATGTCTTGGAGAGAAGCTTTGAAGCTTTTCCATCTAATATGGGGTTTCTCTTGAACCCGAAAAAGCTGGATGGAAGCCACCCTTATCCGCCAAGGTAAGTTCGTCGGGCTAACGACGTTAAAAATAGCGCTTACAAGAGGCAACCCACTTTTAGTTTTTGCTTTCTTAGATCTTTTTGCTAGCTTTCTTTTGACTTGTTTTTAGGTTAGATTAGTATAGTAGGGATAGATGTTTTTATAAAGTGACTCAGGCAAAACGAAGAAGAAGAAGTGCTAATCCAAAGAGCAACAATGAAGAAATCAGTGGAAAAACCGCAAGCTCGGTAACGACCCCCTCAGGTCGGTACCGACCCTTACAGAGATAACCGAGACAAATCAAAACTCCTCGATGATCAATGGTTTCAACTAGCTTCAGTTTTATTTTGTGAGTTCCCTTTTCTTTTCCCTCTATTTTTCTGTTTTTAAACAGTGAGGACACTGTTTGGTTTAAGTATGGGGTATAGGGAAAAGGAAACTCAGTTTTGCGTCTTTGTTTGTGTTTTTAGGATTGATAATATTCCACTTAGATGTCCTATGATAGTGATTACTTGCTTGATCATGTAATTCCTTTAGCATGTTTGGAGAGCTTTGCTTGAATCATGTTGAAGATGTTTTTATGTGGATATTTAGCATGTGATGAAATTGAGCACATATGATCTTAGGTAGAAGTGACTTAAATCCAACAAAAAAATTGCTACCTAGTGAGTTTTTTTTTGGCCTTATAGGGAGAACATCAAAAAAATCCCTATTCTTTTCTTGTGTGATTTACTCTCCTTATGCATATTATCTCTTGTCATTTATACGGTTATCTATTTCTTGAGACCTTTATGAGATATTAGTTCATTGCATGTGAAATCATATGATTGAGAACATATTTGTTTTAACCCACTTTTTATCTTTTCTTTTTACCTACCTTATCATTATCCTCTTTTTGAAGTCAATTTGAGCCTTAAAGCCTTTTATTTATAGCTCCACAAAATTGTTTCCTAACCGATATAGGCTTCACTCTATCTAGGGATCAGGACTTAATGTTGGTTATAATTTTTGCTGAGTGAGATGTAGTGGTTCAAGTACGGGTAATATGGGTTGGGAAAAGTGTAGATCTTGCAGTTTATCATGTAAAAGGAGTTTGGTTCTCTGAATGCACTTACAAAAGAAGTGGAAAGTAAGTAAAGAGGAAGAAAGAACGAGAAAAATCAGAACTTGTTACCGACCCTAGTAGGCTCGGTACCGACCTTCCCAGCAAAAAAAAACAGTGAAAAATCAGAAGGAAGAAAGGAAAAAGAGTAGTAGTGAATAATGTGCATGAGCCAATTCTTCCTTGTTATTTTTGAGCAAGATTAAGATGGGACATTGAAGGGGTTAAAGAAAAGAGAGTGTGCATAATGTTGAGTGAGTTTGGTATGTTCTTTTGAGAGTTTTGGTGAAGTGAAAGGTTTAGGAGTCTATATTCCCGGATTTTTAGCACCACATGCCAAATTATTTCCACGCCTATTTGTTATTACCAAGC
Source organism: Fallopia convolvulus (assembly GCA_964016875.1). NCBI lineage: Eukaryota > Viridiplantae > Streptophyta > Magnoliopsida > Caryophyllales > Polygonaceae > Fallopia > Fallopia convolvulus. The sequence continues at coordinate 48,546,582 of OZ024722.1, forward strand.
CTCATTACAACCCGGGCGAATAGAAGCTTCTATGAAGTTTTTCATTGAGCCTAAGTTCTCCTGATGAGTTTTACGTGTTTTGACATCTCTGATGGAGAGTTTGGTGATATAAGTAACAATGACTATGTTGATTTTTTTTATATTGGATTGAGTTGAGAGTTATTATTCTAAGCCTAAACACTTTAGAGTTGAAAGAAAGACATTACCCTTGTGAGGTTGGATTTTTAGTTGCTTTTGCTTGAGGTTGCTCATATATGTGTGATGACGTTAGATTCACTTGTCTATCTATTTCTACTTGTGTTTTGATGTTGCTTTTTTATAAGGCAATTGACTTGAAGAATGTGTTGATGGTTTTGGTTGATATCTTTTTGATTGCTTGAGGACAAGCAAGTCAAGTATGGGGTATTTTGATATCCACCTTTTTAGTCGTGTTTTTAGGGTGTGTTTTTGTGTCTTTGAGTCTTTTTCTCTGGTTTTGTGTTTTGTTTTGAGTCGTTTGTGTAGGTTTTCGTATTTGCTTAAGATATGGAGTCTACATAAGCTTTAGTGGTGTTTTTATAGGTTTTGGAGTTGTTTTGGAGCATATTTTGAAGAAAGGAGGAAAGCACTTAAACATAGCACTGAAGAGAGATATTAAAGATCAAGTTCAATAAATGAGGGAGCCTAGAGACCCGTTACCGAGCTTAGGATGAAGAATCAAGGCGAAAAGAAGGTTAACGATCCCTCTACCGAAGAAAGATGTATGATAATGATATGCTTACTTTAGTATAGGTTAACTCTTGTATTTTAGGCATAATTTGAGTGTGTTTAGGTTAGATTTGAGCATAATTGTCATATGAAGACCGAAGACACGATTTGAAGAATTGCAAGAGTTTTGAAGACAAGTGTTGATTTGGAGTTGTTTCGACATCACTTTCTTGTAACGCTTATTCCGGGAGCTACGGTGATCGGATGAAACTGAATTTGGTATCATTGGAAAGCTAACTCGAAGAGCTACAATTCATCTTTTTACGGCGAGTTCAAATTCCAACTCTAAGTGGGTCAAACCCACCTCCGAAGTTGACACCAGTAAGCTGTCAGAAGATCTGCGCCCGCGGAAAATTTCCGCGCTCGCGGATCGTTGAGCATCCGCGGCCGAGGGTAGAGGATTGATCCGCGCCCACGGATTATTTCCGCGCTCGCGGATTTTGGCTTTTCAGCGCCGCCTTCGTTACTTTTATTCTATCTTTTTAGTATTTTTCTATCTTAGGGTCTCGGATATTTTTCTACTATTTAAGCTTTGTTTCGTTTTCAGTTTAGGGGGACACAATTTAGAAACACAATTCTAGTATACTTTTACTTTTAGGTTTTTATTTAAGTATTATGGAGAACTAATTTCCCTTTGGAGTTTGTTTAATCAAGGAAGCCTTTTTATGTAATTCGTGAGATTCTGGTAACTTTTCTATCCCTTGGTTAATATCAAAACTCTTGGTTTTATTTATATGATCTATGTTTGATTTTATGAGCCTGATCAACTTGTTTGATTGACTTAGATCTACTGTTTGGATTAGGTTTGATTGTTGTCTGTGCAATCTTATTTATCCTTGAAACAACTCTTTTCTAGGACCGTGGACTAGAATTGAGAAAGAGTATTTGATTGTTATTTTATGCATGAGACTCTTAGCTTGATTGCATGATTTAATATCCTTCTATCCTTAATACCTTGCATGATTTGAATTAAGCGTTCTTGTTCATATCATCCTTTCGCTTGGACCGTGGACAAGCGGATATCTTTTATAAGGATTGAAATTAACTAGGGAATAAATAGAAAAGTGGATGAATCAATGATCGAATGATTAAAAAGGTGGAATTGATTGAATAAACTCTACTTACTTCCAATTGATTTAATCCCAATAATATTTGTTTGTTTTGTTTGTTTGCCTGAACTCCCAAAACTCCTGTCTTTGCTTTTGCTGATTGATCAGAAATCCGATTCTCTTGGGTTTGACCCCTTGCTTACTTGTTATACTAGTTAGTAGTTTAGGGTTATTTATTTTTGATCTTGGCAACAACGATTTTAGCCGAGTCAAATTTTGGCGCCGTTGCCGGGGAATCGGTTTTTAATTTTCTGTTTAATCGGCGTTTGACAAAACCGCGCCCTCGGAAATTTTCCGCGCCCGCGAAAAATCCGCGCCCTCGGAATTTTTTCGTGTCCGCGGATCGGTTCGTCCAGATCCCCCGAATTGGTAAGAACCTATCTTATGGTTCTTACACGTTCTACTGATAATTCTCCTGTGGTTCCGTTTGATCCAGAAATTAACAAGACTTTGATACAGTTGAGACGTCAAGTTCTAGGCATACAATTTGATCCAGTTTCTTCTTCTTCTTCTTCGTCTGATTCAGAGGTTGAAGAGCAGCTAGTGACCATGGCAGATCGCACTATTAGGCAACTGACTGCGCCTAATTTAGAGCAGCAACAGCTTGGTCTTCAGTTTCCCGCCCTGGGAGAAGGAGTGAAATTTGAGCTGAAATCTGGTCTTCTCCATTATTTGCCTAAGTTCCATGGGCTGAGTGGGGAAGATCCAAATAAACACCTTGCAGAGTTCCATTCTGTCGAATGAAGCCAGCTGATGTGATTGAAGATCAGCTTATGCTGAGGGCTTTTCAATTTTCTTTGGCTGATTCAGCCAAGGAATGGTATCTTTACATAAAACCTGAGACGATCACTACTTGGGCTCAGATGAAGGGTGCCTTTCTGGAGAAATATTTTCCTGCTGCCAAGCAAACGTCCATCAAAAAGCAGTTGAGTAGTTTGGAGCAGGGAGATGATGAGAACTTGTATGAGTACTACGAGCGTTACAGGAGACTCATAGCCAGTTGTCCCTACCATGGCTATTCTGATAAAGACCTAATTTGCTATATTATTGAGGGTCTTTGTGATGCTGATAGGCGCCTGATGAATGCGTCTTGTGGAGGTTCTTATGAGAATCTCACTCCTAGGCAGGCGTTTGAGAAGTTGGAGACTCTAGCAGAGCAATGCAAAAATCAGAGAAAGAGATCCAATAGTAGGTCTGTTCATTCTATCAATGATTCCCTGAATGCTGAAGTAAGGGAGTTGAAAGCTATGATGAAGCAACTGTTGGCGGGCAATGGAGCTTCAAGTTCAAGGGCTTGTGGAATTTGTGGTGAATCTAGCCATCCTTCTGATGCATGCCCTATCATGCAAGAGCCAGCAGCTGATGTGAATGCTATAGGGAACTATGAACAGAGCCCCCGGAATGACCCATATTCAAATACTTTTAATCTGGGGTGGGCAAACCATCCAAACTTTAGGTGGAATCAACAACCTCAACAACCACTTCCACCACAGGGAGGTCAGCCCAACTATGTTCCCAGGCCTAATTATGTGCCAAGGTCCCAGTCTCCTCAGGAAAATCTAACCATGATCAATCAGCTTATGAAGGAAAACCAAGAGACTAAGGCTGCGATGAAGAGTTTGGAAATTCAGTTAAGTCAGATTGCAACCGCTCTGAACCGGCTAGAAGCTAAGGACTCAGGAAAACTGCCTTCTCAGCCCATTAACCCGAGGGAGAATGTGAGCGCAATGACATTAAGGAGTGGGAAAGAGCTGGATATTGAAATTTCGGCCAGCAGAAACCAGCCGAGTTCACCGGAGGACAGTTCTGATCGCGGCGCAGAAATCGAGGAAAATACAAAATCCGCGACCACGGAAAATTTCCGCGCCCGCGGATCATTCGCGACCACGGAAAATTTCCGCGCCCACGGATCATACGTGCCCGCGGATCCCAAACCGCGCTCGCGGATCGCCCCTCTGACAGAATCTGATGGCTACGTCAGGCCTTCGTTTCCCCCCATGGCTTCCCAAAAGCCCGCTCCACCGTTTCCTGAGGCACAGAAGGACACCAGGAGGCCAACCAATGACAAGGAAATTTTCGAAACCTTCTCCAAGTGTGAGGTAAATGTTCCTTTGCTTAAACTTGTTCAAAGTATTCCTCGTTTTGCTAAATTTCTGAAAGAATTATGTACTATAAAGAGGAAACAAAAAGAAAAGGGACAGGTTAAGAAAATTAATCTTGTGGAAAATACTGAAAATGTATCTTCCATGCTTCAAAGGCAATTGCCTAAGAAGTATGGAGATCCAGGGAGGTTTATTGTTCCCGTTACAATTGGGGTGGCTAAAATTGAGCATTCTATGCTTGATTTAGGTGCATCCATTAATGTTATGCCAATGAGCATCTATGAAAGGTTAGGTCTAGGACCATTACAGGAGTCTAATATTACTATTGAACTGGCTGACCACTCTAGAGCGCATCCGAAAGGATTTTTGGAAGATGTCTTAGTGCAGGTGGATGGCTTAATTTTTCTGACTGACTTTTATGTCCTAGAGATCGGAAAGGGGAGATACGACCCAGTTTTGCTGTTGGGTCGTCCATTTATGAAGACGGAGAGCGACGTAATTGATGTTTCAAAGGGCCTATTATCTATGGCACATGAAGGGAAAAAGGTCCAGTTTCAGATAGATGATGATCCCTTCTGAGCATAAAAGACGTCGGGCCATACGACGTTAAACAAAGGCGCTACTCGGGAGGCAACCCGAGGTAAGTTTTTTCTTTTCTTTTCTTTTTTTTTATTTCTTATTTTATTTTTAGCTTCGTTTTAGTTTTAGTATTCGTTTTGGTTTTGTCGGGCTAACTTGCAGGAATAATTTATCCAATTTTCGAAGAAAGCAGAACCCGAGTGGAAAATCCGCGCCCTCGGAATTTTTCCGCGACCTCGAAATTTTTCCGCACCCTCGGAATTTTTCCGCGGTCGCGGATCGGCCTGGCGGAATTAAAATTTTATTAAAAAAAATTTTAAAATAAAAGGTTTTCGGGTGAAACCCCCGAGATAAGTTAGAAAAAAAAGAGAGTGTTCTTCCATATTCTACCATCACCCATCAATCCATTTTTCTATATCTTTCCATGTCTAGTTCCTTGGAATTGTTCAAGTATGGGGGTGCTACCGTCGTCAGAATTTTATTATTTTGAGGAATCCAGTTCATTCTCATTGGAGACGTCCTATGGTGTGGTTTGGTTGATGAGTTGTGAAGATGACGTTCGTGGTTTGTTCCCAGACGAATCAGTTTGTTCTTGAGTTTGGTGCTTATAATTCCGGGAGTTCATTCCATCTCTTCTTTCATATGTGAGTCTTCTGATTTTTCTCTTCTATGCTTAATTCCTTTCTTTTTACTTCATTGAGGACAATGAAGGATTTAAGTATGGGGGAGGAAGTACTCACTATGCCTATCATAGTTAGTTGCTTTTCAGTTTATTTTTCGTTATTTTTATGGGATTTTTGTTCCATGTTTTGTATAGAGAAATTTTTGAAAAAAAATAAAAAAAAATAAAAAAATAAAAAAACGAATAAAAAAAATGAAAAAGCCATAAAAATAGAAAAAAAGCATAGAAAATCCTGGGATGAGCTGAAAACCCGAAAGGGCGGCTCAGGTAATAAGCAGGTAACCCGGACCAGGATTAGGGTGGGGTAATATGAGGTTTATAAGAGATGTGAGTAATTGTGAGCACACCTAAGAAAAATGAAAAGAGTGATTAGGTGAAAACCCGAAAGGGCGCCTAAGTAGAATGAGTTGTAAAATCAGAGTGTTTAGGATCATATTCTACTTTGGGGTCTGGGGATTACACTTTAGATGTTGGGTAGATCCTAGGTTGCTCTACATTTTTTTGGAGCTTGAGTGTTATATCATGTATCTGTGAGGTGTGTGTTTGAGCTTTCATGTCTTTGCTCATTATTTCTCTATTTTGGGTTCGGGTTGGTGAGGTGAGTGATTTTTGTCTTCCCTTGTACTATGTTGTAAACCTTGATAGGATTTATTGTTAGATTTATTTTGAGCTTACTAGAGGACGAGCAAGGTTTAAGTATGGGGGAATTTGATATGCTTACTTTAGTATAGCTTAACTCTCGTATTTTAGGCATAATTTGAGTGTGTTTAGGTTAGTTTTGAGCATAATTGTCATATGAAGACCGAAGACACGATTTGAAGAATTGCAAGAGTTTTGAAGACAAGTGTTGATTTGGAGTTGTTTCGACATCACTTTCTTGTAACGCTTATTCCGGGAGCTACGGTGATCGGATGAAGCTGAATTTGGTATCATTGGAAAGCTAGCTCGAAGAGCCACAATTCATCGTTTTACGGCGAGTTCAAATTACAACTCTAAGTGGGTCAAAACCACCTCCGAAAATGACACCAGTAAGCTGTCAAAAGATCCGCGCCCGCGGAAAATTTCCGCGCTCGCGGATCGTTGAGCATCCGCGGCCGAGGGTAGAGGATTGATCCGCGCCCGCGGATTATTTCCGCGCTCGCGGATTTTGGCTTTTCAGCACCGCCTTCGTTACTTTTATTCTATCTTTTTAGTATTTTTCTATCTTAGGGTCTCGGATATTTTTCTACTATTTAAGCTTAGTTTCGTTTTCAGTTTAGGGGGACACAATTTAGAAACACAATTCTAGTATACTTTTACTTTTAGGTTTTTATTTTAGTATTATGGAGAACTAATTTCCCTTTGGAGTTTGTTTAATCAAGGAAGCTTTTTTATGTAATTCGTGAGATTCTGGTAACTTTTCTATCCCTTGGTTGATATCAAAACTCTTGGTTTTATTTATATGATCCATGTTTGAGTTTATGAGCCTGATCAACTTGTTTGATTGACTTAGATCTACTGTTTGGATTAGGTTTGATTGTTGTCTGTGCAATCTTATTTTTCCTTGAAACAACTCTTTTCTAGGACCGTGGACTAGAATTGAGAAAGAGTATTTGATTGTTATTTTATGCATGAGACTCGTAGCTTGATTGCATGATTTAATATCCTTCTATCCTTAATACCTTGCATGATTTGAATTAAGCGTTCTTGTTCATATCATCCTTTCGCTTGGACCGTGGACAAGCGGATATCTTTTATAAGGATTGGAATTAACTAGGGAATAAATAGAAAAGTGGATGAATCAATGATCGAATGATTAAAAAGGTGGAATTGATTGAATAAACTCTACTTACTTCCAATTGATTTAATCCCAATAATATTTGTTTGTTTTGTTTGTTTGCCTGAACTCCCAAAACTCCTGTCTTTGCTTTTGCTGATTGATCAGAAATCCGATTCTCTTGGGTTCGACCCCTTGCTTACTTGCTATACTAGTTAGTAGTTTAGGGTTATTTATTTTTTATCTTGGCAACAACGATTTTAGCTGAGTCAGATAACGAGCCAGTTTTGAAGCTGCAGGGGGTCGATACCGAGGTGTGCTAGGTTGGTAACAAGGCTTGCAGGAAAGTGTAGAAGTGAAGAATTCAGCAAGAGTCCTACCGACCCTGACAGGTCGGTACCGAGGGTCCTGTGTCGGTAGCGAAGACAGAGTCAGCACATTTAATGCACTTTTATCCTATATCTTTTATGTATTTAGATAGTTTTAAGGGATATATCTTTTAGAGATTTATTTCCTTATAGATAGCTTTAGTTTTTCTATATAAACCCTTGTCTAGCCTTAGTTTTCTTATCCTGCAAGTTAGATAGAGAAAGAGAGAGGAGAGAGGGGGCGTGAGAGAGAGACGAGAATTGGTGTTTCTTGGAAGACAAGTTTGCTTTGAATTCAGTTTTGTAAGTTTTCCTTTTTTTAATTTAGATGTTCTTCTTAATTATGATTTGTGAGTAATCTTCTCTCTCTAAGGTTGGGGTTAACCCAATAATGGTTGTGCATGCTTGTTTGTGATTATGATTTGATTGTCTTTATTGCATGATTCTATTCTCTTGTTCTTAATCCTTGAAACTAAAGTTGAAAGGGAATTTCTCATTCATAGTTCAAACGAAAGCGGAAACCTTGAATCAGAATAGTCACTTTAGGGTTTTGAAGCGAAAGCGGATCAATCCTAGTTGAAGTAGAAGAGATAGATAATGAAATTTATTGATTGAACGAAAGTTAGTTGATTTACTTGCTTAGTTGACGAAAGTTGACAACTTTATGAGATAAAGGCATGATCTTTTTGTTTCACTAAACGTTTGTATGCATAATTGTTGGTGTGGGGACACCTTAACCTTAGAAATCTCTCTCCTTTGATAAAAACCCCTACTTTTGATTTATTACTTGCGCTCTAAGTAATAAAACTTGATAGACTTTTTCCCATGGACGAATTTATTTATTTTCAGTAAATAAATTTATTTATTTTCAGTAAAAACCCTTTCAACATTTTGCAGAGAGCACGAGAAATCTAGGGTATTCTGAAGATGGAGAGAAAGAAGTGAGAGTTAAGTAAAAGGAGAGAAGATGAAAGTGTGGAAGAGAAAGCGTAGTGGAGATTTCCACTTTTGTTAAAAATCGTACCCTATTACTCCTTAAGGCAACTGAAGAGATTTCCTTTTAGCATAAATTAGATTCTTTCCATCAAAGCAGTCTCCACGTGTCATAAGATTGCTTAAGAAACTAGTTGGTGTTGAAGAAGCACGGTGATGATTCACCCCTACTTTTGAGAGAGAGACGTGAGAGTTCGAAAGAAAAACACGCACCTTTCTCTTTTGTTTTGCTGATTTAGTTTGTTCTTAAGGATACTTGGAGAAGAAGTTTGTTATTTTTGGTTGTTTTCTGAGACAAGAAGTGTTATTAATTCAAGTAAGTTTAGTTTTGATTCAAAGTTATGTCTTTATTCAAGTGTTTTGTTTGTTTTTCCTTAAGCATGTGTGAGTAGTCTTCTTTTCTAGGATCGAGGTTGAAAACCCGACATGATTGTGCATGAATGATGATGTGATGAATCATTGAATGCCTTCTATCTATTCTCTGCTTGTTTTGTGCTTATGCTTTGATAAAAGCCAAGGTAATTTGAGTTTGTTTCTTAATCAAAAGAGCAAGTTATGAACTTGAAAGTTGATAATGTTTGGTAATGGAAGTTACAAACTTTGGATCAAAAATAGGTAGAAAGTGAAGTTGATTTATGAAAGTAGATCGATTTACTTGTTTTAATCAATGAAAGTTGATGACTTTATTTTCAAGGCATGATATTTATGATTCACACTATCTCAATTGCATGATTATGTTGTGGTAGACCCTTGTCCTAGAATTTTTCTCCCATTCGAAAGTCCGTTTTTATTCCCAACTTACTTCGTTACCGACCCCCTTCTGGTCGGTACCAAACCTGTTTTTCCTTGCGTTGTTTTGCTTCATTTCAACTTAAGTCCTGCGTCGATACCGACCCTGACAAGGTCGATACCGACCTATTCGAGCCGTTATTTGGTTGATTTTCCTTGTTATATTTCCGTTTTGTGTTCTTTTGCTTTCTAGAATAGTAGTTAAACACAACCTTGCTTCCCGTGGACGATCCCGACTCCCTATATTCAGCGGGGTCTTGACTACATATTTATTTGTTGTTAAGTAAATCCCTTTCAACAAATTGGCATTGTTGTCGGGGAAGCAACAATGCTGTGTTTAATTACTTGTGGGTTAGGGAATAGCCCGACCCCGTTTTTATTTCTAATTTGTTTTCTTTTGTTTGTTTTCTCAGCTTATGCAAATAGGAAGACATCGGCTTGAATTTGATCAATTTGATTAGTATTCTGAGCCTGAATGTGTTCTTCATCGCAGGAGACGAGAAAAATGTACGATGGTTGTCACACCTGAAGAGATGGCCCAGCAGATGGAGGTGTTACAAGCTGATAGAGATCAATTACAAGAGCAGTTGAGTACTATCCCGAAGAATGCCAAGCAATACATGCATCCGGAACTGAGGGTGCCAGAATCAGCAATTGTGCTTCCCGAAATAGAGAAGGCCTTTGAGATCAAATCTCAATTTATATCCTTGATAAAAAGAGCTCAGTTTGAGGGGAAAGCCACTGAGTGCCCTATGGAGCATATTCGGAATTTTGTTGATTTTTGTGATACCATTGCTGCTGATGGTGTTTCTCTAGAGTATGTTCAATTAAAGGCATTTAAGTGGTCTCTTGCAGGAAAGGCCCTGAGCTGGTTAGAGAGCCTACCTCCTAGATCGGTTAGGACGTGGAGAGCATTGCATGACTTGTTCATGACAAAGTTCTTTCCTCCAGCCAAAACTACGGAGTTAAGGAAACGCATCACCTCTTACCACCAGCTGCCTAATGAGACCTTTGTGGAAACATGGGAACGATTCAAGGAGATGCTGATATCCGCTTTTTAGGTATGTTTTTAGTGTCTGGATAGATTAGATTTAGTTAGTTTTTGTGCTAGAGTTTTATGTTTTTGAGTCTTTTTGCTTTAGTTTTCGTATTTCTTTGAGATTCGGAAACTACGCATCTTTTGTGTCTTTTTGTAGGCGTTTTGGAGCTCAAAAGAAGAATTTGGAGCATTGCAAGAGGAGGTGGACAAGCTAGGAGGGAGCTATAAGTGGGGAAGCTAAGGAAGAAAGGGCAAAAAGAGGAGTGAAGTCGAGCCAAAGGAGGTCATGCACGAGCTGAAACGACCCAGGATCGACCAATATAGGTCGTGCATGAGCCAACATAAGCCAAGCTCGACCCAACCAGAATTCATGCCCTCAGAACCGACCCTAGGAGGGTCATGCACGACCCATTTGGGTCGTGCGAGGTGCCGACTTTCTATCTATCCTTCAACCTAGGAATATCAACTTTCGCAAATAATCCTATTAGAACTAATCAAGTAATCAACTTTACACTTTCGCTTTTAGGTTAATCACAAGACATGCTTCAACTTTCGCAAAGGTGTTTAGCACAAGATAGATAGATATGATCTTCAAGCATTCAAGTCATGAATTCATGTTTTAGACATGCATGATCGTGTTGGGTTTTCACCCAACCCTAGAATTAAAGAGAACTACTCACTCATAGCAAAGAAAAACGAAGACATCATCAAATAGACAAACCGAAATTCTAATTAAAATAAGAAGTCTTACAAATTTCTCCAACTTGTTCTCCAAGTCTTCCTCCAATGCCAAAAAGCGGAATAAAAATCAAACTAAAATCTGGAACCTTATCTAGTCTCCCCCAAACCAAAGGGTTTAACCTCCTTTTATATAGGAAAAGGAGCCCTAATTAAACTAGGAAACAAGATAAAACAACCTTCCTAAAATACAAAGAGAGAATATATAATAAAAGATCACGAAATAAGGCAAAGTCGGCGCCACGCACGACCCACCTAGGGTCGGTCCTGGGAGCTTGTTCTCTGGTTGGGTCGAGCAAGACTTGACTTGGCTCGTGCACGACCGACCCTCTTAGGGTCGTGCACGACCCACTTCGGTTCGGTCCTGGCCTTGTTTTGCTCGTGTTTGTTTTGCTTTTCGTAGTTTATCAACTAATCTCTCAGCACTATTCTCATTCCCGTGGACGAACCTGACTCCGCTATACTCAGCGGGGTCTTGAATATAAATTTATTTGTTCAAGGAACCCTTCAACAGATGCTGAGGCAATGCCCCACCCATGGACAACCACAATACGTTCTTCAAGAGATATTCTTTCAGGGAATAAATGTTGAGACAAAGAACCGCATCAACCTGCACACTGCTTGTGGTTTCATAGAGATGGAACCTGATGAGGCATGGGCATTACTAGACAAGTTGACCAACTACGATGCCATGTATGGGACCCAGCAGTCACCCCAGCCTCAAAAGCGTCTATACATTCCAAACAAAGAAGAGGTTGATCCCGATGTTAAAAATCAATTCTTGAAGGATGAGATCAACCGTCTAAAGAAACAGGTAAGTTTTCTGAAAACCTCTCAACAATGTCTTGAGTGTGGCTCTCATGCCCATAGTACTTCTGCTTGTACTCACATTGAACAAGTTAGAGCCGTTGAGACATATGCTGAAATGAATTACATGAGAGATCAATACAGAAATCCTCCTAATAATTATGACAGGCCAAACACCTATCCCACTTGGGGAAACTCCAATCAAGGTCAAACCTATACACCCCTTCCACCGGATAGACGACCCACACCCTACACACCTCCATGTTATCAAGAGCCACCTTCATGGGTGCAAGGTCTACAAGAGGGTATTAACGAGTCCACAACAAGATCGATGGAGTCCGTTCTGACCTAAAAGGCGTACATGTAAGATTGAAACATGGAGAAAGAATGTAAACTCCCAATTAGGTAACCTGGCTGCGCAAATTCCGAGACCTCATGGTCAACTACCGGGCCGCCCCGAAGAGAACCCGAATGGTCAAATTACAACTGTCCACCTCTAGAGCGGAAAGACACTACCGGACCGTGTTGAGCCAAAGAGAAAGATCCCGGTACCGACGAAGTTGCTCCCGATAGGATCGATAACGGACCCACCGGGGTCGATACCGAACCTCAAACACTCGGTACTGATGCTCTACGGGTCGTTAACGACCCCAATCCAGGTAAGTCTTCGCCTTCAGACCACTCCCTTAGTCCCAGGCTTGGTACCGACCCCACCAGGGTCGATACCGACCCTTCTACAGCACCCATCGACCCCTATGTCGATTGGGTAGCTCCACCTCTCGAGCCCGTTTTGGTTCCGAGACCGGCGAAGACTCTTCCCTTCCCTTCTAAAAAATCCAAAGATTCAACAGAAGGGAAGTTTAGGCGTTTTGTTAAAATTCTTTAGGGCTTAAATATTTCCATTCCATTCGCTGAAGCCCTAAGTGAAATGTCGGCTTATACAAAATTCTTGAAAGATATTCTTAGCAAGAAGAGGTCTATGTCTGAGCTAACCGACGAGGTCCGATCTTTGGAGCTCCCAGAAAAACTAGGCGACCCAGGTAAGTTTGCTATTACTATTGGTATTGGAGCTTACCGGTTTAAAGCTTTATGTGACCTAGGAGCCAGCGCAAGTCTTCTTCCATTATTAATCTGGTCCAAGGCTAACATGGGACCATTGGAGCCTATAAACATGAGGTTATACATGGTGGACGGATCCTGTGTCAAACCTACGGGGGTTGTGGATGATTTTCCAGTTCAAGTGGGCAAGTTCTTTGTCTCAAATGATTTCATTGTCATGGAGATGCCCGAAGACCCGGTGGTTCTTATCATTTTAGGGAGGCCATTCTTAGCCACAACTGGCGCCATAATTGATGTTAGGAGGGGACTCCTAACTTTTGAGATTGGGGATGTGGTGGTGGAGCTCCGTTTTAACCCCACCATGAAAGAGACCAATCAAGCTGAGGTCAAGATGCTCTACACCCACATTGACTACATTGAATGTGGGGACCCGATTGAGAGACTGTTGGTTTTTGATGCATTCTCGGGCAGAAGGTGGGCGGAAATTGATCTTGCAGCATCGATACCGATCCTACATGGATCGTTACCGACGCTCCTGGAAGGAAAAGATGTACATGCAAGTTCTGCAGCATCGATACCGAGCACCACTACCTCAGTACCGAGGCTCCTGGTAGGCAAAATCGAGTCGGTACCGATCCCCCGGGTCGATACCGACCCCTTTGACAGAAGATGAAGAGCTTTGGGCGTTTGATTACCTCAAGGAAGTTCTGAAGATAGAGCATGAAGAACCCATTCTTATCCCGGCTGAGCCTACTCCAACGCTCAAGCCCCTTCTAGGCTCCCTCAGGTATGAATTTCTCGGTCCTAATTCCACCTTCCCTGTCATGATCAATGCTCAATTAAAAGATTAGGAAGTAGAGAAACTGATTTCTATACTTAGGACCCATAGAAAAGCCATTGGCTACTCTTTGGATGACATAACTGGCATATCCCCTTCATTATGCATGCATAGGATCTACATGGAGGATAATCACAAACCCACAATAGAGCATCAACGTAGGCTGAATCCTAACATGAAAGATGTGGTGAAAAAGGAAATTTTTAAACTACTTGATGTAAGGATAATGTTTCCTATATCGGACAGGCAATGGGTTAGTCCTAGTCCCTAAAAAAGGGGGAATGACTGTTATAGAGAATGAAAAAGGTGAACTAATCTCCACTAGGACCACAACTAGTTGGAGGATGTGCATTGATTATAGGAAGCTAAATAGTGCTACAAGAAAAGATCATTTTCCGCTTCCTTTCATTGATCAAGTTCTTAGAACGCTTAGCCCAGCATGATTATTTTTATTACTTAGATGGCTATAGCGGTTTCTGGCAGATTCCCATTCATCTTGATGATCAGGAGAAAACAACCTTTACTTGTCCCTATGGGACCTTTGCTTACAAAAGAATGCCATTCGGGCTTTGTAATGCCCCTGCAACCTTCCAAAGGTGCATGATGGCTATCTTCTCAGATATGATAGAGGACATAGTTGAGGTTTTTATGGATGACTTTTTTGTGTATGGTTCTTCATTTGATTCTTGTCTAGTTAATCTGACTAGGGTGCTTAAAAGATGTGAAGAAACCAATCTTGTTCTTAATTGGGAAAAATGCCATTTCATGGTCCAAGAGGGGATAGTGCTAGGACAACTCGTCTCTAAGAGAGGGATAGAAGTAGACAGAGCCAAAATTGAGTTCATTGAAAAACTACCTCCTCCCTCTTCTGTAAAAGACGTTAGGAGTTTTTTAGAACATGATGGCTTCTATAGACGTTTCATTCAAGATTTTTCTAAGATAGCTAAACCTTTGACTAACCTACTAATGAAAGATGTAGTGTTTGAGCTGTCTACAGAATGTCTTGAGGCTTTTCACAGGTTGAGAGAAGCGCTTATCTCTGCTCCTATTATATAGTCCCGGGATTGGACCCTGCCATTTGAAATAATGTGTGATGCTAGTGACAGTGTTGTCGGTGCAGTATTAGGTCAGCGGAAGGATAAAAAGCTCCACTCCATGTATTATGCATGTAAGACGCTTGATGAGGTGCATAGTAAGTATACCACGACGGAGAAGGAATTCCTTGCCGTGGTATTTTCATTTGAAAAATTCCGTTCTTATCTTGTTGGTTCTAAACTGATTTTTTACACTGACCATGAAGCCGTTAGATATTTAATGGCTAAAAAGGATGTCAAACCTAGGCTACTTTGTTGGATGCTCTTATTGCAGGAATTTGATCATGAAATCCGAGACAAGAAAGGAGCGGAAAACTTGGTGGCGGATCACCTATCTAGGTTGCTAGTTGAACACATCACGGATTCCAACAATGTTGTACCAATCAATGACTCCAGACCGGACGAGCACCTCATGCTGAACGAGGTCGAAAACTACAAAAGGCTCATTATCGACCCTACATGGGTCAGTACCGACCCATCACCGAAGCTGGAGGATGCTGGGAATGCCGATACCGAGGCAGAAAGATCCGACAACGAGGCTGGACACCTCGATACCGAAGTAAATGGGATCGATACCGACGGGACAACTGAAGCAACATGGTCAATAACGACCTATTCTAGCTCGGTAATGACCCAGTCGGGTGAGTTTTCTCAACTTAGTTTAGTTCCTTCCAATTCAGACCTACCTTTATCTCCTTCTTCTACTTCTCTTCATTCCATCCATGCTATTAGAGGGTCAAAAAGCCCCTTGGTATGCGGATTTTGCTAACTACGTTGTAGGAGGCGTGATTCCTGAGGGCTTGACCCCACAAAAGAAGAAGAAGTTCTTACATGATGTCAAACAGTACTATTGGAATGATCCTTACTTGTTCAAGCAAGGAAGTGATCACCTCTTTAGGCGCTGTATTCCAGAAGAAGAGGTAGAGAGTGTGATCCGTCAATGTCACACTCTCCCAACCGGTGGTCATGCAAAAGGTTTCAAAACCACGACGAAGATTCTTTAAAGTGGTCTCTATTGGCCAACCATTTTCAGGGACATACAGGATTATGTTACCTCATGTGATGAATGCCAACGCTATGGAAACATCACTTAGAGGCATGAGAACCCGCTAACAGGGATCCTAGAGGTCGAGCTTTTCGACGTTTGGGGCATAGACTTTATGGGACCCTTCCCCTCATTGGGTCCCTATAAGTATATCCTTGTCGCGGTTAATTATGTCTCCAAGTCGGAGGAAGCCGTTGCTACAAGGACCAATGATGCCAAAACTGTGGCCAAATTTATTAAGACTAACATTTTTCCCAGGTTTGGAGTGCCACGAGTCCTCATTAGTGATGGCGGTTCACATTTCATAGAGAGGAGCTTTGAAGCTCTCTTGGCTAAGTATGGGGTATCATATAGGGTGGCAACACCATACCATCCCCAAACTAGTGGCCAGGTTGAAGTCTCAAATAGGCAGATCAAGAGCATCTTGGAGAAGACGGTCTCCCGCTCTAGGAAGGATTGGTCATCCAAGGTTGATGACGCTTTATGGGCTTACAGAACAGCGTACAAGACACCTCTACGCACCACTCCTTATAACCTAGTTTATGGCAAAGCATGCCATTTGCCAGTTGAGGTGGGGCACAAGGCATTATGGGCTCTCAAAGAGATCAATATGGACCTCGACAAGGCTGGAGCAAAATGATTCATGGACTTGCTAGAGCTAGAGGAGTTGAGGCTATAGGTGTATGAGAACACTGAGATTTACAAAGAGCATACAAAGAGATGGCATGACCAGAAATTGGTGCCTAAAACTTATGAAGTTGGCGACAAGGTACTCCTCTTTAACTCTAGACTTCGCCTTTTTCTAGGGAAGCTGAGGTCAAGATGGAGTGGGCCATTCGTTGTCCACCACATTTATCCCCATGGAGCAGTGCATCTAATAGACAACAATGGAGCCATCTTAGAGGTTAATGGACATAGGTTGAAGAAAATCTTTGAGCAAGCCGACCTGGAGGAAGAAATTAGAGCCACTTGGGCTCTTAGCCTCTTACATCGTCGGACTAGCCAAGGTAAGTTCGTCGGGCTAACGACGTTAAAAATAGAGCTTACGGGAGGCAACCCGGTTTAGTTTTTTCTTAGTTCTTTTTGTTAGCTTTCTTTTGATTTTTTTAGAGTAGAGTAAGTTTGCGGAATAGAATGTTTTCTGAAAGTGCTACAGGAGTCGGGTCGACAATGAAGCGAGCAAAACGATGCCCAAACAAGCTCGATACCGAACCTCACAGGGTCGGTACCGACCCACACTGCGAAAAATCTGGAAACGCATGCCGACCTCAGGTAAGTACTTAAACCTAAAATTTCTTTTGTTTCTCTTTCACCGCACCTCCTCTACCACCAAACACGCCATCTTCATTCTCAAACTCCCCATTGCTTGAGCCACCAAACAAGCAAGGAGATCCTCACACCGCTCGAAGCCGCCGCACCCTACCGATTGAAGCCACCCGCAGATTCGAGCCCGGCCCCCACCCCGGTACCAAGCAAACTCCCAATTTGTTCGTTACCGGTCCACACACCCTCGTTACCAACCCAAAAACCCTTTAATTTTCATTCTAAGTTCTTGAATCTACGATATGGTTTCTCAACCCTAAATATTTACTTGAATTTCTTGAAGATTCATGGTAATTTTTGGTTAATTTTCATGCCTAGATCTAGATCTAGTTCGAGATTTGTTTTCATGCTTAATTTGTGCCTTTTTGCTTTGATATTGGTGTTTTGCTTTGATGAACTTAGTTTCCTCATGTTTGGAGTTTAATTTCTTCGATTAAAAGAATCATGAGATTACTTGTTCTTGTTTTGACATGATTTACACCATGTTCTAGCAATTGTGGCATGCTTAGAATAAGTGTTTGGGTAAGTATGGGGTTTGGGATGCTTGATTGATTGATATTGTTGGGATTAATGCATATAAGAAGCCTTAACGAGTGTTGCATGGTTTGAAATCGAGGTCTTACCCTTCGATTCTGGTTCAAAAACGGAGATTATATGGTCGGTACCGACCTTCTATTAACCATCGCACAATTTTATGTCCAGGGAGCTCGATACCGACCCCTCAAGGTCGGTACCGACCCTCCAGAATGCTAAAATCTATATGCACGAGCTTGGTTTCAACTTAAGTATGGGGTTCTTCGGTATATTATTACTTTGAGTGGATCTTATCTTGGTTTGTTTATGTTTCTACAGGATTTTCAATGGCAAGCACAAGTCGAGCAAGAAAGAGGGCGGGCAAGAGAACAAAAAGGGCTTGCCCATTTCCTTCTCCATCATCATCACCCTCTCCATCTCCACCTCGTAAGGATCATGTGGTGTTGAAGACCGCTAAGCAAAGAGAGATCTTCGGCATCGTCTTCAACAAACCTCACCACACAAGATGGTTTTCAAGGGTCGAAGGAAAGCAGATGGGAATTTATGAGGACCTCAAGCACGCCTTCTCCATCCTGGTGCTGCTCACCTCCTAAAATTTGAAGAAATCCCTCACTACCCGGCCCTCACCTCTGAGTCCGTGGCCACCCTCCGCACTCAATTCAAGACTAAAACATCAGTGGGGAAGATCAAATTCAGACTCGGGAATGAGGACTACGAGCTCACCATGTCCGAGTTCAACGCTCTTCTTCACTTTCCTAACCCCTCACGTGATTACTCAACACCCGGTGACTTCAAGGTTGCAGAAACATGGGGTTACATCACAGGGGAAATTAATCCCACAACACCCGCCCTCCTTGGCTCTCACATTGTCAACCCACTCTTCCGTATCATCCTCAAGATTCTTGGCTTGGCTAAGAAACCTCAGGATGATACTTCACTAAGGACCGCTGAGTATCGATATGAGAGAGAGGAGGGCAACATGGATGAAGATGAGCGTGTCGCAACTGAAGAGGTCGGTACGGAGCCTTATGGCTTCGGTACCGAGGGGATGGCCGAAACTAATGGAAACGTTACCGTGCCAGAGGAGCATGGTATCGTAATTTATGACCCCGATACCGACCCCCGATTCCAGCAGAACCAGCCTGGTACCGAGCACCACCAGCGCCAGCACCAACGCAGTACTGATGCCTCCAGCTCCGATGCACCTCCATAGTGGGCGACTGATTTGGCTTCCCGGATGCAGCAACTGTGTCTGCATCAGTACCACATTTATGACCCCAATACCGACCCCCGATTCCAGCAGAACCAGCCCAGTACCGAGCACCACCAGCGCTAGCACCAATGCAGTACCGATGCCTCCAGCTCCGATGCACCTCCACAGTGGGCGACTAATTTGGCTTCCCGGATGCAGCAACTGTGTCGGCATCAGTACCACATACATGATCAGATGAATCAATGGCAAGAGGCTTATGCAACTTAGATGGCAGTTGAGGATGAGCGTCACAGGATGGATGAGTCTTGTTGGAGGACAAGTGAGGAGCATTGGGCGAAAAATGAAGAACGATGGCGCACCACCGCTGAGTTCATGGAGAACTTTGAGCGCTACTTTCTGCCCAAGCGCTGATTTTTCTCTCTTTTTCAAGGATGTTCAAGGAATGTTTCCACGGCTTCAACAACCACTTTGTGAGTTCATTTTCTTTTCCCTATCTCTTTCTTTTGTCTTGCTTTGTTTCTACAGTGGGGACACTGTATTGCTTAAGTATGGGGTGGGGAGGGAAAAGAAAACTTATGTGTTCTTGTGTTTTTGTTAAGTTTTTTTTTGTCTTATTTGTTGGTTTTAGTAGTTTTAGTTGCTTTCCTTTGCATAAAAAAATGAAAATTTTGAAAAATCACAAAAAGATTTTAGAACGGATAAGTACCCTTGATTTTATGGTTCTATGATTGCTCTTGCTTGCATGATCATGTAATTCCTCTTAGCATGTTTTTGATAGTTTAGCCCGAATCTCATGATGAAATGTTTTTAATTGTGGAATTAGCATGTGATGAAACTGAGTGCATATGACTTTTAGCATGAGTAGTTGCAATCCAACAAAATAACCCTGCGAGCTTATTTAGCCTTGATTTTTATGTGTGATTTACTCTCTATATGTATATTATCTCTTGGAATTGTGATGGTTATCTATTTCCCAAAGCCTCTATAAGATTTAGTTCATTACATTTGAAATCATATGATATAGAACTTATTTTTTTCATGAGCCTTATTAATCCATATCCACCCTTGCATTATTCCTTGTTTTTGAAGCCAATTTGAGCCTTAAGCCTTTTATTTTTAGCTCCACAAAAATTATTTCCTTAGCCGATATGAGCTTGACCCTATCCGGGGATTAGAACTTAGTTGGTTAGAGTTGTTTTTGTTGAGTGAAGATGTAAATTGGTTAAAAAAACAGGGATTGGTTGGGTAGATTGGAAGTCTCTTTGTTAAGTTGTAAAAAGAACTCTTGGTAGAGAAGTGCACAAGTTAGAGTTAGAAAGAAGAAGAGAAGAAGAATGAAATTCCAGAATCGTTACCGACCCTGTAAAGGTCGATATCGAAGTTCTCAGCAGAAGAAAAAATATATAGAAGTTTCAGACTCGTTACCTACCCCAGTGGGGTCGGTACCGACCCTTTCCCAAAAAAAATGCAGAAAACTGAGAAAAGTGGGAAGGAAAAAAAGAAAATAGAATGTGTGCAAAGTGTCATTATAGATATTACCAAGAGTTTCTTTGCGTTTATGTTTATGAGACTTTCTAGGATTTTAATTGGTAAGTGAAAGAAGACAGGTGAGCTTATAAGAAGAGTGAGTTTGGTATGTTCTTTTATGAGAGTTTTGGATGTGTGAGTTTTTAGGAGTCTTTATTTCCGGATATTATTAGCACCACATAGCCAAAATATTTCCACACCTTATTGTCACTACCAAGCCCCATTACAACCCGGTCGAATGGAAGCTTTTATGAAGTTTTCCATTGAGCCTAAGTTCTCTTGATGATCTTTGCTTGTTTTGACAATCTTTGGTAGAGAGTTTGGTGATATAAGTTCCAATTTCTATGAGTTTTTGCATATTTGATTGAGATTGAGAGATGAACTTATAAGCCTAAACACATGAGAGTTGAGTGAAACACTATATCCTTAGTGAGGTTGGATTGTGATTTCTTGTGTTTATTTGTTGTTCATATATGTGTGATGACGTTAAGAGTCACTTGCTATTTTCACTAATACTTTGATGTTGCTTTTTGATGAAGGCTATTACTTGATGAAATGTGTTGTTGGTTTTGATTTGTGTTTAGTGATTGCTTGAGGACAAGTAAGCATAAGTATGGGGTATTTTGATGTTCATTTTTTTAGCTTAGTTTTTAAGTGTTTTTCTTGGTTTTTTAGATTAGTTTAATTGTGCTTTTGTGGTAGTTTTGTGTCTTTTTTGATGAGTTTCATATTTTGTGAAAAGTATGGAAGCTACTCTGTTTTTATGTTTTCTGTAGGTTTTTGAAGCAAGTTGGAGCATTCTGGAGGCATCAAGATAAAGAGGAGATAAGGACGTTGAAAAAGATCCCGGAAAATCCAAAAGAAGCTATGAAAAAGTACAAGGGAACAAAGCAAAAAAGGCTCGGTACCGACCTTGTGGGTTCGGTACCGAGGCATCAGGAGATAAGAAGTTGGAAGGAATTTAGCAAGGGTCGACACCGAGGGTGCCCTGTGTCGGTAGACGCGACCGACTTCGAGATTTTATGTTTTTATTTCGTAATCTTTTAGTTTTAGAAAGTTCTATCTTTATGGAAACTTTTTAGATAGCTTTTCTAGTATAAATACTCTTGTCTTTAATAGTTTTAGGAAGATAGTTGGGCGAATTGAGAGAGAGACGTGAGAGTTCGAAAGAAAAACACGCACCGTTCTCTTTTGTTTGGCTGATTTAGTTTGTTCTTAAGGATACTTGGAGAAGAAGTTTGTTATTTCTGGTTGTTTTCTTAGACAAGAAGTGTTATTAATTCAAGTATGTTTAGTTTTGATTCAAAGTTATGTCTTTATTCAAGTGTTTTGTTTGTTTTTCCTTAAGCATGTGTGAGTAGTCTTCTTTTCTAGGATCGGGGTTGAAAACCCGACATGATTGTGCATGAATAATGACGTGATGAACGATTGAATGCCTTCTATCTATTCTCTACTTGTTTTGTGCTTATGCTTTGACGAAAGCCAAGGTAATTCGAGTTTGTTTTTTAATGAAAAGAGAAAGTTATGAACTTGAATGTTGATAATGTTTGATAACGAAAGTTACAAACTTTGGATCAAAAATAGGTAGAAAGTGAATTGAAGTTGATTTATGAAAGTAGATCGATTTACTTGTTTTAATCAACGAAAGTTGATGACTTTATATTCAAGGCATGATATTTATGATTCACACTATCTCAATTGCATGATTATGTTGTGGTAGACCCTTGTTCTAGAATTTTTCTCTCATTCGAAAGTCCGTTTTTATTCCCAGCTTACTTCGTTATCGACCCCCTTCTGGTCGGTACCGAACTTGTGTTTCCCTACGTTGTTTTGCTTCGTTTCAGCTTAAGTCATGCGTCGATACTGACCTTGACAAGGTCGGTACCGACCTGTTCGAGTCGTTATTTAGTTGATCTTCCTTGTTATATTTCCGTTTTATGTTCTTTTGCTTTCTAGAATAGTAGTTAAACACAACCTTGCTTCCCGTGGACAATCCTGACTCCCTATATTCAGCGGGGTCTTGACTACAAATTTATTTGTTGTTAAGTAAATCCCTTTCAACAGTATACATGGATCATGTATAGGGGACATGTCATATGATCAACCATCATTTTGGTCTGTAATGAGGGTTAGACAAGATCGAGTAACATTCTAAAGTAATAGTTCCCAAGCTAGAGGTAATGAAAACATTTCGAACCATATGATGCAATTATTAAGAATGAAAGATGCTCACACTTAGTTCCGCAAACATGCCAATTTTAAACTAGTCAGTCATGGAGGGAAAAAGTGGACTAGGACTTATTTAATTTAAGAGAATCATCCCTAGAAGCATTCTAAAACGCTGAAAGGGTTGTCTATCCAAAGCTTTGGTAAAGATATATGCAACTTGATCCTCAGTTCTGCAATGTTCCATCTCTATGGAACCTTTCTCTACGTGATCACGTAGGAAATGGTGCCTAGTATCAATGTGTTTTGTTCTAGAATGATGCACATGATTTTTAGAGATGTTAATCGCACTAGTATTATCACACTTAAGATGGACAATTCCAAGAGATATATCGTAGTCTTGAAGTTGATATTTGAGCCAAAGTATTTGGGAACTGTACTCAGCAACAACGATAATGTACTCAGCTTCAGAGGTGGATAGTGCCACAAAATTTTGCTTATTTGATCCCCAAGATATAAGACAATATCCAAGGAACTGTGCCATGCCAGACGTGCTCTTTCGATCTACAAGGTGTCCTACGAAGTCGGCATTAGAGAAAGCAACAAGTTCGAAGGAATTTTTCCTTGGGTACCACAAATAGACGTGCTCTTGACCTCTTTCATGTGAGACTCCTTGGGATTTGCTTGGAACTGTGCACACAATTACACTGAGAACATAATGTTAGGTCGGGTCGCTATGAGATAGAGCATGGAACCAATCATCCCTCTGTATAGCTTTTGGTTCATGCTAGTTC
This sequence comes from Fallopia convolvulus, assembly GCA_964016875.1. NCBI lineage: Eukaryota > Viridiplantae > Streptophyta > Magnoliopsida > Caryophyllales > Polygonaceae > Fallopia > Fallopia convolvulus. The sequence continues at coordinate 48,569,884 of OZ024722.1, forward strand.
CTCCTTCATTTGCATCAAGTAATGTGTTGGGGGAGATGTCAATGGGTCTCGATGTGTCCATCCCATACTTTCTCTACATTTCCTAGATGTATATTTGTTGATGAATCTTTGTTCCTTCCTTCGTTTGACAGATTTGAAGTCCTAGAAAGAAGTTTAGTTCCCCTACCATGCTCATCTCAAATTCACTACTCATTTATTTCTTGAACCTTTCTATAAGCAAAAGGTTAGTGGAACCAAAAAATAATATCATCAACATAAACTTGAACAATTAAGATATCACCTGATTCTTTCTTTAGGAACAAAGTTTTGTCGATGGAACCTCTTTGGTAGCCTTTGGATAACAGAAACTTTGGAAAGCTTTCATACCATGCTCGAGGTGCTTGCTTGAGTCCATACAAAGTACTTTCAAGAAAGTAAACATGACATGGGTGATCTTCATCTTCAAAACCAGGTGGTTGCTTGACATACGCTTCTTCTTGAAGATAACCATTGAGGAAGGTTGTCTTTACATCCATTTGGAACGGTTTAAATCCTTTGAATGTTGCAAAGGTGGTGAGGAGCCTAATTGCTTCAATTCTAGTAACTGGAGCAAAAGTTTCATCATAGTCGATTCCTTCCTCCTGGTTGTATCCTTGTGTTAAAAGTCGAGCTTTGTTCCTAGACACATTTATAATTTCCCATTTACAATCATTTCATACAGAATCTTTATTTTAGATAGAATCTTTTCAATATATGTGAATTGCCAAAACTTAAAAAAAAATCATACGTGACTTAGTATGGGAATGACATGTAGAAAAAATCCTAGGTGACACATTGTAAAATCCTAAATGGCATGTAGTTTATAATGTGGTAGAAAAAATAACTTAAATAAATTATCATAAAAAATATTTATCATTAATATTTAATGTTCCTATATTTTACTTTCTTAGATAGAATCTTTTTAAGTTAAACAAATTATCATATAAAATATTGAACATTAGATAAAATCTTTATTTTAGATAGAATATTTCATAGATTAATTTATCTTATTTTTTATATTATCCTAAAATAATATGAACATATATAAATTACCAAAATAAAAAATCCTATATGGCAAATTCCTAGATGACTTAATATGAAAATGACACATAGAAAAATCCTAAGTGACGCAACGTGGTGGTCTTATTTCTTATGTTGTATATATATATATATATATATATATATATTGGGGATCAAATGAGAATTATTCTTATCATGTAAAATGAGAACAATTCTCATCCATTGATTTTATGAGATTAAGGGTCTACATGGGCTGCTATCAACACTCACACTCCTTTATTTTTTAAAGTTGAAAGGGTACTTTTGTCATTTTACTATGCTTTATTTTTAATTTTATCTTTTAGCCCTAAATTTCTCCTCACTCTCTACGTGATGAATGAATGGCGATGTGATCACGGCAACGACTTCGATCTCGATCTCGATCTCCCTCTTTCGATCTCGATCTCCCTTTCGATCTTGATCTCCCCTTCAATCGACACATACTCTTACTCCAAATTGAAGACACAATGAGTTTAGGTAAGTGGTTTTGAAAAATACTTAAGAAGAGTTTAGTTTGGTGGATGATCTCGATCTCTACCTAAATTTATTGTTGTTTATGGTTCTTTGTTGCTTGAGATCATGGAGAAATGTGTTGTACTCTTGATTTTGGGATTGAAAATAAAATTTTATAGAAACTAGAATTAAAATTTGTATGCTTATTAGATTGCCCACAAATTGTTTGATAAAATGTCTCAATGAGCATGTTTTGCTAAAATGTCTTGGAATATTGTTTTTAATGTTCTAATTAGTGAATATGAAGATAATGTGGACAAATTGCAAGACTTTTTCATGTATTGATGATGTTTTAGTGTTCAAATTCCCCCTTGTGGATAAAATGAATGTTTGCATATGATGCTTAGTATGCTTTGTTAAATATGATACTTTTGTGTATATGTCTATGCCTAGTTATCCACATAGACTAGTAGGAAATTGTTTTGAATAACCAATTAGTATCCTTGTGACCTTTGTTAGATTGCTTCACTTACAATTCGTATTGTTATTTTATATGAACCGCATTGTTATTTTTAGTGAACCTTCCTGTTTAATATTATGAACTGCAATGACAATATTTGTGAACCAACTAAAAAACGGTATTTTGCACATTTTTACTAGATCTCTTCTTTTTCTCCCTCTTTTTATTGTAGGTTGTTCATCAAGCTCCGATCAACCTAATTTGTCTAATTCAGATAATGATGATAGTATTGATGGGGTTCAATTGAAGGATCTTGATTATGATGCTAGTATTGATGGAGTTCCATAGGATGAAATTGAAGAATCTAGTGATGCATACATTCTTCACTTATCACAAGATTGTTCTTATTTCATTCACAAGATTAAACATTGAAGTTACAATTTCCTATTTGTTTTTTTAGTAGTTGCTATGTGTATTGGGGATTAAGTTGTCTGTTTTTTATGTTACTTTGTGTTTGAACAAATCACTTTGATACAATGTAATTACTTTTAAGGTTGTTTTAGGCTTCACGTCGAACCCAATGAGTCGAATGCCCTTTTTACAAATTCATGAACCTTAATGTTGAACAATATGAACCTTTTGATAGGCCAAATCCTACCCCACAAGTGTACGGGATCGGTTGTAATACCAAGGTGTCGAACTCTGGGACTATGTAGTATTAATTGTAATCAAATCAGTAGACTAAGTCGTAAAACAAGAAAAGATTGAATTGGGATTTTTGCTATGAAACTAATTAGAACAAACAAACAACTAAATATGAGCAAATCAATGAGAGGAAAGCTTCTAAGATCAAGGATCACCACAATAATGCGTCGGTAGACTATAAAAGATGATTGCACAATCTTAATTATGACTTTGTTTGAAGGCAATTGTCTAATTTATCCGCTAAATTCTTTCAAATGTTAACAGACGTATCTAGACTCAATTAAACATCCACTTTCATGACTTGCAAATTAAAATCTAGACCATTAAGCACTTAGAATTTAAGATTAAATTGAATCAACATCCGCTTTCGCAACTTGCTAACTCAAACCAATCTTAAGATTTCTATGACAATTGTTATTCCACAAGAGAACTCAAAATACTTACATAATAAAGAAAACTCAGGTTCAAATCCTAGGGTTCCAACAGGAAAAAGTACCTTTCAGTCTCAATTCCCTATCTGACTACCTAACAAAGTTTTCACCTTTCAGTCTCAAACTTTGGCAAGTTCCCATTCACAAAAGTTACTAAGGCATAGAGCATCTAGGATTGAATCAAACAAAGCTTCAAACAATGGATTGTGCAATTTAATAAATAAGTCTACCTAGACATCATTGGGTTCATCCCAATCTTAGAATTAGGGGTTTAGCTAGACATGGAAATAGAAGAAATCAATTCAATAACGAGATTAAACATACCGGATTGAAGAAACAAACAAACTTGATTCAAATCCAGCAAATCCAAACTCAATTCAACAAAAGTCTTCAAATTCTCCAAAATCTCTCTAAACTTGTCTCTCAAGGAATAAAACTAGGTTAAAAAGTCGAACCCCCATCTAGAAAACAATGTAAAGTATTTATACTAAGGATAGGGTGGAAGAGGCGGCCCAAAAACCCGACCTAGAGGGGCGCACGATCAACGGCGCGCGACCACGCACCGAAACGCACGACCATGCACTAGACCACGCACGACCGTGCACCAAACGCACGACCTAAGCCTAGCGCACGATCTTGGCCTAGGGGACGCACGGGCTGAGCCTTGGTGCCGCACGACCATGCACTTAGAACGCACGGGCGACGCCTTTCTCTGAGATTAGACGCACGATCGTGCACCTATGGCGCACGGTCCGAAGAACTGTCGACACCGCTTGCACGACCGTGCACCTTAGTGCACGACCTTGGACTTTGATCGTATGCTTCCTTCCTTTAGGCTCTTGAATCGTCTTTTCTGGTCCCGTTGCCTCCTAGACTGAAGTCTTGATTCCGCCAAATATCCAAACGCGTTCCAATGAGGCTCAAACTCTCCAAAGTACCTGAAAAGCATACAAATACGCGTGTAGACATCTATAACGGAAACTCAACTAAAAGTACTAGAAAACACAAGACTAATGCCTGAAAACATATAAACTAAGGTCTTAAATGCATGTCCTAATATGCTCTAAAATGCAAGTTATCAAACTCCCCCAAACTTGAACCTTGCTTGTCCTCAAGCAAGAAATAAACTCGACTCCCCACTAGACAATGCAATTCAAGTATCCACCTCAAATGAAGTTAAGCATTAATCAATAAACTTGTAGTTCAAAAATTGAAATCATTGCACATGCTTTAGAAAATCAAAAAGATCAAGAGAATACATCCATTCTAGACCTCACTAGGATAATGTGTTTGTCTCTCACCCTCAAGTGTTTAAGGTATAGTGTTTCGCTCAATTCTCAACTAAGACCGTTGAACTACCATATGCTTGCATCAGTGTTCTAAATATCCACCGCTATGGACATTGCATACAACAAAAATCAAGAGGTCTTTTAATGGATTGTAATGTGGTCAGGGCGAGAAGAATAAGGCATGGAATATATTTGGCTATGTGGTGCTAAAACTGGAAAATAGAAATTAAGCTTCATCAACACCAACAAACCAACTCTTTTGCTCACTTTCTTTCCACACATTTCATTCATACTTCAATTCTTTATTTCTTTTTCCCACACTTCTTTTGCAATTGCTTTCAACCCATTCTTTTCATGGTTTTTGAAACTTTTTCTTCATATTCACTCTTTATTTCTCAAGATCAAACCATTCTTCATTTTCAACCTTCATTCCCTTTATTCACACATTTTTTTCTTTCTCCACATCCACCATTTTCATTCTTCTTTTCAACTCCCCAACTCACTTAAACTTCACAACATAAACCCAGCAAAAATTCCTATTCTCCAGAAGGGTCAGGCTAATTAGGCTCGGATTTAATTTTGTGGAGCTCAAAAAGATAGGCTATCAGGGCTAACAGGGGCTTCAAAAAGAAGGATTAATGTGCAGGGTGGATAGGGAAAATATAGGCTAATGAAAAATAATGCCTCCATCACTTTAATGTCATATGCAAGACTCATGTAAGCAGCCTCAAAGTAGATATTTAACGCAAGTTCTAGAGTTAGCAAGTCATAGTGAGACACTCAAGAAATAATAGAGAGGACAATTAGTCCTAGAAAGGCAAAAAAAATATGATCTCACAAGGCTAAATATGTCTAGAACTTCAGCATAATCTCAAATCTCAAGAGATAACATGTGCTCATTCAATTATATGTAAAATATACAAATCTACAATCATGCTAATATATAGAGGTTTCAACAATTCAAGCATGTCATGAGGTTTAGAGTTATGCAAAGAATAATTAAGAGGACAAGAGGTTTTCCATTTAAAAGGGATTCAATAACACCTAAAATGCATACATTTTTTTTTCTTTTCAACATTTTTCAGATTTTTTTTCTTCTTTTTTTTATGCAAAGACAAATGCAAAAAAAAAAACTTAAACATGAAAATGCAATCTAGCATGAAACAACATGCAATCTAACTAACAAGAAACTTGTTTCCCTCCCCCAAACTTAAAATCTACATTGTCTCCAATGTAGAAAATAAAAGAAAGAGAAGAAAACACTAACCTTGGGTTGCATCCCAAGCAGCGCTTGTTTAAGGTCATTAGCTTGACCTTCCATCTTCTTTTAAGCAATCGGGTCAGGAGGGTCTTTGGCACCCACCCTAACCGGATTTGGATCAACTACAAGCTTCAGTCTATGCCTTTGTACTTTGAATTTTCCCGAGTTTTTATGCCAAAGCTCAGCTCCACCTCCATGTAAAACTCGAGTCACTAAGTATGGCCCAGACCATCTTGTTCCTTTGCTCCCTGGAAACATATTGGATCTTTCATGAAAAAGCATCACCTTGTCTCCAATCTTGACTTCAATTTTTGCTCGATCCTTCTTCTTTTTCTTTGGAACTCTACCCTTCATCTCCTTAGCACCATCACCAACTATGAGGCTTTTAGCTATCACAGCTTGTTGAGAATATAAAGCAATATCAGCAAGTAGCTCGCCTTTCTCCACCTGGTCCTTAATAGCGGGTACATTAAGCTCCAATTGTTCCTTAGAGGCCACAGACATCAATGATCCACGAGCTTCCCTGTCTATGACATTTATCCTACAATCATCTTTCTCACAAGAAGGTTGTTTAGTAGCTTTTAAAAAACTAAATTCAATCTTCTCATCACCTATTGTGAAGGAGAGGACCCCCTGCTTAACATCAATCAAGGTACCTGCAGTAGCTAAAAAGGGTCTTCCCAAGATGACTGGGACAGGCATATCAGCATCAATATCCAGCACAATAAAATCTACAGGAATAAAAAACTTAACTATACGAATAGGCACATCCTCAACGATTCCTATGGGGCGAACCGATGATCTATCCGCCATATAAAGTGTCATTCCTATAGGTCTATGCTTTCCCAAACCCAATTCTTTACAGATGGATAAGGGAATAATACTAACACTAGCTCCAAGATCACATAAAGCATCATAAGTAGTATTTCCAAAGACAATAGGGACAGAAAAGATACCTGGATCTCCAAGTTTTGGAGGGAGCTTGTTTTGGATAAGAGCACTACACTCCTTGCTTAAAGACACGGATAGGCATTCATCAATCTTCCTCTTGTTGGATAGGATCTCTTTCAAGAATTTCACATAAGAGGGCATTTGTTTCAAGGCGTCCATGAAAGGAATGTTGATGCAGAGCTTCTTCAACATGTCCACAAATCTTCTAAATTGTGGATCCAATTGGGCTTCAGCTCTTCTTTGAGGGAATGGTAGAGGTGGCTTGTATGGTGGTGGAGGAATATATGGAGGTTCCTTCTCATCTTCTTTTGGCTTTTCATGAACCTCTTTCTCTTGTAGCTCATTCTCCTTCACCTTATGAGTCATTGGTGGAGTCTCAAACACTCTTCCACTTCTTAGAGATATAGCATTCACTTGGCCTTTCGGGTTAGCTTCAGGTTGACCAGGCAATTGACCACTCGGTCTTGGAGCATTCAAGGCTTGTTGAGCCAATTGTTGCTCAAACAACTTCTGTTGCTTTTTCATCTCTTGTAGCTTTGATATCACCTCTTGCTGAAAAGACTGACTTGCTTTTTGACCTGCCACAAGTTGCTCAAGTAGAAGCTCCATAGTTGATTGTTGAGGTTGTGGCACAGGAGGAGCAATTTGTGGTTGAGGAGCCTTTGGTAGAAACCCAGGTGGTTGTCTATTTCCATAGGAGAGGTTTGGGTGATTTTTCCAACCGGGGTTGTAAGTGTTAGAGTATGGGTCATTCCTTACATCCCGATTGTAGTTATTCATGTAGTTGACTTCTCCTACTTGTGGCTCACGTTCAGAAGCATACAAATGACAGGCTGATATAGTGTGATCACGTGCTCCACAAAATTGACAATTTACCACTGAGCTTGATGGTGTAGGACCAATGGGCTTTCCTGATGTGAACCAATTCTTGGTATGGGTTTTTCCATACTGCATCCGTTTCCAACTGCTTTACCTTCTGAGTAAGAAAATCAACCTGAGCTCTCAATTGAGTATTGGAATCAACTTCATACATCCCAGAGGCTTTCTTGGCAGTAGAAGTGGAACGAACATCAGAATAGTTGTGGGAGTGCAATGCAGTTCTTTCAATCAAATCCCAGGCATCGTCTGTTTGCAGATTAGACAGGCCACCTCCAGATGAGGCGTCAATTAGCAGACGAGTTGCACTATCAATTGCATTGTAGAAGATATCAAGAAGTGTCACCTTAGATTGCCCATGATGAGGGCACAACACAAAAAGCTCCTTGAATCTCTCCCAAGCTTCAAAGTAAGACTCTCCATCTTTCATCCTGAAATTACTAATTTGCTGCCTCATTTCAGAAGTCTTCTTAGGTGGGAAGTATTTGTTCAAGAAGGCTGAGGCTAACTCATCCCATGTTCTGATGGAGTTCTGAGGAAGAGTCTTGAACCATGTCTTGGCCTTGTCCCTTAAAGAGAATGAGAAGGCTCTCATCCTGAGTGCGTCATCTGGGACATCATGGATTTTGACAATGTCCATGAGCTCAATAAAGGTAGTGAGGTGCTGATGAGGATTTTCAGATGGAAGACCTCCAAATTGATTTTGTTGGACCATGTTGATCAAGGAGGGCTTCAATTCAAAATAACGAGCTTGCACCTCAGGATAGACAACACCAGAAATAGGCCCATGTTGAGCAGGCCTCATATATTCAGCAAGAGTCTGTGGGTGTTGTTCTTCTTCTTGGACCGCTTGGTTTTGTTCCAACACAACCAATCGATTGTTAGCAGCCGTTATTGGGCTTCTAGATCAGCAACATAGGCTCTATGCAAAGCCTGAGCATCTTCTTCTTGATCACCCATAACTTGGATTTCACGTTGCTCCCTTAGTCTTCGACGGAAAGTACGCTCAATGTCAGGATCAAAATTGTTGAGTGGTTGAGCGTTCAGGGCTCTTCGCATGAACTAGAGAACAATCTGAAAACACAAACAAAAGAAACAAAATTAAAAAGAAAAACAGACCTAATCTACCGGTTGTGAGAAACAACCAACACTAACTATAGTCCCCGGCAACGGCGCCAAAAACTTGATAGGCCAAATCCTACCCCGTAAGTGTACGGGATCGGTTGTAATACAAAGGTGTCGAACTCTGGGACTATGTAGCATTAATTGTAATCAAATCAGTAGACTAAGCCATAAAACAAGAAAAGATTGAATTGGGATTTTTGCTATGAAACTAATTAGAACAAACAAACAACTAAATATGAGCAAATCAATGAGAGGAAAGCTTCTAAGATCAAGGATCACCACAATAATGCGTCGGTAGACTATAAAAGATGATTGCACAATCTTAATTATGACTTTGTTTGAAGGAAATTGTCTAATGTATCCGCTAAATTCTTTCAAATGTTAACAGACGTATCTAGACTCAATTAAACATCCACTTTCATGACTTGCAAATTAAAATCTAGACCATTAAGCACTTAGAATTTAAGATTAAATTGAATCAACATCCACTTTCGCGACTTGCTAACTCAAACCAATCTTAAGATTTCTATGACAATTGTTATTCCACAAGAGAACTCAAAATACTTTCATAATAAAGAAAACTCAGGTTCAAATCCTAGGGTTCCAACAGGAAAAAGTACCTTTCAGTCTCAATTCCCTATCTGACTACTTAACAAAGTTTTCACCTTTCAGTCTCAAACTTTGGCAAGTTCCCATTCACAAAAGTTACTAAGGCATAGAGCATCTAGGATTGAATCAAACAAAGCTTCAAACAATGGATTGTGCAATTTAATAAATAAGTCTACCTAGACATCATTGGGTTCACCCCAATCTTAGAATTAGAGGTTTAGCTAGACATGGAAATAGAAGAAATCAATTCAATAACGAGATTAAACATACCGGATTGAAGAAACAAACAAACTTGATTCAAATCCAGCAAATCCAAACTCAATTCAACAAAAGTCTTCAAATTCTCCAAAATCTCTCTAAACTTGTCTCTCAAGGAATAAAACTAGGTTAAAAAGTCGAACCCCCATCTAGAAAACAAAGTAAAGTATTTATACTAAGAATAGGGTGGAAGAGGCGGCCCAAAAACCCGACCTAGAGGGGCGCATGATCAACGGCGCGCGACCACGCACCGAAACGCACGACCGTGCACTAGACCACGCACGACCGTGCACCAAACGCACGACCTAAGCCTAGCGCACGATCTTGGCCTAGGGGACGCACGGGCTGAGCCTTGGTGCCGCACGACCGTGCACTTAGAACGCACGGGCGACGCCTTTCTCTGAGATTAGACGCACGATCGTGCACCTATGGCGCACGGTCCGAAGAACTGTCGACACCGCTTGCACGACCGTGCACCTTAGTGCACGACCTTGGACTTTGATCGTATGCTTCCTTCCTTTAGGCTCTTGAATCGTCTTTTCTGGTCCCGTTGCCTCCTAGACTGAAGTCTTGATTCCGCCAAATATCCAAACGCGTTCCAATGAGGCTCAAACTCTCCAAAGTACCTGAAAAGCATACAAATACGTGTGTAGACATCTATAACGGAAACTCAACTAAAAGTACTAGAAAACACAAGACTAATGCCTGAAAATATATAAACTAAGGTCTTAAATGCATGTCCTAATATGCTCTAAAATGCAAGTTATCACCTTTATGTTGAACACTATGAACCTTCATGTTGAACACTATGAACCGTGTAATTAATTTTATGAACCTTGTAAGTAATCAAGGATCAATGTTTTACATTGTTTTCTCAAAATGGACCATTTTCATTGCGTAGCACTTGTAGGGATTTCCACTGCTTCTAGTTAAATATTGTAATAACAACGTAATTCCTTTTAAGGTTGTTTTAGGCTTCATGTCGAACCCAAAGAGCCGAATGCCCTTTTTACAAATTCATGAACCTTCATGTTGAACACTATGAACCGTGTAATTAATTCTATGAACCGTGTAAGTAATCAAGGATCAATCATTTACATTGTTTTCTCAAAATGGACCATTTCCATTTCGTAGCACTTGTAGTGATTTCCACTGCTTCTAGTTAACTATTGTAATAACAATGTAATTTAAAATCATAGGTAGTATTCAATCAACTTACAAGTATAAATTGAAATAACAAGTAAACTTAAAAACGCATGAACCAAAATTTGATGTACTTTGAACCAAAAGAACAAATGCCATAAACCAAAATTACAACTAGTCTGTATGACTTAAAAGACATGAATTGTAAGATGAACTATTATGAACCAAAATTTAATTTACTATGAACCAAAAGAACAAATGTCATGAACCAAAAAGACATGAACTGTAAGATGAACTATTATGAACCGGAGCTTACAAAATCATGAACCGAAAGAAGACTTATAATGAACCAAAATATATAAAGCATTTATAGAATTAGCCTATGTGAGATTTGAACCCACATTTATGTGCACATGCACATTGCTCTACCATTTGAGCTAATAGACTCGTAAAGTGATAAATGATTTTACACAAACACCACATCATATGCAAGCAATGTGATTTTTCTCTTCTAACCCACAAAGTACATCATACCAACATGCGTTTCTCAATGGAAATTGAAATGTGTATCTCTTATTTAGTAAAGAATCTACTTGTAAAATCAAGGGAAGAAATAAATTCAGTACTCACCAACGAGTCTAAAGATGAAAGTCATGGCATTTGTTGAAAATTCACTAAATCATCATACAACACAAAAGTCAAACCTGTAAGCAAATTTCACAAGTGGTGTTCCCCTTCTCATCACACCATCTTTGTATGCAAATTTCGCCTCAAACGAGAAGGCGAAATCAAACGGGGTATTGGTTTTCATATAGGATGAGGAAAGGGTAGATATTGACAGCGAAAGGAGCATTGTTCTCCTGTAGGAATTGGATCACACCAGCGACCGGGAGTTCTCAGCCAGGAGCCGGCGACACAAAACAAGTGAAAATGTGGATCTTTCTCAATTGAAAAGTAAGAACCACGGTTGACATAAGGACATAAAGGAAAAAAATTCAATTGAGAAGGACAAGTTCAAACCGATCAATTTTGGAGACGAATTTGTAGACTTTGAAGAGGTAGAGAAGATATGACGGCGGTGAAAAATTCAGATTCGTTCTCTCAAGTCCGTTCGTCGTTCTGTCCTGATTCTTAGATGAATCAACTTTCCTAAAACAAACAAACAAATCAGTTGAATGAACTTGACGAGGTAGAGAAGATACGAGTTCAAACTTCAAGCCGATCAAATTTGAAGAATTTGTATAACAAAATTCAATTGAGAAGGACGAGTTCAAACCGATCAAATTTGGAGATGAATTTGTAGACTTTGACGAGGTGGAGAAGATGTGTCGGCCGTCGCTCCATCATGATTCTCTCTTTGTTGCTTCCTAGGGTTGTTTGAAAGGGAGAAGGAGAAGGAAGGGTATTTTTGGAACATTCTGATTTTTTTTCTAAATAACATTCTTATATATAGGATTGAGATCAGGTGAGGAAGGTTCTTACCGTAGATAATTAGGAGGATCCTCAGCCTTTAGATTTAAAAAAATATAATGGATCCTCCATATCTAATTTTCTCTCTTCTTTAATATCTCTAGCGTCTATATAAGCGTTGATGCTAAACTTTCCCCTCATCTAACACATATTGAACAATTAAGAGATTGCAAATGAACAAGTAATGTATTTATCATGAACAAGTATTACTATATTATGGATGAACAATAATTTACGCAAATAATTACGTCTCCCTATACTGAACAACTACTCATTTATAATTGAACAACTACAATAATGAACAACTAATACCTAACAATGAACAATTCATTTACGAATAATTATTTGCGTAAATTATTGTTCATCCATAATATAATAATACTTGTTCATGATAAATACCTTACTTGTTCATTTGTTATCTCTTAATTGTTCAATATGTATTAGATGAGAGAAAGTTTAGCATCAACGCTTTTATAGATGCGAGAGATGAATTGTTCATTGCTAGGTATTAGTTGTTCATTGTTGTAGTTGTTCAATTGTAAATGAGTAGTTGTTCAACTGTAAGAGACGTAATTATTTGCGTAAATTATTGTTCATCCATAATATAATGATACTTGTTCATGATATATATCATACTTGTTCATTTTGCTATCTATTAATTGTTCAATATGTATTAGATGAGAGAAAGTTTAGCACAACGCTTATATAGACGCGAGAGATGAATTGTTCATTGTCAGGTATTAGTTGTTCATAGTTGTAGTTGTTCAATTGTAAATGAGTAGTTGTTCAACTGTAGAGAGACGTAATTATTTGCGTAAATTATTGTTCATCCATAATATAATAATACGTGTTCATGATAAATACCTTACTTGTTCATTTGCTATCCCTTAATTGTTCAATATGCATTAGATGAGAGAAAGTTTAGCATCAACGTTTATATAGACGTGAAAGATATTATAGGAAAGAGAAAATTAGAGAGATATTATAGGAGAGAGAAAATTAGATATGGATATATTTATTTATTTTCCTTTTAATTCCAAAAAAATCTTATTCATTATTTTTTTAAATCCAAAGGCTGAGAAGCCTCCTAATTATCTACGATAAGAGCTCTCCTCACCTGATCTCAACATCTTATATATATATATATATATATATATATATATAGAGAGAGAGAGAGAGAGAGAGAGAGAGAGAGAGAAGTTCTATAGAGAACACTTAAATATGGGAGAACAAGAGAACACATATAGGTCATGGATTCGATTGGAGGGCTTAGATTAAATCTCGAATTTGGCCAAATTTCAAACAATAAATCATGTCCTTAATTATAGGAACAATAAAGGAATTTTCGGATTTATTGAAAAATCACAAAAGGAAGGTGGGTTATGGGGGTGGTTATATACATGATTACATTAATTTTCATTGAATTTGACCCAATTATCAGATTTTTTAAAAATCTCGAATTTGATCCCATTGATTACATTAATTTCCATTTTTATTTCAAAAAATTATAAAGTCCCGTAATTATAGGAATTTAACAATTAAATTTAAATTCGGCGCTAAATCTAACAGAATTGTTTACAAGAAATCAAGTGGTTATATACATGATTCTTAATTGTTATATATAGTTGCTCATAACCTGATTCATAATTGTATACGAAACCAGTTGCTCATATACAAGATTTTAATTGTTATATACATGATATTATAATGATCCTACAATCCACTTTTATTGATTCTATTCAAATTTTGAATGTATACATAAGCACGTAAAAGTATATACAAGAACATGATTCTTATATTCATGATACTACTGTATTGGTATTTTCACACGAAATTATGAATTGCATTCATGACTTTAAATGTGTATACATAAGTAAACGAGAGTATATACGTGAATTCAACTATATATACATGATTATCATTTTGTATCGGTATAACAAAAAATTAAATATTACATAATGAACCAAAAAAAGGTGTATAGATACAACATAAGATCTAATGTTCAATATTGTCACCAATCTTCGATCGCTTAAACCCCAATGTTCGAAGTATGGAAATCAAAAATATGTTGACAATTCGCTCTACTTGAGATATCTGCATAAAAAACTAATGTCAAATCCATGTATACATGTATAATAATCATGTATATAGACCACATAATCATGTATACATGTATAATTTGAATTAAAAATAGTTTACAAATAACTCATATATATTAATTGTGAATTATATGTATATACGCTAATAACAAATGTATACATAATTCAAATTGTACATGTAATAGACAGGTTTTCATTAATTGTACATACAATATTGCAAATAGTATCCAGCCATGCCAATTTTGTATATACATATAGCAATTTGTTATATACAATATTACATTGTATGTATACAAAGAATATGTAGGGTTAGGTCAGCTAAACAATTAACACGTAAATTTACAACATATACTAAAACAAATCAATCATATACATAATGAATATATTATATACAACATTACCTGATGCCATAATTTTCGACGACGATAGTATATACTAAAATTCTGATTGATTTATTCACCCTTTTGAATCGTCTTCCTGTTGAATATCAAGAACAACAATACATCTTAGCAATTAACATCAATCAATAGCAATGTGGGATTTTCGAATTAATTCGCCGGAATTGCTTACCGATTAATGATTTTCGAGTGAAGGGGATCGGCGGTTGCTCGACGTGGTGGTTCGTGGTGGCCGGAATTCTCCAGCGAGCAGTTCCGACGTGGCGGCTCGGTTTCAGCGAGCAGCGAGCAGTTCCGACGTGGTGGTTCGTGGTGGCCGGAATTCGCCGGACTTGCGGGATCGTTTCTACTGTGGTGGCCGTTCGCCGGTCGGAGGTGGTTGCGGGATCGGTTTTGGAGGTGGTTGCGGGAGCAATTCCAGCAAGCAAGTCTCCAGCGCAAAATATTCACGTTACACAATGGAGGATTTTTCCAAAATCAAAACCAAGATTTAATTATGGTAGTTAGGATGGAGTAAATCATGGGGAGAATATCTCTCTTATTTTTGGTTTTTTCCTATTCTCCTATTTTTGCTATTGTAGATACAAATCCCACCATCCATTCCATACTCATCCAATGGCCTATATTTGTTCTCTTGTTCTCTATAGGAGATTGTTCTCTATAGAACCTACCTATATATATATATATATAGCATTAGGTTCTAGTAGAAAGCCTTCTTAGAGTGAAAAATGAGTGTTAATGTAATCCATCAGATCGAAAATTTTCAACGTTCCAGATTTGCTAAAAATAGGTACACAATTATGAAAAAAATGCATCACACTAGATTTTTTTCTTGTGAGATTTTTTAGGGATTTTATTTCAGTACTTCAATCTCTCTCATAAATCAAATTTTCCAAACTGATACACATTTATTCCCTCTCCAAAAATATCCACACGTTATATCCTCTTCTCTCCCAAAATCTAAAAACTTCCATTCACATTAATCCGGAAAATTTTCCTCTTTCTCCCACTACGTTCTTTCTTCCTCTCTAAGCTTTTTTTCTTGTTTTTTCGTATTATGAAGTCAGTTGTTGATCTTCTAAACAAGGATTTATACATATCAAGCAGTTTCAAACATAATTGTGCAATTTGGAATCAACTTCTTCATCCATTTTTGTAAGTACTAGTCATATTTTATCATTTTTTTTCTCCCATGTCTTTGAAAATTTACGTGATCAAAAGCCCCCTTTCTATATAAATAATATGGAGGAGTGTTTTTTTTCTTTCCAGTTGCCACCCATCTCAATTGTCTAACCATAAAGATTTACAAGTGGATCCTACACGGTGGATGTAGTTCAAGTGGATCAAATCATTTGTTGTTTTTTAAATTATTTGATTTCTTTTCTAATAATACATTAGAGTATCTTTGATGTTAATTTGATTATGTGATTGCATAATTGTTTAATTGTGTGATCGTTTAATAATTTTGATATTTATGATATTATTTCTCAATAAACGGATAGCTTATCATTTTTTATGGTTGTATTGTGACTTTTATGAAAGGGTGAATTCAATATGTAATTGCAACCCTAAGTTGATTCATTGATCGACTGATCTCTCTTTCTATATTTTTTGGATCCTGCTAGTTTAATATTCGCCATAGTATAAACTGGTATTCATTGGGATATTAAGAAATATTATTGATATTATTTTCTGTTGTATTCATCATATTTTAAAGTCATATTCATCAGCATATTAAAAGATATTCATGATTATTACTCTTTCTTGTAAATAGTGTGTGCGTTTGATTATTCTTTGTTGTAATTACCATATTTGATATTTTGTGAGTGATATTCATTGTAATGAAAAATGATATTCACAAAATTAGGTAGTAGTATTCATGTATTTGAATTATGACGTTCTTGCCATTAAAAATGATACGTATTATTTTTTTGAGATATTTTATGTACTATTACGAATATTTATCAATCTTTATCTCTTATTTGAAGGTAGTAAATGGTCGGAGAATATTGAAGAAAGTCGAGGAAGATGAAGTCTACATAAGGGCAATGAATTATGATTATGTATTTTTTATTTTTTTTTATTCATTAGATTTGTACTAGGGTGATCATATTCATTATATTAGCTAGTGATATTCATTTAACTGATTGATTGTATTCACTATATTATCTAGTGATAGTATGTAACTAGGTGGTCATATTCACCACATTATTTAGTGATATTCATGTAACTGGGTGATCATATTCACCATATTAACTAATGATATTCATGTAACTGAATGGTGATATTCTTAAGATTAAATGATGATATTTATGTATCTTTTCAATTCAAGTTGTGTGTATTGTTATGTCAATATTCATAATTTTATATAGAAATGCTCATTTAAATTGACATGGTTGTCGGTATTATAATGAGATTTTACCATTACTCGTGTTGATCATATTCATTATAATACAAATAGATATTCACTATTTACTATGATGGTATTCATGTGGCATACTACAAAAATAGATATTCATTAAATATCACCTTGATATTCATTTTACAAGCTGCGAGAATGGAGATAAAATATTTTATTCAATATAAATTTATTTAAAATGTAGGGTAGCGAAAATAATAAATTATTCCAATAGCCCAATTTATTTATTTCCAAATTCTCTACTTTTTCTTTTTAAAAATCAATCACTCCTTTATTTTAGGAAACTGCCCAAATTCAAATCACCTAATTTCGATATTATATTTTTTCTCCATTTTTATAATTGTACACCCTCAAATCTGACCACTCATTTTACCCAATCCAACGTTCTAAAATTAAACTCACTTTCCACCTCAATTACCTTTCTACCAAAACCTCCCCCTATTATATATATATATATCGGCTAAACGGTGTTTATATATTTTTTTTTAATCCAACTATTTTTAGTACTGCTTTTACAACTCTGGCTAATTTTGCAACTTTTTCGACTAGCCAGTTGTTTTAGTGATTCCATGGTCTAATCAATTGGCCCAAGAGCATGGAAAAGACTGGGCAACTATTAATGTTGGGCTTGAGATGGGCCTTACTGTATACATGCCAGACGAGTGTGGAGCCCACATTTAGCCTGTTTCCTACCAAAGAGCTTTATGGTCACCTAACTGAACGGAGCTTTACGATCGTCCAACCTTTTTTAGTTTTGGAACACCAATAATTTGTGGATCAAATATTCCCATTTTTTTTTCGTAATGACCGATTTTTAGTTTAAAATTAAATAAAATAATAAATTTACCTTCTGATAATATAACTAGTACAAGTCCCGTATTATGATATATCTTACCTGTAATGTTGTAAAAATGTTAGATTCGAGTGATTTACGAAAAGTAAGAGATTCATATCTAAACTTCATCAAGCCATTCATTCATAAGCTCTCCCTGTATTAAAGTTAACTATTTTCCGTAAAGTAACTATTAGAATAATCATTTAAATAGCTTACCTAAGTTTACACATTATACTTGGCAGTACTTAAATCATGATAAGAATAATTTCAACCTAGCTTAGGCCTTAGGAGGAACTCTCAATCCCAAATTTACAAATCATATTTTAGTTTTTCGATTGCTTTTTATCTATCTTGCGGTAACACATTTTCTTATATTATTTATACGGAATTTGACACATTCAATATAGTTTACACTCTATTGTTGAAATAGCTTTAGGTTATTGTTGAGATAGCTTTATGCTCCAATGAACCTAAAAGGTTTTTCAACAAGAATTGGACGCAAACTATTGGAATATACTTATCTCACATCGGAAATCGAAAGAGAAATAAGACAATATAAATACCTTTGAATTACTCCTTCTATTGTCAATTGGTTTTATGATAAAATTTCACGGACTTGTGTACTGGTGGTGCTTACGTATACACGTGTTTCACACAAACAATCAGACATATACGTAGATCGATCAACCCGTGTGGATATTTTTAAAGAACATTAATATGATGTAAGATTACACCTTCGATATTTTTACCATGTAAAACTTGATTATGCAGACTAGCTAATTTTTTCACTTAAGTGTCCTACTTTATAGTCTCACTTTTCCAATTACTCTCATCAATCGAAATTTAACTTCTTTTTTGCGCTGTCGACAAAAGGATGGATGAAATAGTAAGTACATTTAAGGACCTAATTTAAATACGATTTTAATTTAAATTTCAATAGAAAAAAAATTGCAAAGTGCCAAAGTGCAGGGGTCGACCTAATTAATTGTTAAAACGACTTAAATTTAAAGGATCAATATGGAAAATTATTGCAAACTTTAGATACCAACCACTTAATATGCATTTTTTATTTCTCTTTCCAACTACAGTAATAAGATACACCTACCAATTAATAAGATACGTGTACAACCCAGTGCATATATAGGGCTTGTTTGTTTCTTTATAGGTAATTATTTACAACTTAATTAAGTTGACACTAAATATATCAGTAAAAAACTCTTGAAGACGTATACGCATAATAAACTCTTTAAGTTGATACTAAATATATATATATATATATATTTTTATGTCAATTAATAACGAGTACACATCCGATCCCGCAAATAATATAAGTACGTATACCCATACCTCTTTCTACACACGCATATTCATTCCTAGACTTGCTTTGTGCACTTAAAAATGGATTTCACAATTGAATGGCCTGAGGTTTTTCTTGCCATTGTATCCTTTTTCTTCTTCTGCTACCTAACCCGGGATCATGACGGCTGGAACTGGCCACTCCTTGGGATGTTGCCAAGTCTTTGTAGGCACGTGCACCGGATCCACGAACGGTGCACTGAGCTCATGGAGCGTCATGACAGCACCTTCCTCTTCAAGGGACCCTGGTTCGCCCACATGGATGTGTTGATCACATGCGACCCGGCCAACGTCCACCACATTTTGAGCGGCAACTTCATAAACTACCCCAAGGGCCCTGAATTCCGACGGATCTTCGATGTGTTGGGCGACGGGATCTTCAACTCCGACAGAAATCTCTGGCAATTCCAACGCAAGACCACTCAGATGTTGTTGAACCATCGTGGGCTCTACCAGTTTCTCATTGGAACGACTTGTCAGAAGGTGGAGCGAGGCCTTTTGCCCCTACTTGATAGCTTTTGCAAACTTGGACGAGTCGTTGACATGCAAGATGTCTTCCAAAGGTTAGCATTTGATACCACATGCTTGTTGGTCACTGGATACGACACTTGTAGTCTTTCTCTCGATTTCCCCCAGGTACCTTTCTCCAAGGCGTTGGATGTGATCGAGGAAGCCATAGCTTATCGCCATGCCATACCCAAGAGTTTATGGAAGCTTGAAAAATGGCTCGGGGTTGGACCTGAGACGAAGTTGAGCCAGGCTTGGAAAGACTTGGATGAGTTTATTGACAAGTGCATATCTTCCAAGTGGCAAGAGCACAAAAACAATGGGAAGTCGGGTGTCCACCAAGATAGCGATGCGGAAAAAGGTGAAGATATGTTGAGTTCAATGATGAAAATGGATAATAAGGAAGGTGAAGGAGTTCCTAAAGTCAATGAGAAGAAATTCTTGAGAGATTTCATTTTGAATATGATGGTTGCGGGTCGTGACACTACTAGCTCAGCGCTCACTTGGTTTTTATGGCTAGTCATGAGCAACCCTAGGGTCATGGAAAAGATAAGGGAAGAGATTAGAGTAATTATTCCATTTGAAAAGACGCGGGAATGCTATGTGTTGCGACCTGAGGAGTCAAAAAAGCTTGTCTACCTACATGCATCACTATGTGAGTCCTTGAGGTTGTACCCGCCCGTGACATTTCAACACAAGAGCCCTACAATACCGGATACCTTACCAAGTGGACACAAAGTGCATCCAAGGATGAAAATATTGCTTCCCTTGTATGCAATGGGGAGGATGAAGACTATATGGGGCAAGGACGCATACGAGTTCAAACCGGAGAGGTGGATATCCGAGAGAGGCAACATTAAACATGAGCCTTCTTATAAGTTCATGAGCTTCAATGCAGGTCCTAGGACATGCCTAGGAAAGGATGTGGCCTTCACCCAAATGAAGTTGGTTGCAGCCACCCTCTTACACAACTATGACCTTAAGATCGTGGAAGGACACCGCGTGAGCCCCGATGTTTCAGTTATCCTTCACATGACCCAAGGCCTTAAGGTTAGGGTTTATAATAAAAGGATTTCAATGTAGTCATCAAGTGATTGGTTTTCATTGTACTACTTCTCATCTCTTGTTTGTGTAAATTACCGACATTGTGGGTTTTTATTTTCAGTTTCTTATGTAAGAATCAAAAATGGGAATGGCTATGAGACTTCTATGTATAATAAGTCATATATATTGCCGATAGGCAGAATACATATACAGACACTTGTACTTGTGCAAAATAGTCACTTAGACACCTCACATTTGGATTTGTTCTATTGAACACTTGAATTTAACCTTTTTGTGTTCTATTAAGTACCTGAATGTCGATGTGGCATAATATGTGTATTTCACTCTCGTATGAGCAAGTAAAGAAATTCAACAGATACTTTTTCATTTCTTTTTTTTTCCTTTTATCTTTTACCTTTTACCTTTTATTTATTTATTTATTTTCTTTCTCCTATTTTCTTTTTTCTTTCTCCTTTCTCCTTTCTCCTTTAATTCTTCTGAGTTATGAACATTTGACAATGGAGTTTTCCTCCAAAATGGCAGATTGTTCTTGAGAGCCGGAGCTTCTCCCTCGCCGTCCTCCTTATCGTTGATGCCTCGCCGACTTCTTCTTCCTCGTCGGCACCCCTGTTCACGTCGATTCCTTTCAAGTACGATCTCGGCTCTCCGGTAACCATGTCGGCTACTGCGGCGACAGTGGTGGATCCTCCTACTGATCTGCAAGGTGCGTCTGTATTTCGAGCTGCTAAACAAAATAAACCGGACAGAGATCTAAAAATTCCAAACGGGAAAAACTGAAGAAATTCCAAACGGGAATCGATTCAAACCTTGTTTTCAATGGAAGAAAACAATCGATTCAAAGACCATGTTTTATCCCTCGGGTTGTTTAAAAAAATTGATTTAAAGACGTTGTTTAAAAAAATCGATTCAAAGACCTTGTTTTCAATGGAAGATATTTCAGATCTGGTTTTATATCCCAGCTTCAACCTTTTTGCATTTATAATTTTTTTATTTTCTTTTATTAAAACAATATAAAAATCTTGTTTTTACTCTTCACTCTCTGATGATGATGTGGTGTCTACTTGGACTTTATGTGGCAAAAAAATTTGACACCTCAGCGCGCATGTTTAACACTTTGAAAGAGTCTCGGTGACCAGGTACTTAATAGAACACAAAAGGTTAAAT
Organism: Fallopia convolvulus; assembly: GCA_964016875.1. Taxonomy (NCBI): domain Eukaryota; kingdom Viridiplantae; phylum Streptophyta; class Magnoliopsida; order Caryophyllales; family Polygonaceae; genus Fallopia; species Fallopia convolvulus. The sequence goes on from OZ024722.1 coordinate 48,591,835, forward strand.
TCAAGTGTTCAATAGAACAAACCCAAGATCAGGTGTCTAAGTGACTATTTTGCACAAGTACAAGTGTCTATATATGTATTCTGCCTATTAGCAATATATATGACTAATACCTCGATACGAAATGCTGAAGTGAATTGAAAGGGATTGGTTCGGATAACATCGACTAAAATCACAAAAACCCTTGTTAAAATACTTTTACGAGAAGGTTTTATCGAAAAAGTGTGGAATCATCAGAAAGAAAACAAATATTTTTTTTGTTTTAAATCTACGACATAGAAGGAATACGAAAGGACCTTATATATATAAAAATCATGTTTGGTGATTAATTGTTCTTACTGTAATAGTAACAAGATAAGAGGGGATCAAATGAAAATAATTCTTAGAGTGTAAAATGTGAACAAATATGGAGCGTTGGATCAAAGAGATCAAGGTGTAGATACCTTAAGGAATTGTTTAAATCAGAGAAGTAATTTCATCATTTGCCCAAAATTTCTTCCTCCTTCCGCTCTTCCCCTTTCCTACGTTTTTTCCTCCCATAATTTCTATTTGATTCTCTTCTCCCCCTCCTCCATTTTCATGTTTTAATTGAATTTAATGGCCCTTTTTTACCTCATTTGAGTAATTTTCTTCATGGATCTAGCTATTTTTGTATTTCATAAAGTTTGAATGTCCAATTTAGCGGTTTTTTGAATTGGGGGTTTTCAAATTTAGGCTTTTCAATTCGACGTTTGTTTTACCTTGAATTGTATGGATTAGACAATATTATTGTGTTATTTCATTGAATATCTTGTCATTCTACTAATTTTGTTTGTGATTTCACCATTGTTAGAATTAAAGTCAACTTTTGATTTTACTCATTCTGTACATACTTGTAGTCTTTCTCTCGATTTTCCACATGTGCCTTTCCCGAAGGCATTGGATGTGATCGAGGAAGCCATAACTTATTGCCATGTCATACCTAAGAGCTTATGGAAGCTTGAAAAATGCCTCGGGATTGGACCTGAGAGGAAGTTGAGACAGGCTTCGAAAGACTTGGATGAATTTATTAACAAGTGCATATCTTCCAAGTGGCCGACAAGAACACAACAACAATAGGAGATCAAGTGTCCACCAAGATAGTGATCAGGCAGAAAATGGTGAAGATATGTTGAGTTCGATCATGATAATGGACAGTAATGAAAAAAACTTCTTAACCATAGTCACCGGCCCACCACTTGTTTGTAACGCCCAAAATTTAAATCTAGTATGATGGGAGATGGAGAATGAGAGTCCAGATAGATCTTGTGGGAGGCATATATGACCATCGAAGAGTACGGTGGTGCGTCCTCGCCGGAGGATTAAATGTAGGGCAAACTCTTGGCGCCAAGAGAGTTGAATGTAGACTTGTCATGGTCACGATAAACTGTTGATGATCGATGCGGAGTGAGTGGACAAATTTAGCACCAGAAGTTTCAGTCTTTAGAGATGTATCTGGATTGAGGGAGAGAGTGAGAAGAAGAATGTGGCATTCCAGCTAATCATAGAACCACCCAAAATAATACATGAGGGTGAGATTCAAGTTTCCATCGAACATGACTGTGTGTTTTCATCTAACATTAACGTGTAGCCATTTTAACCAAGTGTGCATTGTAATACAAGTGAAAAAAGTCATACACAATGAGATAAGAGCATGCACAATCATGTTAAGTGAAGATGCACAATCATGTTAAGTGAAGATGCACATTCATGTTTAGTGAAAATACACAATCATTTGTCACATATTGCATAATCATTACACACTCACATGAAAAAAAAAGCACACACATTAAGATAAGAGGATGCACAATCATGTTAAGTGAAAATGCACAATCATGTTAAATGAAAATAAACTGTCATGTTAAGTGAAAAGGCATAGTCATTCGTCACATATTGCATGTTCATTAAACACACACATGGAAAAAACCACACACGATGAGATAAGAGCATGTACAGTCATGTTAATCGAAAAGGCACATTCGTGTTATTTCAAAAGGCACAATCATGTTAAGCGAAAAGGAACAGTCATTCTCAGATTTTGCAAACTCGGACGGTAAAAGAAAAAAAATTGAGTGCAAGTGCGATCTCAGCCGCCGTAGATGTAACCAGATCAAACAGCTAAGATTTATTCTCATTTCTCTCCTTAGTTTTCATTCTCACATGATCCAGTCTCTTTTATATTTGTTATGCTTTTAGATTGAAAATTAATATAACAAACCAAGAAATATGATGAATGAGATATTAAAACTATTATTTTGTATTATGGATAAAAAACTATTTTATACTTTTCATATTTATAGATAGAAAATTTAATATAAAAATTCATAATTAAAAATATGGTGATTAGAATAATAAAACTTTATTACAAAAATTCCCTTAATGGCTTTAGGTTAATTTTATTTAAAATTTTCTAATTAAAAATTGCATTGATTCGAATATTAAATTTAAAAATCTGATAATTGGGATATTAAAGGGGTGAGATTCACTTGAGAAAGGTTCCCCAAGAGAGAAATGATAATGAATCTCAGCCACACATCACGCGCGCACAAAAAAAAATTACCTTGGGGTGTGAATTTTGAAAATGACTGTGTGTAATATTTTATGTGACTATGCATTTTCATCTAACATGGTTGTGTAGGCATTTTCACCTTGGTGGTGTGAATTTCGAAAATGACGTGTATGATGTTGCATGCGATTGTGCGTTTTCATCTAACATGACCGTATAAGCATTTTTACCAAGTGTGCTTAGTATTACATATGAAAAAAATCATATACAATGAGATAAGAGCATGCACAATCGTGTTAAGTGAAAATGCACAATTATGTTAAGTGAAAATGCACAAGCATTCGTCACATATTGCACACACATTACACACTCACATGAAAAAATCACACTTATTGAGATAAGAGGATGTACATCGTGTTAAGAGAAAATGCACAATTATGTCAAATGAAAATGAACAATCATGCTAAGCGAAAAGACACTGTCATTCGTCACATATTACACACACATTACACACTCAAATGGAAAAATCACACATAATGAGATGAGAGGATGCACAATCATATTAATCGAAAAGGCATAATTGTGTTATGTGAAAAGTAGGGGATGGGCAACGGTCCAAAAGCGGACCGGACCTGGACCGGACCGGGACCGAGTTTCCTAAAATTTTGGACCAAGGACCGGACCGGAATTTCCCGGTCCGGTCCGGTTCGGTCTCGGTCCCGTTCCGGTCCACTTTCAGACCGGTTTGGACCGAGATATTATTTTTTATAAAATTAATATTTTTTAAAGAAAATAATTATGTTTTTATTGAGAAAATTTATGTACTATTTATGAGAAATTATAATGTTATGAAATATATACATAAAAGTGAAACTTAAATAAAAAAAATAAAATTTATAACATAAAAAATATTATTTATGTATACAAATTTATATTTTTATTTTTATTTTTAAAAAAGTCGGTCAGGACCGGGACCAAAATTTTAAAATTCATAGACCGAGGACCGGACCGGTATACCCTCGGTCCGGTCCAAAAATCCGATCCGGACCGAAATTTGCCCCGCCCTAGTAGAAAGGGACAGTCATGTTAAGAGAAAAGGCATAGTCATTCTTAGATTTTGCAACTTTGGAGGGTTTTTTTTGCACGCGAGCGCAATCTCAACCATAGATGTTACCATATCAAATAGTTGAGATTTATTTTCATTTCTTTACTTACTTTTCATTCTCACCCGATCCATTCTCTTTTATATTTGTTATGATTATAGATTGAAAATTAATATAACAAACCAATAAATATGATGACTAATATATTAAAAACTATTATTTTGTATTATGGATAAAAAAGCTATTTTATACTTGTCATATTTATGGATAAAATATTAATATAAAAGTTAATAATTAAAAATATAGTGATTAGAATAATAAAACTTTATGACATAAATGCCCTTAATGACTTTAGGTTAATTTTATTTAAAAAATTGTAATTAAAAATTGCATTGATTGGAATATTAAATTTAAGAGTGATAATTGGGATATTAATGGGGAGAGGTTCATGTGAGAATGGTTCTACAGAAGAGAAATGAGAATGAATCTCAGCCATTCATCATGTACGCACAAAAAAATTTCTTTTCTTTTTTCCCTTGGGGGTGTGAATTTTTGAAAATGACTATGTATAATATTGTATGTGACTGTGCATTTTCATCTAACATGATTGTGTAGGCATTTTCACCTTGGTGGTGTTAATTTCGAAAATGACTGTGTATAATGTTGTATGTGACTATGCGTTTTCATCTAACATTATTCTGTAGACATTTTCACCAAGTGTGCATTGTATTACACTTGAAAAATGTCCTACATAATGAGATAGAGCATTCACATCCATGTTAAGTGAAATGCACAATCTTTTTAGTAAAAATACACAATCATTTGTCACATGCTATACACTCATTAGGGCATCTACATCGGCGAAAACCTTGTGCGTTTCACCGAGTTTCACGTGAAAAAGGGAAATTGGTGAAATTGGGGCTATTGGTTTCGCAATTCAAAACTCGCCCTTTTGGTTTCATCAACATTACTCATACACATGATAGCCAATGGGAATGTGCCACTTGGCACTCCTTTTGGCTAATTAAATATATAGTTAGTATAAGCTAGTAGTATTTGGTTATTTTAACCAATTTTAAATTAATAATAATAAAAATAAAGTATACTATAAGTAATAATTTTTTTATCTGTCCATAGATACCAATTTTGTATATATTTGATTCACTTTAAAATTAAATTATTTTTTGGGTTGATTAATGGGTAAACAAACACATATTAACCACTTTTTAAAATAACTCATGATTTTAACTTTAAAATTTTATATTAAATTCATAACTTTTTATCTAATTTATTTTGCACCAATTTTGTATATATTTAGATAAATAAATATTTAAAACTAATAAATGAAGGTTATAGTTGTAATTGTGTATAGAGAAATAAATGGTTATTGGGAAGTGAGAAAAGTAGAAAAGTGAGTTTCATAGGTTTCATTGATATTTAATTGCGTTCCATGAAATTAAATTGGGAGAGTGTAGGATGATGTGGAAGAGAGAGAAATGGTAAAAATAAGTATTTTTTTTTGGTTTCATAGGTTTCATGGGTTTCATTGATAATTATGGCCTTACACACTCGCATGAAAAAAACAACACACATTAGATAAGAGCAAACACAGTCGTATTAAGTGAAAATGCTCAATCATGTAAAATGAAAATTCACAGTCATGTTAAGTGAAAAGACACATTCATTCGTCACATATTGCACACTCATTATACAATCACATGAGAAAATCACACTCAATGAGATAAGAGCATGCACGATTTAAAATTTTGGGGTAAAATCTTAACAAATAATGAAAAAAATGTTTAAATATATTTAATTAAAATGTAAAACATGATTAAAATAATAATTGTTATAGCTTATATAATTTTAGTTACTATATTATATATATTTATTTTATATTTTATATAATTATAAATTTTTTAATAAAATTATCCCGTCAAATTTTGGAGACTTCAACTAGTCTACCTAGTACAATACGGAGTACTAAAGTAGAAACAATGTGTGTAGAAAAATTTGTACCACTTGTCATCATTTGAAGAAATGAAGATGTTAGAATTAATTTTTTTAATAAATTTTGTCAAAAACTACCCACTTCCTCCACTTTTTATGAAACTACTACAATATATTTTTAATAAAAATTTAGTTTAAAAATTTTTTATTCTAAAAAGTTTATATAAATGGTTATTTTGAAGTAATCTAATTTTTTTTAATGAACATTTAATTAAAAAAATCTTAGTATTCAAGTAATCTATCACAAATTATTTTTTGAATTTATCCAAACACTATTTTTTAATGAATTGTATCCAAAAATTTTTATTATCCTAACCATCTAGTACAAATTGTTATTTTGAATTTATCTAAATATTATTATTAGTTACTCGATTATTTTTTCTACAATCCAAAATTTGGGAGAATATTAACATGAGATTACACTTAAATGCATATCGTGAATTCATTTTTATAAATTCAGATAATATAATTACAAAATAAATACATGTGATAAAATTATATTGGTTAAGTGGTGTTATTTTTATAATAGGTAAATAATAATTATAAATTTAGAAGCACTACTCCACTATTCAACTTTTTAACTACTCATGTATAACTTCTACATTTAGTTCAAATGAAAAAAAATTCTTATCTTGAAAAATGAAAAGAAATGCACTTTTCCTAGTTTATAGTGCAATTTTCCTACTTCACAGTGCACTTTTTCGCATTTGCACTTTTCGTACTTTGTAGTGCACTTTTCGTATTTTTTGTAGTACATTTTTCGGATTGCAGTTTTTTGTATTTTGTAATGCACTTTTCGTACTTTGTAATGCACTTTTCGTACTTTGTAATGCACTTTTAATTTTTCAGGATAAGAGTTTTTTTCATTTGAACCAAACTCATATATATATATATATATATATATATTGTCTTTTCATTTTTTTCTAAATACTTTGATTTTGACGATTACTCTTCGAGTGTTATAAATTATTGTATCTATATATTATAATTTTATAATAATCTTTCAAATATTAAAAGCTATTATATTTATTTTTAATTATAATTTATACATGGTACGAGACTATCGATTTTTAAAAATTGGATGGTTGGACGGTCAAGTGAATTGCTTAGTTATGGTTAGAGTTGTCAAAAGCTGACCCGACCCGAAAAACTGACCCGAACCGCCCGGTAATTTTAGGGTTAAGACTTAAGACCAAAAAATTTGCACTCGAAACCCAAAATGAACCAAACCCAATAGACTCGAAACTCGTTAGGTTCAAACCCGAAACCCGTTGAGTTGACCCGATTTGTTATATTTTTAGAATATATAATATATTTTGAAAATTATACTATATTTTATTATTAAAATATATTAAAATAATAAATTATTATTAAATATTATTTTTTAAATACAAAATAATGTTCTAATATATTTTGAAAATTATACCATTCGATTTTCTTGACTTGTTTGGTCGACCCGACCCGCTCGAAAACCCGCAATGACCCGACCCGATTTGACCGGTGACCCGTTACGACCCGAACCTGACTCAACTCGAACCCGAAATAACCGGACCCGAACCCGACTAGACCTACCCGTTTGAAAGCTCTAGTTATGGGTGTCCTCACATGAATTTCACAAAACCACCCGCAAAATATGGGTCTGTGCACAAAACCACCCGTAAAAATTGAAATTTCAGGAAACCACCTGTAAAAATATTTCATTTGCAAAAAACCGCCCGTAAAAATCGAAATTTCAGCAAACCACCCGTAAAAATAATCCGTTTGCAAAAAACCACCCATAAAAATATCCCGCTTGCAAAAGACCCGTAAGAGCATCTTTGTAACTTTCTTATTATCTAACGATAAATGTAATGAAATTTTGAATTGAATGGTATCTCGTTCTTCAGATCCAGGTAAGAAAACATTCACAAATCACAAATTCAGAATATGGGATTTGGTGTTTGAATAGTAGAAATTGTTATTTTAGTAGTGAAAATAATGAAATTCCATATTTCTAACGGAATTATTGACTTGGGTGGTCTTTTGCAAACAAAATATTTTTATGGGTGGTTTTTTGCAAACGAAATATTTTTATGGGTGGTTTGCTAAAATTTCAATTTTTACCGGTGGTTTTTTGCAAACGAAATATTTTTACGGGTGATTTCCTGAAATTTTAATTTTTACGGGTGATTTTATGCACAAACCCATATTTCACGGGTGGTTTTGTGAAATTCACCCTTTTAGTTTTACCAAAGTCGTCATAAAAATTTTCAGTTTTTTTTTTCTGATAAAAAAGAAAAGAAAAGAGAGAATATGAGAAAATATCCAATATTCCGTTCCCTTGCAATCTCTTGCAATTGGATTCTATCCTCCGCCTAGCACTTTCCCAGTGATTGGAATTGCAAATCTCTCAAATCTCTCGAATGTGTTTTTCCTCCTGCGAATTCACCGGCGATCCTCCACTTTTCTGGGGATGTCTGCCGGAATTGTCATGAAACTCCCTTTCATCAGGTGAGAGATTGTGGAGATGATTGTTTTTGACTCTTCCTCGTCCACTGCTGCTACGAACCTTAGATTCGTCTTCTCTCACATTGTTATCAACCTATTCTGGGTGAAATCTACTTAATTGCAGCTTCGCAATTTCGATTTCCAGTCTCTGCTGCGCGTAAGAATTCAACCACGACAGATTCTGGAGCTTTTTTCCCCTATCCTTGAATCTGGATTTTGACGAAATTTCCTGACTCTGACTACTTCGTACAGGTTTCCCTTTTCCATTTGGAACTTTCTCTTTGCCAAATGATCACTGTTGAGAGGAATAAAATTGATATTCCACTGAAAATTCGAAGCTAGGTCAAATTTGTCGCCCTTAACTCGGTCAAATGCGGGGTGCCTGCTCCTCGTGGGATTTGTGTCAAATGCACAATGAATTCTAGTCTCCTTTTCCCATTGCACGCTTTTGGAATTCCAAATTTCCTTGGAAGTCAGAGGAAATTGGAAAAGTTTCAAGCTTAGGTAAAGGACTTGTTTGACGGTCTGTCTGAGTATTTATCTCAGATAAGGCAGTGTTGTAGTTGGAGTATCTAGATTTGTTACATTATGGAGGGGAAACAGAAGAAAGAGAAGGAATCAAAGCGTTGTGATGGTTGCAATCCGGTTCGGAAATCGGGCCCTGTAACAATGGATCATGTTCTATTGGCGTTACAAGAGTCCAAAGAGGAGAGGGAGCTGAGACTTCGAAATCTCTTTAACTTCTTTGATAAGTTGAATACTGGGTATTTGGACTATGCTCAGATTGATGCCGGTCTCTCAGAGCTTCATATTCCATCAGAATATAAGTATGCTAAAGATCTCTTGAATGTGTGTGATGCCAACAAGGATGGAAGAGTTGATTATGTGGAATTCCGTCGCTACATGGATGCTAAGGAGCTTGAACTTTATCGTATCTTCCAGGCTATTGATGTGGAGCATAATGGTTGCATTTCCCCAGAGGGGCTTTATGATGCCCTGGTAAAAGCAGGTAATTTTATAACTTTAAACTTATTGATTGCATGCCATTTAATTTCAAAAGTATATACTAGAACTGAGATTATCCTACCTCATCAGACAACCATTTCTTGTTGAGGAGTTTCTTTTCAGTACAAGGAAAGAGTTCTCGTCTGCTTTCACATATTCCTGCAATTTGGAACTCTTCAATGATAGATTGTATTAGTTGTTTGGGATTTTTATATGTAATTCTTTTGATAATTCTGCATGTTTAGATGTTGTTTGTATACACTTGGGAATTAAGTCAATTACACCGGTCCATGGAGTCTGGTTTTAGATGACAACAGAATCATCACATAATATCACGGTTATATGTAACTGTATGATCATGGTGTGTGGCACAACAAAGGTGATTGCCTGATTTTAATAGTACTCATGAGCAGTGCTTATGCTGTCTTGAAAGAAATGTTAACATTCTGAATGAGTTTAATCTGTAGCATTGTGTATAGCCTTTTTCATATATTCTTTGCGTCCTCTCTTTCTTTTCTTTTTTTCATAGGATGTTGATGTGGAATATAAATTCATATAAATTTTACCTATTGTGCTATTGTGGTCTAGAGGTCTAATTATATATAAATGTCAAGTTTAGTAGTCTCTTTCTCCTTTTTTTTGTGTATAATCACACACTCTTCTACAGGACAGCTGCAGTTCTGGTAGGTATATAAATAGCAAAATAGTATCCAACTTATCAGTAGCTCAAAGAGTTATCCTTAGTCCAACTTTTCGTGGATAAAAATCTTTGGGAAAAAAAGTAAATAAAAATGAGAGGTATTAGTTCTATGAAACAATCGATTATGATGGATCAAGATACCAAATCGCCGTGGCAAATTGACACATCAAACTGGATGTGGTTATAAAAAATAATTTGTAATTCACGCACAAGATTTTAAGAAAATAGAGGCAGATTGTTTTCTTGGGTGAAGATCTTTCTATGTGAACTTGGGTTTTCTTACTCTCCTGGACGAGACATTGTGAAGCAAACTAGAGTTGAAGACATCCAGAATTCAATTGGGCAACCAAAAGAATTCATCCCGCACAAAATATGACACTGCTCATTCAAAGTTGATTCCTAGTAAGCAAATTCAGTGAACTAAATGCCTTTTCAGTAGTTTGAAAAATATTGAATTCAGCAACTGGAACTAGCAACCATTAGTGTACTTCTGAATATGCTCAGTAAACCCCTTAGCAATGATATAAAATATGATAAAGGCCTGGTCATTAGTGTTATTATATAGTCTATGAAGAAACTATCTTTCATCATCCACTCTAGCCATCAGCTTACCTTTATAATATTTATTTTTTAATATCTGTTTCTAGATTTGTTATCAATATATCCCAGAGAACACATATTTGATGTCGTAGCTCTATTAAAATGTCATCTCTTTCTATTTGGAGTGAGATAGCAATATAGAATTAGGGTGTGTTTGGATTACACTCAATAATGTGTCATCTCGCATTATAATGATGCAAGATAATGTATTATTATGCAAAGTAATGCATCATGTGGTGTCATCCAAGCACACCCTAGATTATTAGGATATACCCACTGTAACCATCATGATAAGTCTTCTGGCAATCTTCTCATTTTTCTTCCATTATTGGTTTTCACTGGGAGCTGTCATTCTCTAGGGTGGAGCTCCAAGTTGGTATAATAGATGTAAAGAACACTGTAGGAGGAATCTATGATGAAAATTGCTTAACGTGATTATTCCATAATGTCTAATTTTAATGGAAATATAGGAGGTTTATAGTTTTTATGGCCGAGGTCATACCGATTTTATCATTACAGATTTACAGTGAGATTGCAAAAGTTTCCTTTTTAGGAATGTAGGATGACAGAAGTTCTTTTCTATGTTTCCATTATACATCTGATGCACTAATCATTTTGAAGTGGTGGTAATCACTACTTTTGGGTTATCAACCAATATCCCAAAAATACAGTTTGGTGGCACCGTGGCACAAATTTTAAAAGTACAGACTATGAACATATGGGTGCGTAACTGCGTACGTCTCAACTATGAGGATATGCATCCCACATATGCTACTCCATAATGTTCCTTTCCTTGCATGTCATTAGTTGGCATCCTTAAAAGCTCATTGTTTGTGATTTACACTTTCTTTAGCTTGTACTTTGAATGAATGTATTCTGTCCAAGACAGAGCAATAACGATGTAGATTAATCTTTCCCATCCAATAATGTTCTTATGCCCAGTTTTTTTTTTTTCTTTCAAATTAACAATAATCTCATATCATTGTGGATTTCTAATGTCACTCAGATGTGTCATCTTCCAGCATTTTCCTTATGTGTCATCTTCCAGCATTTTTCCTTTCCTTTGTCTTCCAGCATCAGTAATTTAGCCACCTCCTATCTCTGTTTGTCAGTACATATTATATCTGGCATTTAACTACAATTTAAATGACTGTAGAAAATGTAGGATAGGAATTGTTGTCTCAGGTCATTTAATTAGCAAAAAACCATTTTAATTATTATCCACTACCTCTTTTTGTCCTCCTTCTAATCAAGTTTACTCATATATTTACAATTTTTTTAAGCAACAATGCTTTTGGGCTTTGGCAAACTGGTGCTCAAAAGGTAATGGTAAATGCAGAAAAGAGACACCACTTCTTCAGTATATATTTTAGGAGATCTGGAATTACAAAGTCATGTCTCTTTGTTCTTCCCGCTGTTTACATAGCGTATTCTATGATTCCACCAACCATATATAGCGACACTACTTTTCAATTTCCCATTGACACTTTAGGTAGCCTTCATAACTATGACCAAATGGAGAGTTGGGCATCACTCTCTCCTCTCTTTATTCATTCTCTCTCTTCACTTATAATACTTATTAATCTTTCTCTCTCCTTATGCCCAAGTTTTGTGCAATCAATGGCTCTACTAGTTTAAGTTCTTTGAGTTTGATGGCTCATGTCTTCAAATTAAAACATGACTTTGGATGATGGAACTGAATTATTCGGAGCTCTATATGCTTCGTAGGGAGTACTATAGTTTGAAACTTGAACTCCAAGCTTTTGAAGTGTAAAAATATAGGCATGACCGCATGGTCTTAGAGTTTAGAATATACGTGGCCATGTACAAATGGAAGAAAAAAAAACAAATAGATTTTGCTTTGGAAGACCTTTAATTAACAATACTAGATAATTCTCGGTGTTCGCAGCGTTTTCATGGTAAATTGAACATTGATGCTCAAAAATTAATGGTAGGGATCTAATTTGTTTGATGTAATTAGATACCTTCTATGTATGATCAAGTCATTTTCTTCATGTACTGGTTGCTCATAGTTTGATAAATGTTAGATCCAATAGAATTGTTTAAGAAGTTTGCTTCTACGTATTACAATGAATTAATCATTATATTTGGCATTTCCATATTTTAGCCATACCTTGTTCTTTGGATTAGTTATTTGTATGTTTTAGCATGCATTTAGTGTACTTTTGGTTTGTTGTTCATTCCACCCGACAAGCCACAACAGTATTTTATTTGCAGGCATTCAAATCAACGATGAGGAGCTTGCCGGCTTTGTTGAGCGTGTAGATAAGGATAATAATGGTGTGATAACGTTTGAGGAGTGGCGGGACTTTCTTCTGCTTTACCCCCACGAGGTAACAATCGAGAATATATACCGTTACTATGAGAGGGTTTGCCTTGTTGACATTGGAGAACAGCCTATTATACCAGAAGGCATTAGCAAACATGTCCATGCAACCAGATACTTAATTGCAGGCGGTATAGCTGGAGCTGCATCCCGTACTGCAACTGCACCTCTTGACCGTTTGAAAGTCGCTATGCAAGTTCAAACAGAGCAGACCCGTATCATATCGGCTGTAAAGGAAATATGGAAGGAAGGGAAATTCTTGGCATTCTTTCGTGGCAATGGACTTAACGTTGTGAAAGTAGCGCCTGAAAGTGCAATAAAATTCTATGCTTTTGAAATGCTTAAAACCTACATTATGAATGCCAAAGGGGAAGATAAAGCTGAAATAGGTGCTCTTGATCGCCTTGTTGCTGGAGGGTTAGCTGGTGCTATTGCACAAGCTGCCATTTATCCTTTGGATCTTGTAAAAACTCGGTTACAGACATGTAAGGATGCCAAACCTCCAAATCTTAGAGCTTTGTCAAGAGATATATGGGTCAAGGAGGGTTCTAAAGCATTTTATAGAGGTCTCGTCCCTTCTCTTCTTGGGATCGTTCCTTATGCTGGCATTGATCTTGCAGCATATGAGACATTGAAAGATATGTCGAAGAAATATATCCTCCATGAAAATGGTAAAATCCTCGTTCCAAGTGTCTAGTATTTCTCTAGTTTGTCATGTTTTGAAGACATAGTATGTGTCTGTCTTACTTTGAAATCTTCATCACATGCAGAAGAGCCGGGTCCGCTTGTGCAATTAGGTTGTGGAACAATTTCTGGTTCAGTTGGAGCAACTTGTGTCTACCCGTTACAAGTTGTGAGAACGAGGTACGCCCTTTTTCTTAGTTAATACGTAGTCCCTATATCAATTTTGGTGCATTCTAACTAAATTCAGTTATTAGTGTCACATAGCTGAATTTCAGTTTTTCTTGGGTCTATCGGGCGTACCCCTTTCCCTTGGGTAGGGGTACCCCCATCTTGAACCCCCAGATTCTGCTGTAGCAGATCTTCACTGGGTCAGTGATGATGATATGAAGTTTAGCTAAAAACATAGCACTGTTTTTCAGAATGCAAGCCGAGTCCTCAAAAGAAGGGGCGACCATGTCTGGTGTATTCTGGAGAACATTCCAGCGTGAAGGCTATAGAGGATTTTACAAAGGGCTGTTCCCGAACCTCCTCAAAGTCGTCCCTTCTGCAAGCATTACTTATCTTGTTTACGAGGCGTTGAAGAAGCATCTGCAATTGGAATAGTAAGTTATTTTGTTCCCAGCCAGTTGAGCACAGTAGCTTACTTTTTTCAATTCCTCATGCATGAGCAAAAATAACGGCTGTCGCCGAGTATAATCTACTCATTTAAGTTATATATTCTCACACCTGAAATGACTAGTAGGTAGATGATTTTTTTTACCAGTAAAAATTGTTCTGGTTTCTGATTCGACATTATGTTTGCTGTATTATTGACATACTGAGGCTGTCCATGGCCTAATTTTGTTGTACTCTCTTTTGCAGTAACTTTTGGTAATTCCCTTTTATAAATATAAGAGATGAGAGAGAAATTAAATAAAAATTCGGAAATAGTATCATATTGTTAAATGGGGTGCATGACGTGCATGTATCTAAACTTTAATGCTATACATACTTCTCTATTTTTTTTTTCATTATCTTAATTCTGTCGGCTCTTTCTACTATCATAAGCTATTTATAAAATTCTATTGTTTTTTGTTTGTGGTAATTCATAATTTTTTTGTTAGTATATTTCTGTCAATGTATGTAGGTTTGGGTCAGCATAGTTTAAGACTTGTAGAAATATATTTTTCTACAACACGGTTTCATCTCAATATAGGCCATTTTAATAAGAAAATGGGCCGTCCATGGTCCACTTTCATTCAATATGTCGTCTCAATACAAGTCATCACGAACTTGATATCTCTTTGAAATGAGGAAATGTAAATCTTCTTGTAAGACCTCTCTATGAACTTTTAGGTCTTCTACTATGTAAATTTCTACTATTTCATAGTGGAAGATCTAGACTATTTTTGACTCGAGTGCTCATGAGCTTCAAACTAGAATTTTCGGATGTATTGTGAAGTCACGTCAACTTTTATTTTCATTTTATTTGTTGGATCAACTTGTAAGGTTGGCAATCAATTTGTGATATATCCGATAAGTAGATCGGGTCCCATCACGATATCTATACACATATATTCCTTTTTTTCGATATCATTCAAGGGTGTATTCGCATACGTAGTAAAAAAAATAGTTGAAGTTTAAATATTAGTGATAAATACAAAAATACTCCAATAATAAAGAAGTTATTGTTAGTTTGTTACAAAAAAAATAATTCTTTTCTACATGAACAAATAATATAACAATTAGTTTATATTTATCAAATTTGGTTCAAATGATAACCCTTATTATAAAAATTAGAAATAGATATCGACCGTTCAATTAATTTTTTAAAAACTTTTTTTCTATATCTTTTAACCTATGTAGAATGATATAAATCGACTATGAATATGACCATAAAACATAAACATTTACACTAATTTGTGAACAAACTTATATTATATGTGAGCGTGTGATAAAATCTCTAAACTTTTAACGTGATTATATGTGAACATGCTTTGTAATAATGTGAACATGCGTATAAAATATGTAAACATAATATAAAATGTCAAGCGTCATGTTTTTGGTAAAAATAATCCAAAAAATCATTTTGTTTGTACATTTTTGAACTTTTTTCAAGCTTTTTAATGTTTGTATAATGATATAATCAAACATGAACATATGACCATAAGACATGAACATGCAATATTAATATGTGAACAAACTTATAATATATGTGAACGTATGATAAAATCTCTAAATTGTTAAGGTGATAATATGTTAACATATCTTGTAATAGTGTGAACATATGCATGAAATATATGAGCATAATGTAAAATATCAAACATTATGATTTTCGCAAAAACAAGCGAAAAAATATTTTTTTTTTGAAAAAACCAAAGTTACCATTTTACCCCTATCTTTTTAATCTTAGTCATCCATTCCTCAAATACAAAATTCTCATTTGTTTCTAGTTTTGATAATAAGCCCCATCTATAACTATATATTAAAGCTGTCCCTTTTCGAGCCACCAGAACGATTCTGGCCCCACCTGATATTTATAAAATTAATTTTTATTCCTAATATTTTAACTTTTTTCTTTTAAAATTTTCTAACTATTTAAATCTATCTTTAACATCAAACAAATATCTATTTAGTATAATAATATCTTTTTGAAAACTTCCTTATACAATTATTTAAAATTAAAGATAATAAATTTAAAATATCTTTAAATAAGTATAAATATCTTTTATCTTTTAGCATGATGTCTTTTCACGAATTTATTTATAGATATATTTTTCTTTTGTAATAAAAAATTAATGATAAATACTTATAATGTTTAAAAATAATTAAAATAGGTAATATCTATCTATAACTATATATTAAAGATGTACCTTTTCGAGCCACCTGAATGATTTTACCCCCACCTCATATTTAAAAAATTAATTTTTATTTTTAATATTATAACTTCTTTCTATTAAATTCTTTTTAACTATTTAAATTTATATCAAACATCAAACAAATATCTATTTAGTGTACTAATATTCTTTGAAAGCTTCCTTATACAAGTATTTAAAATTAATGATAAAATATTAAAATACCTTAAAATAAATATAAATACTTTAGCATATATCTTTGATGAATTTATATAATAGTCATTTTCTTTTATAAAAAACTAATGATAAATATTTATAATTTTTAAAATTACTAAAAATAGATAATAAAGTATTTAATAGATATATTGAAATATTTGATAAAAACTAAATTTACGTACATAAAAAGTAATAAAATATGAAGAATATAATATTTGATTAAAAATTATATACATTCTATAAGCAATAAATTACTTATATTGAAGTTTATATTATATTTTTATTTGTTTATTAATATCTTATTTATAATGTCTATAAAATATCGAATTATAGTCGTATATGGTACGACGGGTAAAACTAGTATCCATATGAAGCAATCTCTATTACTTTTTTTTAATCAAAACCTTATTTTTTTCCTTTTGTTCCTAAAATAAATACATCAATGGGAGATAGAGAAGTGCATCCATAAGAATAAGATCACACGATAAAATTTTGAATTTAAAAATTAAAATCTTAAATTATATAGCACAAATTTTTTTCAAGAAATTTGGTTATATTAAACTATGCCCATAATATTTTAGAAAATAAAAAAATAATCCTATAAATATATAAAAACAAAAATAAATACAATCCAACAAAATATTTCATTTCAATGCTCTTGGCTAGAAATATCAATAAAAATGATCAAATTTCTTAAAAGTCGGATTCTTATATTTTATTCTGAGAGAATAGGATAGAATAAACAAAATATCATCATGTAAATCGGTATAAATGCTTTTTATTTTATTGAATTTGCCAAAACAAAATTTTATGCAGCTTTCACTAAAATACCCATTGGCCTTGTCTAGCTCGTTTCGTACGTAATTTAATTAAATTAAAGTTTTATTTTAATAGTATGTAAATGCATTAATTTCGTTTAAATTGAATTAAGGAGGATAAGGGGAATAAGAATTAGAAGCTACAAATGGCCAATTTATTTTATTTTAATTTTTTTTGTTCGAAACAAATTGCAATTTTATGTAGTACACAAACATGAAGACATTAGGCGAATATCAAAAGGTTCTTGCAAGATATAGAACGAGAGAATCTGAATGGCATGTGATGTGAGTAATTATAGTGATGGCGGTGAGAGGAGAACATGATACGAATAAAAGAAAACGCAATAATTCGTTTGACTATTTGGGCATAATAAGTATGCAATGCATTATTTTTAGCACGACAACCACAACTTGCATACAATTAAAATCCAACAAAACTGGTTCAAGCCTAAAGGAAAAGCAAAATTATAACAGCAAGACTATCTAAAAAATGATGGGCCGCTTGATTAGCACTTGTCCTGAGCGAGATGTACATACAGATCAGACTAATCAATGTTTCCCACCAGCAGCCCCTAAACACGTCAATAAGATGTAAAGCCCAATGATTTTCATTTCCTTGCTCACAAGCCTAAACCATCTTAAAACTCTAGGTCTTGGAATCCATTTTTTGTATCGAGAGTTTCTCATATCTAGTTGGGGATTAAAATTTTCGATATATATAAGCTAATGAATTAGTCTATTCATTGTTGTATGGTGAAATCTGTTGAGAATTATCCCACATGGAAATTTGAGGCTAAAATTTCTTAATATATAAACCAATGAATTACTCCACCCATTGACATATGATTTTAGGTTGGAACCTCATTAGACTTGTATGTTAGGTCCGTTACGGCATGATCCCCAGATTATAGGACTTTATCACAAACGAACACTTGAATGAAATGGTTAGGCATAAGTGAATTGAGCTTTAGCAAGTGATCTTGAGTACGAGTGTCGATGATCCCTCTTCCCCTGTCTCGTCTCTATTTATAGTCTTCTCCATTTGAACCGTTGGTGAAACGCCTGATGTATCCCGGAAATCTCGCTACCGGTGTGAATGAGGTAGCCGTTGAAGAGGTTGATCGTGGAATCCGAGATTCTCGCCATGCCTTGATTGCTTCTTTGACTCTTCTCCCTAACGATCAACTTGGGCTATTCGTCTCGGGCTAGCAATGTCCTTTTGGGCTAGATTTCGAAGAGGCCCAACAATACCCCCTCAAAAACCTAGGAAAAATTCTTCCACCGCTTTTCTAGAGTTTTTGATTTTTCACCTTGGAAGTTGTAGCGAGTAAAGACGTGTCCCATCAATCCCTATTTATTGCGGTCATGATGATCTCTTGAGACTTCAACTGCGTTTACCGGTGTCCAGGTACATCTCCCTCCTCTTCATCTTTCATCTTCTCCCTTTTCTTAGTTATGGCGACTTCTAGTTCTTCCCTGAAACCTTCTCTTTATTGTCTTGAGCCTATCGTTCCACCTTCTCTCACTTCTTCCAAAATCCTCACCCCATACCATAAGAGGAATAGCACCTCGGAAGATCCTCATATCTTTGCTTTCTCTGTTGGCTTTCCCACGTCCCCATAGATATTTTCTCCTCCTCTTGGGATCTGGGTTGATTTCTACGCCGACGATTGGGTATGCTTGTACGAGTACCCTTTTCGCATCGGCCATCATTTCCCCTTTTCCCCACTAGTTATCGACTTCCTTACCACCCTCAATGTATCTCCCGGGTTAATACTTCCTCAAGTTTGGAGGTTGTTGCTAGTCTGTCGACCTGTTATGCTCCTCTCACGGCCTTCCCTTCAAAGCTGCCGACTTTTTCCACAATTATCGCCTTTCTAAAGGTGGCCCTGGCCGTTTGACTCTAAAAACCTTTCAAGACAAATCTGACTTGATCTTCAATATTTCGAAATCTGATCGGGGCTGGGTTGACAAATTTTTCTTCGTAAAGCTCTCTTCTTTGGGAATTGACACGGCTTTCTTGAAAGCTCGATGGCGTTCAACATGTAGTGTTTCTCTTTACCACTTCTGCTTTGTTCAATCGCTTCTAATCGTTGATTGTTTGTATTTTGCATGCAGAAAATTTGGCCCCTCCTCAACCTCGCAAAGTGTCGGCCCAAGTTATCTCTCACATTGAAGCTCTTCCATTGGAAGAAAGGTCTTACCCTAAGCTGGTGAAGGTGTGCTTTGTGGACTCGGAGGATACTGAGATATCGAGTAAGTTTTATCCCACCTTTACTCCTTATGTTGACGTCTTTACTTCTTGTAACCTCTTCACCTGCATGTTACCAGGTTCCAGGACCACTCGCTCCACTACCGCGCTTACCACCATGGAATGAGTAGAAGCTCGAAAGAAAAGGAAAGCTGAAACGACATCAACTGCTGATACTTCCTTAGCGGTCTCCATTCCTAAGAAATCATATGAGGCTAGGGTTATCTCTCCTAAGAAGAAAGCTTGCTCGAACCTATCCGACCTTCCAAAGACGATGATGTCACTAGATATGGCGACATAAAAATGTCTGAGCTCCTTAGTGCCTCTTCATGTGGATTGCTCTCGAGGTGTGGAAAACCAATCTTCACTTCCGGAGTTCTTTGGCGAAATCCTTGCGGCGCAGTGGCAGGTTTATTTTTTCTAACCTGTAGTGCTTAATGGTTCACCTCTTTCCCTTATACATGACATTCTGTTTTTCATTTAGGGTTTGCAACTTTCGCTTTCTGCTTTTGAAGCCTTTAAAGACTTGCCGGATCAACTAGCTTAGAGTAAAATCAGCCTTCAGCTTGAAAAGGATAGAAGCACCATACTGGGGCATGAAAAAAGTGCTCTAGAGAAGAAAGTGAGGGAACTGTCGGACGACCTTGAAAAGGTATCAAAGGAGTCCAAAGAATGGAAGGAGAAGTTCGTGGTTTCTTCAGGTAAAGAGGCTGCTCTCGCTAAGGAGATCGAAGACATTGCAGACTATTGGTCGTGCAGAGCTCGGGTGGAGATGATGGAGGAATTTGCAGCTGGAAAACACACCTCTTGGGATGCAGTGAAGGAAAGAGAACTATTTGAGAGTCTGTTTTCTGATGAAGTAATCGCAACCAAGAAGTCCTCGGTTGTTGACGACATTGCTTTTGTCGCCAAGGAAGTAGCTCAAGTGGAGATGGAGAACCAGAAGTCTGCCGAAGATGTTTCTAAGGAATGATTTTTCTTGTTTCTTTCACTATCTAAATTCTGAACGTCTTACTACCCCCGGTGTGTCGGGGTTTAACACTTTATTTTGTATGGCCGCTTGTTTTTAGGTCCTATGTGTGGACAACTTTTACTCCTCGCTTTTGCTGGTTTTGTAGGGGTTACATTATGAATGATGTTTTAGTACTTGGGTGGTTTCGGATCTGTTTTGTCTTTTTTTGCAGGTGATATAGGTTTATCGCTGTGAAATGTGGATCAACGTGTTTCAAGAAGATTGTTAGTAGTTTTGATTGGATCTCGTAGTAATAGCGCTTTTGTGTAGGATGCTGAGAGAGAGAAATCAATGTACTCGGCAGAATGTAAAATGCTTGTGATTTATAAAATAATGAATTGGTTACAAATATCTTGTGAAACTCGTCCGACTCTAGTGTTTGCTTTACATGTTCTTATCTCTTGCACCTTTTGACTAGTCGTTGTGTGCACAGCGTTGCCTGATTGTAAGGCGAGGGCCTATGTTTTGGCCTGTCACGTCACAAGGCGTCCCTTATTAGTTTTTGTAAGACCGTTGTTGTTTTATGTGTGTAAAATGATTAAATAATATAATGTGAAAAGAATGAAGTATGTGACATATACCTTATTGCGACCTGCTTGTTTAAAAGTGATACATCTTCAAATTCATCGCGTTCTAGCTTCTCGGGACCGTCTTCCCATCGTGTGATACCAACTCGTAGGCCCCCTGTCCTACGATCTTCGTAATCTGGTAAGGTCCTTCCCAATTGGCTCCTAGCTTACCAGCATTCAACTCTTGCGTGTTTTGAAAGACTTTCCTCAAAACCCAATCTCCTACTTGGAACGCCTTTGCATTGACACGCTTGTTGTAACTCCGAGCTACCCCCTGTCTATATGCCGCCATACGAATTGATACTTCATCTCGTAACTCTTCAACCGTGTCCAGATGATGTAACAAGTTAGGCAAATTCGACTCCTCGGTTGTAAGTCCGTATCGAAATGTGGGCAAAGTTAATTCTATTGGTAACACGGCCTCGCACCCATAAACTAAGGAGAAAGGTGTATGCCCTGTAGTTGTCTTGGGAGTTGTTCGATCTGACCACATGATAAGGGGTAACTCATCTGCCCATCTTCCCTTAGCCTCCTTGAGACGTTTCTTCAAGTTGTTGATTATAACTTTATTGCTTGCTTCTGCCTGACCATTAGCTTGAGGATAACGTGGTGTCGACATCACCAATTGAATGTTGTACTGCTGGAAAAATGATCTCATTGTGTCACTAATGAATTGAGATCCGTTGTCGCATACTATGGTGGATGATATCCCAAATCTACTCAGGATATTCCTTTTTATGAAGGAGATGACCTGGGTGTCTTTGAATTCTTTGAAAGCTTTAGCTTCAATCTGATCGCCTCTCGTGTGTGCGAGGGTCAAGAGATACAATTTATAACCCGACCCCGTTGTAGTACGTGGTGGGTGTCGAACACTCGGGAAGTCTACTCGATCGATGTGCCTAGATACTAGGGAGCTAGAAAGGAGAGCATAAAACAAAGGAAAACAAAGAAAACAGTCGGGACCGACACTGAGGTCACGTCGGGCCCGAGTTTGGCGACAAGAGGAAGTCGGGACCGACACTGGGTAAGTCGGGCCCGAGGTAGCTGGGTTTGTCGAACTTCAAAGATTTAAAAGTAGATCTTGGGCTTTTGGGTTCCTTCTCTAGTAGATTAAGGCTTATCCACCCCAATTCAAGCAATGAGTGATGATCGGACTAGGATCGAGTGCTTTCGCCCTCGTTCCAACCACTTCTACACATCGATCATTGGGGAAATCCACTTCGAAGCAAGGTCTTGAGATTGACACATGTTCACTTTCGCTACTTTGCCAATCTCAAGCCTTGATTCCCGACTTTCGCAAGGAATTGTAGCTCTATGTAGAGTGGGTTCCTTAGATCAATCACTCAAGGCTATGGAATTGGGGTTTCTAGCCCAAACCTAGCTAGGGTTTTCCCCCATAACCCAAGATCAAGGAGATCTACTCCATGTGGCAAACAAAGAAAGCAAACAAATCAAAAGGGAAAGCAATCAACATCATCAATCTCAAAACAAAGCAAAGTTTCATTCAAATCAAAAGCAATCCACAAATTCCAATCAAGGGTTTCTAAATCCACAAGATCAAAACAAAGCAAAGCTAATCTATCAACCAAACCTATCAATCTTCCTCTCCCTTGGCCGATTCTCTCTCTTCTCCTTCTCCTCTCCTTCCTCCTTGCTCTCCAAGAATCCTCTTGGCTCCCTTGGAACCCCCCCTTTGTGAGAGAGCCCCCTTTTTTTGTGTGTGTGGGAACCCCAAATTAGAAGACAAGAGGGCCTTTTATGGATTAGATGAGGGGCAAAAGTGGAAGTCCACAAATTCGTGCCTTGGAGCCCAAGTAGTCCAGTGACCGACTTGGACCGACACGGAGGACCTCGGGACCGAGTTACTGTGCAACTCGGTCCGAGGTTGGAGACTTCAAAGTCGGGCCCAACGTGGTTGCAACTCGGTCCTGACCTCGTTCCACCTTCTTCTTAGTTGGCTTCTCTTGTTCTTCTTCATGGCTTTCTCCTCTCTTTCCTCCTTTGCTCGGGCCTTGCTCCATGTCTCGACCCTCCTTCAAATCGATCCTTGATCCATGCCAAATTACCTACAAAACACATAAAACGCGTGTAGTTTCCGAATCTCATAGAAATACGGGAACTAAGCTAAAAAGGAACAAAACGCACAAGAAAAGGGAAAAAGAAACATATTTACAAAGGAAATCACATATGAAAACACCACCAAATAGAGAGACATCACAATCCATTTAGAGAAGTAGTCAGTCATTGCTAGGATGTAGACACGTTGTCCTGAAGCTGGAGGAAGTTTTCCTACAATATCCATTCCCCATTTCATGAATGGCCAAGGGGAGGTTATGGGATGTAGTAACTCCGATGGTTGATGTGGTATAGGTCCATGGCGCTGACACGCGTCACACTTGCGAGCGAACTCCACTGCGTCTTTGTTCATGTTGGGCCAGTAATAACTCATCCTGCTCGCCTTCCTCGCCAACTTGCGACCCCCTGTATGATTTCCGCATTCTCCATCGTGTATGTCTTGTAACACTTTCTTTACCTCTTCCTCCCTTACGCATCTCGCGTATATCCCTGATGACATCCACTTGAATAGAATATTATTCTTAATAGCGAAAGTGGAAGCTTTTACCTTAAGTCGTCGGGCTTCTTCCTTGTCGTCTGGTAGGATTCCATCTCGTAACCATCTTAAGTAAGGAGTTACCCATGAAGTGTCTTCATCAGGATCTCGGATCTCGAACATATCTGCTTCTTTGATTATGGAAGGCACATCAAGGTACACGAAAGGTATCTTATCGTACTCTCTTGGGTCGATTGCGAATCCGAGGTTAGCTAAGGCATCTACTTGCGTGTTAGCATCTCGAGGAACTTGCTTTATCTCAAAATGCTTGAAATGTTTAATAATTTCTTGCACTTTTTCTAAGTACGCCTTCATCTTTGAATCCTTGGCAACATATGAGTTCGTAACTTGGTTTACAATAAGTAACGAATCACAAATTACCTCAATTTCTTGTACGTTCAAATCTTTGGCAATAAGTAACCCATCTATAAGCGCCTCATACTCTGCTTCATTGTTGGTGGCTTTGAATGTACATCGAACAGACTGGACTATCCTATCCCCCTGTGGTGACTTCAGGACTACCCCCAGTCCTACGCCTATCTGATTTGATGCTCCATCCGTATGCATTAACCACTTGCCGCCACCACATGAACCTGTTACATGTATCACGTCTTGATTCTCTTCTTCCAAAGTGGTAGGAGTGAAGTCGACCACAAAATCCGCCAAGGCTTGAGATTTCATTGCTGTTCGTGGCTCGTAAGCAATGTCGTAACCAATAAGGTGGATCAGACACCTCATTAACCGACCTGACAATTCTGGTTTCGACATGATACTCTTCATTGGATAGTTAGTCCTCACGATAATAGAATGACTTTCAAAATAAGGACGTAAATTTATTGAAGCCATTACCAAAGACAGTATGAGTTTCTTTACGGGTGAATACCTGGTTTCCGCATCAAGCAAGGTTTTACTTACGTAGTAAATGGGCAACTGGTCTCCATTTTCCTCTTGGATCAAGACGGTGCTTACAACTACTTCGGTTGCGACCAAGTATACATATAACTTCTCATCCGGCTTGGGTTTGGAAAGCACCTGCGGGTTAGATAAATAATTTTTCAATTCTTTGAATGCTTCTTCATGTGCTTCCGTCCACTCAAATGACTTGTTCTTCTTCAAGATATCATAGAACAACTTGTTTTTGTCCGAGGATCGAGATATGAATCGGTTCAATGCTGCTACTCACCCTGTCAACTTCTAGACATCTTTGACGCATTTTGGCGACACTAACTCCATTATGGCTTTGATCTGGTCTGGACTCGCCTCGATTCCTCTTTGCGTTACTATGTATCCGAGGAATTTCCCTGCTGTAACTCCGAAAGAGCATTTGGTTGGATTTAGTTTCATTTTGTAGCTTTGTAGGATTTGGAACGCGTCCTCCAAGTGAGAAATGTGGTCCTCTGCCTTTAACGACTTGACTAACATGTCGTCAATATACACCTCCATTGTATCCCCCAGTTTTTCCTGAAACATCTATTAACCAATCTCTGATAAGTAGCACCTGCGTTTTTTAATCGGAAAGGCATAACTTTGTAACAATAAGTTCTTTGATTGGTTACGAACGTAGTTTTTTCTTGATCATCGGGATGCATCATTATTTGATGATATCCACTAAACACATCCATGAAAGTTAAAAGCTCGTGCCCTGCCGTTGCATCCACCATTGCATCGATATGAGAGTTAGATAAGAATCTTTAGGGCATGCTTTATTTAAATCGGTAAAGTCCACGCAAATGTGCCACTTTCTGTTTTTCTTTTTTACAACTACCACATTTGCAAGCCAATTAGGATATTTTACCTCTATAATTTTTCCAGATCCAAGCAAGGATTTTACCTCATCATTGATTACATGATTCCATTCAGGTGCAAACTTGCTCCTTTTTTTTGCTTTACCGGTGGTATCTTCTTGTTGACATTGAGGGCGTGTATGATCACGTTAGGATCAATGCCCACCATATCCTCATTCGACCACGCAAAGCAATCATTGTAGGACCGTAGGAACTCCACCAATTGTCTACGTAAAGTCGGCTCCAGGTCTGCTCCTATTTTAATTTTTCTTGATGGATCAAGTGGATAAAGAGCTACTTCTTTGAGTTTTGGCGTTTCCGGCTTTACGTAATAAGCGGTTGTTCTACAGTCCTTTAATTGCTAATCTGACGACTTCCTCCCTGCTTCAAGTGGTAGGTTTTTTGAAGTCGTTGCTTTCATCGTCACGGAGTAGCACTCTCTTGCTAATTTCTGTTCCCCCTTGATGTAACACCCCAGTTTCAAATACCGGAATGCTACTCGATAGTAGATCACACATGCGTCCACTTAGGTTAGTCTGACAACAAATTCACATTATGAATCTTGCAACAAAGGCACGATGAGAAAATAAGAAAACATCCAACTCATATTTTATTAAAATTCAAATTGGCAACCATGTATACACCAGCTTCCCAACATAAACAACTCAAACAAAACTTCTAACCATTCCTTTATACTAACAAGCTCTTAACTTAACAAATTCTCAAAGACAACATTAACCCACTACCTTGCACAATAACCCGACACATCCTATGACACGCCACGTCGAGCTGACCAACCATTATCTTGGAAGATTTTCCTTGAAGCATAGTTTGCATCTGTGTTGAATCCTAAAAATATCAACGCCCTAAAGGGTTAGCTAACAGTTCTAGTATGCACTAAATGGAAAACACAATATGTAATAGCCAAATTCAGTTTAATCAAATACATAATAACAATAGTAATAGAATAATTCACATCTAGTATTTACACAAAAGGAGACAAGTGCACAAAAATACTTATAATCATAAGACACACATAATAATAGTTGAAGTCATACGATGTATACCAATAATAGCCAATCATTTCACATAGTATCACCACAATCAATTTTCGCCTCTATAATAATTCAATCGCAACTCATCAATTCTCAATCAATATCATTTAGCTAATAAGCATGGCATCCTCCAGCCTTACACATGTGTAGTGGACGGTGGCCTCCACCGTTTATCCGATCCACTCACACCCTCATCATTCATCTTCTTACCCCTGGTCAAGCCTCCCCTGGAGCTCTCGCCAAAATATTTTATTACAATTTTGAGGGGGCCCTCCTTGACATACAACTAAGTCAAGGATGTCTCCGCCTTTCCAACTATCCTTGATCATAGCCATATCGGTTAGGGGCCAATGCTTAGAAATCCGAGTAAAATACAGAATAGTATTCATCTATTATACTTCTCAAAATAGCGAATTATTTTCAAATAGACATATAGTAATATACAGGGATGAAGCCCAAAATAAAGCTCTACACATCATATCTACACATCCAGCACATATCAAAATTGATAACTAAGTATGTCTAGGCGACTTATCTCAACGACGAGGTTTTTATGAGCTAATTCCGTTTAAAGTGTTTCGTTCTCTTTCCGAACATCGTGCATCCAAAGGCGGCATACTTTTAGTGGAACCTATATCATGCAAATCAAGGCGACCTAGTTCACCTTCTTCCATCTTTCCTTCCCTTTTATCTAAACTTGCTTAAGAATTATCCGAATTGCCCAAACCATTCAAACCTTCACAAAAGCGCACAAACGCTCATAACTTTAAATACATATCTAAATAAATATCCGTAAATTGTCTCATACTCGTAGGAAATTCCTTACCTTAATATAATATCCACAACTTTCCAGAATTTATGAAATCTGCCCAGAATTTCCAGAATTGTAGAAATATGCCCTTAACATCAACAAATCACTTAGCTATCCTCCTAGATAAACCTCTCCAATACCATCTTTGACAACCATGTCACCACCACCTTCTCCTCAGCCATGGAAGAGGAAGTTGACGATCACTTTTATGTCGCTGTAAAAGCACTGTCAAAGAAATACCTAACTTCCTAACTTAAGTATAGTGGAAGCAATGGTCGAACCCACATGGACTCAGATTATTCGTATTTAAATAATATTACCAAGTGAAAGGGGGGATTTTATGATTGTAGGCTAAAAATCTAAGCAATTAAAACAAAGCAAGTAAAACAATTAAAGATTCAAATATGGAGAAAAGCGTCCAACTAGTTTCGTATCCATTGCATACATGAGTTTTGATCCTTGATTATTCTTATTTCGATTTCCCTTGACTAATCTATTGTGAATTTATGAAATTCACCTAGAAAACCTTCTATGTCAAGTTGATCATGCAAATAAGTTCAAAGCATTCAATAGAAACATAATTCATGAATTCCACCGTCTATTCATGAAGTTTTGTGATTGAATTCTCCGCCTTTGATTAACCTTATTCCACCGTCTATAAGTTTAATCAAAGGATTCATCCATGAATAATCAAATTCCACCGTCTATTTAATTATTCTAGTTCTAATTCAACCTAGAAGTAAAATAGGTGGCCAATCTATTATAATCCTAAGCGAATTTAATCAATCAAGCACGGAGAAATTCAATCTAGTCAAGGCAAATAGAAATAGTTCAAATCTCACAAAAGATCATGCATACAACTTCAACTAACTAGTTGGACATGAGAAAATTAGCTAGAAATCTACATTAAAGAAAAATAAAACTTACAAGAGTCAATTTTCTCTTCAATTGCAAATCTAGGGTTTTGTCTCCCACAAATCTCCAAATTCTTCAATAGCATAAAACTAGAACAATAGATAGCATAATCTCCAAATAAAACCCTAAGGAAAGTATTTATATTATATCTAAAAATACTCAAAAACATTAATAAAGTCGGCCCAAAAGATAACACGGAGGCCCGAGTCAGCGTCGTACAAACGCGCCGAAGCGCGGTCAAGAACACCCAAAGCGTGGTCGCGCAATGCCCACTCTGCCCGCGCTCCGTCGTCAACAACTCTAGTGACACTTCAGAGGCTGTTTTGACCCCGTTCGAGTTGGAATTTGGACTCGGAGTAAAAATATGAATTGTATCTCTTCGAGTTAGCTTTCCTGTGATACCAAATTCAGCTTCATCCGACCAGTGTAGCTCCCAAACCAAGCATTGCAAGATAGAGGTGTCAAAATAAGATTCAAATGCATGACCCAGCTTTAAGCGTTTTTATCCCTCAAGCTCTTGGGTTATAGCTCTTTCAATCTTCACTTGTATCACTCTAAGCTTCATCAAACTCCACCATAGTCCCCTAAGCTCCGGTCCTTAGCTTCTAATCCATCATCTTCCACCCTCCAACCTATAATAAAGCACACAAACGCGTAGATTCCGAACTAAACCGAAATAAAACCTAAACAACAACTTAAAGCAAAGTTCTTGCTAAACATGCATAAAATGGGAATAAAAACATGCTCTAAGACCTATATCTATATGCTCTATCAAATTCTCCCATGCTTGAACCTTGCTTGTCCTCAAGCAAGACATAAATCCAAAACACACCACAGAAATGCAATCATACATCCATCTCAAATCAAACAAGCATTTCACATATAATCAAAACCCGACCAAGACTTCTCAATATGCATTATAACAAGCAAAAAGTAAAGACCATTCATCCATTCTAGACCTCACTAAGATATATGTGTTTGCACTCAAACTCTCAAGTGTTTAAGGACGTGTTTCACTCAAAATCAACCATGAAAACTAGACTACCATAAGCTTGCATCAGAGTTCTAAATCTCCACCACTGGGGATCAAACACATAACAAAAATCAAGATGTCTTTTTTAAGGGTTGTAATGAGGCCAAGGTAAAGAGAAATTTGGAAGGGATAAATTTTTGGCTTGTGGTGCTAAATCCGGGATAAAGAACTACTCCTAAACCCAAACTTCAATACACTTTTCATCTCATCTTTTCCAAACTTTCTTTTCCAACTCCATAAACTCATTTAAACATTTTGTTTTTTTCTTCACCTTTTTTTCTTGCCTCTTCTTCAACTCTTTTCTTTTTCACTCATGAAGATTACTAACATTTGTACTCATTTTTTTCTTTTCTTTGCAACATACTTTTCATCTTCATTTTTTTCCACTTTGCAACCAAGATTTGTATTCACTCTTTTCCACATTTTCCTTTCAACTTCCCCCATACTTACATCAAACTCCCACAAAATAAAAAACACAACCTAAAGTCCTAAATTCCGGATGAGTCAAGCTTATTAGGCTAGGAAAATTTTGTGGAGCTATAAAAATAAGCTTAAAGCTCAAAAGAAATAGGGGTGTCAAAAACATGGATCTTGTAAGGTAGGAAGGAAAATAATAGGCTATAAAGAAACATTACCTCAATCATTTTAATGTCATGCATTCAATCATATAAAGCAGCGTTGAAAAAGAGTCATAACGCAAGTTCTAGAGCTAGATAATCATGGTGATACACTCAAGACAAAAGAGAACAAATAATCATGAAAGGCCAAAAATATCTCACAAGACAAATTGTGTCTAGAACTTCAGAATGAATCAAATACTCAAGCTAAATACATGTTCCATTCTATAGTCAAAGTAGTCAATCAATGATCATGCTTATATCATATCAACTTCAATAAATCATGCAAATCATGGGTTAGGACTTATACTTGGCTTAGAAACACAAGAGGTATCAAACAATGGGAAATATGAACCTAAATGCACTATTTTTGTATTTTTTTTCAAATTTTCAAATTGTTTTTTCATTTTTCAAGATTTAAATCAATACATGCAAAAAAATTTAAATATGACCTAAACTAATGCAAATATATGCAATACAAAAGTAATCCCCTTCTCCCCATGCTTAAAACATACTTTGTCCCCAAAGTATAGTAAAAAGTAAAGGAAAGAGAAAAACTCACAAAGAATCTAGCAATCCGAGTAGTGCGGCGGGAAATCCGACGGTGGTGATGGTTCTTCGGGTTATCAATCTTTGGACCTGGGATATCTAAACACACACAAAACTACCTAAAAAGCAAAAGATTAATTGAAAAAGAAATCTATCTAACCATTGGGTTGCCTCCCAAGAAGAGCTTATTTAACGTCATTAGCTTGACGTTTAGCATGAATTGACAAGATTAGACATTGTCAATGCCCTTAACAACCTGTCAAAAGCCTGTGAACACATCTCACAAGAACATAAATAGCACGAGGATAAATTCAAATTGAATAACCCATTTAAATTTGACGATCACTTTTATGTCGCTGTAAAAGCACTGTCAAGGAAATACCTAACTTCCTAACCTAAGTATAGTGGAAGCAAGGGTCGAACCCACAGGGACTCGGATTATTCATATTTAAATAATATTACCAAGTGAAAGGGGGGATTTTATGATTGTAAGCTAAAAATCTAAGCAATTAAAACAAAGCAAGTAAAACGATTAAAGATTCAAATATGGAGAAAAGTGTCCAACTAGTTTCGTATCCATTGCATACATGAGTTTTAATCCTTGATTATTCTTATTTAGATTTCCCTTGACTAATCTATTGTGAATTTATGAAATTCAAGCTTAAAGTGGTTATTAATATACACCGTCTTTAACAACCTTTTAATCAATTAACCTAGAAAACCTTCTATATCAAGTTGATCATGCAAATAAGTTCAAAGCATTCAATAGAAACATAATTCATGAATTCCACCGTCTATTCATGAAGTTTTGTGATTGAATTCTTCGCCTTTGATTAACCTTATTCCACTGTCTATAAGTTTAATGAAATGATTCATCCATGAATAATCAAATTCCACCGTCTATTTAATTATTCTAGTTCTAATTCAACCTAGAAGTAAAATAGGTGGCCAATCTATTATAATCCTAAGCGAATTTATTCAATCAAGCACGGAGAAATTCAATCTAGTCAAGGCAAATAGAAATAGTTCAAATCTCACAAACGATCATGCATACAACTTCAACTAACTAGTTGGACATGAGAAAATTAGCTAGAAATCGACATTAAAGAAAAATAAAACTTACAAGAGTCAAATTTCTCTTCAATTGCAAATCTAGGGTTTTGTCTCCCACAAATCTCCAAATTCTTCAATAGCATAAAACTAGAACAATAGATAGCATAATCTCCAAATAAAACCCTAAGGAAAGTATTTATATTATATCTAAAAATACCCAAAAATATTAATAAAGTTGGCCCAAAAGATAACACAGAGGCCCGAGTCAGCGTCGTACAAACGCGCCGAAGCGCGGTCAAGAACACCCAAAGCGCGGTCGCGCTATGCACACTCTTCCCGCGCTTCGTCGTCAACAACTCTAGTGACACTTCAGAGGCTGTTTTGACCCCGTTCGAGTTGTAATTTGGACTCGGAGTAAAAATATGAATTGTAGCTCTTCGAGTTAGCTTTCCAGTGATACCAAATTTAGCTTCATCAGACCACTGTAGCTCCCAAACCAAGCATTGCAAGATAGAGGTGTCAAAACAAGACTCCAATGCATGACCCAGATTTAAGCGTTTTTATCCCTTAAGCTCTTGGGCCGTAGCTCCTTCAATCTTCACTTGTATCACTCTAAGATTAATCAAACTCCTTCAATACTTTCATTGGTAAGTTCCTTGTGCCTTTGTTGTCAACCTGGCTCTGATACCAATTTGTGACACCCCAATTTTATATACCGGAATGCTACTCGATAGTAGATCACACATGGGTCCACTTAGGTTAGTTTAATAACAAATTCACATTATGGATCTTGTAACAAAGGCACGACGAGAAAATAAGAAAACATCCAACTCATATTTTATTAAAATTCAAATTGGCAACCACGTATACAACAACTTCCCAACATACACAACTCAAACAAAACTTCTAACCATTCCTTTGTACTCACAAGTTCTTAACTTAACAAATTCTCAAAGACAACATTAACCCACTACCTTGCACAATAACCCGACACATCCTATGACACGCCACTGTTAGGCAAAAATTGTTAAAAGAAAACAACTATGCACAAACACATCTAATTTGATTTTTTTTTTAAGTTCGACCCTTATCTGTACATCTTCACAATTCTACTAATAATATAAACACGTTGGAGACTTTTGAATTTAATTTTTAATTTGAGCTGCACCCGAGTTGTAACGAGTTGCCTACGTATCTCTTTAAAGAGAATCAAGCCTTACGTAGTTCAATGTTTTTTTTTTTTAATTTTGTGTTTGATTTGGTGTGTGTAATTTTTCATGCATCAGAGGAACGTATTTAAACCCACCTTCTAGGAAGGGTTGCCTAGACTCACTCCAACTATCATTTGCATGATGCGAATGAGATTAAACCCACCTTCTAGGAAGGGTGATCTAATTATTCGCATTTGGCGTGCACAAAATTTGTAGTGCGTTTTGGATTTGAGAATTTTAGTTTGATTTAGAGGTGCGACTGTACTCGATAAAAAATTGCATCGAGTTACCTACGTAGCCTTTTTAGGCGTCAAGTCCTTACGTAGTTCTCCAAAAGACATTTTAATTTGGCGTGTGATTGAACTCGACGAGCATTTGCGCTATATGTCGAGCTTCCTACGTACCCTTAGTGGGATCAAACCATCGTAGTTCATTTCATAATTTTATTTGAATTTTTATTTTGGGTTTAGTCATGATAAATGACATGTCAAATAAACCAATTATATTCTCCAAATACCCAGAAAAAAGGGTTTTTGATGAACCAAGTTAATTAATTTCAAATTAAGTTTAGTATCTAATTTGATGGAGAATACGTATACATGCATGCACAGTGCTTTCTTTCAATACACACTTAATATATATGATATGTATATATACGTGTGCAGTGTGCACCTGTACATTAAGCTTGGCCATGGTTTAAATTTTTTTTTTAATTTTCTCAATCAATCAACATTATCAGCACATTTATTTCTTTCCATTAATTTGAACGGAATTGAGGTTATTTCCGGACCAAATTGATATCGTCAATTCCTACTTTCCCCTTGAGTCTATAATTTTAAAATCCCATTAGATAAACTAGGAAATGTGCTGACAAAATATTATCGTTTATAATATTTGTCTTTCCGTTTGAATTATTGTGGGGGTTATATTAAGAGACCCTTCAAGAGTCAGAATTTTATCAAAGAGCTTAATTACTTTGAATCAGACTCAAGAACATATCACAGTAAGAGAGAACACATCTTTTTAATGTTTTATTTCTCTTTTCTTTTTATGAATTATCTAAGTAATGCCTTGATCTTGCAGGTTTGGATTTGAAGTTGTCTGTTTTCTCCCGTCTTCACTACAAGATAATAGACAAATAGAAGGTAAGCCTCACTTTATGGTTATTTAAAAGCCAGAACACCAAGTTTGACTATTGCCCATCTCTTTTCTTTTAATGTGAAAACAATTTAGGAGACTTGAAAATATATAGTGTAGATAACTATGTAGACCATTTAATCTCTGGCCAATAAATACACCGTTGTAAATTAAACTTTCTCTATTCAGAAAAGATATATTTTTTTGAATTGACCTTTATTTTGGAGATCTTATCTTTTCTTAATTAGTCTCCCACAAAGCCAATAGTAAACATCACTATATAGTATATATTGCATGTAGGCTGTATATTCTTTGACACTACTTCCCACTCTACTTACGTATATAGATCTCTTTTTATCATGTTTTAACAACATCCATATATATAAGATCCAAAAGTAAGTATTGATTTTTCATGCACTATATAGCACCATCGAATCAGAATGATGGTAGTATGGTTAATATATATAACCATGTTTTATCATACTTGCGACATATATATGACCGGTGGTAGTCACTATGTGATATCTTTTGTTTGGCATGTTTTAAAAATTAATTAGCACTTTGTTATGCAACCATGTATATAAGCCACTTTGCCAAGTTAATTAGTACTTTGTCATGCATATATCTACATATAACCTTAATTAATCTTTTTTTAATGCAATATGCAGCCATGATTAGCCTCTAAAACTTGACTTTTTCAAAAGCTAGCCCAAAATCAACACAGATGGTTCTATCGTTTGATCAAGGACAAACAAAATGGATTTCTCCGGCATAATATACCCGGTTGTGGAGGCGAAACTGAAAGTTTCGAGCCTACCACGGCTTGTTGTTGAAAGGGTTTCTTGACAACAAATAAATTTATAATCAAGACCCCGCTGAGTACAGGGAGGTCAGGTTCGTCCACGGGAGATAGAAGAATCTACGTCTAGCTACTACTCCTAATAAAAGAGAACAAAGCAAAGCAAAACACGCAAACTGACGCTCGACACCGACCCTCAACAGGTCGTAACCGACCAACCACTTTACACAAACGCAGGAGAAAAACTAAGGGAACTAGGAGCTCGACCCCGACCTGAAAGTGGTCGTAACCGACCTATCCGGGTAACTAGAAAACTTTGGAAAATCAAATTAAAAGAGATTTAGAGCAAAGGATTCACCACAACAAGCTATGCATGCAAACATAAATCAAAATCATCCCATAACAATCTCATGAATGACTTTCGTCATGAATAATCAAGTAAAAATCTAAACTTTCATAAAGATCTAAACTTGCAACCCTACTTGTTTCCTAAGAGTTTCAACTTCCGTTTTCAACCAAATATTATCCAAATTCACAATTCAATCTTTCAATTCAATCATAAACTTGAACATGCCTCAATTTTCATTAAGGAATTGATAGAAAACAAGTAGACAAAGGATAGAGATTCAAAAGAGATTGTTCAATCAAAGATTCATGCTTTAATCATGCACAACTCGTCGGGTTTCACCCCAACCCTAGAAAAGTGGACTAGTCACGATCCATGGAACAATCAACAATCATAGATAAAAGAGAAGACATAATTCAAATCCAAACAAACTTCAATTAAAAAGAAAACTTACAAATCTTAAACAAACCTCCAAGTCTCTCTAAAATTGTCCAAGAGCTTGAAATAAGATTACCTAGAAATCAAACTTGCAACTCGTTTCGTCTTCCACAAATAACGTCTCAAACGTCCCCCTTGGAATCCCCCTTTTAAAATAAAACCCTAGCAGTCCTTATATAGTGGTAGAAAAATCTCTCTAAGGAAACTATTCTATCTTAAAAAGGCCCATAAATAAAACATTTATTGAACCCAACTTAAGGCGCAAGAAATAATTCCGCAACACACGGATTGGGTCGTCACCGACCATATGGGGGTCGTCTCCGACCATTGGCTGCACTGGATTTCTTCATTTCTTCGCTCAAAACTTGCTCCAAAGCTTGGTTCTTCTTCAATGTTTCTTCTTTAACCGCTCATGGCCTTTTAAGACTTCCTTTAGCTCCTTCAAAAACACCTTGATCTTGAAACCTTCACCTTTGAATCCTCTATTGCACCGACTCACACCTCTCTCATCAACATCACCACAAGACCACTTGAACACCACCTCCTAGAAAGCTTGAAAGACCTAAACACCTCCTCCTCAACGCTTCAAATACCTACAAAACATCAAACAAACTTATGTAGACTCCATATCTTAAGATAATATGAAATCCTACACAAATGACTCAAGACAACACAATAAACTTAGAAAAGACTCAATCCTAGCTAGAAAACTACCCATAAAACCCGACTAAAAAGTGCGACATCAAAATACCCCATACTTAAACTTGCTTGTCCTCAAGCAATCACTTAACATGCATCAATACCATACAACAAAACTCAAGAATCACCTTTATATTAAAAGAAGCACAAGTAGAATAGTGAGCAAACAATTTCCACATCCTAGCACACATGAACATTCCAAGCAATCACAATCCAACCTCACCAAGGAATGTATTTCACTCAACTCTCAAAGTGTTTAGGGTATAGCAATGATCACTCGACTCAAATTCCAAACACAAAACCGCATAGGCAATGGAACTTATATAAGCAAACTCTCCACCGAAGAAGTCAAAACAAGTCAAATCATCAAATGAACTCGGGTGGCTCAATGAAAACTTCATAGAAGTCTCCATTCGACCGGGTTGTAATGGGGCTTGGTAATTCAAAGGGAGTGGAAATATTTTGGCCTTGTGGTGCTAACTAATCCGAGAATCAAGACTCCTAGACTACACATCACTTAACCAACATTTTTCCCCTTCTTCAACCGCCAAACACTTAAAACTTTACAATGCACTACCCCTTTCACCTACTATCATTGTCTTTCCTCTATTCTTTGAAGGCTTTGAACTCTTGTACACTTATTACATGACTTTCCTGCTCTCTCTTTTTTTTTCGTGGGGGGGGGGGGGTCGGAACCGACCCTCTTTGGGTCGTCTACGACCTATATTCGTGCACTCCGAGCCCAAAAAACACTTCATACTTGGATTTTCCAAAGACAAAACTCTTTATCCACCTTCCATAATCACTTTGTTTTCACCCAATCACTCCATAACAATTTTCAACAATCCATTCTAAGTCCTAATTCCCGGATCAAAGGGTCAAGCTTTTCATGGCTAGGGAATTTTTGTGTGGAGCTAGAAATAGGCTTTAAGCTCAAAATAAGGGCTACAAACAGAGGGATCATGTATAGGTAGGAAAAAGAATATAATAGGCTTATAAAATAAGTTCAAAATCATTTGATTCAATCAAGTAATGAGCATATCTTCATTGGTCTCAAGTTTAAAATAACCATGCCATTGTCAATTGGTATATTGCATTTGGAAGAGTAATTCACACATGAAAGAGAAAGGAGTAAAAATGTTCATCCTTTATAGGCCAAAATATATCTCACTTAGGTTCAATTTTTGTTGGATTGCTTTCACTTAGAAATATGCATGCTCAATTTTCATTATAAGCTCAAAATTCAAAAAGCAAGATCATGGTTTAGGCAATTCTTTAAAGCATGTCATAGGTTTTACATGATGATGCAAGCAATTTCCTTCCTAGAACATCTAAGCAATAGGGCATTTATCCATCTAAAATTAAAAAGAAAAAGACTCAAAACAAGAACTAAACACACAACACATCAATCAAAACACAAAACAACACATGACTCAAACAAGTAGTCTCCCAAACCACCCCATACTTAAACATCAATGTCCCCATTGATTAAGAAAGTAAAGAGAAAGGAAAGAGAAACTAACTTGGACACATTTTGAAGCGTTGGTGAAGGAGGAGAATCATTCTTGAGGAGGGTGAGGAGGTGGTGGCGGTGGGAAAAGTTGTTGCGCCAACCAATTGTTATAGTCCACTTGAGCATTCCATCTCTAAACATCTTGCTTGTGATCTTCATAATACTCAATGCGGAAGTCCCGAAGCTCGTTGTGGTGGTTGACAAATTGGTTGTGATGATGATTAAGTGCCCCATAAAGTTGGTGTTGGTGGAGCATGAGAGCATCCATCTTAGCCGAGAGACGAGAGATATCGGAATCGCCACCCGAGCTTGAACCAGTATGATATGTGCCTTGTCCTTGAAAATGAGAGCCACTGGACCCATCAAAGCCATAGGGGTGAGAGTAGTAAGGGACCATATCAGCCTGAGGCCCCATAGTGAAGTCCATCGGGTCGACACCAGGCTGGTTTTGGTAGTGGCCGCCCACTGGTGGGTCGGCACCAACCTCCTGATGGTCGTCACCGACCACCCCAGCATGTGCCCGTGGTGATTCTGGCTCGGAGGATGCTTCTCTTAGTGGGTCAATTTCGGCTCTTGGAAACCTGCTAGGCTGGTGTCGAATTCTTCGATCAAACCGGACATTTGGCGACAAAGGATAAGGGGCGGGTGCCCACACATCATACCAATTAGGGCGGTAGAAAAGCTCAAGATTTTCGGGGGTAAGGACCACATCATGAGTCTCATGTTGTCTAACATAGAACTTGTTGATGAAACCATCAGAAGATTGCCCAAGAAATTTAGTATTGAAGAAGTACTTCACATCCATAGCAATGACTTTTCTTGAAGAGTAGGCGGAAAGATTCACTTTCAAGGACTTGGCAAGGATAACCACAAGCCAACCAAAGTAAGTGGTGGTGTGGTTCTTGAGGGCTTGGTGACTCACAACGGCATTAGCAAACTCAAACCCCAAATTCATGTGAATTGTTGGCTCGAAGAGCATGGTGGAGAGGCAAGCAATTTCGTGCTTGTGTGGGTGGGAGAGCTCATATCGGGGCCAAATGGTGGAGCCAAGGATGCGTAGGATAAGCCGGAAAACCGGGCTAGCAATGTATCGACCGGGAAGGTGGTTGGTGGGATATTCAGCCCGGCCGGTGAGGTAATGCCACAAATCCTGAGTGGGAAAGCTTGATGTGGTATAGGTTCCGGAAGGGGCACATAATCCAAGATGGTGGTTGAATCTTTTAATGCTCATCTCGTGGTCCACGTTGCCGAGTTGAAAGGTAACCTTTGACTTGTTGAAGTCGGTTTCACTGCGGTATAAGCGGAAGTTGGACATGAACTCGCATGTGAGCGCAATGTAGTGTTCCTCAATTGGATGCAAGATAAGGTGTTGAGATCCAATCCAAGAGAAAGCAGTGAGCACCTCCCTATGAAAACCAACCTTATTTGCTCCTTCCCTATGATAAGCTCGCACACTAACGTCCCCTTTCCACATTTCAAGGAACCTTGCCTGTTGCTCCTCATCATCAAAGATCACACTATCCACCTTTTGCTTGTCATTCTTGTGCTTCTTGGCGGGGTGACGAGAAGAAGAAGCCATTGTCCTACAAAACATTCAAACTTTCCAAAATAATCTCCATAGTTTTAAAGAACAATACCAAATCAAAGCACACACATGTCACCCCCCGAAGAAGTACCCCATACTTACTCAAAGAAACATGCTTAAATTTAGAAGAATCTCAACCTAGCATGCGTAATCATGTAACGTAGGTAAATAGAGGGAAAGATCATGCTAAAAACACCCAAGTCATGGCAAAATACTAGTTAACCGGGGTCGGAACCGACCCTTGGAGGCTTGGTACCGAGCAAAACACCCGGAAAAGGACGCTGGTGGGTCGTCACCGACCCTTGGTGGGTTGGCACCGACCACTTCGGGCAAGATTATGCCCACACATTCGGTCCTATGTCCATGGAGTGGGTACCAAAAATTCCGAAAAAAATCTAACCCTCTCACCATCAACCAAACAAACAAGTATGCATCAAAAATTCCACATACAGCCCTCAATTAATCATGATATCATATAGATCTAACCACTTAAGCATGCAAACAACCCAATTTTACATATTCAAACTCAAGAACACCCAAAACCTAGGTTTTCAACTAATCCCTCAAGCATAAATCAAGTAAACTTGAATATAAGATCAAAGGAGTAGAGAAACATACCAAAGATGAGTAAAAATAGAGGAATGAAAGTAGAAGGAGGGTCGTAGACAAGCACTAGAGCGGTTTCAAAAATTGAAAAATTGTTGGAAGGGGTGAAATTTCCGGTTTTTGTTGGATGAATTGGAGGGTTTGTGTAGCACAAGGAAGAATTTTGGTAGATTTGGGATGGGGATGGAGGATTTGTGAGGTTTGAGAGGCAAAGAGAGTGGGGGGGCTATGGAGTTTTGAGGGAAGGGGAGGTCAGCGGTGTGGGGGTGAGAAAGAGGGGAGGGGGTAGGGTTAAAAGAGGTAAAAGTTGAGGGACTTACCTGCAATTTCCAATTTTCTGAAAATTTTACCATATTTTCTTGGAAGTGGTCGGTGACGACCCAAAATAGGTCGGAGACGACCATCTAGTACCCTTCTTTTTCCTGTTGTTCGAGCATCTCAGCCCCCTCTGTCCTCTTCCGCCGTTCTCGTATCCCTACAAAACGTTAGTGGAGAACCAAAACAAAAATCCTACCTATTCTAACTAAGAAAATCAAAAGAAAATAAACTAAAAAGTCCAAAAAGAACAAAAGAAAAAGAGAAAAAGAAAAAAGCGGGTTGCCTCCCGTAAGCGCTTTAGTTAACGTCGTTAGCTAGACCTGGAGTACCTCAGCTTAGTCTGAAGTTGTGAGAGCCCATGTGGCTCAGATTTCCTCATCGGGTTCGGCTCTTGCATAGTATTTCTTCAATCGATGCCCGTTGACCTTAAAAATCCCCCCATTCTCATCTAAGAGATCAACCGCTCCATGTGGGTAGATGTGGTGAACTATGAATGGTCCACTCCATCGAGATCGTAATTTTCCGGGGAAGAGTCGAAGTCTAGAATTGAAAAGGAGTACTTGATCACCATTGTGGAAGGTCTTCGATATGAGCTTCTTATCATGCCATTTCTTGGTTCTTTCTTTGTAAATTTTGGCATTTTCATACGCCTTGAGCCTTAACTCCTCCAATTCTTGCAAGTCCATAAATCTCTTTGCTCCAGCCGCGTCAAGATCCATGTTGAGCTCCTTGAGAGCCCATAGAGCCTTGTGTTCGAGCTCGACGGGCAAATGGCATGACTTGCCATACACAAGATTGTAGGGAGTAGTGCGGAGTGGCGTCTTGTAGGCGGTGCGGTACGCCCAAAGTGCATCATCTAGCTTGGAAGCCCAATCCTTCCTTGAGCGGGAAACCGTCTTCTCCAAGATGTTTTTAATTTGCCGGTTGGAGATCTCCACTTGACCACTAGTTTGGGGATGGTAAGGAGTTGCCACCTTGTGTAGGACCCCATACTTAGTCAAAAGTGCCTCAAAACTCTGCTCAATAAAGTGAGAACCGCCATCACTAATAAGGGCTCGGGGAACACCAAAGCGGGGAAAGATGTTGGACTTCATAAACTTGGCCACCACTCGTGCATCATTAGTTCTTGTGGCAATGGCCTCGACCCACTTAGATACGTAGTCAACCGCTATGAGGATGTATTTGTAGGGGCCCGAAGAGGGGAAGGGTCCTATGAAATCAATTCCCCATACATCAAAAAGCTCAACTTCTAGAATTCCTGTGAGTGGGTTCTCATTCCTCCAAGTGATATTTCCCGCACGCTGACATTCATCACAGGCCGTGACATAGGCTTGAACATCCTTGAAGAGAGTGGGCCAATAGAATCCGCTTTGAAGAATTTTTGCGGTGGTCTTGAATCCCTTCGCATGGCCTCCCGTTGGAAGAGTATGACAATGTCGGATTACTACCTCTATCTCATCGTCCGACACACAACGCCTAAAGATATGATCACTCCCTTGTTTGAAAAGGTAGGGATCGTCCCAATCGTATTGTTTGACGTCGTGGAGGAACTTCTTTTTGGCTTGGGAAGTCAATCCATCCGGAATAATGCCTCCTACAACATAGTTAGCAAAATCCGCAAACCAAGGGGTTTTCGCCCCTTGAATAGCATATACAGAATGGCTAGAGAGAATGGGAGGAGAAGAGTGAAGAATAGTGGAAAACACACAAGAAGAGTTAGAAGAATGACCTGGATCGGACGTGGTGGGGGTCGGGGCCATGCTATCCAGCTCGGTGTCGGCCCAAGGCTGCATATGGGAGGTCGTCTTCGACCCAGGAATGGTCGTCTTCGACCCAAGAATGGTCGTCTCCGACCCAAGAATGGTCGTCTCCGACCCAATAATGGTCGTCTCCGACCCAATAATGGTTGTCTCCGACCCAAGAATGGTCGTCTCCGACCCAAGAATGATCGTCTTCGACCCAGGATTGCTCACCTCGATCCGTAAGACGTCATTGCTCATTAGAATTTCATCCGGGCGAGAGTCGTTGATGGGAATTGAATTGCCGGACTCCTTAATGTGCTCAATAGGTAACCGAGAAAGGTGGTCCGCCACGAGATTTTCCGCTCCTTTCTTATCCTGTATTTCAAGGTCAAATTCTTGCAATAGAAGCATCCATCGGAGCCATCTCGGTTTGGCGTCCTTCTTATCCATAAGATAATGGGTAGCTGCATGATCGGTGTAGACGATTACCTTGGAACCCACCAAGTATGACAGGAACTTCTCAAAAGCAAACACAAGGGCTAGGAATTCCTTCTCTGTGGTCGTGTATTTACTTTGAACCTCATCTAGCGTCTTGCTCGCATAATAGATAGCATGAAGCTTCTTCTCCCTTCTTTGCCCAAGGACTGCGCCCACAGCGTAATCACTAGCGTCACTCATGATCTCGAAGGGAATGGTCCAATCCGGAGGTTGCATGATAGGCGTCGACACAAGTGCATCCCGGATCCTGTGGAAAGCTTCAAGACACTCGAAAGAAAACTCAAACACAACATCCTTCATTAATAGGTTAGTTAACGGTTTGGTCATCTTAGAGAAATCTTTAATAAACCTCCTATAAAACCCGACATGTCCTAAAAAGCTCCTAACATCCTTCACTGAGGAAGGGGGTGGCAATTTTTCAATTAATTCAATTTTGGCTTTGTCAACCTCAATCCCCCTTTTTGACACAACATGACCTAGAATAATTCCTTCTTGAACCATAAAGTGACACTTTTCCCAATTAAGCACTAGGTTAGTCTTCTCACATCTCCTAAGTACTCTAGCAAGATTGGCAAGGAAAGAGTCAAAAGTGGTACCGTAAACCGAAAAATCATCCATGAATACCTCCACAATGTCCTCAATCATGTCGGAGAAAATGGCCATCATACACTGTTGAAAGGTGGCCGGGGCATTGCAAAGCCCGAATGGCATCCTCCTATAGGCAAATGTGCCATAAGGACACGTGAAGGTGGTTTTCTCTTGATCATCGGGATGTATCGGAACCTGCCAAAAACCACTATAGCCATCGAGATAACAAAAATAATCATGCAAAGCTAATCTCTCTAGCACTTGGTCAATAAAAGGCAAGGGAAAATGGTCCTTTCTAGTGGCGCTATTTAGCTTTCTATAGTCAATGCACATACGCCAACTAGTTGTAGTCCTAGTGGGAACTAACTCGCCTTTTTCATTCTCAACAACAGTAAGACCACTCTTTTTAGGCACAACATGAACGGGGCATACCCACTTACTATCCGAAATTGGAAAGATGATACCTGCATCGAGCATTCTCAAAATCTCCTTTTTTACCACTTCCTTCATGTTCGGATTAAGCCTCCTTTGATGCTCTATGGTTGGCCTGTGTCCTTCCTCAAGAAAAATACGATGCATGCACAAAGAAGGTGAGAGGCCACTCAAATCCTCAAGTGAGTATCCAATGGCCTTCCTATGAGTCCTAAGAACATTCAACAACTTTCCAACTTCTTCCGCATTAAGGTTAGAATTAATAATCACAGGAAAAGTGGAATTAGGGCCAAGAAACTCATACCTCAAAGACTCGGGGAGAGTCTTAAGCTCTGGAGTAGGTGGTGGTGGTGTAACAATGTCCTCAACCTTCTCCATTTTGAAAAGCTCTTCAAAGTAAGCATCATCATCCGCCACCAGAAGGGTCGACTCCGACCATAAGGGGGTCGTTACCGAGCCAGAGGCCAGCATAAAATCCTCAGCAACAATCGGAATAGAGGTGGGCGCCGAGATAGATGTGGTCGGTGCCAACCTTGATGTGGTCGGTGCCAACCTAGATGTGGTCGGTGCCGACCCTGCAGTTTCCTCCTCGGTTTCAGCTACACGTGTATAAGCCCCAAACAAGCGCTCAATCGGATCTTCACAGTCAATGTAATCCGAGATGGTGTACAACATCTTCACTTCCATAGCTTCACCGGTTTCCTTCATCGTTGGATTGAACCGGAACTCAACGACCTCATTGCCGATTTCAAAAGTTAGGAGGCCTTTCTTCACATCAATAATGGCCCCAGCGGTTGCAAGAAAAGGTCGCC
The DNA here is from genome assembly GCA_964016875.1 of Fallopia convolvulus. Lineage (NCBI taxonomy): Eukaryota > Viridiplantae > Streptophyta > Magnoliopsida > Caryophyllales > Polygonaceae > Fallopia > Fallopia convolvulus. Next base: position 48,636,144 of record OZ024722.1, read on the forward strand.
CAAGAATGATCGGGACGATAGGGTCCTCCGGCATCTCCATGACAATAAAATCATTAGGCACAAAGAACTTGCAAACTTGTATAGGGAAATCATCGACAACTCCAGTTGGTTTCACACAAGAACCGTCTGCCATATAAAGCTTCATATTCACCGGAACCAAAGGGCCCATATTGGTTTTGGACCATATAGAAAGAGGAAGAAGGCTAGCACTTGCACCGAGATCACATAAAGCCTTGAAGCGATGGGCACCTATGCCAATAGTAATTGCAAATTTACCCGGATCACGGAGTTTCTCCGGGAGCTCTAGAGATCGTACTTCATTAGTTAATTCAGACATCGACCGCTTTTTTGACAAGATCTCTTTAAGAAATTTGGTGTAGGCGGGCATCTCATTCAAAGCTTCGGCAAAAGGAATAGTGATGTTAAGCCCTTGAAGAACCTGCACAAAACGCTTGAATTTGCCCTTCGTGGAATCCTTAGCTTTCTTGGATGGGAACGGAAGCACCTTCGTTGTTGATGTAGAAGGAACGGACGGGAGAATTCCGGGAAGAGGGTCGGCCACGACCCGTGGTGGGTCGGTGACAACCCTGTCTGAAGTGGGGGGAGGGTCGGCCACGACCCTTGGTGGGTCGGTGACGACCTCCTCCGAGCTTGGCCGGTCCTCATCTTCTCTTGTTTCTCGATCCGGCAACTTCGTTCCGCTTCTCAGATGGATTGCAACAATTTGACCTCTCGGATTTGCATCAGAATGTCCCGGTAGTCGCCCTTGAGGTTTTGGAGTTTGAGCCGCTATATCACCAAGTTTTGAGTTCACCTCTTTCCTCCAAGCTTCAAAGTCTCCCAATTGATTTTGCATTCCTTTAAGATCGGTTCGGATACCATTCATTCCTTCAAGGAGTCCTTGAGCCTAGGTTGGTGGCTCTTGGAAACCGGGAGGTCTATAGGGAGGGACTCTTTGCTCTTGTGGTGGTGCTTGAAAACCTTGACCGTAGCCATTGTTGTTCCATTGAGAAAAATTGTTGTTGTTCCTCGCCGGATAAGCATTGTTTTGGCCACGATAGGGTCCCCTCATATAATTCGCCTCCGCATAAGCCTCGGCGGCTCGGACTTGTTCCACATTAGTGCAAGAAGAGGTAGGATGAGCATGGGAACCACATTCTTGACAAGGTTGAGCGGTGGATTTGTAGTGGCCCACTTGCTTCTTAAGCCGGTTTATCTCATCTTGCATAAATTGAAACTTCACATCTGGATCAATTGGCTCAGCATTGGGATCATAAAGTCTCTTTTGTGGAACCTTGACGGCTTGTTGGGTGCCATACATTGCATCATAGTTGGTGAGTTTATCCAACAAGGCCCACGCTTGATCGGGATCCATCTCAATGAACCCACAATCGGTATGAAGGTTGATCCGATCTTTTGTAGCAGCATTAATTCCCTGGAAGAATATTTCTTGAAGTACATAAGGAGGTTGTCCATGAGTTGGACATTGCCGAAGAAGTTCTTTAAACCGCTCCCAAGTTTCCACAAAAGTCTCATTGGGAAGTTGATGATAAGAAGTGATGCGCTTCCTTAACTCTTTAGTCTTAGCCGGCGGAAAGAACTTTGTCAGAAACTGATCATGCAGAGTCTTCCATGCAGTAATAGATCTAGAGGGTAAACTTTCAAGCCAAGTAAGAGATTTTCCGGCCAAAGACCATTTGAATGCTTTCAAAAGCACATATTCAAGCGAGACATCATCAGCGACAATAGTGTCACATAGGTCAGTGAAGTTCTTGATGTGCTCCATAGGGCACTCGGTGGGCTTGCCTTCAAATTGAGACCTCTTGATAAGAGTGATGAAGTGTGACTTTATCTCAAAAGCGTGCTCGATAGCAGGGAGCACAATAGCAGATTCGGGAACCTTGAATTCAGGATGCATATACTGCTTTGCATTTCGTGGAATAACGTCGAGTTGTTGCTGAAGACGGGCAGCCGCATCTCTCTCTCTTTGTGCAACAGCAGTTTGAGCATCACGCTCTCTTTGAATGCCTTCCATCTGAAGGCGAAGATCAGCCATCTGGAGAGCAAGTTCCTCAGCGTTGGCCATTGCTCTTCATTCTCTTAGCCTGCGGTGAAGGGTTCTCTCAAGTTCGGGATCAAAAGGAAAATTGTCGACTCCCCTTCGTGAACTAGAGGGCATACACCTGCACACACAATCACGAGAAAACGAATTAGTAAACACAAAAGGGTATGGGCTATTCCCAAACCCGATAAATAACTAGACCAAGAAACTAAACTAACTCCCCGTCAACGGCGCCAATTTGTTGAAAGGGTTTCTTGACAACAAATAAATTTATAATCAAGACCCCGCTGAGTACAGGGAGGTCAAGTTCGTCCACGGGAGATAGAAGAATCTACGTCTAGCTACTACACCTAATAAAAGAGAACAAAGCAAAGCAAAACACGCAAACTGACGCTCGACACCGACCCTCAACAGGTCGTAACCGACCAACCACTTTACACAAACGCAGGAGAAAAACTAAGGGAACTAGGAGCTCGACCCCGACCTGAAAGTGGTCGTAACCGACCTATCCGGGTAACTAGAAAACTTCGGAAAATCAAATTAAAAGAGATCTAGAGCAAAGGATTCACCACAACAAGCTATGCATGCAAACATAAATCAAAATCATCCCATAACAATCTCATGAATGACTTTCGTCATGAATAATCAAGTAAAAATCTAAACTTTCATAAAGATCTAAACTTGCAACCCTACTTGTTTCCTAAGAGTTTCAACTTCCGTTTTCAACCAAATATTATCCAAATTCACAATTCAATCTTTCAATTCAATCATAAACTTGAACATGCCTCAATTTTCATTAAGGAATTGATAGAAAACAAGTAGACAAAGGATAGAGATTCAAAAGAGATTGTTCAATCAAAGATTCATGCTTTAATCATGCACAACTCCTCGGGTTTCACCCCAACCCTAGAAAAGTGGACTACTCACGATCCATGGAACAATCAACAATCATAGATAAAAGAGAAGACATAATTCAAATCGAAACAAAATTCAATTAAAAAGAAAACTTACAAATCTTAAACAAACCTCCAAGTCTCTCTAAAATTGTCCAAGAGCTTGGAATAAGATAACCTAGAAATCAAACTTGCAACTCGTTCCGTCTTCCACAAATAACGTCTCAAACGTCCCCCTTGAAATCCCCCTTTTAAAATAAAACCCTAGCAATCCCTATATAGTGGTAGAAAAATCTCTCTAAGAAAACTAAATTCTATCTTAAAAAGGCCCATAAATAAAACATTTACTGAACCCAACTTAAGGCGCAAGAAACAATTCCGCAACACACGGATTGGGTCGTCACCGACCATATGGGGGTCGTCTCCGAACATTGGATGCACTGGATTTCTTCATTTCTTCGCTCAAAACTTGCTCCAAAGCTTGGTTCTTCTTCAATGTTTCTTCTTTAACCGCGCATGGCCTTTTAAGACATTTAGCTCCTTCAAAAACACCTTGATCTTGAAACCTTCACCTTTGAATCCTCTATTGCACCGACTCACACCTCTCTCATCAACATCACCACAAGACCACTTGAACACCTCGTCCTAGAAAGCTTGAAAGACCTAAACACCTCCTCCTCAACGCTTCAAATACCTACAAAACATCAAACAAACTTATGTAGACTCCATATCTTAAGATAATATGAAATCCTACACAAATGACTCAAGACAACACAATAAACTTAGAAAAGACTCAATCCTAGCTAGAAAACTACCCATAAAACCCGACTAAAAAGTGCGACATCAACTGTTGTGGAGGCGAAACTAAAAGTTTCGAGCCTACCACGGCTTGTTGTGGAGGCGAAACTGAAAGTTTCGAGCCTACCACGACTTGTTGAATAGAGGCGAAACTAGTTCAAGCCAACTATTACCATCTCTTAACCTGTTTTTTTTAAAGCTATATCGAAAACAAACATACGTTTTTAACAAAAATATAAGCCACTAGATAAAAACTAGGAGACCTATACCTTGATTTTGTCTCGATCGTTTAACACACAATCAAAAAAAAAACCAACTCCTTGCTTTGATATATTACTTTCTGTAGCATTTCCTTTGTTCTTCCTTTGTTAATCTCTTCAGTACGTTCCCCTCTTTATATAGTAATTTGAAAGACTTAAATTTTTTACCAGAAGATAAGGTGGTGGACCGTGTAAGACATAAGCTAATTAAGGGCTTTTAATTTTCTTACGTTACAATCCTGCACTAATAAAGTCTTGAATGCAGTAGCAATTGAGAGGATGGAAATTACATACTTATCAACTCCCTTTGAAACTTTAACCCTACCAATTAATTAGCTTAATCATGCCCATAAATTTTCTGAACCATATATTACGTACATAGCCAAATTATTTAGCATGAATGGCTTCTTGTTGTACATTCGGTTGATGGGCTTCGAACTTGGGCTTTTTGCCACACAAACTCATACATGCCCAATAATATATTTGGTCCATGTACGAATTATGATTCCAGAACCATTTTTCATTTTTGTTAACCTTTCTCCATAGCATATATATATGTGCGCTTTTTGTTTGAATGTGAACTTTAAACGCATATTTTTTTGGCGCATATATATTTTTTTTCCCGTTCAATAGTTGCCCCCGAACTTTGTACGTGTGAAAATTTTGAATACGTTCAAAGTACGCATGTACTCTAATGATACTCTCTTTATCCTCTCTTTTTGCAGGTTGAGACCATGAATGCTTATGGGGAAATGCGCTCTGAAAGGGCATTGGGAAGCAATGGTCGACTCTTGAACTATGGTCCTGTTTATCGAAGGTCTGGCTCTCTCAAGGAGATAAAGATTACCGACCAATTTCCAACTATAACGAGGTGGACCAAGACAGAAGAATGCTTTGAGGGTCACCTAACATTTCAAAAGGACGACGAGAAGGGGTGTATTCAAAGCAGAAGCGATTATGGCACCCACTTCAAAGGGATCTTTCTTGAGAAATCCCTTGTTGACAACAATGCTGCTGGGAAATTCAAAGTCAATGAAGAATTTTATCCCGTCCTTAGGAGAATGTTGAAGACAAAGACCAATTGGGGAACTGAGTTCACGTTTAATGGCCTAGCTACTTTCATGCCTTGTTTGATGGAGTGGACTGAACAAACTATGGAGCGATATGAGCACACCCTTCGACAAGCTGGTCTTTATGGGCTTGTAGCTATTTCACGTTTTCCCTACATGTATCACAAGGACGTCTGGAGAGCATTTTGCGAAATATGGGGTCCTTTGACAAACACTTTGCGTCATGGAGGGGGTGAAGTTGGTATATCTTTGAATGACCTGAAACACATTGGAGGCTTATCAATCTTGGGTGAGCCTTATGAAGAATTTTTGCCGCCCAACGAACAGTTGTCTGATGAAGCAAGGTTTCCAACTACTGTTTTAGAGCTCCTCCAAGTTCATGCCGACTTATGCAAACACTTTGACACCAAAGAAATACCTTGGCGACATTGGTTGTCTCACTTTTATAGGGGTGAGCAAATTTTTGCTGCATTTGGGGAAGAACTTATTAACCGATCACGAAAGAAGCGTAGCCCTGAAAAGAGAAGCTTTGATTTCAATGCATCTGCCTCAAGGGATCTTCCACCCTTATTTGTTAGTGATAAAGGGGAACTAGCTTCTTTCTTGGCATTTTTGCTCAGCAGGTTTGTCTTTCCACATACTTCTCAAGTAGTTCGACCTGAGACATTTGTAATGGCATGCTTCATGGAAGAAGGTCGGGTAATTTCAATAGCGCCAACTGCTTTGGGCCACATTTATCACGGGCTGAACAAGATGGCAACCCATGAGCACCCGAGAAGAGCTGCCCCCAGTTTTGCAATCCACATTGTGATTGGTTGGATGGCTGAATATTTTCCCTCATTGCATCGAAGCCGCCCTGAAGACGAATTCCCGAAGGATTATCCACGGTTAGCATACTATGCAGGGGTAAATGGCAACTTCTTCTCGATTCACAAAGCTCGACTAATATTCCGACACTCCCAGTATGTCTATTACCGAAGGATTCCCTTTGGTGGTGAGGTTGGCATGGTTGATCTCAATACCAAAGAAGTCTCTGATGTTAACTTTGAACGACTTCTTTATATACGCTCGAGTGTGTTACCAATTAGGGTTGGGACCGAGTTGATTTTGGAGCCTTATTATCCGAACAGATTTGCTCGTCAACACGGGTTTGATCAAGCTGTTCCTGCTAACTCTCTAAAGTTCAGTTGTTCACAGAGAAGCCGAAGGTCACTTGATGATATTGCTCGTTGTTATGCTCGCTTCTTTGACAAGTCAATGCAATCTTTGTTTTGCATCCCACGTTATAGTTACCAAGGAACATGCACTTGGAGCTATTGTATATGGTGGGTCCAATCCTCAAGTCGTTATTTGAGCCAGTCAGTGTACAAGATCAACATAACTCTGACCCAGAAGCACAAACACATGAGAGAAGATGTATTTGTCATTACCAACATGAGGAGTGTTATTAGTGGCTTAACAAGCGCGGTAAAGATATCTGAAGCCAACCAATCTTCCTGTGGCTCAAAAGGTTCCGGAAAGCTCTCTCACTCATCTGATTCTTTCTCTAGTGAACTTGTTGAACCAATTGTTAATCATGCTACCACAAAAAGAACAATGAAGGGAGGATCTTCAAATGATGATGTGAACCCTAAGAGGGCTCGATATCCTAGGCCAACCAGCTCTGACGAGTCTTGTGCAAGTGACAAGGTAGGCTACATCGACCTACCAATCCCATAGACTCTTCTTGTTGATGAGAATGTATCTCCTATTATAGTTGAGAGTCCAACCCAAAAGGCAAATGAAGCTAATACTACGGTCATGGTGCTGCCTAAGGCTCCCTCTATTGAACTAACTACGACCCCATTGAGTATTGTTCCCCTAGAGTGTGTTCCAGGCTCTTTGATGGGTTTATTTTCTGCATCGACCCTAAAGTTTACCCGTATGCTATGATAGACGGGGTGAAAGAGATTGTTGAAGAAACTTCAAAATTGCACCTCTCACAAAACCCAAAAGCAACCTGAGATGAGGTTCTACGGAAGTTGGAAGCCTTGAAGTTAATTGCTAAAGCTGCTGAGGTTAGTGACATCAGTATGTCCTGGCTCACCTCTCAAGTACATGAGCTTCTTGATAGCTATGATGATATAACTGAACTAGAGAAGGATGTCGTCACAGTGTCCCTGAGCCAAACAATTGATGATATTTCTATTTGTGATGCCAACCTCGCAACACATGAGGCAATATTGTCTCAACTTCAGGAGAAATCCCTTAGCATCAAAGATCGGGAAGAGGAAATTTCAGAGTTAGAAGCAAAGGTCAAAAAGATGAAGAAAGAGCTTGTGATGGACAAGGAAGAACTAGAGAAGAGTACATCTGAAACAAAGAAGTGCATCCAACTTGACAGGGAAAAGAAACAAGCCCTAGAAGAAACCATGCAAGTAGGCCAAGCCAAACTCGATGGGTTGAACTTGAAGAGGACTCGTATTCAGACCATAGTTGCAGATTTAACTTCCTTTGCCTCCAGTGGCTAAGAGCTTTTGTATTGCTTTTGTACCTTTTCTTCTCTTATTGTGCTTGTCATCATAAGACTACCTTATAAATTATTATGGTACCCTAAATAAGATGACATTTTTTTTTAATTTTTCACACTGTTCCACCAATTTGATGATTAATATTATTTTCTCTACGTTTTTTTTGTTTTTATGACTGCATTTAGCATTTGGTGCTAAACTGCCTACGTACCCCCTTTTGGAAGGATCAAGTCATTCGTAGTTCATTTTGGAACCAATTTTGGTTTATTTTGTTTATATATGCATTAGAGGACGAGATTCAAACCCACCTTCTAGGAAGGGTGGTTCAAACTTCATTCCAACTATCATGTGCATTTCTATTTTACCTTTTCGTGCGCATCACCAAGATAGTTGGAACCCACCTTCTAGGAAGGGTTGCCCCAATCATTTTGACTATCATTTGCGCATAGGATTTTTTTTTTTTGAGGTTTGCAACTGAATTCAAGACTCATTTGAGTTTGATATCGAATTTCCTACGTACCCTTTTTGGGATGAAGTCTTGACGTAGTTCTGGGAGACTAACAAACTCCCTCTTTTTTTTTCGTTTTGTGTTGTGCCTGCATCTAGCATTTAAGTGGACTAGACTGCCTACGTACCCCTTTGCAAGGGATCAAGCCTCTCGTAGTTCGTCATTACTCAACTATCCAGACATGAGGTCTAAGCAAAGAACCTCTTAACAAACTTTCCGTTCACGCAAGCATAAACCACTTCGCCTTCTACGTTTGAGAGCTCGTATGCACCCTTAGGAAAGACTTTAGTAATAACATATGGGCCCTCCCATGTTGGCTCAAATTTCCCTTGCGACTTTCGATTAATGACAATCGGCCTTCTTATTGTAAGAACCAAATCACCAACCAGAAATGAACGAAACTTGACTCGCTTATTAAATGCACAAGCAATTTGTGCTTGATATGTCTCAAGTCTTTGTTGGACTGATAATCTATGTTCGTCTAGTGCTTCGAGCTCAGCCAAGTGAATTTTTGCATTTTCGTTTGGATTAGATAGTTGAACAACGACTCTTAGAGAAGGCAATTGCACCTCAAGGGGTAACACAACCTCAGACCCAAAGACTAAATTATAAGGCGTACATCCAGTCAATGTTCGAACAGTAGTACGATATGCCCATAGAGCCTCGGGTAAACGATCATGCCAATCTCTTTTTGACTTTGACACCATCTTTTTAAGAATCTTTGTGAGCACTTTATCAAATGCCTCAGCTTGACCATTTGATGATGGATTATAACTTGATGAGAAACTGTGTTTGAATCCAAACTTTTCAGCTAACTTCACCAACATTTGATTTTTGAAGTAAAGGGCATTATCTGAAATGATTTTTGAAGGAACTCTGTATCTATAAATCAATTGGATCCTTATAAAGTTTGCAACTTCTTTCGCCCCTACTTTCTTTAATGCCAAAACTTCAGCCCATTTAGAAAAATAATCTGTTGCGGCCAAAATATATTGATGACCATGAGATGATGATGGATTAATGGGTCCGACTACATCGAGGCCCCATGCATTAAATTGCCATGACAAAGTAGTCGGATGAAGAAGCTGTGGAGGCTGGTGGATAAAATCTGAATGAATTTGACACGCATGACAAGATTTTGCAAACTTCATTGCATCTTTCACCATAGTTGGCCAATAGTAGCCTAACCGCTTGATTTGATCGGCCAATTTAGGACCAGCTTTATGTGCTCCATAAACCCCATCATGAGTTTCAGCTAGGATATATCTAGCTTCTTCTTTGGACAAGCACCTAAGTAGCACACCATCAAACGCCCTCTGATATAGAGTATTGTTTTGTAATGAGAACCTTGGTTCTTGTCTTTTGACGTCTACCTTTCTTTTTGGATCATCAGGTAAAATCCCATGCTTCAAGTACTCAAGGATAGGTTGGCACCAATCGTTGTTTTGATCAATTTCATAGACTGAGACCACCCTAACTTCCTCAACTTGATCAACACGTTCCAAGGCTGGTGCAAGCAAGTGACGCTCTCCAATGGTCACTTGAATCTCCCTTTCATCAGGAAGTGTGAGAGACGCAGCTAATTTGGCCAAGGCATCTGCCTTAGCATTTTCAGATGTCGACACATGTTCGATCTCAACTTGATAAAATTGTCCCAAAAGATGTTTCGCCCTTTGATGAAGCAGGAGCAACCCTGGATTTTTCACCTCATATTGTCCATTAATTTGTTTGACGATCAATTGAGAGTCTCCAAACACCTTTAATGGCTCTACATGCATTTCCAAGGCGATTTCAAGGCCAATAATTAAGGCTTTATATTCAGCCAGATTATTTGTACAATTCTCTAACAAAGAGAAAGAATATGGTACCAACCCACCAGAAGGAGTAATGAATATAATTCCAACTCCGGCGCCATCTTTTCTTGCTGCACCATCAAAATATAACTGCCATGGTCTTTCCTCGACTGTGAAGACATCCTCATCAGGAAAATCATATGGTAGCTCTTCATCATCAGGGGTTGGGTGAGCTGCTAGAAAGTCAGCCAAGGCTTGCCCCTTTACTACTTTTTGTGAAACAAATTTGATGTCAAACGGACCTAGAAGCATAGCCCATTTAGCCAATCTCCCAGATAGCACGGTTTTTGACAAGATGAACCTTAGAGGATCAGCCTTCGAGACTAATGTTATTTGATGGGATAAAAGGTAGTGTCTTAATTTTTGAATGGAAAAGATCAAAGCCAAACAAACCTTTTCCATAGAGGAATAGTTATGTTCTGCCCCCACCAGTGTTCGACTGATGTAATATAAGGCAATCTCCTTTCCCTCATCATTGTTTTGAGCCAGCATGGCCCCTAAAGATCTCTCAAGAGATGCGGTATAGAGGATAAGGGATCTCCCTTGCACTGGTGCCATTAGAACCGACGGACTTGTCAAATATTTCTTAATGCTTTAGAGTGCATCTTGACATGCCCGATCCCAAATGAACGGAGTGTCCTTTTTCATTAACCTTAGAAATGGTTGACACCTCCCTGTTAAATTTGATATGAAGCGTCGAATGTAGGCAAGTTTTCCTTGTAAACCCCGAAGCTCACGAAGATTTCTAGGAGGAGGCATTTCCATGATAGCCTTGATTTTATCAGGATCAATTTCAATCCCTCGGTATCGCACAATGAAACCAAGAAATTTTCCTGACATGACACCAAATGCACATTTGAGGGGATTCATTTTGAGTTGATGTTGTCGCAATCTCTCGAAAATTCTTCGAAGGTCATTTGGAAGATCTTCCCTTTCTTTAGTTTTAACCACCAGGTCATCCACATAACGCTCAACAGTGTTGTGAAGAAGGTCATGGAAAATGACTGTCGTAGCCCTTTAATATGTTGCCCCGGCATTCTTCAAACCGAAAGGCATCACTGTATAGCAAAAAGTGCCCAAAGGTGTTCGAAAAGCTGTGTACTCTTCATCTTTCGGATCCATTTTAATTTGGTTATAGCCAGAAAACCCATCCATAAAAGACAACGCCTTGAATTCGGTCGTGGCATCGACCAATAACTCAGTGATTGGAAGTGGGAATTCATCTTTTCGGCATGCTTCATTCAAATCCCTGAAGTCCACACAGATCCTAAGCTTTCCATTTTTCTTCCTAACAGGAACAATGTTGGCCAACCATATTGGGTATTGAACCTCTCGAATAAAACCTGCTTCTATGAGCTTGTTGACTTCACTCTTGATTTGGACCATTAGTTCAGGGCGGAAACGTCGTTGAGCCTGCTTAACTGGCTTCTTTTCCTCAACGATATCCAATTTATGAACGGCTATTTTTCGGTCTAAACCAGGCATATCTTGGTATCCCCAAGCAAAAACATCCTTGTATACATGAAGGAGTTTCTCATATATCACCATCTCCTCATTTGTAAGTGATGCGCTCACAAAAACTGGTTTAGGTTCATCAAGAGTACCAAGATTGATCTCTTGAAGATCATCTACTGTTGGTTGACCAACATCTTCCAACTCCGGTGGAGCAGGTTGAACTGTGTTGATGAAATCCGATGGATCCTCCTCATGGTTCATTTCTTGAAAAGAACTTTCAGCATTAAAGAAGGTTAGAACATTCCCTTCTTCGATTTGGGAGGTATGAGTAGGCCTCCTCTTGTTGAACTTCCCCTTCTTAGCACTTTTAACATGGACCTTCTTGACCTTTAGTTTTTTGACTCTTTCAAGCCTTTGGAACACCGATGGACGAGATGCTTCATTTGTTGATGTTGTATCGAGTCTTTGAAAAACCGACACTCGAGGAACAATTGCTTCTTCCTTGGAGACCATCTCTTGCTCCATTGGCGTCAATGTCATGGGCTCTATGACACTTGCTATCAAGAGTTCACCTTCTAGCGAAACTTGTAAGTTGTCAAGAGCATGCCTGTTTAGGTTTTTTCGTTGCATTTTATCCCTAGAGGAGGGTTTCAACCTTTGCAACTTAACTTGAGGTTTCTCTTGTAATGAGGAAGGTTGATTGGAAGGATTAGATGCTTCCCCCCATAATACATCTCTCTTGCTCTCAATTCCTTCTTCTCCAAAAACTTTATGGACAACCAAAGTGTCTTTTGGCAAGGATTGATCAATTTTTCGGAGGGGACAAGTATAACTAGTCATCAGAGAGTGCATAATCTTATCAACAGAAGTCATAGGTTTTTGCCCAACCTTTCTCTTGTTTTTTGGTGTATACCTAAATAGGATCTTTGGTTGTGCAATCTTCTCCTCCTTTATTTCCTCAAGAGAAACACCAGATGTTTGAGCATTTTCACGAGTTACCTCGTTCTTTTTAAGACTCTCGACGCCACCACCTCCTTTCACGGACATTGAGGAGCAAAAGCTAACCGATTTGTAAAACTTAGCATCGGCATAATTCACATCTTCCCCACAAAAAGGGTTTTGATCTCCTCTGATGGTTCTTTCATTTCCATCATCATCAGTATACTTCAAACATTGATGAAGTGTAGAAACAATGGACTTGCTTGAATGAAGCCAAGGTCTTCCTAACAAAGCATTGTAGGAGGTGTTGGCATCTATGACATGGAAAAGAGCGTCTTTATACAAATCTTCCATCACCACTTTCAATACGATGGTTCCCATTGCTTTTTGTCCCACTTGATTAAATCCTTGTATCATGAGCAATGTGGGGGATAAATGAGATGTCGTTAACCCGATTGCTTTCAAGGCTTTTAGTGGGAGAAGGTTTACTGCTGATCCACAATCCAAAAGGATGCGATTGACATTTGTATCCCCAATAGTACATGTGACATATAATGGCCTATTATGGTATTCACCACCTAATTGAAGGTCCTCATCCGAGAAGGTGATAGCAGCCATACACGAAGCACATTGCATGGGTGAAGACAAAGAAACATCATTGACCTCTATTGGATCGATTTGATCTTTGTAATCTTCAGGATCCATGAGAGCTTGGATAAGCGCCCTTCTGTGGTCATTTGACATTTGCAAGGCATCATAAACACTCAAACGCGCTGGAATACGCTTGAGGTGTCCAATGACATCATATCGGACTTTCTCCTTGTAATAGCTGCGGTTTTTAAGAATATTTTCGAATTTTTCTCGGATATCTTTTTAACCTTTTTGGTCCGTTTTAACGCTTAATCCAATATTTTTGGTGGGAGATTAAATCCTAAAAAATTGTTGGTGATATCCTAAAATCACAAAGTAATGATTTTATGGATCGGTGTGAATTCTAGGATTTTTCGGTGGAAAAAGAATATTTATTGGATAAGTCGTCTTTTTAATTATGTACCGGAAAGGATTTAAAATGCGAAACGGAAGCCTTAAAAATAAAAGGTAGAAAGATAAAATCAATAAAAATTGATTTTATTCGTCTACATAATTTACGGGACGTTTTTCGTTTAGTGAGTTTTTCCACCTGAGGTACATAATTTTACCGCTTTAACGCGAGTCCCGTTCCGGGACGGAAAATTCCATTTAACCGCCTTCTTGCTTAACAAATAAGGGTTGGGATAGAATTCATGAACGATACATATCTTCTTTGACTTGTCAAAGTGTATCACTTCTTTTCAAAACCAAAGCCGAGAGACGAACTTCGGGAGCGCAACTCATCACGCCGACCACCATCTTCACCACCTTCTTCCACATCCATCTCCACCTTCCCCCACCTCTTCTCCTTCTTCATCTTGGTGTGGTTGCTGCTGTAAAAAGGAGCAGAACCAGATAGAGAAATCAAGGACGGAACGTTGGCTCGAGAGGAAAAAGCGCTTCACCGCCGGCTATTCTTTGCCTCGCCAAAGTGACGCCGCCGGCGATCGGTAGCTCCTCCGACCACCAACCACCATGGGAGCCGCCGCCGGGCAATGCCCAGCCACCCTCGGGCTCGGGGATCGATCCATGATCGAGCCAAACGAGCCATGGGCTCGAGTGAAGGTATATACGATCGAAATTAATTAGCGGGTTGATTACGGAGCCACCGTAAGGGTCTTTCGACTCCGCTTTGCTAATTAAATTTATGGTTTTTGTAATCTTGACGTTGATACAGTTCCACAGGTTCAAACCGTTCGTGAAACGGACGTCCGGATCTTTTGTTATAGCGAAGACAAGTTTTGGTTACCGATTGGCAGGTAAAGGACTTCGTATAATTACTCAGGATTCGTTGTTAATCCGTTTGATCCGAGATTTGGTAATCTTTAAGAACTGTTGCTGATGAACAATTTTTATTTAGAAAATTGTTTCAAAAGTGAAGCGGATAATTAGTTATAATTCCGCCAAGATGGTTCCTTGAAGCATGATAACTAAGGATTTATTATATATCGATATTCGGAAATTAAATCGTTTATCGATTAGGAAGTTGTAGGAGTTGAGAATACAACTAAGAAGTGATTCTGTGAGCTCGATGCTGAGAAATCCTTTTGTTATATTGTCAGAAGGATGACACAGATTACTGCTGGAATTGCTAAGGACGTCGAGCACGCCTTATAAGGCAAGTGGACGATTCTCCCTTGCGTTATTGTTATTAAATGAGGAATTGGATCCCATTTAATATTTGCGTTGGGAACAACTTGTATGATTAATAAAATATGATAGGTTGTTATATTTGTTAGAAATAATGACCATGTTGTTATTCAGTTTTGCGCTAGAACTGAATTTAGGTCCGTTATGGGTGACCTTGTATGTTGTCTCACGTTGAGACATTGTTGTGATTAAGATAGTTCAGGGAGTGGTTTTATATCCTCTCTTTATAACAATATTACATTAGGAGGGGCCTAATCCTAATGGTGAGTCATGACTCTCTTCCCCTACTCTTCGTGTGAGAGGGTTGATAGGCACTCTAGCTAAGTGCAGGTTCAGCACGGTGTAGTGTAGACGACCTGGTAATAGGCCTCTGGGATCTCTACCTCACCATATGCAAAATGAAAGATCAAGGATAACTTAAGTCTTATGATCTTGGTGTTGAGATGATTATGGATGAAACAGGCCCTCTAATCTCTCCATCATTGGGACCCGTACTATTCGTTGTTCAAGGATGAAACATGCCCTCTGACCTCGATAGTATTGTGTTCTATTCAATATGTGTTGGTAGTGGATTATGGATGAAACATGCCCTCCAATCTCTCCATCATTGGGACCCGTGCTATTCGTTGTTCAAGGATGAAATAGGCCCTCTGACCTCGATAGCATTGTGTTCCACCGAAAGTAGTTCGAGCTAATTAAAAGTTGCCAACTTGTTTGTGAAAAGTTTTGAAAGTAATACAAGATAAGAGCGTTAGGCACATTAATGTAGCCGAATGGTTGAGCTATTTGATAACCATTCTTGCTCCTGATTAAGAATGACTCTTAATCAAACTTGGATTAAGTTAAGCTGTTTAGTCGTTGAAGATGATGGTGAATGTTGAGTGGTTAATATAAGTTCCATTAATCGTTTATGCTTTTTAAAGAAACCACAAGCGGTGGTGTTCTCTCTCTTGAATATGCGAGTCTCCTTCTTTTTCTCTATAAGACTGCTAACTGTTGGATCATAATCCGAGTCTAATCGGATTTGGATGCCAATATGTTTAGTTACAACCATAAGAACCAAGTTAGATTCTCCGCTTGCTAGTCTATCATTAGACTAACCTGTCCATTTTCTTTTCTTTTATATGATTGGCTGGTGTCCGCCGTTGGTTCAGGACACATCAGGTTCTTCTTGGAAGTTGATTCAAGAGGCAGATTCAGATGTTTGAAGCTCCAAAAGTTGAAGAAAGGTTTTCAATGGCTATATTTGATTGAAGATCATGGTTGAACTACTTCAAAGCGAAGCTGAGTTTCAGAAATAAGAACTTAAGGAAGACTGGATGAAGATTTTGTTTAAATAGAAGGTTGTTCTATTTATTTATTAATCCTTTTTAAGTTAAGGCTTGTATAAGACCTTTTATTCTCTTTTCCGCTGCAAAGTTTTACTTAATTTTGTTAGGTTTTAAATGGTTTCATTTACCTTGTTTTTAGTTTGTTCAGTCAGTTTAAAGCCTTGGGTAGCTTCGGTTTAGTCTTAATCGGGGTTACTGGCGGTAATACCTCCAGGGTAGGATGGGGGTGTTACAGAAGTGGTATCAGAGCTAAAAGTTCCTATGTCTTGCTTAAGACTTTCATCTTCCATATAGAGTTATGGATAATTCTATATTGGCGTTATCTTTGAACCATTTACGGAAAGTGGTTAAGATTGAAGATCAGACTCGTGAAGAGATTGAAAGAGGAAAGGAATTGGAGAGCATGAGGTAATAAGTTTTTAATAACTTCTTTGAAGGTCTTGTAATGGACATTTGATTCCCTGGAGATGGGGATGGATTCCGAGAAGGATCCAAAGTAAGATCAGGTGAAGATTCCTGAAGTTGAACCGGTTCTAGACCAAGTTCTCAATGAATTCCTATTCTCTCTTGAGAGTCTGAATTGGGTGTGCCTCGTCGTTTCTTCCATATTAGGAAACTTCTTATGAGATTTTGAAGTTAGGTATTCTACTTCATAAAGATTTTTTATTTTGAAGGTTTCCTATTTTAAGCTCGTAGGATGGAAGATTTCAAGTTAAGAATTTTTGTTAGAAAGTTCATGATTCAAAGTTATGAAAGAAATTGTTAATTTCTTTTCTTGATATGTGAAAGTTCAAGTGTTGTCTTGAAGTCATAAGAGTAAGAGTTTTCCCGAGAATATTTCTTAGGAATTTCTGAATTTGGTTGAAATTCGATTATCAATAGAAGTTTGGAGTTGGAACCTCCACTTCTCAATGTTGAGATTTGGAAAATCTTATGAGTCTTGAGTGATTCTAAAAAGATTAGTATGGATCATGAAGTGATGTAAAAGAATCCTGAATAGAAAAGGATTGTCTTTGGAAACTTTCTTCAACAACTGTGTTTGTGACTCTATGGTATAGAATCATGGATATTATGTACTTTTCCTTGCCCAATGGGAAGTTAAAGAGCTTTGAGGTGCTCAAGTGTTGGAGCAACTGAATTGTTAAACCATTGGAAGATGCAATTCAATTTTGAATCTGAGAGTATTCGAACTCGGATGTTCACATATGTTGTTATTCTTTGAGTTAAGAGGATTGAGATTCCTAAATGGAAGGCGGATTTCTTGTGATTGTAGTAAGAAAGAAAGAAAGAATGTTGGTTCAGTTTAAGTTGTGAACAAGTGGTTAATCATCAAGGTTGTTGTGAATAAGGTTGATTGGTCAAAATGGATTGAAAAGGTGAAAGTTCATCAGTGATGTGTTTATGTTCAATTAACTACTTAGCACAAGTGTTAATTGATTACATGAGTTGTTGATATCCAGATGACTAACCTATGTGACAACGTTATTGGAGTTTCGTTGTATAATACCTAGCTTGGGATAATGAGAAGAGATTTGAGGTCTATAATGGACTAGTAATAGAATCAGCATTGAGATGTTCTAAATTGCCAATGGTATTGGCTTATGTTTCTTCAAGGATGGAAATGAAAAAGTTCAGTTGTGAGAAGATCAATCAAGGAATGATCTTAGCATATTTGTTTTTGATATTTTAAACAGTTGGGAGAAAAATATCAATCATTCAATATTGTGGTCAATAAGGCTTAGCCCTAATCACTGAAGAATAATTTCAGTTGTGTTTGGATTTTGAAGATTTTATATCAGTCAAATCCAATACCTAGATGGTACTGGTGAAACTATTAAGTTGTCGGCAAGTCTCCTAACCACAAGTTCTTCCTTTGCAATGTGGTTTGAAGTTAAATTAATGAAAAGGTTTATGCAATCTCCTTATGGTTAAGGGAGAAGACAAGGGAATGATGGAGAAGTTTAGTTTATTCACCAATGTTGAATTGAGAAAGGTTTAAGAATACCTTGTTTGGCCATGTGTATTCATTCATTCTGTTATTAAAAGAAATTGGAGATTAAAGGAATTTCCTTATATGTAGAGAGATATAAGGATTGAATGTCTTAAACTAGATACAGAGTCTGACAGTGCACTTTTATTTGTATCGAGAAGATTAAGTTATAAAAGCTTGTTGTTTTGTGAATGGATGAACTCAAGTATTGAAATTTTGTCAATGGGTCATATTTGCCTAACTTTAAAGTAGTATGTCAAGGAGGCATACAAGTTAAGAATGATCAAAGAAGAATCTTTGCTATGAGTATGAAGATGTCGGAATCACATTTTCCCTAAGGTTTGCAAGTAAGTGGATTGGAGTGATCAACTCTTTTATTGAACCTGTGAAGTTAAGTTGGGTTGAGATTGAGTTAAATCAGGCAGAGATTACTCAATACTATGGATTATAGAAAAGTCTAGAAGTATGTTTAATTAAGAAAAGTCAAGGTATGTCATCAAGTTCTACCTTGAGGAGGGATTGAAGTGTCACATTCGAAGGGAAATGTGGGGCTCAGAAGTGAATTGGAGCATCTTAGGTTCCTTGAGGCTCAGTTTTTATTCAAAACTTTTGTCAAGTTGGTAAAGTCAGCTAATGTGCAAGTGTCAGCACAGAACTAGGGCAAAGCGTTAGTAGCATCATTAAGATAAGGTCAATAATTTTAATTGATGCATTGGCTTGACGCGCCAAATTTCTTCAAGAGAGTAGCTAATCCTTGTTTCCACAGTATTCAAGGTTAAAGCAAGTATGTTAGTAATCTATGTCGAGTTCCTGTCAAGCTGTTATGATTTAAGGATATTTGAGATCGTTTCATGATTTTCTCTTTTGAGAAAAATCTTAGGACTTTGTAGAATTCTGGTAAGAATTTTTAAAGATTCATGAATAAATTTTCTACGGTTTTCATGGTGGTGAGTAAGAATGTGATTTGTCTTCCATCTTGATCACATGGTAAGGCAAGATTACATGTCTTATTCCTATGAGAATGCAGTAAAGAATTATGTTTATTTTATCTCCTCATGCTGATCACATGGTGTAATAACATCACATAATTCTTTGGGTTTTAAAGAATAGTTTCTAGTATAATTTGGCAATCATATAAGTTTTGCAATTATATGAGTTTTTCCAGTATAGTTGGTTGAGATGAAAAGATGCAAGCTTTCTTTTGCATTATAGCAATTTCTATATTTAGTATCCGGTAAAACTCATTTGAGTTAGTATATCCTTGGTATCCTATACCATTTAAGGAGTATGGTCAAACTTCCCAAAACAATTCGATGATAAGTAAAGAAATTTGGTAAGATTCTTTACAAATCTGTGTTGGTCTCTGAAGAGCATGGAGTAACTCTGTACTTCTCTAAAAGTTTGGGATTTTTTTCAGTCAATGATTATTGGAATTCTCTAAGCAGTTTGCTAATAGTTTATCTTGGTTGACGTCATGACCTAAGAAAGTCATTGCCTTTTTAGCGGAATTGTCTTTGAAAGTAAGTTGATGTGGACTCCTGGAATGGAACCCTTTCTAAGGAATGACATTGTAGTAATCCTTTCTTTGGAATAAAGGATGTACTAGTAATTTATCCATTAGTTGTTATTTGTTTTCATGTTGTCTTGAAAACTTAAATCTCTTTGAGATAAGATAGTCAAGTGAGGACTTTAAGCAGAACTCCAATGGGTCTGAGGTTTGGATATGTAAATTAGTATTGATTTTCAACCTCAGCCTGATAAGTTGTTGGATATAGAGAGTGGACACGTGAGGATATGTTTTTAATCCTAAGAGTTAAGTTCTCAACAAGTCAAAATGTTAAGTGAAGTCTAAACAGTTCTTTGATGAAAAAGACTGAAAATTGTCAATGGAGACAATTTGTTTGGAAGTTATTGGACTAAAGGTATTATTATCCAATATGTTGGTATAGTAATGCATAAGAGTTTAGTATGAAGTAGTTGAGAGAGATAACTACTTTTGGATGTCAATATGCCCAAGCTGAGTTTGGTTGAGAAAAGAATGTAAAGGATTGACAAGATAGGTTATTATCTTGTCATGTGTTGGATAAATCTCATATTCTTGGTTAAGGTAATACTGAGATTTTATCCTAAGAAAGGAAATTGAATGAGGATTTTAAGTAATCCTTGTAAAGAAATTAATTTGAGAAGGACTAAAGGTTTAGTTTGGATGACAACAAAGTTGTGTGAATACCCTAGGATTCTGTTCAGAATTTGTTGACCAGATCAAGGAAAAGTAGTATGGGAAAAGTAATATTGTTTAAGATCAATGGAGAAGATCAAGAAGGTAAGACACCGGGATTTGTTAATCAAGATTATGGATTGATTGGTTTCAAAACTGTTCATGAGTATCTGTTGTTGATGAGCTTTGAAAGCTGATTTCAAAGGAAGCATACTTATTTGCTTAGTTAGTTCAGCTTGGAACAAGTAAATGTATAAGGATTAAGATAAAACTTTTGATGGACTGACATGAAGCGAAATGTCATCGGGTTCATTTTGACATGCTTAGTTCGTTTGGAAGTCCTGTTTGAGCAAAGAAGACCAGATGAAATGTTATAGTCTCTTCCTGTTTCAGAATGAAGGTGGGAAGATGTTACAATGGATTCTTGTCATTAGACGTTCAGGACTTAATGAAAGAAGAATGTAATATGAAGGTTGTTAAGAAACTCATCTAGAGTGTTCTTTTTAACGCATTTAAGATGACTTAAAGAGATCATAAGTTAGTTGAGGTGTTCATGCATGAAGTTTTTAATCTTCATAAAACTCCAAAGATTATTATCTCTGATTGAGATGGATGGTTCGTACCAAAGTTTTGAAAGAAGTGACATCAAGCTTTATGGAGTGAATTGAATTTTAGTATTGGCTTCCCTCATCAAACTGATGAACAATGCAAGAAAACAAACTCAACCCCCGAGGACATGTATTCTACATTCCACACGAGTCGGAATGGTAATTTGAGTTTGAGTGAATTCACATACAAGAATTTTGATTACACGATAAAGAAAATGACTCTTTTTGAGGTTTGTAAGGCCGGGAGTGTTGATTGTCAATTTGTTGGAATGACAATGGTGACAAGGTTTTTCATGGGCCAGACTTGGCCAAGCGAACAACAGCTGATATCGCACTGACACGATCAAGTGTGCTAACTTCTCAAAAGCAACAACAGTCGTGTGCTGTTTTGAAGTAAGAGCATGTTAAGTTCATTGTAAAGAACGACGTTTTTGTTCTAGTATCCGCCTTGAATGGCGTATTCCGCTGGGGAATGCGAGACAACGTCAATGCTCGCTATGTTGAATCTGTTGAGATACTGGAAAGAACTGGTAATCTTGTTTATCAGTTGGCATTTCCACCTTCAGTGCATTCTATTTATAATGTCATCCTTGTAATTCTTCTAATAGGAAATGCTGAGTCATTTTCCAAAGTTAATGAATGTTGTAAAGAAGGAATTTGGTAACTAAGCAATGGTTGATTATGCTTGGTACAGATGTAACTGTATTTTTTTTAAGGGGGTACTACAAACTTCTGTATAGGTTTGTAGTGGCGGTGTGTATGTGCTTGTGCTATCTTCCTTGTGATCTGAGTTCTCCTTGGTTTCGAGGACGAAACCATTTTTAAGGGGGTACTAATGTAATAGCTGCGGTTTTTAAGGATATTTTCGAATTTTTCTCGGATATCTTTTTAACCTTTTAGGTCCGTTTTAACGCATAATCCAATATTTTTGGTGGGAGATTAAATCCTAGAAAATTGTTGGTGATATCCTAAAATCACAAAGAAATGATTTTATGGATCGGTGTGAATTCTAGGATTTTTCGGTGGAAAAAGAATATTTATTGGATAAGTCGTCTTTTTAATTATGTATCGGAAAGGATTTAAAATGCGAAACGGAAGCCTTAAAAAAAAAAGGTAGCAAGATAAAATCATGAAAAATTGATTTTATTGGTCTACATAATTTACGGGACGTTTTTCGTTTAGTGAGTTTTTCCACCCGAGGTACATAATTTTACCGCTTTAACGCGAGTCCCGTTCCGGGACGGAAAAATCCATTTAACCGCCTTCTTGCTTAACAACTAAGGGTTGGGATAGAATTCATGTACGATACATATCTTCTTTGACTTGTCAAAGTCTATCACTTCTTTTCAAAACCAAAGCCGAGAGACGAACTTCGGGAGCGCAACTCATCACGCCGGCCACCATCTTCACCACCTTCTTCCACCTCC
Organism: Fallopia convolvulus; assembly: GCA_964016875.1. NCBI lineage: Eukaryota > Viridiplantae > Streptophyta > Magnoliopsida > Caryophyllales > Polygonaceae > Fallopia > Fallopia convolvulus. Next base: position 48,658,346 of record OZ024722.1, read on the forward strand.
ATCTCCACCTTCCCCCACCTCTTCTCCTTCTTCATCTTGGTGTGGTTGCTGTTGTAAAAAGGAGCAGAACCAGATAGAGAAATCAAGGACGGAACGTTGGCTCGAGAGGAAAAAGCGCTTCACCGCCAGCTATTCTTTGCCTCGCCAAAGTGACGCCGCCGGCGATCGGTAGCTCCTCCGACCACCAACCACCATGGGAGCCGCCGCCGGGCAATGCCCAGCCACCCTCGGGCTCGGGGATCGATCCATGATCGAGCCAAACGAGCCATGGGCTCGAGTGAAGGTATATACGATCGAAATTATTTAGCGGGTTGATTACGGAGCCACCGTAAGGGTCTTTCGACTCCGCTTTGCTAATTAAATTTATTGTTTTTATAATCTTGACGTTGATACGGTTCCACAGGTTCAAACCACTCGTGAAACGGATGTCCGGTTCTTCCGTTATAGCGAAGACAAGTTTTGGTTACCGATTGGCAGGTAAAGGACTTCGGATAATTACTCAGGATTCGTTGTTAATCCGTTTTGATCTGAGATTTGGTAATCTTTAAGAACTGTTGCTGATGAACAATTTTTATTTAGAAAATTGTTTCAAAAGTGAAGCGAATAATTAGTTATAATTCCGCCAAGATGGCTCCTTGAAGCATGATAACTAAGGATTTATTATATATCGATATTCGGAAATTAAATCGTTTATCGATTAGGAAGTTGTAGGAGTTGATAATACAACTAAGAAGTGATTCTGTGAGCTCGATGCTGAGAAATCCTTTTGTTATATTGTCAGAAGGATGATACAGATTACTGTTGGAATTGCTAAGGACGTCGAGCACGCCTTATAAGGCAAGTGGACGATTCTCCCTTGCGTTATTGTTATTAAATGAGGAATTGGATCCCATTTAATATTTGCGTTGGGAACAACTTGTATGATTAATAAAATATGATAGGTTGTTATATTTGTTAGAAATAATGACCATGTTGTTATTCAGTTTTGCGCTAGAACTGGATTTAGGTCCGTTATGGGTGACCTTGTATGCTGTCTCACGCTGAGACATTGTTGTGATTAAGATAGTTCAGGGAGTGGTTTTACATCCTCTCTTTATAACAATATTACATTAGGAGGGGCCTAATCCTAATGGTGAGTCATGACTCTCTTCCCCTACTCTTCGTGTGAGAGGGTTGATAGGCACTCTAGCTAAGTGCAGGTTCAGCACGGTGTAGTGTAGACGACCTGGTAATAGGACTCTGGGATCTCTACCTCACCATATGCAAAATGAAAGATCAAGGATAACTTAAGTCTTATGATCTTGGTGTTGAGATGATTATGGATGAAACAGGCCCTCAAATCTCTCCATCATTGGGACCCGCACTATTCGTTGTTCAAGGATGAAACATGCCCTCTGACCTCGATAGTATTGTGTTCTATTCAATATGTGTTGGTAGTGGATTATGGATGAAACATGCCCTCCAATCTCTCCATCATTGGGACCCGTGCTATTCGTTGTTCAAGGATGAAACAGGCCCTCTGACCTCGATAGCATTGTGTTCCACCGACAGTAGTTCGAGCCAATTAAAAGTTGCCAACTTGTTTGTGAAAAGTTTTGAAAGTAATACAACATAAGAGCGTTAGGCACATTAATGTAGCCGAATGGTTGAGCTATTTGATAACCATTCTTGCTCTTGATTAAGAATGATTCTTAATCAAACTTTGATTAAGTTAAGCTGTTTAGTCGTTGAAGATGATGGTGAATGTTGAGTGGTTAATATAAGTTCCATTAATCGTTTATGCTTTTTAAAGAAACCACAAGCGGTGGTGTTCTCTCTCTTGAATATGCGAGTCTACTTCTTTTTCTCTATAAGACTGCTAACTATTGGATCATAATCCGAGTCTAATCGGATTTGGATGCCAATATGTTTAGTTACAACCATAAGAACCAAGTTAGATTCTCCGCTTGCTAGTCTATCATTAGACTAACCCGTCCATTTTCTTTTCTTTTATATGATTGGCTGGTGTCCGCCGTTGGTTCACGACACATCAGGTTCTTCTTGGAAGTTGATTCAAGAGGCAGATTCAGATGTTTGAAGCTCCAAAAGTTGAAGAAAGGTTTTCAAAGGCTATATTTGATTGAAGATCATGGTTGAACTACTTCAAAGCGAAGCTGAGTTTCAGAAATAAGAACTTAAGGAAGACTGGATGAAGATTTTGTTTAAATAGAAGGTTGTTCTATTTATTTATTAATCCGTTTTAAGTTAAGGCTTGTATAAGACCTTTTATTCTCTTTTCCGCTGCAAAGTTTTACTTAATTTTGTTAGGTTTTAAATGGTTTCATTTACCTTGTTTTTAGTTTGTTCAGTCAGTTTAAAGCCTTGGGTAGCTTCGGTTTAGTCTTAATCAGGGTTACTGGCGGTAATACCTCCAGGGTAGGATGGGGGTGTTACACTCCTTATAAGGGACATCCCGACTTGATAGGGGAACCCTAGGAAGATTGACCTTTTTGAGCCCATCTTTGTCACCTTTCTCCTTTCGTTGTACTGTAGAAGCTTGGTTTTTGACATGCTCTTCAGACTTTGTCTCCGCTAGAGATTCATCTTTTTCCTTCCCCTTTTCTTTTGTTTGTGAGGAAAGTAGTTGGCGACCTGAACGAAGGAAAACTCCATCGACCTCTTCTTGATCTATTTCCTCGTCGACGCTAGAGACCATGCAACACTGCATGACCTCCTCTCCCCAAAACAGGTCCTCATCGTCCTCATCTTTTGAGATATCATCTTTCAAAAGGTCTTTAGGAATGAAATCCTTCAAGGTGAAAGGGAGTCGTTGTGGTTGCACATACTCTTCATCGGAGTCTGTTTGAAGTTTCTTTTCTTTCTTATTTTTCTTCTTTTTCTTTTTGTCCTTTTTGCTCTTCTTCTTGTTAGGTTTCCTTCCAATCATTCTGAAACCTGGAGGATTAGAGCTTTGACCGACTTTTGGTCGAGGACTAGTTCGTTTTGTAGACATTTGCCATTCGAAAAGACTATCATCATCCCCTTCGTCTTCTGAGAACAAATCTTCAATGTCAGAACATGTCATGATCTCATACAACGTTGGTTGACCAGGCCCGGATCTTGGCATGTCAGGATATGCCCATACAATTCGAACATCATTATCTACTCGAAACTCTATGGGTACGGCCATGTGAGGAAGCAATACAGTAGGAATGCCTTCATTTTGAGGGACTTCTGAAGATGCCCCCAAGACTTCCTCATGATCCTCTATAGTTGAAGGTAACGCTTCAGTGATCTGCAACATTGAAATCATATTGGATGAAGTAGATGATCCTTTTGACTTTGCTCCCTCCATCTCAATTTCTCCTTCATTGATCATACGTTCAATTACATCCTTAAGGACGTAACAATCCTCAATTGTATGACCTAGAAGTCGGTGGTATGGACAATATTTTGGATTATCCTTCATGCCTACCTCGTTGGGTCTTTTTGGTTCTGGAAGCGTTAAAGCCTTAGCAGACATGAGCTAATCAAAGATCCCTTGAACATCGTCATCATCGAAGGGATATTTCTTTTGCTTCCTTTCTTGAAGAGTAAGCCTTTTAGTGAGCTCTTTAGATTTACTCCTATCTTGGGTTTTCGAGTTGGTTTCCTTAGAGGATTTTCCACTCGTCTTGACAAACGTCGTCATGGACTCGCTCTTCTTTTGTGGTTTTCTGTCATCTTTTCAACTTTCATTTAATTGAGGTCGAGTAGATGTTGCTTTCCGTCGAGCAAGCTGACGTTCAACATTAGATGCTTTTGATACCAATGCATCAAATGACAGTGGTTCGGCACTACCAACATGCACTACCAACTTTGGAAGTAGATTGTTAGTGCATATTTGTACACAAGCTAACTCACTTAGCTTCTCTGGGCATTGTAGCCTCAAACTTCTCCATCTTGCAATGAAGTCGTTAGCAATTTCATTTGGCTTTTGGTGAGTATTCGCAAGATCCATGATGGAAACCTTGGATTTTGTGCTTACAAATTGAGCAAGAAACGCCCTTTGCAACTCGTCCCACGTTTCAATCGATCCTGGTTGAAGTTGAGTATACCAAGTAAACGTTGATCCTTTCAAGGATTGGACAAATTGGCGTATAAGCAAAGCATCACTCAAAGCCGTTTCCCCACATGTTGAGTAAAAGTGAGCAAGATGCTCATGTGGTGAACCATGAATCCCATCAAACTTGTCAAAATTGGGCCTTTGATATCCTTGAGGAAAAGGCACCACATCAAAGTGAGTGGGATACGGTTTCCTGTAGCCCATAACTGGTGGGTTTTGGGAAACTTGGAATTCTTTGATGCCTTGGGCAATCATATCCCTAATATCTTGAGAGGACATGTTTAAGGCACCGTTCAAACCCGAAGTATGACTAGGGCCTCCCTCTTCATTTGTTCTTACTTGCTCTTGTCTACTCTCTTGATTTTGACTAGCAATTTGAGCTGAGAGGGCGGCAATTTCAGCATCTTTTTGGTCCATCCTCGTTTGCATTTCTTGCAATTGTTCCTCAATGCTAGTAGCGCCAGTCATCATTACAGGCATGTTGTCCACCTCGTTTATATTGGTGACACTTTCTTGACTCTTCTCTCCAATCATGGATGGAAAGTCATGCTCCTTGAAAGGCGAACTATCATCTCCATAAAGTGGAGATTCTACGAATTCTTCAATTGCCCCATTCTTCTTAGGCGTTGAAGGCGATGGTAGAGTTGGTGGTTGCGAAACCACTTCAGCATACATCATTTGCTTTGCTCTAGACCTCGTAATGGAGCCGGTGTAAGATTGAGAGGTGGCCCTTTGAGGCATTAGAGCACTCGCAGAAGAACCTTTACCCTTTGGAGGGGCTTGAGAAACCTCGATAGCCTTTTGGTCCTTCTTGGGTGGAGGTGGTTTCACAATCTTCACCTTCGAAGCCTTCGACGGAGCTGTTTGTTTCCCTTTCTCAATGTAGGAGGTCATGTTGACTTGCTCTACTTGATCGAGGTTGATCGGTACAGACCCGATCAGGATTTGTCACGGGACAAAAACCCGAGGGGTGACGATTGGTCTTGGTGAAATAAGGTCATGGGCCGCTTCTCTTAAAGTCGCCTTGGCTAACTCCAAGGCTGGAGACGGGGCAAGCTTAGCGAGTGGATTTTCCTTTCGGCGTTTTGATCCATTCTTCCGACCCCTCCTTCTTCGAGAACGCTTAGCCTTATTGTTGGTTGGGGTATCTTGAATTGGTGCTCCACGAGACCCTCTGTTAGTCTTGATGACATGGATGGTTGGTCTCCCTTGGAACCCGCCCTTCATATGCCCCTCATTTGGTTGACGGGACGAAGAAGCATGAGCCTTGGTACCCCATTTGGTAGTGGCACCCTCCTCCAAGTGTTGAACAGGTCCGTAATGATTCTCGAGGGGAATTTCAGCAATGATTGCGTCCCGCTCTACATTGAACACCACCTTGAAGTTCCTTTGGCGAACAAAACGTCCACCCTTGATGAGGAACGTGGCTGGTAGTTGGTTGAACTTGATGATTGCTCTTGGTGCCATTTTCTTGCAAAAAGAGACGAAATATTAGTATCTACATTATTAACCAAAATTACAAAGAAAGAAAAGGGTCCCACTGGGCGTGCCAAAAATATGTTAGGCAAAAATTGTTAAAAGAAAACAATTATGCACAAACACATCTAATTTGATTTTTTTTAAGTTCGACCCTTATCTGTACATCTTCACAATTCTACTAATAATATAGACACGTTGGAGACTTTTGAATTTAATTTTTAATTTGAGCTGCACCCGAGTTGTAACGGGTTGACTACGTATCTCCTTAAAAAGAATCAAGCCTTACGTAGTTCAGTGTTTTTTTTTTAATTTTGTGTTTGATTTGGTGTGTGTAATTTTTCATGCATCAGAGGAACGAATTTAAACCCACCTTCTAGGAAGGGTTGCCTAGACTCACTCCAACTATCATTTACATGACGCGAATGAGATTAAACCCACCTTCTAGGAAGGGTGATCTAATTATTCGCATTTGGCGTGCACAAAATTTGTAGTGCGTTTTGGATTTGAGAATTTTAGTTTGATTTAGAGGTGCGACTATACTCGATAAAAAATTGCATCGAGTTACCTACGTAGCCTTTTTAGGCGTCAAGTCCTTACGTAGTTCTCCAAAAGACATTTTAATTTGGCGTTGTGATTGAACTCGACGAGCATTTGCGTTATATGTCGAGCTTCCTACGTACCCTTAGTGGGATCAAACCATCGTAGTTCATTTCATAATTTTATTTGAATTTTTATTTTGGGTTTAGTCATGATAAATGACATGTCAAATAAACCAATTATATTCTCCAAATACCCAAAAAAAAGGGTTTTTGATGAACCAAGTTAATTAATTTCAAATTATGTTTAGTATCTAATTTGATGGAGAATACGTATACGTGCATGCACAGTGCTTTCTTTCAATACACAATATATATGATATGTATATATACGTGTGCAGTGTGCACCTGTACATTAAGCTTGGACATGGTTTAATTTTTTTTTTTTTTAATTTTCTCAATCAATCAACATTATCAGCACATTTATTTCTTTCCATTAATTTTAACGGAATTGAGGTTATTTCCGGACCAAATTGATATCGTCAATTCCTACTTTCCCCTTGAGTCTATAATCTTAAAATCCCATAAGATAAACTAGGAAATGTGCTGACAAAATATTATCGTTTGTAATATTTGTCTTTCCTTTTGAATTATTGTGGGGGTTATATTAAGAGACCCTTTAAGAGTCAGAATTTTATCAAAGAGTTTAATTACTTTGAATCAGACTCAAGAACATACCACAGTAAGAGAAAACACATCTTTTTAATGTTTTATTTCTCTTTTCTTTTTATGAATTATCTAAGTAATGCCTTGATCTTGCAAGTTTGGATTTGAAGTTGTTTAATTTGTTTTCTCCCGTCTTCACTACAAGATAATAGACAAATAGAAGGTAAGCCTCATTTTATGGTTATTTAAAAGCCAGAACACCAAGTTTGACTATTGCCCATCTCTTTTCTTTTAATGTGAAAACAATTTAGGAGACTTGAAAATATATAGTGTAGATAACTATGTAGACCATTTAATCTCTGGCCAAAAAATACACCGTTGTAAATTAAACTTTCTCTGAATGATAGATTTTTTTGAATTGACCTTTATTTTGAAGATCTTATCTTTTCTTAATTAGTCTCCCACAAAGCCAATAGTAAACATCACTATATAGTATATATTGCATGTAGGCTGTATTTTGTTTGACACTATTTCCCCACTCTACTTACGTATATAGATCTCTTTTTATCATGTTTTAACAACATCCATATATATAAGATCCAAAAGTAAGTATTGATTTTTCAATCACTATATAGCACCATCGAATCAGAATGATGGTAGTATGGTTAATATATATAACCATGTTTTATCATACTTGCGACATATATATGACCGGTGGTAGTCACTATGTGATATCTTTTGTTTGGCCTGTCTTAAAAATTAATTAGCACTTTGTTACTCAACCATGTATATAAGCCACTTTGCCAAGTTAATTAGCACTTTGTCATGCATATATCTGCATATAACCTTAATTAATCTTTTTTTAATGAAATATGCAGCCATAGTTAACCTCTTAAATTTGACTTTTTCAAAAGCTAGCCCAAAATCAACACACATGGTTCTATCGTTTGATCAAGGACAAAAAAAATGGATTTCTCTGGCATAATATACCCGGTTGTGGAGGCGAAACTGAAAGTTTCGAGCCCACCACGGCTTGTTGTGGAGGCGAAACTAAAAGTTTCGAGCCTACCACGGCTTGTTGTGGAGGCGAAACTGAAAGTTTCGAGCCTACCACGGCTTGTTGAATAGAGGCGAAACTAGTTCAAGCCAACTATTACCATCTCTTAACCTGTTTTTTTTAAAGCTATATCGAAAACAAACATACGTGATTAACAAAAATATAAGCCACTAGATAAAAACTAGGAGACCTATACCTTGATTTTGTCTCGATCGTTTAACACACAATAAAAAAAACCAACTCCTTGCTTTGATATATTACTTTCTGTAGCTATTCCTTTGTTCTTCCTTTGTTAATCTCTTCAGTACGTTCCCCTCTTTATATAGTAATTTGATAGACTAAAAATCCTAACCAGGAGATAAGGTGGTGGACCGTTTAAGACATAAGCTAATTAAGGGCTTTTAATTTTCTTACGTTACAATCCTGCACTAATAAAGTCTTGAATGCAGTAGCAATTGAGAGGATGGAAATTACATACTTATCAACTCCCTTTGAAACTTTAACCCTACCAATTAATTAGCTTAATCATGCCCATAAATTTTCTGAACCATATATTACGTACATAGCCAAATTATTTAGCATGAAAGGCTTCTTGTTGTACATTCAGTTGATGGGCTTCGAACTTGGGCTTTTTGCCACACAAACTCATACATGCCCACTAATATATTTGGTCGATGTACGAATTATGATTCCAACACCATTTTTTATTTTTGTTAACCTTTCTCCATAGCATATATATATGTGCGCTCTTTGTTCGAATGTGAACTTTAAACGCATATTTTTTTGGCGCATATATATTTTTTTCCCGTTCAACAGCCACGTCGAGCTGACCAACCATTATCTTGGAAGATTTTTCTTAAAGCATAGTTCGCATCTGTGTTGAATTCTAAAAAAATCAACGCACACGAAGGGTTAGCTAACAGTTCTAGTATGCACTAATGGAAAACACAATATGTAATAGCCAAATTCAGTTTAATCAAATACATAATAACAATAGTAATAGAATAATTCACATCTAGTATTTACACAAAAGGAGACAAGTGCACAACAATACTTATAATCATAAGACACACATAATAATAGTTAAATTTTTACGATGCATACCTATAATAGCCAATCATTTCACATAGTATCAGCTTAATCAATTTTTGCCTCTATAATAGTTCAATCGCAACTCATCAATTCTCAATCAATATCATTTATCTAATAAGCATGGCATCCTCCAGCCTTACATAGGTGTAGTGGACGGCGGCCTCAACCGTTTTTCCGATCCACTCACACCCTCATCATTCATCTTCTTCCCCCTGGTCAAGCCTCCACTGGAGCACTCGCTAAAACATTTTATTACAATTTTGAAAGGGGCCCTCCTTGACATACAACTAAGTTAAGGATCTCTCCTCCTATCCAACTATCCTTGATCATAACCATATCGGTTAGGTGCCAATGCTTAGAAACCGAGTAAAATACAGAATAATATTCATCTATTATACTTCTCAAAATAGCGAATTATTTTCCAATAGACATAAAAATCCGTAAATTGTCTCATACTCGTAGGAAATTCCTTACCTTAATATAATATCCACAACTTTCCAGAATTTATGAAATCTTCCCAGAGTTTCCAGAATTGTACAAATATGCCCTTAACATCAACAAATCACTTAGCTATCCTCCTATACCAACCTCTCCAATACCATCTTTGACAACCATGTCACCACCACCTCCTCCTCAGCCATGGAAGAGGAAGTAGAAGCCCAGGTTAACGACGGACGTGGTGGTCAACAACATACATGAAAGGGATCGTCGATTGGCAGTGGAGCTAGCGATGATGGCGGACATGAGAACTAACACGGATATGAGCAGACCGGCGTGAGATGGCGATTGTGGATGTGATAGTTTGTAAGATTTTCCACTTCAATAATAATACTAACATGGTGGATGGGAAGAAGACAAGGTCACGAGAGGATGATGACGATGATTAGTGAATATTACAGTAAGTGAGGCAAGAACGTGGTGATGGTGGTGTGCGGTTGCCATGGCTAGTAGCTAGAGACTAAACATGGAGGAAGGTGGCACCTCTGTTGTGTGTGAGGTTATAGAAAAGAGGAGGTGGAGCTTGTTGCACAAACGGACAAGATAAATACTTGTTGTGAATGATAAATATGAACGAGAGGATAAACTTTCATAAAAGGACAAATGTCTCTTGCTTACAATGAATGATAAGGTGATCACACGTATATGTATATGGATGAAGTGTCTCGTTCATCCTTTGCCATTTAATTAGTGATCTCAAAAGTCTTGGGAATTAATTTCATGTAAGACAAATGAGTGTGGTGATGATATCGCACATTTATATGTTCGAACCTATATATATTTACATGCGTAATATCCTTATTGTAAAGTGGATTTTATTTCTCTATAAATTTAAATGATCTCTATGAGATCATTTCGCGTATATACTATATACTTGGGTCGGCTCACACTTAATATGAATCATTATGGTGGTGCCACTTGTATATATATATATCCCGACATTATATTTATATGGATAATGTACTGATCACACAATATGTTTTTATTCTTCCATTAATTATATGATCTTTATCAGATCATGCCAAATATATTCTTATATTATTGAATTGTGCTTCGAATATATAGACGAATTATATCGCGTGCCAACATCTTCTTAACTAGGAATCTAATTATTTTTCTATTAGAGGGATGATTATTGCACTTGATTTCTTGAATTCCCCATGGCGTTGAGAACTTTAAACATTGATGGTAAGTGGAAGGAATAGCCTTCATCCTGTGGATCCATGGCCTGCCCAAAATGACATTAAAAGGTGACGGGCAATCAAGTACTTGAAATTTTACCTGGTAATTTATTCCTCATGCGATGGTTGGTAAAGATATTTATCCCAACGTGTTGCATGATTCGCCACTGAAACCTACTAAAGTCGTAGATTTTTTGACAATGTCATCCATCCCAAGAACTAAGCTGTATAAAGCATCCAACATGAGCAAGTTAGTGGAACTTCCGTTATCAACTAATATTCTTTTAACAAGGAAATTTTCTATTGTTAAAGAAATTATTAAGCAATCATGATGAAATTTCTCTTCTTCGACATCATCGAAGGTAATTGGCATCACGTCGTGACCCATACGTGGAGGAACTCTGGGACACTCTCTCCTAGTATCCCTTGCGATTCTCTTTGCTGCGGAGTACGTTATACCACAGATTTCGGATCCCCCGGTGATGACGTTGATTACTCCAGTATGCTTCGGAGGTGGAGGAGGGCTAGCTTTTCCTTTGTTGCGCTCTAACTGCTCCGTTGCTTTTTCTGATATTAAATCCTTGATGTACCCCCTGCGTAATAGTTCACTTACCTCCTTTCGCAACACGATACACTCGTCCGTTTGGTGACCATGATCGAAGTGGAAATCACACCATCTAGACTTGTCTTTCTGATGCGAAGGTACATTACTCTTTCGGGGCCATTTGACAGTATCCCCCATGTTGTTAAGAGTTCGAACTACCTCCATCGCATCTACACAAAAATTGTAATGGGAAAGTCTAGGAGGCAACCTGGAATTTTCATATCTTTCGCCTTGCCTAGCAAATTTGGTATTAACAGTTGTGTTGGCAGGGGATGAAGTGGAGTATGGAGCATATCTAGGTTCTCGCCTTCCTTGTCGTCGTTCTAGTCGGTGAGGGCTAATTTCTTTTTCGGCGAAGAGATCATCTTCCTCCAATCTCACATGTGCTAACGCCTTCACATGTACCTCATCGAAATTTGAACAAGGATACTTAGTTAATTCACGATATAATTCAGGATTACAAACCGAGATGCCCCTCTAGAATGCTTCCACGGCTGTAGCGGCGTCGCATCCTTCTATAGTGACCAGCTCCTCGTTGTAACGGTTAAGGAAGGCTTTCAAGGATTCACCGGTTTTCTGAACCATGCGTTACAAGTCACTTGATCGTTTTTTAGCGTGTCGACTGCTCGTAAATCTTACCCTGAACTTATCAATCAACTCAGCAAAGGATGAAATACTTCCAAGAGGTAAATGAGAGTGCCAATTAAGTGCGGGTCCGAATAACGTGTTTTCGAACCAACGACACATAACAATCTCCTTCATGTCAAAAGGGACTGGGCTAATGTTCATAGCCTGCTTGAATGCAGCTATGTGTTGATCGGGATCTGTAACCCCCTCGTACTTAGGTACATCAGGAACGTGATACTTTCGGGAGATGTCGACTCTCGCGATAGCGGGTACGAAGGGGGAGTCTGTGTAGCCATCCCTTCTTTCCATTGCTATCGGTTGAGGTGCTCTTGGGACCTGAGTGATTCGGTCCTCTAGAGCTTTGAGGCATTCCCATAATTGGGAAACCTCAACATCTTCCCATATTGCCCTTAGTGAATTACCATTTACCTGATACCCAGTTACCGGTCTGACGACGTCAGGCGTTACGAGACTTGGATCATCCATGTTTAATCGTTTGGCGACTCCTTCTACCGCGTCCGTTCCACGCGGTCGGGTGGGAGCTAATTGTACCTGAGATCGGAGCAAATTACGTTCATTAGTCAAAGTTTCAATTTTCTTATCATATACCTCGGTGAATTTAGCATGAGCCTCCTTTTGGTTTTCCAAGTCTTTTTGGAGGACGATCATCGTTGCGCAGAGCTCCATAATGACGTCAGAATCACCACCTCCTCCTCCTCGTTCCGCGGAGGTAGCAGGGTTGCCATTTGCATCCCCGGAGTCTTGATCAACTCCTTCTACATTCCCGGCTCCATCAGCATTCCCAGTTCGTTGGTTGTCACCTTCCTGATTGATCTCATGGTTCTCAAGATCTCCCACGTGACTTTAAGTAGTCTGAATTCCATCCATATTGTTGATAGAACCTGTAGCTCCATTTAGCGTGACTTCTTTTTGGCTAGGGCCCCACGGTGGGCGCCAATTGTTTTGGGCAGGATAATCACACAAACGCGTTACCGGCTAAGATGTGGGAATCGTAACAAAAGAGAGATCACAACACGTAATAAACTACAAGTAAGAAGTAAAGTGAAATGGAAGACGGGAAAATAAGAGCAAGGAGATAGTATATTTGTATTATGATTGTGATGCAAATGAATCTTTTGTTAACACAAACGAACACTTGAATGGAATGGTTAGGCAGAAGTGAATTGAGCTTTAGCAAGTGATCTTGAGTACGAGTGTCGATGATCCTTCTTCCCCTGTCTCGTCTCTATTTTATAGTCTTCTCCATTTGAACCGTTGGTGAAACGCTTGGCGTATCCCGGAAATCTCGCTACCGGCGTGAATGAGGTAGTCGTTGAAGAGGTTGATCGTGGAATTCGAGATTCTCGCCATGCCTTGATTGCTTCTTTGACTCTTCTCCCTAACGATCAACTTGGGCTATTCGTCTCGGGATGGCAATGTCCTTTTGGGCCAGATTTCGAAGAGGCCCAACAATATCCAAAAGTAGCGGTTCACCAACCTTGAAGGAAACCGTCCAAGTGACAACTAGCACAAGCAGTTACACTTGAGGGGAGCGTGTTGAGAGTTACCCCACATGAAAAATTTAGGGCTAAAATTGCTTAATATATAAACCAATAAGTTACTCTATATGATTTTGGATTGGAATCTCATTGGACTTGTATGCTAGGCCCTATTGAAACCCAATATAATACACGCTATAAACAAGATTTTATTAAGCACTAACTCTCGGGATTTCGCACAACCAAACGGTTTTTGTACGTTGATTTTTCCTCCTCCCAACCCTTCAGTTGATTGTTTTTTTACTCTTTACAAATAAAGCTTTTGGACTTTATACCGTAAATAACGCGATCTCACTCGGAGATTGAACACGTCGAACTTTGACAAGCACGATAGTTCTTGAGTCAAAGATGTTTTTCGACCATTTATTCGACATTACCTTCTTCCTATTTATAGTGTTTTGTTGTTGATCAATATGGCCAATCCTCGATGTGGGAAGCTAAAAAGATTGTACTACATGCTAAGTAACGAGATGGTACGTGGCCATGCATTAATGGACCGATCTATGCTCTTTTAATATGGAAGGTCAACTTCGGCGGCTAAAAGTTGCACATAGCAAAATACCTACGTATGTAGTTGATGTTTGGAATTTGTAGACCTCTTTGAGTCGGTGGACCAGTTAAGACTTTCTAAAATGGGCCAACATACGGATATGGGTTTTTTAATGGGCCAGAGAATCAAACACTTATTTGTTTATACTACTATGTAGGGTGAGCGCACTTCGTTAAGGTAGTCAGGACCTCGTCCCTTTGAGAGTTAGAACCTCGTCCTTTTGAGAGTCTGCACCTCGTACTTTTAGAAAGTTAGGACATCACCCTTTTGAGAGTTAGGACCTTGTCCCTTTGAGATTGAGGACCTCGTCCCTTTGAGATTGAGAACCTCTTCCCTTTAAGAGTCAGGACCTCGTCTCTTTGAGAGTCAGGACCTCGTCCTTTTAAGAGGCAGGACCTCGTCCTTTTGAGACTTAGGACCTTGTCCCTTTGAGAGTTAGGACCTCGTCTTTTTGAGACTTAGCGAACCTCGTTCGCTTAGAGAGTTAGGACCTCGTCGTTTGAGAGTTATCGCCAACCCGGGCCTCGTCCCTTTGAGAGTTAGGACCTCGTCCTTTTGAGACTTAGCGAAACTCATTCTCTTAGAGAGTTAGAACCTCGTCTTTTGAGAATTAGCGAACCTCGTTCACTTAGAGAGTTAGGACCTCGTTCTTTGAGAGTTATCGCCAACCCAGGCCTCGCTCGGGTTGCGCACGCTTTTCATGATTTGGGACCTTGTCCCCAAGAGAGTTGTTGCCAACCCGAGCCTCACTCGGGTTGCGCACGCTTTTCGAGATTTGGGACCTCATACCCAAGAGAGTGTTGCCAACCAGAGCCTCGCTCGGGTTGTGCACGCTTTTCGAGATTTGGGGCCTCGTCCACAAGAGAGTCGTTGCCAACCCGAGCGCACGCTTTTCGACATTTGGGACCTCATTCCTAAGAGAATTGCAGCAAACCCCGAGCCTCGCTCGGGTTGCGCACGCTTTTCGAGATTTGGGACCTCGTCCTCAAGGGAGTTGTCGCCAACCCGAACATCGCTCGGGTTGTGCACGCTTTTCGAGATTTGGCACCTCGTCCCTAAGAGAATTATCGCCAACTTGATCCTCGCTCGGGTTGAGCACAATTTTTGAGATTTGGGACCTCGTCCCTAAGAGAATTGCCACCAACCCCCGAGCCTCACTCGGGTTGCGCATGGATTGTTTTTGATTGTATTCAACGACCCCAAGCCTCGCTCAGATCGTGCATGGATTGTTTTTTATTATATGCAACGATCTCGAGCCTCGCTCAGATCGTGCATGGATTATTTTTGATTATATGCCACGATCCCGAGCCTTACTCGGATCGCGCATGGATTGTTTTTTATTATGTGCAACGATCTCGAGCCTCGCTCTCAGATCGGGAATGGATTGTTTTTCATTATATGCAACGATCCCGAGCCTCGGTCAGATCGGGCATGGACTGTTTTTGATTATATGCAACGATCTCGAGCCTCGCACGGATCGCACATGGATTGTTTTTTATTGTATGCAACGATCCCGAGCCTCGCTCGTATCGCACATGGATTGTTTTTTATTGTATGCAACGATCTCGAGCCTCGCTCGGATCGTGGATGGATTGTTTTTGATTGTATGCGACGATCCCGAGCCTCGCTCGGATCGTGCATGGATTGTTTTTGATTATATGCAACGATCTCGAGCCTCACTTGGATCACGCATGGATTGTTTTTTATTGTATGCAATGTTCCCGAGCCTCGCTCGGATCGCGCATGGATTGTTTTCAACCCCAAGTGGGAAGTTAAGCGTGGGGTGGAATGATTATTATAGTGAATTTGGAACTTGAGTTCCAACATGTGAGTATATACAGAGTATAATTAATTAGCAAGTCAAGTTTACAAGGCTTACCTCGTTCCACGACCATGCAACGCGTGTTTTTAGAACAGAGGTTGCCCGGAAATGCCTACATGCATTGCCATGCCGCGTTTGAACGGACAAGCGGACCTTTCTCTGGAGAAGGAATGGAATGGGCTAAACCTCTCACTAGATGGGCCCAAATCAAGGGCAAGCCTAAATTGATAATATTTGGCCCACTAGCATAAGTTCAGCCCAAACTCTGCTCTCCGTGTGACCGCCCATTTTTATGGGGCCAAGAAAAGCGTGGTATTCGGCACGAGGACCGCGATGTTTGGTTTCTCCCACGAAAACTGCCGACCGATAACGCGATGCTAGCATCGTGCGAATAAGAGGGCAAGGCCACGAAGACAACCCACATAGTATTTTTGAAGTGAAGATAATGGAAACCTCCATGCCATGGATGCTCAAGATTATCAACGAGTTTTTATGTAGATTATGCTGCCCCGCATAATAACAAGGCAGGAAACATATCGAAACTTTCCAAGCCACGCACATTTATCCCACACATCCATGAATGGGAACACACATGATTTTTGAGTCGTTCACACCGCCATGCAAGCATGTCATGCAACAACGTGCTAGCTACTCTGACGCCATATGCATATATACCATATATAAATACATGTATTGGAGGACAATTAGAATGTGTGTACCACATGTGAGAGTACGTGATGGCGCATGTAGTCACGAGAGCCCGTCTAATTGAATGTCGTGCAGACCCCACCATCCCGAAGTCACGCGCCAATGGATCC
Source organism: Fallopia convolvulus (assembly GCA_964016875.1). Taxonomy (NCBI): domain Eukaryota; kingdom Viridiplantae; phylum Streptophyta; class Magnoliopsida; order Caryophyllales; family Polygonaceae; genus Fallopia; species Fallopia convolvulus. The sequence continues at coordinate 48,674,919 of OZ024722.1, forward strand.
TGTAGACCCCGCTAGCTAACCACCTGGTCGAAGAAGCAAGACCGCGTAGAGTGGCCTCACTCGAAGCCTACAAACGACGGCCAAACAAGAGGACCGCGGAGAGTTCGGTCGAATAGGACGACCACTAATTAAGCCCGGCCTTCATGAAGTCCACTCACTTCCGCCGAAGACCGGAGCGTCCTAATCGACTGGCCATGGAACCACCATGCGGATTAGCCGACGAGTTGTGGAGAGGTTGTGCGCTTTTTCAAAGTCGAGGCAACACCACACCTAGTCTCGCCGAGATGCGGAGAGGTTGTGCGCGGTGTTTCAAATCCGAGCCAACACCATGCGTGCCACCGAGATGATTGGCCTCTCATATGCACATCGCGATGTTTGGGCGGGCTAGAAGACCTCGATGTCTTGCGATGTCCCGTGATGTCTCTTGGCGACATGCGAGGTGCATGTCCACCATGCATATATACATGCCATTCCATGAGGATTATGCATATAAGAAAAATACGCGAGGGAGGCGAGCATACCGGGATTGTGTCCATGTGACAACTGACCTAGGTAGTTGCCACTTGAGGAGGCGTATTGAGAGTTTTCTACATCTAAAATTTGGGACTAAAATTGTCTACTATATAAGCCCGTGTGTTACTCCACCCATTTTCATATGGTTTTGGGTTAGAACCTTATTGAGCTTATAGCTAGGCTTTTTACTTGCATGACACCCAACTTATCGGTCCACTAAACATTTATCATTTTTGATACATACAATGATAGAACTTCATTACCAACACTCCATAATAAACCACAATCTAGATCCTTCTTACCTTTCAAAATACTTCCCAAATAAAGTTAGGGTTCTATCTTACATGACCCCAAGTAACTGCGATTATAAAAACACTTGGATTTGAGTAGCCTAGCAAGAAAAGAAGTAGGTTCTTGGAAAATCCTCGAACCTTCCTTGTCTATCATTGCCAAATTATAATTTTCTATATCCCTAAATTTGAGACCTCCTTTGTCCTTTGGGAGACACATATGTTTCCATTTGAGCCAATGAACCTTACACAAGCCACTCCCATCACCTCAACAAAACACCCAAAGAAGTTTTTGAATGATAGATCCAAACCTACCCTAAAAGTGTATGTGATCGTTTTAGTACCATACCAAGGTGTTGAACTAGAGGATTATGTAGTACCAATTGTTGTTTAAGACTACTCTATAAAGTTGTAAAAGAAAGAATGATTTGAGAATTTATTTACGAGTGAAGAAAATAAAAATTAAACAAGCAAATAAAAGTATAAGAAAAATCAGTGGAGAAAGGCTTCTATGATTAAGATTCATCACACCAACACTTTAGTAGACTTGGAAGTATAAATGCATAATCTTAGTTTCACTTTGTTGAAGGTAGTTATCAAATGTAATTACAATAAAATGTCCTCCAAACACCGCCTTACTTAGTTTCGGATATTGCCTAAACACAATAAAATGTAATTATGATCGTCGATTTAGCTTTCTAATCACAATAAAATGTCCTCCAAACAACAATCATATCTCCCGAATGAAGCGTCATAATATATAGATATCAAAACAACAACTCCAATGCATGGCTTGGTTTTATGTATTCTTTTCACACAACCACTTAGGACTTAACGTTCATCAACAATAGCTTGTACACCCTAAAAAAAGACAATTGACATCTCCAATCTTCAAGCCATCAAAGAGGATATTCGAATCTTATAATTTCTTCTTTACTCACATCATACAAAAGTATTAATTATATAATAAAACATATTAACTATGAAAAAGCATTAGATAAATTATCAAATAAACAAGATGTTACCTTTTATCTCCATGCATTCCATAAAGAGCTCTACGCCAATCAACACTACATCAATACTTGAATGGTATCTGCCCCAAAGAAGCATGATGTGGATTAATCACATGACCACCGACACTAAAAGAAAATTCAAAAGCCACAATTGTGATGGGAAGTGAAAGAACATCAAATAACATCTTTGATAAAATGCGATACTTAAAAGCTGGTTGTCTCTACCAATCTAAGGCATCAAAGGGTGGGTCTATTCATCATTATGAAGTATGACCGGTTCCTCCAAGTAAACATCTAAATTTGATTTCTCTCCATGAGTGATGTCATCCTTTCTCATCATAGAATCAAACTATTTCCTAACTCTAGATCTCTTTACTTCAACCCTAAAAGACTTTGAAGATTCCACATAACTTCTAGTACTTGAATCTTTTTCAACCACCATATCTCTATATGCCACAACATATTCCTCAAATAACTCATATAATTTTCCACTCACATTATCAATATACATAGAAGCATTAAAAATTAAGTATACTGCTTTATTTGTATAATAATTTGACTTGCCTTTCTTACTTGTAAAAACATCAATTATAATACATCAATCCACCAACACTATAAATCAACAATTGGACATAAGTAGGCAAGATTTAAAGGCAACAAGGATAAAATAAGACTCCCACGAATATCGAATTAGAGATAAGAACATTAATTGAAACAAACATAGAAAAATAACAACAATGAAGTCAATGACCTTTGAAGTCGGAACATGGAGGGGAGTGTTGAGAGGGATTTACTTGACAACAAATAAATTTATATTCACGACCCCGCTGAGTATAGCAATGCCAGGATTTCCCAAGGGAAGCAAGGTTGTGTCTAATACTAACTAAAAAGCGAAAGAAAAGGGAAAACAAAAGCTAGAAACGAAGCAAAACAAGGCAAACAAACGCATTGTAGAGGGTCGGTACCGACCTTGTCAAGGTTGATAATGGGGTGCAAATTAAGACGAAAAATTAAATAAACAATGAAACAAATAGAAACTCTAGGATAAGGGTCCACCACAACATAATCATGCAATTTCAAACAATATGACTCATAAATATCATGCCTTTAACATAAAGTCATCAACTTTCGTTGAACAAACAAGCAAATCATTCAACTTTCATAAATCAATTCACTTCATGTCCTTATTTTGATCCAAAGTTCTAAGCTTTCCTCTCAAACTTTATCACTATTCAAATTCATAACTTTCTCTTTCAATCAAGTAATAAACATGAATTACTTCAGCTTTCGTCAAAGCTTTTGCACAAACAAGTAGAAGAATAGATAAAAGGCATTCAAATTCATTCAATCATATCATCATTCATGCACAACCATGTTGGGTTTCTAACCCCAACTCTAGGATAAGAGACTACTCACTCATGGTTGAAGTAAAACAAACAAAGAGATTAAGAGAAAACATACTTGAATTAAACTAAAAGCTTACTTGAATTCAACCACAAACTTGTCTTAGAACACAACTTAGAGCACAAGAAATCTCCAACAATCCTCTTCCTTATGCTCCAAGCAACAACTTGTCTTTCAAATCTGCAAACTTGCGTGAATAAAAATGAGAGAGAGAGAGAGAGAGAGAGATCCCCTCTTAAAACTTGCCTAAACAAGTGTATTTATACTAAAACATCTATCTAAAAAGTTTCCATAAAGATAAAACCTACTAAGTATAAAAGATCTCGGAATAAAAGCATTAAAAGCTCTAAGTCGGTCACACTTGGAAGCCTTGGTACCGACCCCTAGAGGGTCGATATCGAGCCTAGTTTTGACTTGTTCTCTTGTTATTCTTCCTTCTTCTCTTGGACTTTATTGGGGTTTCTTCCATAGCCTTCTTCTCTTCTTCCTCCTAGCTTGTCTCTCTCTCTTTTCATGTCCTTGAATGCATCCAAACCCGCCTCAAAACCTACACAAAAACACCAAACGAGCGTAGTTTCCATATTTTTCACAAAATATGCAAACTATACTAAAAAGACACAAAACACACACAAAAACAAGACTAAACAACCTAGAAAAACACACTAAAAGTAAGCTAAAAACACGGACATCAGGGAGCAGTGGTTTCGAGAACTAAGATGTCGTTGGTAAATGAGATGTTAGATGATGCGCCGTGTTTGACCGGAAAGGAAGACAACTTCAATGGAATTTCAAGTACAATAGGTCCTAATCTCTTTATGACATATGGGTATCGGAGGAAGAGATGAACAATAGAAAGGACAAAAAGACTAAATTATCTCTGCTTGAATAAAATAAAATAAAATAGTAGCCTTTAAATTTCTTGATCCAATATTTCTTGAAGCTTCAAATTTTATAAACATTTTTTAACATATGCTCTTAGGGCATAGGTTAAGCATACTAATCAAGGAAACTAAAACCTTATTAGGAAATTAATAAATTCTTTTAAACAAATAATCTATATCTATATATAAAAGACGCAAGGAATAAGGCCACTACAGATTTTCCTACATGTCATTCCCACATTAAGCCACCTAGGATTTTTCCACCTAGGATTATATTTTGGCAAATTATATATGTTATTATTATTTTAGGATAATATAAAACAAAATAAATATATGTAGGAATGATTCTATCTAAAATAAAGATTTTATCTAATGTTAAATCTTAAGCATTAATGTTAAGTATTTTATATGATAATTTATTGAACTTATATAGATTCTATCTAAAATAAAATAAACTATATGAACATTAAATATTAATGCTAGCTATATATTTTATGATAATTTTTTTAAGTTCTTTTTTCGACCACATTATAAACTACATGCCATGTAGGATTTTACCATGTGCCACCTCAGATTTTTCATACATGTCATCCCATATTAAACCACCTAGGATTTTGCCCATAGGATTTTGTAATTTTCCAATTTACATATGTTGAAAAGAATATATCTAAAATAAAATAAACTAAATTAACATTAAATATTAATGTTAAATAGTTTTTATGATAATTTATTTAAGTTAGAAATATTCTATCTAAATTAAAATAAATTATAGAGATATTAAATAGTAATGCTTGTTGTGAAAAGATTTATAAAAGTAAGGCCACTTGAACTTTTGGAAAGAACACTTAAACAAACTTTAGGGGGACTTTTAGATTATTAGAAGAGAGGGAGGGAGAGTAAGAACTTTAGAGAGTGTATTTCTTACTCTACTTGGGTGCAAGTTTTACAATGGATGATGGTCATATTTATAGGCCAAAGGTGGGGTAAAACTTAGGTGAATCTCCATGATTCATGCATGGAAATAAGGAGGTGAAGAAGGTGAATAGTTAACCTTGTACAAGTTACCTCCAATCATGCATTATACAATACTACATGTTCAATCTTCTATGGATACAAGCAATATGTAAAAACTAAGGGTAACTTGTATGCATGTGTGCATACATTCATGACACTCCCCCTTGAATATTCATCTTCTTTTGATATTTGTAAGATATGGGTAGACGTTGCCTCATTAAAAACCTTGTCAGGAAAAACCCAATGGAAATAAAACCGAACGAAAGGGAAAAAGAGTGCAACCATTGATCCCATTTTACGCCTTAATGCTGCCTCATTAAAAACCTTGTCAAGCAAAACCCAGTGGGATAAAAACTTGATCAAAGGGAAAAAGAGTGCAACACGTATGATACTCCCCCTGACTTCAATGTATGTCTCAAAGTCTGCACATTCCAATTTTGGATGCTAATTCTCCAAATTTCTTAGGGATTAAAGACTTTGTGAACAAGTCAGCCAAGTTGTCATTTGACCGAATTTGTTGGATGTCCACTTCACCAGCTTCTTCCAATTCACGAGTAGAAGAATTTTGGAGATATATGCTTTGTGCAATCTCCTTTGATGTAGCCCTTCTTCATTTGAGCAACGCATGCTGAGTTATCCTCATATAATATTGTTGATCATCAGTGATGGGCTTCATTCCGCTTTCTTTTTGAATGAATTAAATCATTGCTCGAAGGGAAACACATTCTCTTCTTGCCTCATATAAAGCAATAAATTTCGCTTGGTTTGATGATGTCGCAGTCACGGTCTGCTTTGTTGATCTCTAAGAGATGGCAGTGCCTCCATATGTGAACACATAACCATTTTGCGATTTGGCTTTGTGTGGGTCAGACAAGTACTCTGCATCTGCATATCCAATTAAGGTTGCTTCCCTTTTTGTTACGATAATACAACCCAAGATCATGTGTTCCTTAGAGATAGCGGACTACATGTTTTATCCCCTTCCAATGCCTCCTTGTGGGTATAGTGCTATACCTGGACAATAAATTTACTACAAAAGCAATATCTGGCTTTGTATTGTTAGTTAAGTACATTAAAGCACCAATTGCACTTAAATATGGTACCTCAGGACCAAGAACCTCTACGTCCTCTTCTCGGGGAAGAAATTGATCCTTTTCTACATTAAGGGATCGAACTTCCATCGGAGAGCTCAAAGGAGGTTCTTTGTCCATGTAAAATTTTTTAAGAACTTTATCAGTGTAATTAGACTGTTGGATAAGAATTCCAACCCTTAAGTGTTCAATTTGTAAGCCAAGACAAATCTTTGTTTGTCTGAGATCTTTCATCTCGAATTCTTTAATTAAATATTTCGCAGTATCTTGGAGTTCATTTGAAGTTCCGACGATGTTTAAATCGTCAACATAAACTGCGATAATAGCAAAACCATTTTCGGATCGCTTGATGAAAATACATGGACAAACGGTGTCGTTTTGTATCCCTCTTTCATGAGGTATTCACTGAGGCGGTTGTACCACATTAGCCCAAATTGTTTTAGTCCATACAATGACCTCCTCAATTTTATGGAAAACATTTCTCGAGGTCCACAATTATTGGCCTTAGGGAGCTTGAGCCCTCCTGGGACTCTCATGTAGATGTTTGTATCAAGTGCTCCATATAAATATGTTGTAATGAAATCCATGAGGCGTATTTTTAACCTTTCAAAGACAGCCAGCCCAATTAGGAATCTCAATGTAGTTGCATCAACTACCGGAGAGTATGTTTCTTCATAATCAATTCCATGGATATGAGAAAAACCTTGTGCTACAAGCCTTGCTTTATATCTTACGATTTCGTTTTTCTCATTTCGTTTGCATAGGAAGACCCATTTATACCCGACCGATTTCACACCATTTGGTGTACGAACTACTGGTCCATAGACCTCTCGCTTTTGAAGCGATTTTAGTTCTGCCTGAATAGCCTCTTTCCATTTTGGCCAATCTTTTCTTTGTCGACATTCATCGACCGATTTTGGCTCAAAAACATCATCTTCAATTACAGTATTACTAGCCACTGAGTAGGCAAATACATCATCGACAATTACATCTTTTTTATTCCATTGTGTGTTTGTGGACACATAGTTTATGGAAATCTCAAAATTATTGATATCATTATTCTTGTCTAGAATATCACCCTGTGTTGAGGTATTCTCATTTTCAATATCTTTGCCTTTATCATCATTCTCATGATCCATTGTGGCTCCTCCGTCTATACCCTTTTCGCTCCTTGTCTTTCTCGGTTTCAAATCTTTTGAACCTAATGGTCTACCACGCTTTCGATGTGTCGTAGACTCACCCGCGATGGATGCATTTGGCAATCCAGTGGGTATTTCAATTCTTGATGGAGCATTTGTTGCAGGTATATGTGATTTAGTTACTTCTTTACATCAGTAAATGCGTCTAGTAACTGATTTGCAACATTTTGCAAATGAATGATCCGTTGTACTTCTTCTTCACACATTTTTGTTCTTGGATCAAGATGGGATAATGCAGTTGCATTCCATGTGATTTCTTTCACATGTGATTTCTTTTCTGCCCCGATTTTTCAAAATATTTTTTGTGATATAGTTTCTTTTTTATGTAAAAACCGTATAAGATATGAGAATTACACACATGTTAATGCTAAATAAATACAAACTTATAAAATACTTTGTATTATCATTTTAAGGAGCTTAATCTATTCCTTTAGGACATAGGTTAGAAAAATCGTTTTATAAATTAACATCCGTTATATTATATATGATCAAATTTTTATTTTTATCTAAGATAAGATTTGTTTTATTTTAAATAAAAAAAAGTTTTTTCTTAAGATAAAACAAATATCATAAAATAAGGTCGATTCTTCATGCACAGGAAAAAAACGCCCAGCGCACACGGGAGTTTACGCTTCATGAAGCGTATGACCCAAAGGGGGCCCTCCCCCGGGGTATGACCCCGGGGCGTGCGCTTCACGAAACGTCATACTTTATGAAGAGTGAATATCATGAAGCGTAAGGATTTGGGTAGAATTTTTTTTTCTGCGCACTACGCCACCGCCATGCCTAATTATGAGTGTTTCCATAAATTTGGAAAAAAAGATTTTATTGTTAGTCTTATTTCTATCTTTATGTCATAAGATAGATTACATAGCAAACATTGAAGCCCTATATATTCATACATCACAGAGTTTATGAGTAAAAAAATACAACTTTCACACAATACAATGTCATCCAATAGATCATATGAAGAAAATTCATCGACGGAATCCCCTTTTTAAGATGAACCTTAGGAAGCGGAATCATCATCATCATCTTGTGAAGAGTTGTCATCATCTTTTGAAGAAGAAGAAGGAGGACGAGAAATAGACGTTGACGAAGAAGAAAACGACATAGTCGAGGTCAGTTTTTTGTTACAAAAATCATATATTTAATTTGGAGTTTCTGGTTTTATTTTCAGAAATTTGAAGGTATCGTTATTTATATTTTAAAAAAAAAATATTAAAATTATTAATCTTAAACATTTGTATTGATTATATGAATATCCCTTAAAAAATATGATATATTATTAAATAAGTGATTTTTAAAAAAAATATTATTGTTATTTAATAGTGTAGAGTTGATTGGAAAATAATAGTAAAAAATATGTTATTGTTAAAAACATAGTGTGTGTATTTGCAATTTAAGTAATTTTAATTTATAAATAGGTAAATGGGAGAGATTTTTCTACAGACTTTCATCACGATGGGGTGTGGGATAGTCGAGATGAAATGATAGCCTGGGCTAGGCAAGTAGGGCGTGAAAGAAATATGGCGTTGCCTATAAAAACATCAAATGCAAATTTGGTCATGCTAGCATGTCATAGGCATGGTATGTATAGACATGGGAAGAAGGGTGTTGTCATCCCCACTATTACACCACCTCTTGTGCGAACATTGTAGACAAAGTGCAAATGCAAATTCGAGTTGTTTGGTGTTAGAACTAAATCAACTAGGAAGTGGGCACTAACGGTTGTGTGCGGAGTCCACAACCACGACCTCCCCACCAGTCTGCTTGGCAATTCATTTTTAAGCCGAATGACGGAAGCACAAAAACTGCTTGTGAAGGAATTGAGCTATATATATGTGTCACTTGCTCGTATAGTGGAGCGGTTGAGAAATATTTACCCCGAAAATGTGACATCAAAGAAGCAAGTGTCAAATTTGAGGGCACGGTATCTATAAGAGAAGTGCAAATCTGACAACCACCCAATATGCATTGCATTTTCTACAAAGAAACAGTTAAAGAGTATTTCCGAATAGGATAGGTGGTTCAGATTATATTGATATCCTCTTCTTTGTGCACCCGGCACCCCACCTCGCTGCATCTACTGAAGTTGTTTCCGTATGTCGACATTATGGACAACACATATAAGACCAACAAGTACAATCTTTTAAGTTTTTAATTATATACCGAGACATTTATTGTTGTTGTAAAGTTGTATAATTGTTTCATATATTGCCAAGTATGACATGGTTTTGCTGCTGATGGTCGGGTTTGCATGCACTAACAAATCTTTCAACATAGGTTTTGCATTTCTCTCAAGAGAAAACACCGCTAGTTATTCATGGGTTTTGGCTCGTTTGAGGCGTTCTTTTCAGGAAGTGGGAGCAATGCCAAATGCAATTGTCACAGATCGAGAGTGGGCAATCATTAACGCAAAGGAAGCTGTGTTTGGAGAGGAAGTGAAACATCTTCTATGTTGGGTGCATGTTAAGGCGAACATATTAGCATACGCTTTAGGTATCCTAGAGGACCAATATAAGGCAAAAAGGTTTGCTAATAGATGCTTAGGCATATTCACGTCGACAACAGAGGCAAAATACGAGGATAGGCTTAGAAGAGTCAAAGAGTGTTGGGGAGGGCTGATGAAGTATGTTGAGTGGTCGTGGCTCAGGCCTTACAAGAAGTCGATAGTTAGAGCATGGACCGATCATTGTACCCACTTCGAAGCGAGAACAACAAACAGGTACACACGCATTGATGGTTTATATATTTTTGGTTGTTAAAATTATGTGATTTACACATTTGTAATGGACACTTTTTATAATAATAATATGTATGACATAGGGCGGAGGGCATGCACAACGTGCTTAAAAAAATACTTGACAGTTCTCGAGGAGGCTTCAACACAGTGATCGGAAGGATCCACAATCACATTGAGTCCCAAGTTAATGATATAAGGGGGGATCTGGAGATGTCACGTAGCAAGATTCCAACATATTTGAATAGCGTCCCTAGTTGAGTTAGGACGATATTCATCCGCCTATTTTACAAAGTGTCAACATTGTGCATTCTAAAGTTGTTGAATATGTACTACAAGCTCAATAGGGACGCCACTGAAGGAAAATTAGATAAAGTGTGTGTTGATTATTGGGTACGGGAGTGCATGGGTCTTCCTTGCCCTCATAGGATTGCCCAAGCCATTCTCAATAAGCAGCCGATCCCACCAGGTGACATACACCCTTTTTGGCATCAGGTGGTATGGGATGGAGTTGATCTGAAGCGTATGCCCATAGAAGACAAACAGTTAAAAGAACTTACCGAGATCAGATGGACAATTATGGTGGAGAGGAAGCCTCGTGGTGAATTGACATATGACCATGTGTACTCGATCACAGAGACGTTTGTAGACAATATGCTGGGAAAAGAGTCATCTTTGATTGAGCAGGTAGATGCTATGAAGAGAGGACGTCCAAAGGGGTCCACTAAGTGGTCCACCAAGAGGAATAATACTTTGCTTGAACATCGGATGGAGGCATACAAAAAGGAGAAGCAAGACAAGGAAAAGGAGAGCTCAGGAAAAACATCATTGACCGAAAAAAAGCGTGGAAGGCCAAAGGGCTCAACCAACAAGGCCCTGAAAAAAGTTGCAACGGGTACAAGTGCACAGGAAGCGAGGGGCAGCATGATGTGGCTTGATTTCAACTTTAGAGTTGACAACGTTAACGACTTCATCTTTCCTTACATTGATCAGCTGCAGGATGTAACGCTAGATAGGCATTGTGGTTAACGATCACTCCCCGTGTTGTTGGGACATGTACAAAGCGAGTATATCAGAGTTCAGTTGGAGTTGACAGCTGAATTGAGGAGAAACAGAGGCGTATATGAGCCTGTTTTAAACAAACCCCCTATTGATGATTTGTTGGATATTATGCCCTATGTGGTTACGCCTTGCGCTCGAAGATATTGGATGGAGATGCCCATAGCAGGTTTGATATTTGCCACAATACATCGGGTTTGCAGTTGTTTTGTTGTCGTGGAATGGATCACACACATGCTTGCCGATGCAGGTGAGAGGGGACAACCGGGACCCTCCGACCAAGATATATACCATAGCGCTCGTGGAAAACAGAGATCACTTCATACATGTGAGTCATATATTCTTATCATGAACTACATTAGCGTTTATACTTTTTTACTCGGTAATATATTATCTTTTTATTTTGCAAGTCTGGTTGAGCAATGACTCCCCACTTCCTCCTCCGCCGAGGGATTAGACAAGAAGCCATGACCCTAGTGTCAACGGGTGGGATGATTCGTTTCGACAGAGAATAGCAACATGACGCCAGAAGCGGATTAGCCATAATCTCGAGCCAGATATTGTTGTTTGAAGGTAATGATATATGTAATTTGTTACAAACTTATTAGTTTTATTTATGACATTTGTAATGCAGATTTGGCTTAGTGTATGTTTTTTTATGCTAAATATGGTTTTGTGTTAGTATAAGTGTTAATGGCTTTTGATGAAATACCATATGAAGACCTACTGAATGAACATGGTTTAGGGGTTATGGTTGATGTTAGTAATATGGTTAAAGGTTTAGGATAATAACAAGTATAACATGATATTTCAAGAACCTAAACCATAACCATAACCTTGACCCTAACCCTCTCACTAAACCCTAAATCCTCTCATAAGCCTTGCGTTGCATGAAGCGCAATGCCACGTAACATGACTCATATGAGTCTCGTAATCCTTGCGCTTCATTAAATGTTACGCTTTATGAAACATAAGGTTTATACGCCAAAAGCCAGAATAGATCCAAACCTGCAACTAGAGCAGCATCAACCTACAACCAGAGCCAACAACAATCAACCTGCAACTAGAGCCAACAACAACCAAGGCAATCATAGATTTAACATCCCTAGAGCAGCATCAAGTGAGTTCCATTCCATATGAATTTACAAGAAGATTCTTGAGAGTTCCATTCCCACGCCAAAAAAGCTTGAATGGAACAAATTTCTTTGTTTTGGCCAAAAACACATCAAAGATCAGATTTCTTCCTTGATGGATGTCAGAACACCATCAGATATGAAATGTCATTGGAATTCGCCTTTGGCTTACAATTCACCTCAATCAACTAAGATAGTTGATTTAATCCAATTGCTACATATACATAGTCAAACCAAAAGAGTAAAAAACTAGGACATAAGATACATAACTGGATTACAAACCCCGCCCTTTGGCTTACAAACCCATCCTGGTACTACTCCCGCCCTTGCACGCTTAACTTCTGAGTTCTTTGTCCTCACTCGAACCCAGAAAAGGAAGAGCTCTTGTTGACATGGGTAGCACCTCAATCCCTTATTAATTATTGGGGTGTTACACTAATCTAGCAAACAAATAAAAAGAAAACCATCTAAATTTGAAAACATGAGAACGACAAACACAAAGTAAAAAAAAACAGACTCTCAACTAAATGTCATCCTAATCTAGCCTATAATGATAGGATTGTTGGCATTGGAACCATCGTTCTCCTTCTTCACAAGGCGTAAATCCGCATATGATGGCAAAGGCATCACCTCATTGTCGTTGGATTTCACCTCCTCATTTTGGAGAGCGAGTTCGTGAAGGTGCATCTCCTCCTCGAATATTCGTTCGAGGGTGTTGAAGTACCCCAATCGGCCAAGGTGTTTGTCGAGAGTCTTCAGGCCTACTTCATTGCTTGCGATGAGCTCCCTCATGAAGAGACAGATCTCTTAGACATCAACTATGTGTTTGCAAATTGCCTCTTCATGAGCCATGGAAAACAGATTGTTGTTCTTGTTTGAAGATTGATGTTCTTGCAAAAGTAATGGAAGTTGTGATGGTAGTGAATAAAACTGATCATAAACCTTGTGGTTTTATACATGCTCATGGAAGAGAAGTGGTGGGACGTGATGGTCATTTTGGCGGGCAAATTAGGCGACTAAAAAATCCTACACATATTAGTTGGCACCCAATTGCTATGGGAAGTTATGATTGTTTCCGAATATTCATAAATCATGATCGGAAGATATATTCGATCATCGAAATTTGGATTCGTAGCCTGCCAGACTGGATCTTTTTATGGATGGTGTAACAGAAAGTCGACGCTTCATCAACGTTTATGCTTCATGAAGCGTGACCATTCTGGTTAAAAATCAAAACCTTTGGAAATCTGCAACCACGACAACATTGTCTTTAACAGAACCAATTCATCAAAACTGAGCATCAGGACTGAACAATCAATCATGAATCCACCATAAGCACAAATCAAACAAGTTATACCAACAGTACACCATTCTAAGCACTGAACAAAAAATCAGTCCACCATAAGAAGAATCTGTAATTGGCCGCAAATATTAGACAAGATCCATTCCATTCAGTCCATTACTGAACACAATCATTAATTCCCACTAATGACATTCAAAATCACAAGTGTTTGCATAGAGACAAGCATTTGATGGCATTAAGTTAAGCTGTCTAGTACATTCAAGACTTTGTTGAAATTCCGTACTATCATTTGGCTATCATACACAAAACAAACTATGGAGATAGGCTTCCGATACCCTTTAATTGCATCCTTGAAAGCCACAGAACATCAACCGTTCTGGTATAAAACTGTTTGAGAATTATGGCAAAGGCAACTATGTTTGAAGGAAGAAGTAAACATCACATATTGTTAAATCAGTAATAAGATAATATTAGGATCATTCAATCTATCGTTCTATTGCCTCATCAGATAACATTATATACATGTTTAAGCCTTGGGCTCCAAGGCAAACCAAAAGATAACACTTTCCTTAGTTAAAACCTAAGAAGATATACATAAAAGATTACAAAATATATTATCCTCTAATACTCCCCCTCAAGTTGGAGCATGTAAATCAAGAATGCCCAACTTGGGAAGCAAGTATTGAAACTGTTGTTTTCCTAAAGCCTTTGTAAAAATGTCAGCAAGCTGATCAGATGACCGAACATAAGAAGTAGTTACTGAGCTAGATTGAACGAGATCACGGACAAAATGACAATCAATCTCAATGTGCTTGGTTCGTTCATGGAATACTGGATTAGTGGCAATATGAATTGCAGCTTGATTGTCACAAACAAGCCACATAGGAAATTTGTGATAGATGTCGAGAGAGAATAAGAACGCCTTTAACCAAAGAAGTTCACAACAAGCGACAGCCATTGATCGATACTCAGCTTCAGCAGAAGAACGAGAAACAGTCGGTTGCTTCTTGGTCTTCCAAGAAACAGGAGATGTACCAAGAAGAACAAAGTATCCTGTCAAAGAGCGCCGAGTAAGCGGGCAAGCTGCCTAATCAGAATCACAATAAGCCGTCAACTATAAAGAACTACTCCTAGAAAGAAGAAGTCCTTGACCCGGGTGCCCTTTGAGATAATGCAGAACACGCAGAGCAGAATGCCAATGAGATTCTTTCGGACACTGCATAAATTGAGATAAAATATGCACTGAATAGCTAAGCTCAGGTCTTGTAATAGTATGATAAATGAGGCGCCCGATCAACCGCCTGTAACGATCAGGATAAGCATAGTTCGGCCCTGTAGCCGAACCAAAATCATGGTTCTGTGGGAGCGGAAAATCATCCGGCTTGGCTCCCAACAGACCGGCCTCAGACAAGATTTCGAGCGCATATTTGAGCTGGCTAATGTAGATTCCTTCTACGCCTTGGGCAACTTCAATTCCAAGAAAGAATTTAAGTAAACCAAGATCTTTCATGTGAAAACAAGAGTGTAAATAACTCTTGAATTTAGATATGTCAGCGGAAGCATTGCCTGCAATAATCAGATCGTCGACATAGACTAGAACATGAAGAATAGTGCCATGTCGCATATATGAAAATAAGGAATAATCCGCATGAGATTGCTGAAACCCGAATGTAAGAAGAGCAGAGGTAAGTTTAGCAAACCAATTTCGAGGTGCCTGACACAAGCCATACAAGGACTTACGAAGACGACAAAACAGACCAGGAGGCGCCCGAAAACCTAGTGGAGGAGTCATAAAAACTTCCTCATCAAGATCTCCATGTAAAAAGGCGTTATGGACATCCATTTGATGGAGTTCCCAACCCTTAATAGCAGCAATAGAGAGAAATAATCGAACTGATGTCATTTTTGCCACATGAGCAAAAGTCTCATTGAAATCAATACCTTCTACTTGTTTGTTACCAAGGACAACCAATCGAGCCTTGTACCGTTCAACCAAACCGTCTGATTTATACTTGACACGAAAAACCCATTTACAACCGATGGGCCTCTTTCCTGCAGGTAAGGGCTCAAAAACCCAAGTTTTATTATTTTCCAAAGCATCAAGTTCATTTTTCATGGCAGCCCTCCATTCAGGGGAACGAGATGCTTCATTAAAAGAATTTGGCTCAGGAATTGCAGTGACAGCAGCAATAAAATGAGTATGTGCAGGAGAAAACTTTTTACAATCAACAAAATTAGCAATGGAATATGGCTGACCTGAAGACGGTGGAATCGGGGCAGTAGGCGTTGAAGCGAAGGGAGGGTCTGGCGCACAAGCTGTGTGACAAATGAAGTCACAGAGGCGGGTCGAGGGCTGGCGCTCACGTTCGCTGCGACGCACATGAGCAGGTGGGGGGGGTCTGGTGGGTCATGTGCAGCAGCTGGACCTGAATCAGCCGGGAGACTCGTAGTGCTCCCCCTGTCCAAAATAAATGGAGGGTCTTGATCATGAACTGCAGGGTGAGGCTCGACAAAATCCTCAGAAGGCTGAGCTGCACTCAATTCAGTATTGTAGGGAGATTTATCTTCATCAAAAACAACGTCACGCGAGTCGAAAAATTTATGAGAATCAAGATCATAGAGGCGCCAAGCCTTTTTCCCATATGGATAGCCCAAGAAGATACATCGACGACTTCGGGAGGCGAATTTATCTTTATTTTTAGGCATAATAGAGGCATAACAGAGACAGCCGAAAATACGGATATGATCAAACGAAGGCGCTTTGCCAAAAAGCATTTCATAGGGTGTCTTTCCATGTAGAACATTAGAGAGAGTTCTATTAATCAAGTAAGCAGCGGTTAGCACACATTCTCCCCAAAAACGAATAGGAAGAAAGGCTTGAAAACGGAGTGCCCTTGCCACATTAAGAAGATGGCGATGTTTCCGTTCAACCCGACCATTTTGTTGTGGTGTAGCAACACAAGAGGTTTCAAATATGATGCCTTTTGCCGCAAAATAAGATCTCAGAGGTAGGAATTCAGTTCCATTATCGGTGCGGAAGCGTTTAACAGCTTTTTGAAACTGATTTTTAACGAAAGCACAAAAATTTTCGATCAATGTAGCAACTTCAGATTTGTTGGACATCATAAACACCCAAACACATCGGGAATAATCATCCAAAATAGTTAAGAAAAACGATGCTCCACAAGTAGATGGTATACTATAAGGACCCCAGACATCAGCATGGATAAGCTAAAATAAATCAGTAGCTTTATTAATACTCAAAGGAAAGCTGTCACGAGTTTGCTTTGACTGTAAACAAATAGAACAAGGTTCCAAGGAACTAGAATTAACGGAATAACCAGGTAAATGAGCAAGAATCTAAAAAGCAGGATGTCCAAAGCGCTTATGCCATAAAGCTGAAACAGATGAAGAAGAAAGCGCGACCCGTCCCGCCTCGCCCGCGTCCCTCTCTTCACCTGCTCCAATCAACGTCCTCGTAATGCGGTCCTGAAGAATACAGAAGCGGCTGGTTAAAGTAACAAGTAATCCCAAATCTCGAATTAAGTTGACTAAAGATATCAGATTGCAGGTAAATTTTGGAACAAAAAGAACATTAGAGATGATCAAATTCTTAGCAAGAGTAACTGATCCTGCTTGACGGGCTATAGATTGAGACCCGTCGGGAAGAATAATAACCAAAGGAGGAATATCATGAAGATTAGAAAGCAAGGCTGGACTGCCGGTCATGTGATAGGAAGCTCCGGTGTCCAGAATCCAAGCATTCGGCAAATTCTTACCCATAATCTTTTCATTAAAAGAAGGCTTAGAATGCTGCAGCAACTGATACATCTGGTTCCATTGATCAGAATTGAGTGCCGGGGTCAAATCAGATCTGTCTTGATCAGAAATAGGTTGAAAAGTGGGCGTAGAAGCAACCCCCTGTGCAGCAGCAGCAAGGCCTGGTCGAGTGGTTGGGGCACCTGATGAAGCGGAGCCCGAACCATGGCCACGGTTCGATTCAGATGGCGAGGAAGCTGCTGCTGCAGCGCGCCGCTGCTTGAGCTCGTCCCACCACTCGGGATAGCCAATGATTTTGAAACACGACGAGAGATCATGGCCAGATCGATTGCAGTGTGTACAAAAAAGGGTCGACTTGTCAATACGCGACGAAGAGGAGTCTGAGCGAGGCTGCATCGATTGTGTAGTTGACGTTGGTTTAGTTGGAGTGGATCGATAATTCTGATTTGATTTGTTTTGTGCAGCAAACGCCATGCCCTCCGTTGTAGATTGCTGGCGAGTATTGGACATTGTTTTGTGACACTCTTCCTGAATAGCAAGAGCGTAGACTCTGCTCAATTTTAGTAGTGGATCTTGAGCAAGAATGTGCGATCGAAGGGTGCCATAAGAATTGTCGTCAAGGCCCATGAGAAACTGATGGACCGCATCTTCTTCTCGTTCTTTATGCATCGTTTCAGTCCAAGCACAGGTACAGTGGCCACAAGTGCAACCTTGCGTCTTGGTGTATGTCAGGAGTTCGTCCTGGATCATCTTCAAACGGCCATAATAAGCCGCAACAGACTGACCGTTTTGTTGAGAGCGAGCAAGTTCAGTTCGCAGTTGGTGAATACGTGGTGCATTACCAATTGAAAACCTTTGTTTGATATCGTCCCATAATATCTTAACCGAATCAGAATACGGTAAAGAGGATCGTAGGGCGGGTTCAACAGATTGAAGAATCCAACCCACCATCATAGAATTAACGCTACACCAAGCGTCAAAATCTTGAGAATCTTCTGCAGGTTTGGAGATCTTGCCATCAATGAAAGAAAGTTTGCGTCTTGCTCGAAACGCATTTCGCAAAGCTTTCTCCCATTCTTGATAATTATCGCCTTTTAGAATCACAGGGCTGATTTTCATGCCAGTGTGATCTGAAGGATGTAAATAATAAGGAGACCTAGTATCGGGAGCAGTCCGTTGATTTTTGAAGGCCTCGGCGAGCGCTGCATCAACAACAGCCTTTGTGGCAGCCGCAATCTGTGCGACGGCGGCGTCAGTCATTGTTATTGAAAAGATCGAAAAAAAACGAACGTATTTAGGAGATTGGCTCTGATGCCATGTTAAATCAGTAATAAGATAATATTGGGATCATTCAATCTATCGTTCTATTGCCTCATCAGATTACATTATATATATGTTTAAGCCTTGGGCTCCAAGGCAAACCAAAAGATAACACTTTCCTTAGTTAAAACCTAAGAAGATATACATAAAAGATTACAAAATATATTATCCTCTAATACATATCAACCGATTTAAAAGGGAAAAGACAACTCATTATCAATTTCTTTTATTAGCAATTTAGCAATATGTGGATTGTCAATACAATGATTAATTTAGGGTATGACCCCTTCTAACGGGTACCACAAATCTCACGCTTCATGAAGCGTACACTCTCGTATGCGCCGGACGTTTTTTACGTGTGCATAAAGATTTTCCGTAAAATAATAGTAGAAAACTATTATACAAATATAAAAATCCCCTTCTCTCCCGATAAACGCGAAGTAGATGCTCCTTCTCTGAAGCCCGTCATTTCCTTCTTCCCGTCCTTCCTCTTCTACATTATTTATACACATACGTGCATACTCCATCCCTAATTCTTTCTTCTTACACAAATTTTCCCTCGCAATTCCTCCCTCTATCTCTCTTTGCAATCTTCTTCTCTTGAAACCACTTGCTTTCTCTCGCTTAATCTCCATTTTTTCGCAAGCGAACTTGTTCGAACCATCCATGTGGTATGAAGAGGAGCCTCGATTTCGGTAATCACAACGCCTGGATCGACGGTACAGAGCTTCCGATTCCGACGCCGCTGTGTGCGGTACGATGCCTTCTTCGATCTCAATTTTCCTCTTTCGATTTCCGTTTTCGGTTTCCATTTTAATTCGCTGAATTAGGTTTTCGCGCAGAAGTTCGCTTTGAGGAATCGAGGGAGAAAAATTGAAGATGGAGTCCGTGTCGGCGAGAACGGGGCGTCACCGGCAGCGTTACGAGGGCAACCGCCGCCTTGTGTCCGGGTAATTTTACGAGTCAACTCCGGCCACGTTGATTGATTACTCCTACTGAACTGAGCAATAATTAATTAATTAATTAAATTACATACAAATCCTGCTTCTGTTATATGTTTATTATTATTATATTTGGCTTTATATATTTTCCTCGTTGATATCATTGATACTGCCACGCAAGTGGCAACCATTCAATTAAAATAGTTGTCCTTTATCTGCATATCTTGTTATTTATCGGAATTATAATGTCCTCACTTAAATGCATTATGATTTATGAGAGTACAAGTAGTAAATAATTTTGTTTATTCTTTTATGGGTTTTAAGAGGTTACATCAAAACCCCACCACCTAAATAAGACTCATCTCAAATCACAAAAGAAAAATCCCAATATTCTTTTGGCACTTGAACCGGTGAGATTTCAATTCGGTACATTGTCTTTTGAATTTTAAATAAATTAGGTACGTGGAAGTACCCGAGACTTATAAAAAGAAAAGAGAGGTGTGAATTTAATTAAATTAGATACGTGGAAGTACCCGAGTCTTGCAACAAATAAAAAGTTGTGAGAGTATTATCAACTTTTTGTAGATTTACATTGATTGTTGACCTTATTTTTGCCTATTTTTTTCAAACGAGAAATTAATTACGTGGATTATGTTGCCTAATATTATTAATATTCCGAATAATTGAACTTTTAAAAGAGAGAGAGGAATGGAATTTCCGTGTGATGGCAGAAGATTCTTTAGGAGTATACCATTTTTCGGGTCGAGACTGGAGAAGGGGTGTAAGAATTTGGTAAACTTCATTTCTAGAGAAAGAGAATTTGGTAAACTTAAGAGTAGAGGGTTTCTTCACCCCAAGAAGATATAAATATGTGGTGGAGGCTCAAGTGGGTCCCCTTATCGAGTACACAATTGATAATAAGACTTTGTAAATTTCACATAAAAATAACCAAATACTGTCTCATATTTTTCATTTTTTAATATAGTATCGATTTCACATAAAAATCTCTAGCACAAACAAATTTAAAATATGAAATAAGTCTCTTTTTGGGTTTTCCAAAGGCTCCTGCCTGTTTGACTCTAATCCGAATTAGATTTGAAATTCATCATCTTAAATTGCACAGTACCACAAACTAGATTTGAAATTAGCTTTTTCTTCACGCTCTTTTTCCTATACTAGATTCTTTTTTATAATTTTGGAGGGGATTTTCGTCAAAAAGGTGGCTTTTTCTGTAACAAAGATGATATTTGTATTTTCAAATGATAGAGGGTGATCTATAAGAAAGCTTCTTTTATAACAAAGCTTTTGGATATAGTTTGAAAATAATCATAAATACAATGAAAAAAGTGTTCTGTTCTCTAATACTACAATTCTTGATTTCTAGTTCTGACAATGGACCGGCACTCCTGATAAAAATCCAAAAAAATAATACTCTGTGCTAATATATTTTTTTATATTGTATAAGTTGTTTTTCCCTCACTCCACTATAAATATTTTATGCTAATCCACTTTCTCTAGTGCGGGAGATATAATACCGAATTCCTAAAACTTTTGACGATCCTAAAAGAAGAATAAATTAGGCGCATATTTGTGCATTTCTAGCCGTTATTAGTGGTTAAAGTGCTGATGATTAATGAAAATCCTTATTCATCAGGCATTTTCATCTTTAATTTATAGCGATCAGGTTCCAGACTTGACCCTGTAAATTGCTGAATGGACGTTTTTATTGGGTGTCCACGAGGTTTGAAAAGGTACATTCTCATGTGTTTGTGTAATGCAAGGAAAATGAAATAATGAATGTGCTGTCTTGTGTTAGTCTAACTTGAGGAAAATGAAATAATTTGTTTTCATGTATTTGTGTGAGAGTTCATTGAAATTGGCTCGATCTGGCAGGATTCAATCCTTTCAATTGTATTTGTAGTATCATTTATATCTGCTGAAAAATACATGGACAGAAAAGAATAAATTCTTTTGTTTCGCTTCTGTTCTACATTACGTATGGTGGGATGCTCATTTTCAAGCCAATCAAAGAAGCAATGATTGTTTCTTTCACTTGTCCCCCCTTAAAATGTCTGTATCTGCTATATTCAACTGTATCACGTCCCATTTGGATCAACCCGGACCCATGAGTTGAGCATCGTATTGATCCGAATATGACCAAGTCTTGAATGAAACAAAGCTGGCAAAATCAAGAAAATTCTTAGTAATTTTTGTGCTCAATTTGTCTTCAGCAAATACACAGACGTAACAGTAACTCATACGGGCTTATAGCTTATCTGCAGTTCTCAATGGAAAAAATGAACACTTGTACTTGTCTTTATCTTGTAGCTTTGTATCTCTTTTCCTTATCTGAATTTTCATCTTCCTTGGACTATTATGCATAAATTGTCATTTTGTTCCCTTATAGGTGTATTCCTTATCGTCTGAGCAAAGAAGGGAATGATCAATCTGATTGCATAAAAGATAGGTTGGAAGTTCTAATGATATCAAAACCAAACCGTGTTGATCTTGTGTTTCCGAAGGTGCTGATATGGTTTTCTTGAAACATAAAAATTTAAGAATCAAAAGACAGGTTTAATAACTAATTCACTGCACTCTTGTAATGCAGGGCGGATGGGAAGACGATGAAACCATGGAAGATGCAGCTTGTCGTGAAGCCTTAGAGGAAGCCGGAGTCAAAGGAATTCTCAGTGTAGGCTTATTGACAAAACCTTTTGTTGATTTATGAAAGATAAGCATTAAAAATATCATATGATCAACTCGCGTCTAAATTTGATGTTCAAATTCAGAAAACGCAACTGGGAATGTGGGAGTTCAGAATCAAGAGCAGGCAAGAGCTTTGCACGGAGGAAGGAGGGTGCAGAGGCTACATGTTTGCGCTCGAGGTGGTAGAAGAGCTCGACACATGGCCCGAGCAGGAAAACCACGACAGGAGATGGGTAATTAAGCATACAACATACCAACCTATATATATAAAGCTTAAGCTTGTTTGGTTCAGCTTTGAATTTTTCAGTTCTGATTCCCTTGCAAACTTAAAAACACAATAACACTTGAAAATAACTTCAAAACTAGACCTGGACAAAAGTGGACCTGAGAACCAGGCTTGACTCAAAATTTAGGCCCACTAACAAGGACGGTAAGCGGGTTCAGGACGGGTAATCAGGCCGGTCCATTATTAAATTGCATGTTTTCTGATTGTGTGAAGTTTCATCTGTTCTGTGTAGCTAATAAGCTGACTGTGTGGAGTTTTCTCTGTTCTGTGTAGCTAAGTATAGAGGAAGCATTCGAGCTGTGTAGGTATGATTGGATGCGAGAAGCGCTGACCGAGTTTTTGAATGTAATGAGGGAGGAAGCAGAAAACAGTAGTGTCGTCGAAAGTGTGAATAAACAACAACAACAACAACAACAACAACCAGTGGTGGCGTCGGATGCTGCTGGGAATATGATGGTGCCGGTTGTACAGGATTGCCACTCAACTTCGTCTTCGGAATGCTTTGTAAGTCCCTCCAACACAGAGCTTGTGGCATAGCTTAGTAGCTTGTCATGGATGATCCTGTGGAGTGGAAGTTTGGTTTGCATATTTGGCTTGTTTTTACTAGCTCAAACTCTGTGTACAAGGGATTATCAGATATTTTGGACTATTTTCCACCAAGAAGCAATGTTTAGAGTTCCTTTGGGGCCAAATTTAAGAGAATAAAATACATTTGTCCCTCTATTACAAGCAACTTCGGATATTATATTAATTTTTTCCATGATTTTAAATAGGCAGTGTGCATGCAACATGACCGACTTTAATGATAGTATAAAATTGGAAGAAATGACAAAACTCAATTTCTCGCCGACGTCTTTGTCAATAGATTAATCAAGAATCTTACTGAATAAAATAATAACCGCCATTCTCAAATCATGTCTTATATCCTAATCTTATTTCTTATGATAAAAATGTATAATAATTTTAGGAAATTGATCGTATTCGGACTCTTCCTCCCGTGTGCGTGCAGGTTGTGTCTACCTGTCAAGATCGTAAAATTGAACAACTAAGATGGTGTGCACGTAGGGCGAATGTTACTTAGTTCAATTTCTTTCATGCGCTCTTCAGCACCCCTGCGGACACAATCAAGTCAACACGCGTTTGTACAAGAAGCAAATTTTGAACTGTAGATCCTACAACTCAATTTTCTTCAAAATATATTCTTCCTCAGTATTATTCATTCAGATTCGTCGTGACATTTATAACACTAGATTATAATATTTGGAGTACCAGAAAACAGATGTCTTATAGCTCGCGAGAAAGGTATGAATTATAAACAAACCCAAGAAATTGATTTTACTTTCGAAAGTATTAGAGATAGAATAATAATTATTTTTAGATAGATTATGGGTGTGTTTGGATGTACAAGTTATTTAACTAGTTGTAGTCAAAGTTAGAGTTGAAGTTAAATAACTAGTTAAGAACTGAGTTAAAAGTCATAAAAATACATGCATTTGAAACCATTTTAGCCAGTTAGAAGTTACTATTTATTATATTTCAACCCAATTTCTTGTTAAGCCCAAGTTACTTTGCATCCCAACAGCCCAATTTTCTTTCTACCCATTAGAATTGCTAAAAATATACCATTTTGTGTATTTGTCCACTACTTCAATTTTCTTTTTTATGTTATCTATTGACTTGCAAAGTGTTTAGACTTAGTCATTATAGCAAGAGCTTGTTGGCTAGTTTCTTTGACTTATGGGAAAAAAATAACATCAGATTCTCCGCCAAAGTCAGAATCCTGAGAGGGGTCTTTGATTTCTTCGTTGGATGATGATTTGGGTGAGCCAATGATTATCTTCCTAGATGCACGCTTCTTAGAAGGAATTTTGTACAAGAGAGAGTAGAATTCGTTTGAAGAGGCAAGGAATTCCAAATCTCCCGGCATTGCAAAATAAAACAAAGTCAGAAAAAGAGTTAAAACCTTAGAATAAAAAGATGAGAAGGCCGAAAATCTTACACTTGGTGCTCCAATGATCAAACAGAAAGGATCTTGGTCCTTCTCCCAAAGAAGCGATCCCGACAAAGAAAACTCTAGAAGTTCAATCCTTGTCATTCACTTTTGCTTTAGGGCTTAAAGAGTTCTTAGCACAACAAAATTGAAGAATATTACGGCCAGGGTGAACAGTGGAAACCCAGTAGGCCAGGAGGAGGTCGGCAACAATAAAAAATCAATATCCTTCTCTTGAGCGAGTTCCCCCAAACGGATGAGAATCTTCTATGCTGCTGGGAGAAGATACGTAGGGGAACCTTGAGCAAAGGGAGAAATTCATAGATCAAGGAAGTAAACGGAAAGGAAAGCCCTAGAGTAAAGGGAAATTCAAGCAAGCAAACCCAACCAGCTCTGATCCAGTCAAGTCACTAGTGTCAGGGCAAAGATATACGACACCCAAAGGGAATCTATTCTTAGAGATGGTTTCTTAAATCTCAGTCAGGGACATGGTGTTATCGACCTCCCCAAGAATATTCGACGACGAAAAGCCGTGGTCAGTTGAGGATTTTGATTTAGCCATAATCATAGAAGGGAAGTTGAAGAAGAAGAGGATGAATAGTGAAAGAAAGGGTTTTCACCTTGCGAAGAATAAGGGAAGAGTTGCTGGAAGGACATATGACATTAGGAGGATAATTATAAGAGGCTTTTGAGGACGATTCGACTTCTGAGGTTAAATCTACGACCAAGGTGAATCCATGTGTATATTTTAAAAATTTTATTTAAAAGATTTTTAAAGAATTGAATTTGATCAAAAAAAAATTATAAGAATTTACATTATTTTTTTGTTTTTATCTATGTTTGTAAAGAGTAATTAAAATAATTTATATTTATATTTTTCCATAAATAAAATATCATTTAGCCATCAAAATCATATTAGGCTCAATTTAATGATTTTGACTTCGTCTCACATTATAACAAATGTAAAATTTTATATAAAACATTTATATTAAATAAGTTTTTTTTAGTTTTATATTAAATTGATATCATTCATTAAAGAAATTAAGTATTAATTTCGTGTAGTCGTGCATGGCACGACGGATATAACTAGTAATAGTAAATCATACACACGAAGGTAGAAAATTCATTGAATAATGTATAGCTATGTTGAGCAAATGAAAAAATACTATTTGTTCAATCAGTCACACAATTCACACCTCTCACGAGCAACAACAGATTTAGAGAGGCATGGGTGGGTACCCATCCCCCGTTCACCAGAAAATCACTTAGGGAGTAAGGGGGAGCTAAGTCGTTGAGGGGCAGGTTGGGGCAGAAGAGTAGTGGGCGGAGGGGCAATGTGGCTCGGGCAGTGGTGGACTAACGGTGTTGGACTCCTGGCGGCGCTTGACGGAGATTTGCAAAGGAGGCGTCGACGACATTTAGGTTTGAAAATTGGGATTTGGGAGGAAGAAGATGGAAGGGCCTCTGTTTTTTTTTTTGTTTAAATCTAGGGCCAAAATGAAGTCGTTTTAGCCCTAGAATATTTTTTTTAAAAATGCCCAAATTAATTCAGGGTTTCTTTGTGAAAGCTCGTAGTTCTTGACCACCTACTCAGACAGACAAATAGTGACAGGCGCACAACAAATCGGGGTGCTGACGGTCGATGCTGACCCGCCTCTCCGCCTCTCCTTACACCGACAACTGGACTGCGAAGAGGCGCGAGGCCGAGGCAGCGAGGCAAGAGCACTTGAGCAATTTCGCAATTGGAGGCTTTTTGGCTCAACTCGACAACTCGCTAAACTGCTCAAGACAGGTAATTAGAGATTTGGAGTTTAGATTTAGACTAAATTAGTTAATTCTTTGATTATTTAGTAATTGACTAATTGTTGAGGACTTGAGCCCAGGTGTTTGAAAATTTGAGAAATGAGAATAATTGTTAAATGTTAATGTTGAAAATCTGAAATAAATTGATAGGTTAATTTATTTAATTATTTATTAGTTGTTGTTTGATACTTTAATGTAGATTAATTGAAAGTTCTTGTTAAAATATTTGTTGTTGTTTGATTTGTTTTGAACAAGCAAGGGAGTACTACAATGCTTGCAATACTACGTTGCATGGGACAACTAGGGAGAAGGAAGAACATACATCATGTGGACTAGGCCGGCAGAGGGTTGGTTCAAAATCAATTCGGATGGTTTGGTACTTATTATGGTACAAAGGCAGTGATGTTCGAGTTTTTAATATAGTTTTTAAGTGTTTTTCTTAGTTGTTTAGTTTAGTTTAGTTGTTCTTTTAGGTTTGTTTTGTTTGTTTTCGGATAAGTTTGCATATTTTGAGAAAGTATGGAAGCTACTCTGTTTTTATGTTTTCTGTAGGTTCTGGAGAAGAATTGGAGCATTCTGAAGACATCGAGATGGCAAGGAAGCAATATAGAATGGCTAACTAAGGAAGGATTGGAGACACTTGAGAAGATCCCGGAAAATCCAAAAGAGGCTATGAAAAAGTACAAAGAACGAGGCCAAACAGGCTCGATACCGACAATGTGGGTTCGGTACAAGGTCTGCAGCAAAAACAAAAAGGAGTTCAGCAGGAGTCTACCGACTCTAACAGGGTCGACACCGAGGTCCCCTGTGTCGGTAGGCGCACCGACTTTGAGTTTTTAAAGATTTTATTCTGTAATCTTTTTAGTTTAGGAAGTTCTATCTTTATGGAAACTTTTAGATAGCTTTTCTAGTATAAATACCTTGTCTTAGCTTTAGTTTTAGGAGAGAATTGGTTGGCGAACTGAGAGAGAGAGAGAGAGAGAGAGAGAGAGAGAGAGAGAGAGAGAGAGAGAGAGAGAGACGTGAGAAGTTCAAAACACGCCCCTTTTTCTCTTGGTTTGGCTAATTTATGTTGTTTTTAAGATTACTTGGAGATGAAGTTGTGTTTTAAGACAAGTTTTGAGTATTAATTCAAGTAAGTTTTTAAGTTTAATTCGAATCATGCTCTCCTTCAATCCCTTTGATTGTTTATGTTCAATAATGTGTGAGTAGTTCTCTTTTCTAGGATCGGGGTTGAATGATGTGTGTTGAATGATTGAATGCCTTTTATCTTTTCTCTACTTGTTTGTGCTTATACTATGACGAAAATCAAAGTAATTCAAGTTTGTTTCTTAATCGAAAGGGAAAGTTATGAACTTGAATGTTGATATCGTTTGATAACGAAAGTTACAAACTTTGGATAAAAAATAAGTACAAAGTTGATTGATTGATGAGAATTGGTTGATTTACTTGCTTTAATCAACGAAAGTTGGTAACTTTATGTTCAAGGCATGTTATTTCTGATTCACACTATCTTAGTTGCATGATTATGTCGTGGTAAACCTTTGTCCTAGATCTTTTCCTCTTATTTGAAATCTCATATTAGATGCTGTTTGCATCATTACCGAGGTCATAGGCTCGGTACCGAAGCTACGCTCTATGTGTTTTGATTTGTTACGTTGTAGTTTTTGACCAGCATCGATACCGACCGTGACAAGGTCAATACCGATCTTTTTGCGCTACGTTATTAGGTTAATCTTTCTTGTTTTTATTTCCGTTTTGCGTTCTTTCGCTTCCTAGATTAGTAATCAAACATAACCTTGCTTCCCGTGGACGATCCTGACCTCCCTATACACAATGATGTCTTGACTACAAATTTATTTGTTGTTAAGTAAATCCCTATCAACAGGCAGCAAGTGTCAGGTGGAGTTATACGAGACAGTGACGGCCAATGGCAGGTAGGGTTTGTCCATTCTATTGGCATTTGTACTGTTCCTATGGCTGAGCTTTGGGGTGCGCTTCAAGGTTTACATCTTGCATGGGAACAGGGGTACATGAGGGTTTGCATTGAATTAGATTCACAAATTGTGTGTCTATTTCTAAGAAAACATGTGGATCGTTACCATCCTTTATTCAGCCTAGTAGCTCAATGCCATAACTTACTTAGGAGGAACTGGATTGTCCAGGTCCATCATATTTATAGAGAAGCAAACAGTGTTGTTGATCACCTCGCTTCTTTAGCTTTTTCATTTAGTCTAGGATTTCATGTATTATTTGACCCCCCAGAGGGTGTTATTTCCTTGTTATCTGATGATATAAGGGTCGGGCTATCCCCCGTTTGCTGACTACTTAGCCCTATTAGAAGACTTAGAGTTTTGATGGTTCTAGGAAAGTCAGTGACTCCGAGATTGCTAGTCAAGTCGGCGACTTGGCAAAGTCACTGACATGACCAACTGGTGAGAGAACTATTTAAGGAAGGAATGCACAGATTGTGTGCGTTCATTTGGAGACAGTTGGGCCATTCTATTTTAGGAGAAGATCATCACAAAAGAGTGCTAAAATTAGAGGAAGATGATTTGATTCTCCTAGGATATTTTATTGTATGCGTGCATGTATATTTGGAAAGATATGTAAAGATTGAGTGTGTGTCACTTCTCTAATCGAATGGGATTTGATACACACAAGATATCTTTTGCCATAGCTTAAATACCTCAATGTTTAGGATATAAGGTAAGACTTTGAGCGCCATTTTGCAATTCTTGTGAGAAAGAAAGAGTGAACTTGTGCGTGAGATTCGTACAAGTGGTGTGTCGAGTGTTCTTATGCATAGCGTGAGATTGAGATTGAGAGTGCAAAGGTAGAGCATGGTTCAAGGGTGTGTGATTCATTCTTGTACACAGGAGAGCTTTGTAAATACTCAAGAAATCAATAGAGCGAGTCTAACGACTCTTGAAATTCGACCAAGTGAGAAGCTTGGAAGGGAGTGGTTTTTCTCTAAGTAAAGTAGTTGGTTTACAAGGAGTTTCCACTATACATCGCTTGTCATTAACTGTTGGTAACGTTTGTTTTTCTTGTTTGATTATTCCGCTGCTTTATTACTCAAAGTCGACGACTTCGCAAGAGTCGTTGACTCGTTAAGTACTAACGATCCTACAATTGGTATCAGAGCCAAGGCTCTAGATTTTTTTAGTACTTCTCTTACACGAAAATGACTTCAACCAACACTGCTATCAACGACTCTTTCTGGAAGCCTCCAATCCTCAAGGTTGGAGAGTATAATTGGTGGGTTGAACAGATGAAGACCCACTTCTGCTCTCTCGATGGTCAATTGTGGAAGGTGATTGAACTGGGTCTGGAAACCTTCCTTGGAAAGGACGGAAAGACCGAAAAA
This sequence comes from Fallopia convolvulus, assembly GCA_964016875.1. Lineage (NCBI taxonomy): Eukaryota > Viridiplantae > Streptophyta > Magnoliopsida > Caryophyllales > Polygonaceae > Fallopia > Fallopia convolvulus. Next base: position 48,704,758 of record OZ024722.1, read on the forward strand.
ACCATTGTTGAGTACGATGATGTTGATTTCAAGAAGCTTGAAGGGAATGCTAGAGCAAAGAAGATGCTCCATCATGCTCTCACTGACGGTGACTGTTGAGAGGGTTTCTTAACAAAAAATAAATTTATAATCAAGACCTCTTTGAGTATAGAGGAGCCAGGTTCGTCCACGGGAGAAAGTCATGTACCAAATTTTGTTACTTGGAGCGCAAGCAATCAACAAAAGCTAGGGTTTTTAGCAAGGAAAGAGAAAATCTAAGTTAAAGGTATCTAAGAGAAAATTCCTATCAACTTTCGTTTCAAAGATTAAGAACAAGAGAATAGAATCATGCAATAAAGACAATCAAATCATGATCACAAACAAACATGCACAAACATTGTTAGGTTTAACCCTAACCTTAGAAAGAGAGACTACTTACACATCATAATTAAGAACAATTAAATTAAATAAAAGAGAAAGCTTACAACTTGAATCCAAACAAAGCGTTCCTCCACAATCTCCACTCGTCTCTCCTCACGCCTCCTCACACCTCTCTACTCTCTACCCTAACTCGGTTAATTGTGGCATAAGAAAACTAAGGCTAGACAAGAGTATTCATAGAGAAACTAATTTATCTAAAAAGCTATCTATAAGGAAATAAATCTTCTAATAAGATATATCCCTTAAAACTATCTAATAACATTAAAGGAAAGGGATAAAAGATCATTAAAAGCGCCGACTCTGTCTTCGTTACCGACCTTATGAACCTCGGTACCAACCCTAATAGGCTCGGTAGACACTTGTTGAACTCTTCACTTCTTTGCCTTTACTAAGAACCTCGTTATCGAACCTGTGCACCTCGGTATCGACCCTAACAGGGTCGTTATCGAGCCCTTTCAGCACTGCGAACAACTGAGAGTAAAACTTTAGTAGCGGGTTCGTTACACCTCGGTTTGACTCGATTCTTTTTCCTATATCTTTGTAACGAGTTTCTCTACTTCTTTATTAGTTTGAACTTGATTCTTCACCTATTTATGGACTTCATTCTTTAAGCTTTTCCTGAAGTGTTTCTCCTCGGTTTTGCTCTTTTCCTCTAAAGTTGCTCCAAACAGCTCTAAAACCTATAAAAACACCACCAAAGCTTATGTAGACTCCATATCTTAAGAAAATACGAAAACCTACACAAACGACTCAAAACAAAACACAAAATACCCTACAAACATAATAAAAACACACCCTAAAAACATGACTAAAGTACCGGATATCAAAATACCCCATACTTAGACTTGCTTGTCCTCAAGCAATCAACAAGACATCAATCAAAACCATCATCACATATATCAAGTCAATACCCTTATCAAAAAGCAACATCAAAGCTCAAGTAGAAATAGATAGACAAGTGAATCTAACGTCATCACACATACATGCAACCTCAAGCGAAAGCAACTAAAAATCCAACCTCACAAGGGTAATGTGTTTCTCTCAACTCTCAAGTGTTTAGGCTTATAATAAAAACTCTCAACTCAATCCAATATACAAAAATCAACATAGTCATTGTTACTTATATCACCAAACTCTCCACCAGAGATGTCAAAACACATAAAAATCATCAAGAGAACTTAGGCTCAATGAAAAACTTCAAACAAGTTTCCATTCGATTGGGTTGTAATGGGGCTTGGTAATAACAATAAGGCATGGATATATTTTGGTCATGTGGTGCTAATAATATCCGGGAATGAAGACTCCTAAAAACTAACACACATCCAAAACTCTCAAAAGATAACCAAACTCTCTCAACATTATGCACACTCATTTCTTTCAACCCCCTTTAATATCCCAACTAATCTTGCTCAAAAACTTAGGAAATTTGGCTCATACACACTATTCAACACTTCTTTCTCTTTTTCGGATTTTTCTTTGATTTTTCACTATTTTTTCTTGCTGGGAAGGATCGGTACCGACCCTACTGGGTTCGGTAACGATGTCTGTTCTGCTTGTTTTTCTTCCTCCTCTTACTATAGCAAGTGCATTCAGAGAACCATACTCCTTTTACATGATAAATTGCAAGATATTACTTTACCCAACCCATAGTACCCCACACTTGAACCAAAACATCTTACTCAACAAAACCATAAACCAACACTAAGTCATAATCCCCGGATAGGGTCAAGCTTATATCGGCTAGGAAACAATTTTGTGGAGTTAAAAATAAAAGGCTTTAAGGCTCAAATTGGCTTCAAAAAGAGGATAATGATAAGGTAGGTAAAAAAAGATAAAAGGTGGGTTAAAGAAATAAGTTCTCCATCATATGATTTCACATGCAATGAACTAATATCTCATATAGGTCTCAAGTAATAGATAACCATAGCAATGACAAGAGATAATATGCATAAGGAGAGAAAATCACACAAGAAAAGAAGAGGGATTTTTTATGTTCTCCCTATAAGGCCAAAAATAACTCACAAGGTAGCAATATTTGTTGGATTTAAGTCACTTCTGCCTAAGATCATATGTGATCAATTTTATCATAAGCTAAATATCCACATAAAAACAAATTTCAACATGATTCAGGCAAAGCTATCCAAAGATGTAATAGAATTACATGATCAAGGAAGTTAAAGCATATCATAGGACATCTAAGTGGAATATTATCAATCCTAAAACACAAAAACAAAGACACAAAAACTGAGTTTCCTTTTCCCCCACCCCATACTTAAACCAAACAGTGTCCTCACTGTTTAAAGACATAAAAAGAATAAAGAGAATAAGAAAAGAGAACTCACAAAATAAAGCTGAAGCTGCTTAAAGTAGATAGTTGATCACGGAGGAGGTTGCTGAATTTTCTCGGTTTTGTACATGTCGGTATCAAACCTGTGAAGGTCGGTAATGAACCTGACATGCTTGTACACCGAATTTCATTTGAACTGTTGTATTTGACACCAAGTATCTCGAATCCTCTGTTTAGCACTTCTTCCACATCTTTGTACCTGAGTCACTTTAGAAAAACTTCTATCCGTACTATACTAATCTAACCTAAAAACAATTCAAAATAAAGTTAGCAAAAAAATCTAAAAAAGCAAAAACTAAAAGCGAGTTGCCTCCCGTAAGCGCTATTTTTAACGTCGTTAGCCCGACAAACTTGTGACACCCTTATACCCTATGGCGTATACTTTGTAAAACTTATCTCTTATATACACAGATAAATCACATATACCAACTATTCACGTAAGCACATAGCAGACATTAACAACCATAAAAGGTTGCACACACATATGCATTCACCTTTTATACTAAAACATCTGTCACTCTAACTTATATTACAACTCATATGTCTATGATGTAAAATGAGGAGGAGAAGGTTGCATTGAGCTTCAGTCGGCCGACCTGTATGAATGTGACCTCTAACAGAGACACACATCAGTAAGTTCTAGCTGAACCTGAAAAATTGTTTTGCGATTTACGTGAGTCGCATACTCAGTGAATATAAACCATCATCAATTATTTCACACAGAGTCAAACATTTAGTCCATGTACATATACATACATATTATAAATATGTCATATAGGAATTTGCTATGAAAATGCAAATGTTGATGTATCCGATTCATTATTCGGTGAACTGTTCAAGCCTGAATCTACCCCGGGTTTACTGTATATGGACTCTTATGGTCCCATTAAGAAAGAAATCCGAAGATTTCCTCATTATGACCCGTAGGTCCTGTATGATCCGTAAATCCTATATGATCCGAAGATCTTGTATGACCCGTAGGTCCTGTATAATCCGTAGATCCTGTATGACCCATAGGTCCTGTAATAAAAATTTAGGGAGAGACAGTCACAAGTCCTTTTAAATCTCATTGCAAAATGTTATGCTATCAAGTGCATCATGTAATCATATATCATATGCCATCCGCTAACATACTTTCTGTGGAAACAACTCTGGAATTTTAAGAGCTATCACATATAACACATACATCCATGTAGCTCATATAGCACATAAATCCATATAGCTCATATAGCACATATATCCATATAGCACATAAGGTTGAATCTCCGATCTATACTCACCTGTTTAAGACAGATACTATATTTCTCCCCCTTGACTCTGTCCACGGTCTATTACTTGTGTTCCTATATGTAACCCAATGCAAATTAGGCTATTTACTCTTATAAACTCTAACCCAAATGCGATGAAATGCCAGTATGCATTATAACTTTTTGTACATAATTTCAAATCCTTTAAAACTTGACAATAATAAACTATATATATAGAAGAACATTTTTCTAGTTCAAACCTTTATGAAAAACTTGATCAAAAGTCCTCATAATATCCTTACAAGGAAAAAGCCTAAAATTACTCTGAAATCTTTTACCAAATATAAATCCGATATCGAAAACATCCTCTGAGAACTATAAATCAACCGGTTTTCAAATCAAAACCAACTGTAGATCTAGATCTGGAAAAAAAATCAGTGAAATCTTGATAAACCATTAACTAATTAAAACTTACCAAACCACGCTTGTACGTCGTGATTAAAACCCGATAGAAGAGATCTTGTACCAAAACAAGATCAAACCAACAAAACCACCAAATTCTTCTTTCCACTTCTCACTTTTTTTCTCTCTCATTTTTTTGATGTTGTACGTAGCTTAATTAGGAAGAGTTGTAAAGACTCACATATATAAAATATGCCGAGGTTGGCGTAATTGAGTTGGTAAGTTTTTTGGAAAATTACACTTTTCACTCTCAAATCTTCTTTACTACAAACTTTACCCTGAAATAATTATTAATTAATTTTTAATTAAAAAGTTTTAAAATATAATAAACTTAATTAGAAAATAGATATTACTTTTAAAAACTCAATATATATCATGTCAATATGCTATGCATATGCTCTTAATCTTATATGAATGCAGAATGACGTATGCACTTTAGTCGGGGATGTTACAATCCTCCCTCTCTATAAGAATTTTGCCCTCAAAATTCGCTATGTCATCATATGACTTTCTCATCTAATCTTCTGTTTCACAAGTTGTTTCCTCTATACCATGATTCTTCTAAATTACTTTCGAAATCTCCCTCTGTAACTGTTTGATTCTGTAATCTGCTATCATGATCAGTCCTTTATGAAGCTCAGATTTTCTGCAAGCTATACTCTAAATCTTTTAACACATGTGGCATATCAGATTGATATCGTCGTAACATAATAACATGGAAAACATTATGAATTTGGGCCAAACATCAATGTGACATCTTGAATTTCAAATGGCGTATCTTTTCCTTTTTGAACCTGTTCAATAATTTCTATCAAATTTTCATCTCTTACTTGTGCATCTTTAGTATTCTGTCTTAGCACTGAACGAATCTCCAAAGTAGCAATCGGTACTCCATCTTTTGCAAACTGTAGTCTAGCATTTAGATCTCGTAAAGCAATCAAATCTGACACTGAAGTCATGTGCATATTTGTCATCATACCACTGGACTTTCAACTCAAAGCATTTGCTAAAACATTGGCCTTTCCTTAATGATACTCAATTGTACAATCATAATCTTTCAATAGTTCCATCTAATGCCTATGCCGCATGTTCAACTCCTTTTGGCTTATCAAATACTTCAAACTCTTATGATTTGTAAAGATTTGGAATGTTTCTCCATATAGATAATGTCGCCAAATCTCTAGGACAAATACTATTGTTGCCAACTCTAAATCATGTACATGATAAGAACATTCATGTGGTCGTAACTGTCGTGATGCATAAGCAATTACTTTTCCATTCAACATCAAAACACAACCAAGACCCTGATATGAAGCATTAGTGTAAACAACAAATCCTCCTGTACATGTAGGAATTGTCAGTATTGGTTATGTAGTCAAACAGTGTTTTAACTCATCAAAGTTCTATTGGAACGCAACATTCCAGTGGAATGGAGCATTCTTTTGTAACCATTTAGTGAGTGGTGCAGCTACAATAAAGAATCCTTTGACAAATTGTTGAGGAGGGTTTCTTGACTCGGGACAACAAATAAATTTATAAGTCAAGACCCCGCTGTGTATAGCGAAGTCAGGATCGTTCCACGAGAAGCAAGGTTGTTTGTTTATCGACTACTAAAAATCAAACAAAAGCAAGCAAAACACTCACAAGCAGCCTCGTTAACGACGTTGTCAGGGTCGTTAACGAACCACCGCAACCAAAAAAAACCAAAACTAACGACCTAAACAGTTCGGTATCGAGCCTACAAACTCAGCAACGAATATCACTTCAAAAGAATTCAAATAAAACAAAGATCTAGGATAAGGGACACCACAACATAGTCATGCATATAAACTCATAAGAAGATAAGATCATGCCTTTAAATAGATAAATTCATCAACTTTCGTCGACTATCGAGTAAATTAACCTATTTTCATAAACCAATCCACTCAATTGCTTGTTTTGGATCTAAAGCTTGAAACTTTCGTATTCAAACAATATCAGCCTTCAAATCTATAACTTTCTCTCTCAATCAAGTTAAAAAACTCAAATCACCTTGACTTTCATCTAGGTCTAAGCACAACAAACAATCTCAAAATAGATAAAAGGAAATCAACACATATTCTTACTCCTCAAACATGCATAACTATGCCGGGTTTAACCCCGACCCTAGAAAAGAAGACTACTCACTACTCATAACTAAGAAACAAATAAATTCAACAAAAGAAATCATTGAAAACTAAACACTACTCAAATTAATAGGAAATATCGTCTTACAGAAATTCAGAAGAAACCGAAAAAATACAAGCACTGAACCAAAATCACGATTAACGACCTCGGTAACTCTCGTCCACCGAACCTTCAATCTCGACTCCGATCCTCTCTCTCTATTCTCGGCTCTTCCTCCTCTCTTCAATCGATCCCCCCTTTTCCTAGGCTAATAAGAGGGCTATTTATACTAATAAGGCTAAAAGATAAAAACTTTCCTAAAAAGATAGAATTAAAATCCTAAAAGATAGAAATAAAATCTAGAAAGATAACAAGACCTAAAATACATAATATAATAACCCTAAAATCATAAAAAGATACTCTACCGACACGGAAATAAATTCCCTCATAGGACCGGTGAGTTACAGAATCAAACTCTCGAAATCTTCATGTCGTGGCCTCGTTAACGACCCCTTACAGCCTCGTTAACGAGCCTGGGTTTGGATTTCTTCCACACTTTATCTCTAAAAATTTAGGCTTCGACTTCTTCGTCTTGCATTCTTCCGTCCTTCATCATAGCACTCCAAATTCAGCTCCAAATAACATCTTTTCCTCGCTAAAACTTACAAAAAGACACAAAACGGAGTAGCTTCCATACTTTTCACAAAATATACAAAACTATCCAAAAACACACAAAACTAATCCTAAAACTACTAAAACTAAGCCTAACAAACCAAGAAAACATACTAAAAACTATACTAAAAATACGAACATCAAAATATCCCATACTTAGACTTGCTTGTCCTCAAGCAATCACTAAACAATAACCAAAACCAAACTACATACTCATCAACACATAGCCATAATCTAAAAAGCAACATTAACACATAGAAAAATAACAAATGATTATAAACATCATCACACATATATGCACCAAATAGACATAAGAAAATACAATCCAACCTCACAAGGATACTGTGTTTCTCTCAACTCTCATGTGTTTAAGCTTATAGATTCAATATCTCAACTCATCTTATATATAAAAACTCATAGAAATTGGAACTTATATCACCAAACTCTCCACCCAAGATTTGTCAAAACAAGCAAAAATCATCAAGAGAACTTAGGCTCAATGAAAAACTTCGTAGAAGCTTCCATTCGACCGGTTTGTAATGGGGCTTGGTAAAGACAATAAGGCGTGGAAAATATTTTGGTTATGTGGTGCTAATAATATCCGGGAATCAAAGACTCCTAAAAACTCACACATCTCACCAAAACTCTCATAAAAATATACCAAACTCACTCTTCTTTATGCACACTCATTTTCACTCACCCAATATATCCTAGAAAGCCTCATAAGAAGAATGATAAAAAAACCTCTGATATTATCTCTATAAACACATGCACTTCAAACTTCTTTTCTTTCTTCTTTTTTCCGTTGCCTCGTTAATGAACCACTTCGGGGTCGTTAACGAGCTTCATCGTGTACTCTGCCTTTTTCTTAACAACTTCCTTTCTTTTGTGCATCTTTTGCTATCAAGAGATCTTTCTTTTACGACTATTAAAAACAAGAGACTTCCAATCTACCCTTCCCAATAATTCCTCAATTTCAAACAAAAATATAAACATTGCACTCAACAAAACATACCTCTACAATCTAAGTCCTAATCCCCGGATAGGGTCAAGCTTATCTCGGCTAGGGAACAATTTTGTGGAGTTAAAAATAAAAGGCTTCAGGCTCAAATTGGCTTTAAAAAGAAGAATTATGTAAGGTAGGATAAGGATAATAGGGCTATAAAAATAAGTTCTCTATCATCTGATTTTCACAAGTAATGAACTATAAATCTTATACGGGTCTCAAGTAATAGATAACCATCACAATTCCAAGAGATAATATGCATATAGAGAGTAAATCACACTAAAAAGAAGAGGGAAATTTGATGTTCTCCCTATAAGGGCAAAAATAACTCACAAGGTCAATTTAGTTGGATTGCATCACTTATGCTATAAAGTATATGTGCTCAATTTCATCAAATGCTATTCCTTCTAACAACACAATTTTCATATTAAGAATCCGGCTATACTATCAAAGACATGCTTGCAAGGAATTACATGATCATGCTAGCAATTACCATCATAGAACCTAAGAAAGGGATATCTATCAATTCTAAACTCTCTTCATTTGTTTTTCAAATTTTTCATTTTTTTTCCGATTTTTTTATTTATATAGAACGAAACTACTTAAAACAAATAAACACACAAGACACATAAGATAACAAGTTGTCTACTTTCTCCCACCCCATACTTAAAATTACAGTGTCCCCACTGTAAGAAAAAATAAGAAGAAGGAAAAAAATAGAAAAGAAAAGAAAAGAACAAAAACAAAATAAATAAAAATAAAAAAACATAAAAACTTACAAAGACTCAGAAGTGGAAAACAAGGAAAACGTCTTCTTCAAGCTGAATCACTGGTTTGGTGGAGGAAAGTAATGCTCGAAGTTCCCCATGAAGTCGTACATCGTCCTCCAACGCTCTGCATCCTCCACCTCTCTCTGACGATGCCTCTCATCCTCCATCGACATGCGAGCGGAATAGACGGTCTCCCATCTATCCATCCTCCTATGAATGTGGTCTTGCTGAAGGTTGAGTTGTTGCATCCGTGCAGAAAGATCCTCGGCCCATGGTGGTGGCATACTCGATCCAGTGTACTCGGGTTGAGGAGGTGGTGGGTAGTGAGGCTGGAAGTGGTCTTGGTACAACACCGGGTTGTATGGTATAAAACCATAGGAATGAGGGTCGGTAGGAGCTGGCGGGGGGTCGGCAGTTGTCCTCGGGACCTCGTTGACGAAGTTGGGTGCCTCGTTAGAAATGTAGGAAGAAGGCTGGAAATGGTCGTTAACGAGTCTGGTAGGCTCGTCAACGAGGATGTTGGTGCCCAAAACTTCCGTGTCGAGGTCGTTATCCTCGAAGTTAAGTTCTTCCGTGCATCCCTCTGTGTCGGCCTTTTCAGTGTCTTCGCCAACTACCTCGGTATCCTCATCTTCATCTCCATCTTCATCCATGCCATCTCCGTGTCGCTCGAACCTCGTCTCACACGGCCGAAGTGATAGCTCATCCTCCGGCTTGGGCTCCAACGGGTAAGCATGACCCGTCCATACCTCATACCAATTTGGTACGTAGAGTAGCTCCAACATGTCAAGGGTAGGTGTAACGATGCGGTCTTGCACTTTCACTCTGAGTCCTCTCTCGGCTTGGATGAAAACACTAGAGCTATACCAATAGCTTTTGTTGAGGAGTTGTGCATGAGCCGGCGTGTAGCGAGTAAGGTCGACTCCCAAGTTTGTAGCCAAGAGACTAACCAAGTTTCCACACCATACTTCTTTGGACTTGGTTGATTTTTCAATGTAGTAGAGCCACTCATACCCCAAATTCAAAGGGTCGGGCTCCTCGAAAAGGATGGTGCGAAGACAAGCAACTTCCATTCTTGTTGGCCTGTTCAGCTCTCTCTTCGGCCAAAATGTAGCGGCTAGGACTCGAAGAATGATCCTAAAAATGGGGTTGATGATGCTTGTCCCGGATAGTGCCGCTGTGGAGGGCTCAACCTCCCCGGTGATGTAGCTCCAAGTCCTTGTCACTTTGTAGTTCTTCAAACTGTAATCTCTAGAAGGATTTGGGAGCTCCAGAATAGCATTGAACTCTGCCATGGTGTATTCTCGGCTCACATTACCGAGCCTAAACCTGATGCGTCCCGCCGAAGTCTTTGACGGGAAACTCGTCTCTAAAGTGGCCAAGAACTCGGATGTGAGGGCCGAAAAATGTGGAACCGTCTCCTTCTTCAGCAAGTGAGGCACACCGAGAATAGCAAAGGCCTCCTTGACATCCGTATAAATTCCCATTTGCTTGGCACTCGTTCTTGAAAACCACCGAGTGTTATGATCTTTGTTTAAGATGGCATTGTATCAGTCCGCTTGCCCTTGAGTACGCAAGATCACATTGTCCATGCGAGGTGGAGATGGGGACCTCTGGTTTCTTCTCTTCTTTTGAGCTCGGGTAGCGGGTCTGTTGGAACTTGCCATGTGATCTACAAATAATCATGATTTTCCAAGATAAGATCCACTCAAGTTAGGTTAGGCAAGAGACCTCATACTTGGTCTCGAAATAATCCTCGGATTTATTCGTTAACTACCCAATTGGGTCGTTTACGAATCTGGACTGGTTAATGAACTTTGAATTTGCGCAGGGTTGTTAACGAGCCTGGGTGGGTAGTTAACGAGCTGCCGAGATCCAGTTCACAGAATTCCGGGGTTTATCAACTTTAAAAATCAAGCCATAAATCAAGCATGCACTCCTCTATAATCCCTCATAAGACACACAATCGGATATGTGCACCCCATACTTGCTCAATTACCCATCCCGAACATGCTAGATTTGCACAAATTTAACATGGTGAAAATCAAACTCAATACCTAGAACAAAAAAGATTCATGCTTTTCTAAATCAAATCTTGCAATGGAGAATCTAGCATGCAGAATCTTTCCTAGATTGAGAATCAACTAAGCACAACCATAATTCATGAGCAAAATCTAAACATGAAAATCGGTCCTCTCTATAAACACAATTCAAGGCATGAAATTTCTACCCTATAAACCATGGATCATGCAATCTCGAGTTAGGGTTTAGAAATCATACCGGAGAATTGAGAATTTCAAGAACAAGAGGTCGGAATTGGGTGGTTAACAAGCTTGGGTCTTGTCGGTGGGAAAACGAGATTTCGGGCTTCGGTAACGACGACGTCTCCGACGGTCGGTGGAGTGAAGGATTCCGATCGGTGGTGAGGGGATTCGGTGGAGGTTTGAGGGATTTGGAGTTTGAGATTGTGGGTAGGATTTTTTAGGGTTTGGGAAGGGTTAAATAGAAGGGGGTAGAATTAGGAGAGAGGGGTAGAAAATAGAGGATAGATTAGGGTTAGAAAAACTTACCTGCCCGAGCCGGTTCGCCAAACCGGGTCGTTAACGACCCTGGGTGGGTCGTTAACGAGCTACCGTAGCCTCCTTATGTGATTTTCAAGCCCCTTTTCTGCATCTTGTTAGCTCTTTATTTTATCCTAATTTCTATCCTAGAAACTATTTAAAAGAAATCAAAAGAAAGCTAAGAAAAAGAATCTAAAAAGAAAAGGAAAAATCTAATCTAATTCTATACTAAAAGCAGGTTACCTCCCGTAAGCGCTATTTTTAACGTCGTCAACCCGACGTACTCCTTGGCTCAAGGTGGCTCTCTTGTAGCTACGTTGGGGTCTTGAGATACCCCATACTTAGCTTTGCAGCCTTTATTTGCTTGAGTCACTAAATTAGGTCCTTTTTCTTCTATCAATATGCCCGATATTCCTACATGATGGTTAGTGAAATCCGAAAACCAAGGTGGTTCGGACTCCTCTGTAGTGCATATAATGGGGCATGGTGTAGGAACAAAAGATAGAGAATAGTCATGACCAGCATTAGTGAATTCATAGTTAGAGAACTTACCTTGAGTAGGCTCTTGTATGTGGGGCTCGGTGATCGGCCAATGACTTTCGGTAGGGGCTTGTATGAAATTCTCTTCCGTTTTGGTATTTGAAGGAGGTTCGGTAGGACCAGCTGTGTCGAGTTCTGGTTGGGTCAACTCGATTTGTGCGACCGCAGTTGGGTCGTTGGCATTCTTATCCAAGTTGAATTCCACTCGTTCCTCTCCAATATCAAAAGTAAGAAGTACTTTCCGCACATCGACTCTTGCACTTGCTGTGGCTAAAAATGGTCTGCCAAGAATTATGGGGACATGAGGGTCTTCAGGCATATCGAGGACAATGAAATCATTCGGTATAAAGAATTTCCCGACTTGAATAGGATAGTCGTCCACAACTTCTGTGGCCTTGACACATGATCCGTCGGCCATGTAGAGATTCATATCCACCGGCTCTAGTGGTCCCATATTGGCTTTAGACCAGATTGAAAGAGGGAGTAAACTGGCACTGGCTCCCAGATCACATAAAGCTTTGAACTTGTGGTCGCCTATTCCAATAGTTATTGCAAATCACCCTGGATCTCTTAGCTTTTATGGTAGAGCTATAGATATGACTTCATCTTGCAGCTTTGTAATGGATCGTTTCCTGCTAAGAATATCTTTCAAGAATTTTGTGTAAGCCGGCATTTCGCTTAGGGCCTCAGCGAATGGGATGGAAATATTAATGCCCTGAAGAATCTTTACGAAACGCTTGAACTTACTCTTAGTAGAGTCCACGGATTTCCTAGTGGGAAATGGAAGAGACTTCACCATCCTCGGAACCAAGTTAGGCTCGAGGGGTGATGCTACCGGGTCGACACTAGGGTCGTTAGGTACGCTCGGTGGTTCGTTACCGACCCTGATGGGGTCGTTAACTTCCCTGGGATTGAGAGAAAGGCTCGCTTTAGAAAACTTACCTGGGGTAGGGTCGTTAGGTACCCTTGGAGCCTCGTCACCATGGTACACTGGTTCGGTAATTTCCCTTGCTGGCTCGTTACCGAGGGTATCCATAGTGTCCTCTTCCTTCTTGTCCTCAGCTTGGACATGCTCCGGCAGTGTGTTTCCACCCTAAGGTGCACTGTTGCTATCTGTCCTTTAGGGTTTTCTTCGGGACGTCTCGGAAGATGCCCTTGTGGTCTCGGAATCTGTGCCGCAAGGTTCCCTAGTTGGGAATCAACATTCTTCTTCCATATATCGAACTCTCCCCATCTTTTATTTTGGTGGTTAAGGTTAACTTGAACTTCGTTGACCTTGTTGTGGACCCCATTGATGCTTTCCTGTAACCCTTGTACCCAAGATGGCGGCTCCTGATGGCCTGGAGGTCGATAAGGCGCAGGTCGTCTATCTGGTGGAGGTGCTGCATAGCTTGGATTTGGATTTTGATTTCCCCACGTCTGATAGTTGTTCGACCTGTCAAAATTACTAGGGTGGTTCCTGTATGGGCCTCTCATGTAATTCATCTCAGCAATTGTCTCAGCGGCTCTTACCTGCTCTATGTTAGTGCAAGCAGAAGTACTATGGGCAGCAGAACCACACTCTTGACAAGATTGAGAGGATTTCAGAAAACTTACCTGCTTCTTCAGGTGATTGGCCTCATCTTGTAGAAACTGATTTTTAACATCTGGGTCAACTTCTTCTCGGTTAGGCACGTAGAGACGTTTCTGAGGTTGGGGAGTCTGCTGGGTTCCATACATGGCATCGTAATTGGACAGCTTATCCAACAATTCCCACGCGGCTGTAGGGTCCATCTCTATGAAACCGCACGCTGTATGCGTGTTGATGCGGTTCTTGGTCTCCGCGTTGATGCCCTGGAAAAAGATTTCTTGCAGAACATATAAAGGTAGCCCATGAGTGGGGCACTGTCTAAGCATCTCTTTGAATCTTTCCCATGTTTCAACAAAGGTCTCATTAGGCAGCTGGTGATAGGAGGTGATGCGTTTCCTCAACTCCGTTGTCTTAGAAGGAGGGAAAAATTTTGTAAGAAATTGATCATACAAGTTCTTCCAAGTCCTGATAGACTTAGGAGGTAGGCTCTCCAACCAGCTCAGGGCCTTTCCAGCAAGAGACCACCTGAAAGCTTTTAATAGAACATATTCTAGTGAGACACCTTCAGCAGCTATGGTGTCACATAAGTCAAGAAAATTTCTAATATGCTCCATAGGGCACTTAGTGTGTTTCCCTTCAAACTGAGCCCGTTTAATTAGGGATATAAATTGAGACTTGATCTCAGAGGCTTTCTCTATCTCCGGAAGCACGATTGGGGACTCTGGCACCCTCAGTTCTGGATGCATGTACAGTTTGGCATTCCCCGGATAGGCATTCAGCTCTTCTTGTAGACGAGCATTGACAGCTCGTTGACGCTCAGCCTCGGAGGCAGCGCCTTTCTTCTCAGTTTTTAACGCCTCCATCTGTGTTTGGAGGACTTCTAACTGACGAGCCAGCTCTTCAGGTGTGGCCATGGCTCGGTTTTCTCGACGTCTACGGTGCAGGGAACGTTCAGGTTCAGAATAATAACCAGTGTTGTCAAATTCGAGCCTTCGACGTCCTACCGGCATGCGCTGAGAAAACAGACAAAGAGAACAAAAATTTAAAACAAAACGGGGTCGGGCTATTCCCGGACCCACAGATAAACAAACAAACTCGTTGTTTCCCCGGGTTCTAAGTGGAACTCATAACTTTCGTCGTTGTAGTATAGTGGTAAGTATTCCCGCCTGTCACACGGGTGACCCAGGTTCGATCCCCGGCAACGGCGCCAATTTGTTGAGGAGGGTTTCTTGACCCGGGACAACAAATAAATTTATAAGTCAAGACCCCGCTGTGTATAGCGAAGTCAGGATCGTTCCACGAGAAGCAAGGTTGTTTGTTTATCGACTATCGAGTAAATTAACCTATTTTCATAAACCAATCCACTCAATTGCTTGTTTTGGATCTAAAGCTTGAAACTTTCGTATTCAAACAATATCAGCCTTCAAGTCTGTAACTTTCTCTCTCAATCAAGTTAAAAACTCAAATCACCTTGACTTTCATCTAGGTCTAAGCACAACAAACAATCTCAAAATAGATAAAAGGCAATCAACACATATTCTTACTCCTCAAACATGCATAGCTATGCCGGGTTTAACCCCGACCCTAGAAAAGAAGACTACTCACTACTCATAACTAAGAAAAAAATAAATTCAACAAAAGAAATCATTGAAAACAAAACACTACTCAAATTAATAGGAAATATCGTCTTACAGAAATTCAGAAGAAACCGAAAAAATACAAGCACCGAACCAAAATCACGATTAACGACCTCGGTAACTCTCGTCCACCGAACCTTCAATCTCGACTCCGATCCTCTCTCTCTATTCTCGGCTCTTCCTCCTCTCTTCAATCGATCCCCCCTTTTCCTAGGCTAATAAGAGGGCTATTTATACTAATAAGGCTAAAAGATAAAAACTTTCCTAAAAAGATAGAATTAAAATCCTAAAAGATAGAAATAAAATCTAGAAAGATAACAAGACCTAAAATACATAATATAATAACCCTAAAATCATAAAAAGATACTCTACCGACACGGAAATAAATTCCCGCACAGGACCGGTGAGTTACAAAATCAAACTCTCGAAATCTTCATGTCGTGGCCTCGTTAACGACCCCTTACAGCCTCGTTAACGAGCCTGGGTTTGGATTTCTTCCACACTTTATCTCTAAAAATTTAGGCTTCGTCTTGCATTCTTCCGTCCTTCATCATAGCACTCCAAATTCAGCTCCAAATAGCATCTTTTCCTCGCTAAAACCTACAAAAAGACACAAAACGGAGTAGCTTCCATACTTTTCACAAAATATGCAAAACTATCCAAAAACACACAAAACTAATCCTAAAACTACTAAAACTAAGCCTAACAAACCAAGAAAACATACTAAAAACTATACTAAAAATACGAACATCACAAATCATATGTAGTATCATGCCATACCAAGAAATCTACGAACTTCTGTAACTATAGTTGGTGCTTTTCAGTTTACCACTACGTCAATCTTCTTAGGATCAACCTATATAACTCTTGGAAATACTATATGTCCTAAAAATATCACATGATCCAACCAGAATTCACACTTACTCAGTTTAGCATATAAATGTTTTTCACTCAAGACTTGTAGCACAATACGCAAATGATCAACATGCTCATCTGTACTTCAGGAATATACCAATATATCACGAATAATGATGATCACAAATCTGTCTAGAAAAGATTGAAACACCTTGTTTATCAAAGTCATAAATGTCGCTGCTGTATTAGTCAAATCAAATAGAAATATCAGAAACTCATAATGCCTGTATTGACTCCTGAATGTTGTCTTGGTAATGTCATATTTAGCTGTCTTTAACTGATGATATCTTGATCGAATGTCTATCTTCGAAAATACCTTTGCTCCTTGAAGTTGATCAAATAAATCATCTATTATTGGCAATGGACACTTGTTCTTCACTGTCACCTGATTCAACTTTCTGTAATTTATACACATCTGTAAGGTACCATCTTTCTTTTTCACGCAAAGTATTGGTGCACCTTAAGGTGATACACTAGCTCTAATGAACCCTTTGTTTAACAACTTTTGTAACTGTTTCTTTAGTTCTTGTAACGCTAGTGGAGCCATCCGATATGGAGGAATAGAAATCGATGCAGTACTTGACATTAATTCCATAGTAAACTCTCTCTATTACGTGGCAATCCAGGAAGATCCTTTGGAAACACATTAGGAGAATCTTTAACAACTACAATATTTCCAACCTCATCAGATTCAATTGTACGGTCTATAACATGGTTCAAATATGCCTCACTTCCTTATCTGATCATGTGAAAAGCCGTTGTTGCAAATATTAAGCAAGTGGGTATAATTTGTCTATCACCATAGAAAACCACTCTAGATTTCTCATGCGAGTCTATTACTACTTCTTTGATACAACAATCCACTTTAGCATAGTGTCTTGACAACCAGTCCATACCCAAAATAACATCAAACTCATTCAAGAATAGTAAGATCAGATCATTTGGTAACTCTACTGTACCTACTCGTATTATACAATCCTAATATACTATACGTACCTTTACCATTTCCTATGTACTTCCTCTTGAAATGGTCCATGTGTATGAAATGTATGTTCATATAGTGCTCTATGAGATGCTCTTATAGACCGATGTGGCACGGTTGAACCTTCTCTCCTGTATGCATCATGCTCATGAATGCAATCTAATGTCAATTACATATGCTTATTAATACAGAATGCCCCTAAAGAATCATATTCTTCCTCTGATACCAAAAACTAACTGTGACACCTTTATACCCTATGATGTATACTTTGTAAAACTTATCTCTTATATACACAGATAAATCACCTATACCAACTATTCACGTAAGCACATAGCAGACATTAACAACCATAAAAGGTTGCACACACATATGCATTCACTTTTTATACTAAAATATCTGTCACTGTAACTTATATTACAACTCATATGTCTATGATGTAAAATGAGGAGGGGAAGGTTGCATTGAGCGTCAGCCGGCCGACCTGTATGAATGTGACCTCTAACAGAGACACACATCAGTAAGTTCTAGCTGAACTTGAAAAATTGTTTTGCGATTTACATGAGTCGCATACTCTGTGAATATAAACCATCATCAATTATTTCACACAGAGTCAAACATTTAGTCCACGTACATATACATACATATTATACATATGTCATATAGGAATTTACTATGCAAATGCAAATGCTGATGTATCCGATTCATTATTCTGTGAACTGTTCAAGCCTAAATCTGCCCCGGGTTTACTGTATATGGACTCTTATGGTCCCTTTAAGAAAGAAATCCGAAGATTTCCTCATTATGATCCGTAGGTCCTGTATGATCCGTAGATCCTGTGTGATCCGAAGATCTTGTATGACCCGTAGGTACTGTATGATCTGAAGATTTCCTCATCAGTGAAATCTTGATAAACCATTAACTAATTAAAACTTAACAAAGCACGCTTGTACGTTGTGATTGAAACCCGATAGAAGAGATCTTGTACCAAATCAAGATCAAACCAACAAAACCACCAAATTCTTCTTTCCACTTCTCACTTTTTTTCTCTCTCATTTTTTTTGATGTTGTACGTAGCTTAATTAGGAAGAGTTGTAAGGACTCACATATATAAATATATGCCGAGGTCGGCGTAATTGAATCGGTAAGTTTTTTTTGGAAAATTACACTTTTCACCCTCAAATCTTCTTTACTACAAACTTTACCCTGAAATAATTATGAATTAATTTTTAATTAAAAAGTTTTTAAAATATAATAAACATAATCAGAAAATAAATATTACTTTTAAAAACTCAATATATATCATGTCAATATGCTATGCATATGCTCTTAATCTTATATGAATGCAGAATGACGTATGCACTTTGGTCGGGGAACAAAAATGAAGTCGTTGGGAACAATGAAGTCGTTGGGAACAAAAAAATTTCAGCCTTGGATAGGAACGTCGTCCACGACTCCAGTTGCTTTCAAACAAGATCCGTCCGCCATGTAGAGATTCATATTGACAAGCTCCAGTGGTCCCATGTTAGCCTTGGTCCAGATAGATAATGGTAATAAACTGGCACTGGCACCTAGATCACATAGAGCTTTAAAACGGTGAATCCTAATACCTATTGAAATTGCAAACTTACCCGGATCACCTACCTTTTCTGGAAGCTTTATAGATCGGACTTCACTTGACATCTCTGAGATAGATCTTTTCCTGCTCAAAATCTCTTTTAAAAATTTAGTATAGGCAGGCATTTCATTCAAGGCTTCAGTAAAAGGTATTGAAATATTTAACCCTTGAAGAATCTTAACAAAAAGTCTAAACTTTCCTTCCGTAACGTTATTAGCTTTCTTAATTGGGAAAGGAAGAGTTTTTGACGGACTTGGAATAGAGGGAGATCCAGATCGAGACCCTACCGAATCAACAAGAGGGTCAATCGGTGTTGCAGAAGGATCGATGTCGACCCTGGGACTAAGGGAGTGGTCTGGAGGTGAAGACTTACCTAGGTTGGGGTCGGTAACGAACCGGGGAGCTTCGGTACCGAGTACACGGGGTTCGATATCTACCCTATTGGGTCCGTTATCGATCTTATCTGGCGTAGTTTCTTCGTCACCGGGCTCTTTCTCCTTGGCCTCAGCACGGTCCGGTAGTGTCTTTCCGCTCCAGAGGTGTACAACTGCGATGTGTCCTCTCAAGTTCTCCTCGGGGCGGCTCGGGAGTTGCCCTTGAGGTCTTGGAACTTGTGCAACAAGGTTACCCAGTTGTGAGTCAATCCTCTTTTTCCAGATCTCGAACTCTCCCCACCGTTTCATTTGATTGTTAAGGTTTGCTTGGACTCCATTAATGCCCTCTTGTAGCCCTTGTACCCATGAAGGTGGCTCTTGATAACTTGGAGGTCTGTAAGGAGGAACCCTTTGTTCTTGCTGAGGAGGTTGGCTCCCTTGGCCATAGTTGCCCAAGGTGGGCTGATTGTTATTCCTCCTTGCATAAAAAGTATTACCTTGGTTCCTATATGGACCCCTCATGTAGTTAGCTTCTTCATATGCCTCAGCAGCACGTACTTGTTGCAAGTTAGTGTAGGCAGAAGTAGCATGGGCTTGAGACCCGCATTCTTGACAAGATGGAGATGATTTAAGAGCCTTCGTTGGGGCTGATGGGCCTGTTGTGTGCCATACATAGCATCATAATTGGTCAATTTGTCAAGCAATGCCTACGCCTCATCAGGGTATTCATCTCTATGAAACCGCAAGCAGTGTGCAGATTAATGCGGTTCTTCGTTTCAGCGTTTATCCCTTGGAAAAAGATCTCTTGGAGTACATATTGTGGTTGCCCATGGGAAGGGAACTGTCTAAGAATCTCCTTGAATCTCTCCCATGTCTCCACAAAGGTCTCATTAGGCAGTTGGTGGTAGGAGGTGATGCGTTTCCTTAACTCCGTAGTCTTGGCAGGGGGAAAGAGCTTAGTCATGAAAGTTTCCCACTTCTTTATTGACTTGGGAGGTAGGATCTCTGACCAGCTCATGGCCTTTCTTGTAACAGACCACTTAAAAAGCTTTCAATAGAACATATTCTAAAGAGACACCGTTAGCAGCAATAGTGTCACATAAATCAAGGAAATTTCTAATATGTTCTATCGGACACTCAGTGGGTTTTCCCTCAAAATGAGCCCTTTTGATCAAGGATATGAATTGAGGTTTGATCTCAAAGGTCTTCTCTATCTCAGGAAGCTCAATTGCGGACTCTGGCACCCTCCGTTCTGGATGCATTAACTGCTTGGCATTCTTTGGATAGGCATTCAATTGCTCCTGCATACAATCTTTGTCATCCTGGAGCCGCTCCATCTGTTGTTGGAGGTCGGCCATTTGTTGAGCCATCTCTTCAAATGTAGTCATTGCTTTGTGTTCTCTTAATCGACAGTGGAAGGATCGCTCGGGTTTAAAGAAAGATCAAAACGGGCTCATAGAGACTATCAAAGCATGTTAGGTTAGGGACAAGCATTAAATCAACCATCATTTGGGTTTGAAACTTCCAAGCACGCGCTCCCATATGGTATGCTGATTTCCTTGTTGATGGTTGAACACAAGGTCTATGTGGATGGTGGTGATGTACTCAACGTCACGGTCCTGAACAAGGAAATGATAAGGAAATTTGGCTGGAACTGGGTTGATGGAAAGTGGGTTTCAATGTCTTTTGAGGTCAATGACAAGGATCACCAAGAAGAGGGAATGCAATCTGCTCAAGTGGCTGGTGAACTGAAAGATCTTAAGGAGCAGAACATGATTCTAAAGGGGATGCTCAAGAAGCTTCAAAACATGTGTGGTTCTATGCTGTCAAAGATCAATGCAATCAAGGAAAGGCTCAATGACTTTGGATCTTGATGTCAGTGACCAGAGCATACTCATGACTATCTCTAGTTCTCTACCCCTCTCTTCTACCCCTACCACATCATTCCTCTCAGTTTAAAGACTTCTTTGTTTTAAAGTTCGATTTGGTTGTACTGCATTTCTGAATTGTTTGTGTTTACATTGTACTTTATCCTTTGCTATGGTGGATGACTATCTATGCTTGTTTTGATATTATGTTTTAAGTTTCTATATTTGCCTCTGACTTCTTTTCTTGTTTTAGCAATCTTTTTTATGATGCCAAAAGGGGGAATTAAACGGGGAAATAGATTTATTAGGGGGATATAAACTGAAACCATGTGGGTATTAAGCTTAGGGGGGACTTTTTATTGCTTTTTGCTCTTTATACTATGATGTTGCATGTATGTTGCAAAGATCTTATCAGGACAGATTGTTTGTCACCATCAAAAGGGGGAATTTGTTAGAAGACTTAGAGTTTGATGGTTCCGAGAAAGTCAGTGACTTCGAGATTGCTAGTCGAGTCGGTGACTTGGCAAAGTCATTGACATGACCGGCTGGTGAGAGAACTATTTAAGGAAGGAACGCACAGATTGCGTGCATTTGGAGACAGCTGGGCCGTTCCATTTTAGGAAAAGATCATCACAAAAGAGTGCTAAAATCAGAGGAACACAATTTGATTCTCCTAGGATATTTTATTGTATGCGTGCATGCATATTTGGAATTATATGTAAAGATTGAGTGTGTGTTACTTCCCTAATCGAATGGGATTTGATACACACGAGATCTCTCTTGCCCTAGCTTAAATACCTCAGTGATTAGGATAGAAGGCAAGACTTTGAGCGTCATTTTGCAATTCTTGTGAGAAAGAAAGAGTGAACTTGTGCGTGAGATTCGTACGAGTGGTGTGTCGAGTGTTCTTAGGCATAGCGTGAGATTGAGAGTGAGAGTGCAAAGGTAGAGCGTGGTTCAAGGGTGTGGGATTCATTCTTGTACACAGGATAGATTTGAAAACACTCGAGAAATCAATAGAGCGTAGGACTTGAAATCCGACCAAATGAGAAGCTTGGAAGGGAGTTGTTTTTCTCTAAGTAAACAAGTTGGTTTACAAGGAGTTTCCACTATACATCGATTTTCATTAACTGTTGGTAACTTTTGTTTTTCTTGTTTGATTATTCCGCTGCTTTATTACTCAAAGTCGACGACTTCGCTGGAGTCGCCGACTCGTTAAGTACTAACGATCCTACAAGTCCATTCTCTTAATATTAATAAAATGCCCTCTTGAGGGGTCGGAGAGTCCCGCCTCTACTTCCACCAAAAAAAATTGTTTATTTGTTCTTGTTTGATGTGGAGTTGTAGTCTTTGTGGATTATTTAGATTTTAGAATAAGGTTAGATATTATCAAATTTTGAAAATTATAAGAATTTTTGTTATTTGTGAAAATTGATAGCTCTATGTTGATTTAAATGGAGATGTATTTTTTTTATAAAAACCAAAAATTTCAACTGATTCGCATAGTGTTGAATAATCACCGCAAACTTCTAATGTTTCAAAAAAGCCAAAAAAAATTCTTAATGTTTCGGTCAGATTTCGACCGGCGACAATCACGAACGGGGAGTTGAGAATGTGGGGGCAAAACTAACCGATAAACACGAAATTGATCAGAGCCAAAGAACTGCACTTTAAGCTTTCGATGTATTTCAATTGCTTTTCCTTACAATCGGGTGTTCTCACGTATCTCTTTACATCTATATTTCCCCTTCCTTATACTACAACTAAAATTAACTTCCTCCACTTTGCGACCATGATCGTCATCCTCGCCTCCCACGTTCACGTGTCCACCACGAAACAGTTTTCCTTCGGCGCAACCGACAATCTCCATCTTTTGAGGAATTCTGGGCTAAATGGGCTTCGAAGTCTCGTCGTGAGCTAGTGGGCTTGACCGAAGAACGGGCTGGCGGATTCTAGGCCCAACAATAGCCCCAATAGATTGAGTGGATTTTCAAATTCGCGAGATCTTTTCTAACTGTTGGTATCTGAGATCCTTGATGTTGTGGATCTTCCACGTGTAGAGTCAAGATCGCATAGCGCGTCCCCAGGCTGCAGGTGAAGAGACGGGCAACCACTATATTTACAACGCTCGTCTGGGCTAAGTCATTATTCACTGCTTCTGAGTTGATCTCTCCCGAGGTACGAAAAAATCGCCCTTTCTTCTTCTCCCTATTTTCTTCTAGTTTCTTCTTCTTTCTTCAAGTTCCTTCTTCCTTCTGCACATGGCTTTATGCCCTCTGGAATCCTTCAGGAGTGCGATAGGGTCGTAAATACAATGACCCTAGAGGAGATGAACCAGCTTGTCTTAGAGGGGGGTTTTCCTGGGGGAGTGGTAGCGTTGTGTCGTGATGTTGAGCACTCAGACTGGGTTCGTCCCGGCTAGGTTTGCTTTTTTTAGTTCCCCTTCACCATATCCTGCCGTTTCCCTTTTCCTCCATTAGTTCAGGAATTCCTGGCCCGGTTTAAGCTTTCCCCCGCACAGCTACTTCCCTCTACCTGGAAGATCCTATTCTGGGTAAGTCGGATGGCCGAGGTCGCCGGCGTGGTTTTTACGGTCCCGGACCTGCTCCAGGCCTACCGTATCACCACGGTCAGGAAGGGACGCTTCATTTTGCAGTCCCGGACTGCTCGTCGGCCCCTCGTCCTGACCACTAAGGTCAATGGGAAGAACTGGGCCAATCGCTTTTTCTTTGTCGAAATTGCCTCCTTGACCCCTGAAAGTCGCCTGTTTCTGAATGATAGATGGAACCATGCTAGTAAGAATTTCTATTCTTCTTTTTATGTTGACCTGTGGAGGGATTTAATGCCTATTTATCCCCTTCCTTCTTGTTTTGCAGGCATCTCGGACAACGTTGAGCCGCCAAGTCATTCGGAAAGAGTATTGTCAAAGCTTTTCAAACTCACTTCCGCACAGAGAACGTTCGGGGCGTCTCTTGTCGAGCCTTCAGATGAGTCCTCGGAAGGTGAAGACATTGCTACTCCATCGGGCTCAGAGAAAATCAGCCTCCTCGTTGTCAAGATGTCTGCGGCTCCGACTTCAACCAATGCGTCCGGTCCCTTTGTTGGTAAGAGCATCTCCTAGCGTTACCCCTTTTTGGTGACTCTTAAGATTCTGTAGCTTACTCAGTTTTATCCATTCCAGATACTCGGGCGCGCAAGTTAGGCTCTTCTTTCTCCGCTTAAGATTTGATTCTCACGAAGACCCGTTCCAGTTACTCGAAACCTCCCGCTGCTCCGGTGATCAAGAAGGAATTGTCAAATGCTCCCAGATCCTCCCGCAAGCGTCCAGCCCCAAGCGATGATGATTTTGTCGAACTTCTAGACGATGCTTCTTCTGATTGGCAGTCTCTTCAACGATATCGCGACCCCAACTTCAAGAAGCACCACACTTCCTCTACTGCTCACACGATGGCAACAGAGGTAGGATTTGGAGCCTGGAAGGTAATGAGCCTTTTATCATGGCTGGTTAGGTTCTGTTTCTCCTAACTCTGCAAGCTTTTTCTCTGACTTTCAACCGTTGAATGAAACTCTTTCAAGAGGTTGGCCTGTTCATTGACGAGATGGACAAAGAGATGGCCGAGCAGGAGCGGCGAAAGCAAGAGATTGCCAAGTATCAGGAGGACATAGCCAAAGCTTGAGAGCAATCTGCTGCTCGAGCCAGGGCTTTGGCCGCCCAGGAGGAAGCTGCGAAGGTACGAGTTGCGGAGCTGGAGCAGGTGATCACTGCCTAGGAGGCAAAGGTTAGGGAACTCGAGGCGAGGTCTGCTGACATTGCCCCAGTCGGGAAGGCAGATGCTGAGGAGATTGGGGCCTTTTTCAGTATGTTGGCATGGCTGGAGACTATCAGGGAGTTCGAGGCTGGGAAGCTCACTGTAGGAGATGCGGACGAGTTTAACAAACAATTCCTGACCTCTTTCCCTGGTGACGTGCCCTCGGCTCGTATCGCTTCCTTGATGGGTTCACCATCAACTCCAGCAGAGCAGGCAAATCTGGAAGACGCTATAGAGGCGCTGGACGGCGAGCATACGGAGGAGAACGCTGCTGCGGGAGGCCATGCATAATCTCTCTTTGGATGTTAAGGATTCTGGCGACTCTGGCCGTTTGTAAAAATTTTCAAATCTTTTGGTTTTTCTTGGGATAATATTTGAAGACAAGTAGTACCTCATGGGCGTGCCATTTACCAGGCATTTGTGAATCTTTTGGATGGTGGCGAGGCCACATATACAATGTTTTATCGTTTGCCCTCGTCAAGGGGCGGGGGTTCTGCTTGCTTTATGCTTTTGCTTATTATGTGCTTGGTTATTGCTTCTTTTTGCTTCTGTTTTTGCTTTTGTTGGCGTCTTTGAAGGTGTCTTTCTGCCACGTGCCGACAAGTGTCCGAGCAGCCTCTGCAAAAGGCTGGTCGTCAAAAGAGGTGCATAGCTATGGCTCGGAGGGTGAGGGAAACTCCAACCGGCGTTATGGGTGACTCGAGGGTTATCCCCGAGCCCCTACCAGTCAAGAAGATTACCTACCTGAGAGGCGCACAAAGGACGATGCCCGTCGATTTCCTGCAGTGCCTTGACGCCGTCTGTAGAGAATCTGGCGCTTGCCGGTAGAGTTGGGGACTTGGTGGGAGGATCCGCGACGCCGACTGGTGAGCTTCTGGAAAGCGACCTTCTGTTTGTATTTAGAACTGGCGATTCAGCCGGATAGCGGGCGTCGATGAGATAACTTCCTGTGCTATGTAACAGTTTGTAAATGACCTTTTCGAAATAATAAAAGAGACGTTTTTAGTATATTTGTGACTTTTGAGCGTTCATACCATTTCGTAGTATTCTTTTTCGATTTTCTTTTTTGTTGTCCGATGTGCTGAAGTTTTTCCTTTCTGGCGATATCTGTCGGGAATAACTTCTCCGGAGTTCCTTTTTCTGAAGAAAGTGTAACGCAAACGTTTCGACCTAAGATGTTTATTTGAGCTAGTTTTTGAAAGAATTTGTACCGGGGATTAGGTCTTACTATTGTTTATTCGGTCGTTTCTGGGGACTTGTGTGTCTTCTAGAAATGGTATCTCCGTAGGTGCGTAGCGTTGCAACTACGCGGCATGAATTTTCCATCTCTAGATTCTAGTCGGTAAGCTACTTGTCCGGTGATGCCGACTATCTTGTAGGGTCCTTCCCAGGAGGGAGCAAGCTTCCCTGCATTTATTTCGACGGTGTTCTGGAACACCTTCCAGAGGACCCACTCGCCGATAAAAAAGGCCTTGACTCGCACATTCTTGTTGTAACTGCGAGCCACTTGTTGTTGGTGTCTGGCCAGACACATTCGTGCTCTCTCTCTCTCAATTCTTCTAGGGTATCAAGATCAGCTGCTAACTCAGCAGAGTTCTGGTATGGTGTCTGCAACCCGTACCGTGCAGTCGGCACAATAATCTCAGCAGGGATTACCGCCTCACACCCGTACACCAAGGAGAACGACGAGTGTCCGATGGTAGCTTTTGGGGTGGTTCTGTCGGCCCATAAGACGTAGGGCAACTCGTTGGCCCAGCGTCCTTTAGCCTTGATCAGTCGTTTCTTTAGATTATTGATGATGACTTTATTGCTAGATTCTGACTGCCCATTGGCCTGTGGATAGCGGGGAGTGGAGGTCACCAAGTCTATGTTCCATTGCCGACAGTAATCTCTGGTTTTCTTGCCGATGAATTGTGACCCATTATCACAGGCAATCTCTGAGGGTATCCCAAAGCGGCAAATACTATGCTTTTTTATAAACGCCACTACCTGAGACTCCTTGATCTCCTTATACGCCTCCGCTTCGATCCATTTGGAGAAATAGTCAGTAACTGCTAGGAAGAATACTCGCTGGCCAGAAGATGGTGGCAGTTTCCCCACGATATCCATCCCCCACCTCATGAACGGCCACGGGGTCAGCGTCGGGTGTAGCGGCTCTGGTGGCTGGTGAGAGGTTGGAGCATGTTTCTGGCAGGCTTCGCACTTCTGAGAATATTCCGTCGCGTCTTGACGCATGGTTGGCCGGTAACACCCCAAGTTGAGTGCTTTGTTAGAGAGACTGCGCCCCCCAGAATGATTCTCGCATTCGCCTTCGTGAAGCTCTCGGAGTATCCTGGGTTCTTCTGTTTTCGTTACGCAGCGAAGCGATATTCCTACTGCGGATTGCTTAAACAGGATCTCGTCTTTCATGTTGTAGCGGGTGGCTCTCTTCCGGAGTGCTCTTGCTTCGGATTTCTCTGCTGGTAGCTGTCCGCGATCGATCCATCGTAGGTATGGTTGCGCCCAACACTCCTCTTCTGGGGAAACGCCTGGCACGTCACCTACAGGGTTGTCGCCATCGGGCGTCTCCATCCTTTTAGGATTCTCACTGTCGAGCCTCTCCAACCCTCCAAGATTCTCACTGTTGGGAATCTCCAACCGTTCAGGATTCTCACCGTCGAGAATCTCCAACCATTCAGGATTCTCATTGTCGGGCGTCTCCAAGGGGAATATACTTCTTTTCCTTTGGCTAGCGACGATCCGCTTTAGGCTCCCTACTCCAATGAATCGGTTTCTCGTGTGATTGCTGGGGATAGTACATGCAATAGGGGAATTGATGTGAGCTCCTCGGGATTTAGGGCGGATGCTAGGTTGGCTAGGGCTTCGGCTTGTGCATTCTCCTCTCTAGGGACCTGCTGGATGGTGAAGGTCTCAAACCCGCGTATGAGTCCCTTGACCTTTTCTACGTATGCCGTCATCCTGGCATCCCTGGCGATGAAGGTCCCCAAGATTTGATTCACGATCAGTAGCGAGTCGCACCTTACTTCTATTTCCTTGATGGCCAGGTCTCTGGCGACCATTAGCCCCAGTATCAACGGCTCATACTCCGACTCGTTGTTGGTGGCTTCGAAAGCGCACTTTACTGCTTGTGCTATCCTGTCCCCCCTGGGCGATTTCAGAACTACCCCTATCCCTGCTCCTCGGCTGTTAGAAGCTCCGTCAGTGTGCAGGGTCCAAACTCTAGAATTCTCAACTTCTATTACGAAGGCCTCTTGATGTCTGGCTTCTCCTTCAAGTGTAGGGATGAAATCGGCCACAAAGTCTGCTAGTGCCTGGGCTCGGATTGTTGTTTTTGGCTCGTATGTGATATCGAACCCGCTCAAATGTATCGCCTACTTGGCCATTCGCCCAGTGATCTCTGGCTTCCTCAGTATGGCCTTTAATGGATAGTTCGTGCGGACGGTGATTGTATGCGACTCAAAATATGGTCTCAGCTTCGTGGAAGCCATGACCAACGCGAGGACCGGCTTTTCCAAAGGTGAGTACCGTGTCTCAGCTGCAAGCAAAGTACGGCTGATATAGTACACTGGCATTTGGTTACCCTCGTCTTCGCACACCAGTACGCCACTGATGGCGGCCTCAGTTACCGCCAGATATAGGAAGAGATTCTCGCATTCTTCGGGTTTGGACAACAGCACCAGGTTGGACAAATACTGCTTGAGCTGCTGGAAAGTTGTCTCATGGGCTGGAGCCCACTTGAATTTCTTGTTTTTCCGCAGTACATCGTAAAACAGGCGGCATCTATCGGATGATTTGGAAATGAAGCGATTTAGCGCCGCCACTCTTCCCGTCAACTTTTGTACATCTTTTACACATCTAGGTGATCGCAGACCTGCTACAGCTCGAATCTGATCGAGACTAGCCTCGATCCCGCGTTGGGTAACCATGAATCCAAGAAAACGACCAGAGGTTACTCCGAACGCACACTAGGATGGGTTGAGCTTCATATGGTAACTGTCCAAGATCCGGAAAGCTTCCTATAGATGCTGGATATGGTGGGTGGCCTGCTTCGACTTGACGAGCATGTCGTCGATGTACACCTCCATGGTCTTGCCTATTTGTTGCTGAAACATACGGTTGACTAGCTGCTAGTAGGTAGCACCGGCATTTTTGAGTCCGGATGGTATTACTCGATAGCAGTATGTCCCTTCGCTAGTGATGAATGATGTCTTTTCCTGGTCTTCTGGATGCATCTGGATCTGATTGTAGCCGCTGAAGGCATCCATGAAAATGAGCATCTCGTGGCCAGTTGTGGCATCCACAATGGCATCTATATGCGGTAGAGGAAAAGAATCTTTCGGGCAGGCTTTGTTGAGGTCTGTGAAGTCAATGCAAACCCTCCATTTTCGGTTTTTCTTGCTCACGACCATGACATTTGCTAACCACTTCGGGTATTTTACTTCCTTGATCTTCCCTGTCCGGAGCAGATTCTGTACTTCCTCGTCAACGATCAGATTCCTCTTGGGAGCAAACTTCCTCCTTTTCTGTTTTACTGGTGGATGGCGGGGATTCACATTCAACCAGTGTGTGATAACCGTGGGATCGATCCTCACCATGTCTTCGTGTGACCACGCGAAACTACTGTTGTGTTTTCTGAGGAAACTGATCAACTCGGTTTTCCTGTCAGGAGCAAGGTCTTTTTCGACTCTTACAGTCTGTTGAGGTTTCTGGCTGTCAAGGGCGACTTCCTCGATTTTATCGGCCTCAGGGTCCCGTACTGGCGTGGGCCCCTTGGCCCCCTGTAATTGCTATGTTGTGTGGGCGACGGTCGCCTTGAGAGCGGATTTATAGCATTCCCTGGACAAGCGCTGGTCACCTTTGATTTCCTTGATCCCCCACGGAGTGGGGAATTTTATGGTCTGGTGGTAGGAGGAGGGGACCGCCTTCATATCATGGATCCAAGGTCGGCCCATAATGATGTTGTAGCAGGACGGGCAATCGAGCACGGAGAATCTGACTTGCAGGTTGATCCCTTTTGCATAGGTGGGAAGGGTTATTTCCCCAAGGGTATTAGCAATTTCTCCGCTAAAGCCGACCAGCGCCACGGACTTTTTGAGGATATTTTCCTCCTTTAACCCCATATCCTTGAGGGCGTCAAGCGTTATCATATTAGTGGAACTCCCGGTGTCGATGAGGATCCTCCTCATCAACACATTCCCTACTGACAGTGATATGACCAGTCCATCATGGTGAGGTGATACGCTCTGGTTTAGTATAGGTTAACTCTTGTATTTTAGATATGATTTGAGTGTGTTTAGGTTAGTTTTGAGCATAATTGTCATATGAAGACCGAAGACACGATTTGAAGAATTGCAAGAGTTTTGAAGACAAGTGTTGAATCGGAGTTGTTGTTTCGACACCACTTTCTTGTAATGCTTATTTCAGGAGCTACAGTGATCAGATGAAGCTAAATTTGGTATCATTGGAAATCTGACTCGAAGAGCTACAGTTCATATTTTTACTCCGGGTCGTAATTCCCACTCTAAGGTGGTCAAAACATCTTCCGAAAACACTGTTGGAATTTTGTCACGATCAGGTCCGCGATCGCGGAGAGTGTTCACCGCGCCCGCGGAAGTCCACGTCAGCAAAAATCCAAGAGCCGACTTTCCTTTCGTTTATTCTATCTTATATCTATTATTATATCTTTTAGGTTTCGATTGTTATTTCGATTACTTAAGCTTAGTTTCGTTTTCAATTTAAAATACATATTCTAGCATACTTTCAGATATTATTTCAGTTTTTAGTTTTATTATGAAGAACTAATTTCCCTTGGAGTTTGTTTAATCAAGGAAGCCTTTTTATGTAATTCGTGAGATTCTGTTAACTTTTCTATCCCTTGGTTAATATCAAAACTCTTGTGCTTAATTTTATGATTATCAATTGATTTCTCTTGGTGCGCAACTTGTTGAATTTGATTGATATTCTACTGTTTGGATTAGTTTTATTGTTGTCTGTGCAATCTTATTTATCCTTGAAACAACTCTTTTCTAGGACCGTGGACTAGAATTGAGAAAGAGTGTTTGATTGTTATTTTATGCATGAGACTCGTAGCTTGATTGCATGATTTGATATCCTTCTATCCTTAATACTTTGCATGATTTGAATTAAGCGTTCTTGTTCATATCATAATTCTGCTTGGACCGTGGACAAGCGAAAATCTTTTATAAGGATTGGAATTAACTAGGGAATTAATAGAAAAGTGGATGAATTGATGATCGAATGATTAAAAAGGTGGAATTGGTTGAAATACTCTGCTTTCCTTCCATTGATTTAATCCCAAATAATATTTGCTTGTTTATTTGTTTGCCTAAACTTCCAAAAACCACTGTCTTGTTTCCTGCTGATTATTCAGAATCCCGATTCTCTTGGGTTCGACCCCTTGCTTGCTTACTATACTAGTTAGTAGAATAGGGTTATTTATTTTTGATCTTGGCACGACGACTTTAGTCGAGTCATGAGGACCTACCAAGTCGGCTGAGTCTGAATCACTGAAGGTAATGGTACTCCCTGGCTGCCCCTCGGAACTGCGGATGCTTGCCATCAATTGTCTACCCAGGTGTCCCCGTGTGTGGCGTTTTGCTGCCGAATAGGTGACACCACAGATATCTGAGCCGCCGCTGATAATGTTGACTACTTTGGCATACTCGGGGGAGGATGGAATGTCCATAGGCTCGGACATATTCTGACTGGCAGGCATACTTGGGTTTGCAGAGATCTCGGATAGCAAGCCTCTCGAGTGAAGGTAAGCCAGTTCTCTCCTGAGGGCAAAGCATTAGTCTGTTTCGTGCCCGTAATCTTCATGGAAATCGCACCATTTTGTCTTATCCTTCTTTGGGTTGGGGTTCTCCGCCTTCTTGGGCCATCTGATCCGATCCCCGAATTTCTCCAGACCCTTCACTATCTCAGCGTTCCCCATGCCAAGGTTGTACTCATGGACTTTCAGCCGTTGGGCAGCGTCTTTTTTCCCGTTTGATTACTTGAACCCGGCAGTATGCACTTCTGGTGCTTCCGGACGGTTCTTCAGGTACGGCTGCCCCCGGCGCTCTTTTCCCTGGTCAGACGAAACTTTCCTCTCGACCCGATCGAAGATTGATGCGGCCCGTGTGGGGATCTCGTCTTCCTCTAGACGGATGTGTGCCAGAGCCTTCACCTGGACGTCTTCGAAGTTGTGGCACGGGTACTTCGTGAGTTCCCGATAGAGATCGCTATCAGGGAGCAGACCTTTCCAGAAAGCTTCTATGGAAGTTGGTACATCGCAGAGTGGGATCGCCACCTTCTCCCAGTTGAACCGATTCAGGAAAGCCCGTAGGGACTCTCCGGATCTTTGGGCCACAGGGTACAAGTCGTTGGACTACTTCATTAACTTCATGTTGCTGGCGAATTGCACTCTGAAGGCGTCTACCAAGCCTGCAAAGGACCCTATGCTCCCCCTAGGGAGATTAATGAACCAGGTGAGGGCCGCACCGGATAGGGCGGTTTTGAATCCCTTGCACATGATTGCCTCTCTAGATTCTCGCGGGATAGAGTTGGTCATCATCTTTTGTTTAAAGATGGCGACGTGCTCGTCGGGATCTCTTGTCCCGTAATAGGTGGGGACCGTAGGGACGGTGAACCTCTTCGAGATGTCTACACTGGCGATTGGAGCCGTAAAGGGGGACTCATCGTACCCGTCTGGGGTCTCCTTCTCGATGGGGGGGGCACCCCGGGTATTTGTGTGATCTTGTCCTCCAATCCATTTAGTCAATCCTGCATATATTTGTTAAAGTGCACTTCCAGGAAAGGTTCTGCGTGGGGTACCTGGTTTCCCGCTCTTTCATCATAGACTGGATGGAAGACTTCTGTGCCCGCGGCCCTGTCTCCGGGCGTCGGGTACTCCTGGAAAGGTGGCCGTTGGGGTGGCCATGTTCACCGTTGAAGGTGGACCCCTGGCTTGGGAGAAGGAATTGAAGGCTTCCCCCAAGTTGAGACGAGTAGCGACCTCCCTGGCAGTTCCGGCTGGGCGGGATCTGCTATGTGACACCAAAGCCGCTTGCAACTGCTCGCGGAGGCTGGCGTTCTCTGCAATGAGTTGGGTGATATGATCCATATGGGTCTGGATGCGGTCATTTTGGCTGGTCATGTCTTGTTGGAGGGCGGCTATCTTGGTTGCGAATTCATTCAGGACGTTGCGGAGGTCCGAGACTTCTTCGCCCCCACCTCTTCGGGCGCCTTCTTCTGTGTTTCCTCCTTGGCTTCCTCCAACCCCTCCATCAGCGAGGAGTGGTGGCGATGGCGAGTTCGTCATTCTTGAGCGAAACGCTTCTACTCTGATCAAAAGGCGAATGAAACCGGCTAGGGCCCCACGGTGGGCGCCAAATTGTTTCGGTCAGATTTTGACCGGCGACAATCACAAACGGAGAGTTGAGAATGTGGGGGCAAAACTAGCTGATAAACACGAAATTGATCAGAGCCAAAGAATTGCACTTTAAGCTTTCGATGTATTTCAATTGCTTTTCCTTACAATCGGGTGTTCTCACGTATCTCTTTACATCCAGATTTTCCCTTCCTTATACTACAACTAAAATTAACTTCCGCCACTTTGCGACCACGATCGTCATCCTCGCCTCCCACGTTCAGGTGTCCACCACGAAGCAGTTTTCCTTCGGCGCAACCGGCAATATCCATCTTTTGAGGATTTCTGGGCTAAATGGGATTCGAAGTCTCGTCGTGAGCTAGTGGGCTTGATCGAAGAACGGGCTGACGGATTCTGGGTCCAACACTTACTAATATGCTTGTTCAAAGTTTGCCCCATCCTTGCGATCCTAGATCCGCCATTGCTGATGAGGCATGTTCATCTACGATGGTGAACCGACTTTTTCATGAAATTGTTGGGTTCTAGGGATGCAAATGCAGCGGAAAAGACAAAAACTTTCATCCCAAAATTCCCAAGGATCAGTATGATAACATAGAATAAATAATCGGATCAGATCGTTACCTCAAACGCGAATCCGAATAGCAAGTTCAAACCTTTTCTGATCACCAAAGAGCCCCAAGTGTTGCTCCTCTAGCGGTATCTACACACACGAACGGGCACAATTTTTTATACCGGAAAAACACTTGCTAGAGCGCTTAACCGATACGTACACCAGAATTGAGAGTTCGGTTTGGAGAAATCAATATGTGCGTACTTCCCTCTCTTGGCCGATGATATGCAAATCATATATATTAGGGCATTGTTTGATTTTGCAAATCGTGTGAAAAAATCAATCTTAAGGATATAATATTATTTTAATATCTTGTTAAGATTTCTACTTATCCACTTGCCACAAGAGATAAACTCTATCTATTATCTCTTTATTTAATTTTCTAAAATCACAATTAATTAAATTACTTTATAATTAATTATGATTATCTAAGAAAAATAAATATATATTCTCCATAATATTTTACAGGTCTAATTATAACTAAGACCCATTAAAACCCGATCCGATAAATCTAGACCCGCTGGCTTGGTTATTGTGCATATACTATCAATCTCCCACTTGCACTATTACCAAACTCAAGTCATTATCTTATTAACCTCAGGTCCAAAGTCAACTCTCATATTCATGATTCCTTTCGAAATAGTTTACTTAATTCCGAAACTACGTCGATTCATTTCAAGTAACTTTAGAAATTTCCAATCAACAACTTTTATAATTTCCCATCTATCGTGCTTATGCGTGCGACCCTCTAGGTTTCTATCTTGAAGGTAGTGTTATCCAACACAAGTCAAGGTAACCGTCTAGCAACAGTTGTTGACCACCCAACAAAACAGAAATGGTTGGTGAACCATATACCACTATGAACTGATTACTGTGTAGTTCGATCTCTTCATCACCAATATCAAGATTAAGTTAGTGCACAACGCGTCACCACTAAGCTCAATCATTTACTTGGTTTAGCAAAGATAACTTAGACTCAAAATTCTCTACCATGGCCATGGATTTTAGAGTCACTTATATCTCAACCAAGTGGCCAGCGATATTTACTCTCTAGTCCAAGAGAGGGATGAATCCTTTCTTGACTCAATCACTATCCTCTCTACACTTTGCCTCAACCTAATAACCGTATTAGTTGCAACTCATAAAAGCTACGTTTAACGGCATCAAAGTTAAGACTCCATGCATAGGATTATGTGACAGTCTCAAGTCATGAGATCACTAACACTCATTCATTTAGAGGAGGAACCAATGACGCTTTCACATATATGTGGTATCCTCTAATTCGGGCCGGTCCAGTAGCTCTACTTATCCTTGAGCACCCATGCAAATGACTTGGAAAAACTATCCCTCGGTTCAGCGAGATGAACCTAGAGTCTATTCACATATTGGTCTGTAGTTTCGATATCCCTTCTCGATACTAATCCGACCAAGGACGTTTTAAGAATATAACCTTGTTTGTAAAATTCTCACTGACGATAAATAACTATATCATCAATTCACACAAGACATCATATTCTAAGGATTTTATCAATATTAAATGTTAGCAGAAAAACAAAATAAACATGATAAATACTGCCTTTTAAATAAAATGTATCAATGTCATATAAATAAAACTCGTTCGACAAACTTGCATACTATAATAGTATCTTGCATACATCAATGCCAAACTCTAAGTCCTAGTCCCCTCACATGAGCATCATGTTTCTGCTGAGGTAAGGCCTTAGTTAATGGATCAGCAATATTTTCATCGCTTGAAACTCTGCTTAGTGCAACATCTCCTCTTTGAATTATTTCTCTGATGATGTGGTACTTCCGAAGTACATGCCTGGATCGCTGGTGAGATCTTGGTTCCTTAGCATGTGCAACAGCTGCATTATTATCACAGTACAATCTAACTGGACCTTCAATGCTAGGAACCACTCCAAGTTCTGTAATAAAGTTCTTGATCCAAACTGCTTCCTTAGCTGCTTCCGAAGCTGCTATATACTCGGATTCTGCCGTAGAGTCAGCAACTGTATCTTGTTTGGAACTCTTCCAACAAACAGCTCCACCGTTTAGGCAAAACACATAACCCATTTGCGACTTTAGATCATCTTGATCTGTTTGAAAACTAGCATCAGTATAACCTCTGACCACCAGCTCCTCTTCTCCCCCATAGACCAAAACTTGATCTTTGGTTCTTCTCAAATATTTGAGAGTAGTCTTAACAGCACTCCAATGACCTTCACCTGGATCAGACTGATATCTACCCGCCATGCTTATTGCATACGAGACATCAGGCCGTGTACATGTCATAGTGTACATAATGGACCCAACCGCAGAAGCGTAAGGTACATTACTCATTCTGTCTCTCTCTTGTTGTGTCTTTGGACACATTTGCTTAGAGAGACGTACACCATGTGACAAGGGCAAAAGTCCTCTCTTGGAATCTTGCATCTTATATCTATTCAAGATCTTGTCAATGTACGTGCCTTGACTTAGACCAAGCAGCCTTTTAGACCTATCTCGGTGTATCTTAATTCCTAAGATATAGGCTGCCTCACCTAGGTCCTTCATGGAGAAGCACTTGCACAACCATGCCTTGGTAGATTCCAAGAATGGCTTGTCATTCCCGATGAGAAGAATATCATCCACATACAAAACTAGAAACACTAAAGTGCTCCCACTAACCTTTTTATAAACGCAAGGTTCTTCTGAATTTCTAATGAAGCCAAATTCCTTGACTGCATCATCAAATCTCAGATTCCAACTCCGAGACGCTTGCTTTAATCCATAAATGGATCTCTTCAACTTACAAACCTTATTTGTACTCATAGACGTTTCAAACCCTGGAGGTTGTTCCATATAAACTTCCTCTATTAACTTCCCATTTAGGAAAGCGGTTTTCACGTCCATTTGCCAAATCTCAAAGTCATAGTAAGCTGCTATTGCAAGCAAAATCCTGATAGACTTTTGCATGGCTACCGGTGAAAAGGTCTCATCATAGTCAATTCCATAACGTTGAGTAAAACCTTTTGCAACCAACCTTGCTTTATAGGTACTAATATTACCATCCATGTCTGTCTTCTTTTTAAAGATCCACTTGCATCCAACAGGTTTAACCCCAATTGGTGCATCTACCAACTCCCATACTTCGTTGGTGTACATGGAGTCCATTTCAGAATTCATGGCATCTAACCATTTCTCGGAATCTGGTGAAGCTAAAGCTTCCTTGTAGGTTGAAGGTTCATCATCATTCTCGATGAGCAAAACTTCACCATGCTCAGTGACGATAAGGCTCATTCTCTCTGGTTCCTTTCGCACTCTTGAGGACCTACGTAACTCTTGCATTTCTGCAATCTCAGGTTCTGGCTGGGATGGCCTAACCGATTGCTCTTGTTCCAACTCATTAGTTGAATCTTGAATTTCCTCAAGACTTACCTTACTCCCACTACTACCTTTAGAGATGAACTCTCTTTCCAAGAAAGTAGCATACCTAGCAACAATAACCTTGTGCTCATTGGGAACGTAAAAGTATTATCCTTTAGTTTCCTTAGGATATCCAACAAAATTGCATTTAATAGACCTGGCTGCAAGCTTATCTGAGTATGTGCTCTTCACATAAGCTTCACAACCCCATACTTTGAGATAAGACATATTAGGCTTATGACCTCGCCAAATCTCATATGGTGTCTTATCTACTGCCTTGGTTGGAACACGGTTAAGTGTGTGGATTGCTGTTTCCAAAGCGTAACCCCAAAATGTCAATGGAAGACTTGCATGACTCATCATTGATCTTACCATATCTAAAAGAGTGCGATTCCTCCTTTCTGAAACTCCATTCCATTCCGGTGTTCCAGGAGGAGTTAGTTGTGAAACTATTCCACACTCCTTAAGGTAATCAATAAACTCTTGGTTTAAATATTCACCGCCTCGATCCGATCGAAGAGCTTTTATTTTCTTGTCAAGTTGATTCTCTACCTCGTTTTTGAACTCTTTGAATTTATCAAAGGTATCTGACTTGTTCCTTATTAAATAAACATATCCATATCTACTTAAATCATCTGTGAACGTCACGAAGTAAGAATAGCCACCTCTGGCTTGAGTTGATAAAGGTCCACACACATCACTGTGTATGAGCTCTAACAACTCTCCAACTCTCTTACCTTTCTTGGTAAAAGGTGCCTTAGCCATTTTTCCTTGTAAACACGCTTCACATCTATCTATGGATTCAAATTCAAAAGAATCCAAATAGCCTTCAGAATGAAGTTTAGCGATGCGCTTCTCATTTACATGACCAAGTCTACAGTGCCATAAATAGGTAGCATTTGAGTCATCCTTTTTCTGTTTCTTTTCAGTGATGCATGATACTGGCTTTTCTAAGTTCAAAAGATATAAACCATTATATAATATTCCATTCCCATAGAACAAACCATTCAAGTAAAACGAAAAAATTCGATTTCCATACTCAAATGTAAAACCTTCAATATCCAAAACCGGAACTGAAATAATGTTCTTGGTAGAACTAGGAACATAATAACAATTGTTCAAATTTAAAACTAATCCACTCGGCAAAGTGATAGAATAAGTCCCGACGGCTAAAGCAGCAATCCTTGCTCCATTAACACCTCGTATATCCACCTCGCCTTTGGAAAGCCTTCTGCACCTACTTAGTCCCTGCAAATTCACACAAATATGAGAAAAGCAGGCGGTATCCAATACCCATGAAGTAGAAACAGACATACTGCACTCAACTAAGATACCTGAAGGTTCAGCATCCTTGTTTTTCTTCTCTAAGAAGATTGTGCAATTCCTCTTCCAGTGACCCTTCTTGCCACAATGGAAACATGTAGCTTCTTTCTCCTCAGCTACAGGTTTCTGCACCCCTTTCTTTGGCTTGTTTTCTATCTTCACACTCTTGGCCTTGGGATTCTCTTTTCCCTTGCCCTTTCTCTTGTTCTTGTTCACATTGAGAACTAGTGAAGATTGCTTTGCTGGTTTTGACGTTTTAATGTCCTTTTCAGCAGTTCTTAGCATAGCCAAAATATCTGGTAGAGTTTTCTGCATGTTATTCATATTGAAATTCATGATAAACTGAGAAAAACTCTCCGGCAATGATGACAAGACAAGATCCATTGTTAAATCTTGATCCATAGCTACACCCAAGTTTCCGAGTCGCTCTATGTACCCGATCATTTTCAGGACATGAGTCTCCACTGGGCTACCTTCTTGCATCTTGCAATTAAATAGGGCTCTAGAGGTATTATAACGCTCAACCCTTGCATTCTCTTGGAACAGATCACGTAGATGAGCATCAATTTCCCTGGCACTCATGCCATCATGTTGCTTCTGCAATTCAGGAACCATTGCAGACATCATGATGCATTCTACATCTATCTGATCCTCCGTGAATTTCTCATAGGCCTTTACTTCGGCCTCTGGGGCGTCATCTGCCGGTACAACCGGCTCTTCTTCTTCTAGGACATACAACTTTCTTTCATGTCTCAAAACAATTTTCAGTTTCCTGAGCCATTCAAGATAGTTTGGTCCACTAAGAAGATTTTCCTTGTCCAGGATGTGTCGCAATGTTAAGGTTCCATAGCTGTTACTTGCCATGATATCTACATAAATAATGCATAGAAGATAAATAAGCATAACAAATACTTCAAATAAAAGGACTTTTATAATAATTTGAAACTCCCACTATTTATTCAAAATCAATAGCCCTCACTAATGATCTCGGAGAATTTTGTTGCTTAAATTCTCTAGCGGACTGAAACCCCAACTCGTCTAGTTTGCACACAACTTTGGCTGTACCTACAAACTAGATTCATTAGGTAGGCCTTTACTTTGCCAATTGCAACTCCATGCAATTTCCAGTATCTGTCGGATGGCTCTCTCGCCTATAAATCAAATCCATGAAATATATATCCAACACTTGCTCCTTAAACCACTTAACCTTAGCTTTGGCTAACAAGTTAAAAGTTCAAGTTAAGTCGACCCATTAACTTAATCAAGAAAAACTATAGACATTCAAATATGGGCCCACAACTGAGCTGTACCGACCCAAATAAGAACTCTACCCATTTTCTTAACTAATTAATGGAGAGCTTAAATATACTTGACTTAATATATTTTAACAAGGGATTTTACTTTACACAAATTCTTATCTCACCAAATATATACCGAATACTAAATCATATCATTTATAAACATATATAATTAATTCAGTACATAAACATGCATATATAATCACGTAATTATATAAACGATCACATATATAATCACGCACGCAGCACAGTATAATACATATGACCAAATATATATACATACTATACGGATATATGAATATATTGAAATTACAAAACTTGAATTAAATATACATGTATCCATATAAAATCATAATGCACATTCACCGCAACTAGGCAAGATCACGTAGTGATATGGTAATGCACATGCACGAAATTCATCAATAGCATATATATACTGATTTAGCCATT
Source organism: Fallopia convolvulus (assembly GCA_964016875.1). NCBI lineage: Eukaryota > Viridiplantae > Streptophyta > Magnoliopsida > Caryophyllales > Polygonaceae > Fallopia > Fallopia convolvulus. The sequence goes on from OZ024722.1 coordinate 48,745,179, forward strand.
TAACTGTATGATCTAAAAAAAAAACGATCGCATGAACATAATCAAGTACGTAAAAAATAATTTTATGCCTTCTAGGATCCAATCCAAAGGCAATCTATAAATTACATATAATAGATCAAAATAGTAATTAAACATGCTCTTCTACGTATACAATCATACGAAGCTCTGATACCACTGTTGGGTTCTAGGGATGCAAATGCAGCGGAAAAGACAAAAACTTTCATCCCAAAATTCCCAAGGATCAGTATGATAACATAGAATAAATAATCGGATCAGATCGTTACCTCAAACGCGAATCCGAATAGCAAGTTCAAACCTTTTCTGATCACCAAAGAGCCCCAAGTGTTGCTCCTCTAGCGGTATCCACACACACGAACGGGCACAATTTTTTATACCGGAAAAACACTTGCTAGAGCGCTTAACCGATACGTACACCAGAATTGAGAGTTCGGTTTGGAGAAATCAATATGTGCGTACTTCCCTCTCTTGGCCGATGATATGCAAATCATATATATTAGGGCATTGTTTGATTTTGCAAATCGTGTGAAAAAATCAATCTTAAGGATATAATATTATTTTAATATCTTGTTAAGATTTCTACTTATCCACTTGCCACAAGAGATAAACTCTATCTATTATCTCTTTATTTAATTTTCTAAAATCACAATTAATTAAATTACTTTATAATTAATTATGATTATCTAAGAAAAATAAATATATATTCTCCATAATATTTTACAGGTCTAATTATAACTAAGACCCATTAAAACCCGATCCGATAAATCTAGACCCGCTGGCTTGGTTATTGTGCATATACTATCAGAAATTTCATTTGATAACGCGAACTTAGTAGCCATGTTATCAAATCTTTTGGAATTAATGCGACGTGATTACTTTATACATTAGCAGCATAATTAACAATAGATTACTTCCCGATCTCCACTTCTAAATTAATATTTTCCTCAACCTCTCTCTAAATTACACTTTGATATTTTTCGAATCAAAATTTCAAATTTACAATCAATAAATTATGAGGACTTATATGTGGGATTAGTGGGACATGATCCTTCACTAAAGTGAGTTGAATAATTAGAATGAATCTCGTGATATGAGATCTTTTCAACCTAGCTAATTTATTGATTGATCACACCCTTGTCCTTGTGACCTTGTCATTGATTTATTTAAAATTAATCTTATAAGACAGTTGATAATATAATACCTTATATAATCAACGGGCAACTGCCTTCACACTGGTCAAAATTACTTGTACCCGGACATTAATTGTTTCTGTGCTAAATTTGGGTAAATCTTAATGTTGATGAGTTAATTAATTAATTGGATTCTGGTTTGATCGAGCAGAACATGATCTCGCACTTCCGGTTTAACATGTATGAAGAAATAAAATATGCCCAGATATTTTATTCTATGCAAAAAATGTAAAGATCAATAAAGCAACTCAAACGAGACTTACAATATCACTGTGAATTACTGAATTGGGGCACCATTTCTATTAAAAAGTATTTCTATTAAAACAAATATAATTATCATATTTATTTTTGCTATTAAAAAAGTATTTTTTAAATTATTGTACATTTATTTTCGTTATTTTTCATATTATAAAATATATGGCGGTTATGCAACTTTATGGAAGATTCTATCCTGCAAATATGATAGAACTAAACCCGGAGAAGGTGGGAATATTCCTACCTTGGGCTTTAAGCAATCCTAGGAAATAATTAAATAAGGTCCCCTGATCTCTCTCTTCCATTATAAATACACGCCCTAGGCATGTAGGGAGAGACACATGTGCACATCGGCATATTCAGAAACTCTGGACAGGCTAATACTCACTTAGCTTGACTGTTCAGGGATTCACCGCTCTCTTGTTGTACCTCGTCGCTCAAAACGACAATTGCTCTTCTGACTTAGGCATTGGAGGTGGATTAGGGGGTCCCCACACCCTGTGTCCATTGTTTTGCAGGTTTTAGGTCAAGAGATTGAAGGCGGAGCGGAAGAGGAGGAGTTCTTAATTAATGTATTCAAGACGGATTGAAGGCGGAGTTTTAATGCACTAACACTATGTAATATTTTCGACACCAGTCAGTCTAGTTGGTAGATGATGATATTTATAATTATTATAATGAAAATATTTTTTAATTTTTGGTTCAGAAGATATACTTAGACCATTATAATGGAACAATAGAGATTCAAACTATTAATTTAATGATCACAAATGACATCACCTACCAATTAGACTCGTGTGGATTAACATTTTCAGTTACAATTTGAATTGCTTTTAGAGATAGGATTCCTTCTACATTGTCCTTTAATAGTAATAGCCTACGATCAACGGAGTGTGATCCCTAAGTTCAAGATCGACTTTAACACTAACAACATCTAATGTACATTACTCATTTGTTGTTGATTTTGAAAGGATGGAACGGAACAAACAAAATTGGGAAAGAGAAAACCTCCGTGAAAGAGGAATCAACTTTTATTATTCAACAAATCCTAGATCGAGATTTGGGAATTACAATTTTTACTTTTCCCGCTCACTCACTTGGAGTCTTTTTATGAAAACTAGTAGTCTAACTCTATGTGTTTCATTTGTTCATGATAGACTAGGTTCTTTGCAATGTATATTGATGTTTGGTTTTCATAATACAAAGGCACATTTGTGACATTAGGAACATGTAAATCTACCAAAACACGAGAGAACAATGTGAGTTCATCAACTACCTTTTTCATGGATCTGTACTCCACTTCCATAGATCAGAGAGTTATTAATTGTGGGTTGATTCTTAGACTTCCAAAAGAATGTAATGTTCACTCATTGGTCATCGAGTTGAAGGGCACACACCCCAATCTGAATTAAAAAAAGGTATACAGTTTAAAATCAATTTTCTTAGGAAAAAACTATCCCAGAGAAGGAGTCCCTATTGATATTCATGTTTTTAGTTTAGTTTTTTTGTTTGTTTCTTAGTTTGTTTAGGTTTAGTTTTGGTAGTTTTTAGAGTTAGTTTGGTGTGTTTTTGGATAAGTTTGCATATTTTGTAAAAAGTATGGAAGTTACTTCGTTCTGTGTCTTTTTGTAGGTTTTGAGCAAGGAAAGAGTGCTTTTTGAGCTGAATTGGAGTGCTATGGTGGAAGTCGGAAGAATCTGAAGATAAAGAGGTTGAAGTCCAAGCTGTTAAGTGAAGAAGCCAAATCACAGGCTCGTTAACGAGGCTGTGAAGGGTCGTTAACGAGGCATAAAGATAGAATTTTTGGATGGATTTTGTGATTCCTACCGACCCTGTGCGGAAGTCGTTAATGATGATTCCGTGTCGGTAGAGGTTTTAAGTGTTTTTAAGGGGGTTTTTTATGATTTTTAGGGTTTTTATATCTTCTATCTTATATTTTGTTATCTTTTTAGAGTTAGTTTCTATCTTTTAGAGGTTTTAATACATAGTTTTATTAGTATAAATACCCTTCTTTCTAGCTTAGGAGGGGGGACGATTTTTATTTCTTCAAGGAGAGCCGAAGTTGACGAGGTCGAGTGGGAGAAGTAATGAGCCGAGATCGATCGAGAGAGAGAAGCTTGGGTCGTTAGTCAGGTTTTTCTATTCGGTGTTGTTTTGTTTTCGGTTTATTCTGAAGTTTGTAAGACAATATTTTTCTTATTAATTTGAAGTAAGTTTGTTTTGTTTTCAATGTTTTCTTTTGTAGAGGTTGTTTGCTTTATTAATATGAGTAGTGAGTAGTTTTCTTATCTAGGGTCGGGGTTGAAACCCGACATAGTTATGCATGTTTGAGGAATGAGTTGATGTTTTGAATGCCTTTTATCTATTTTTAGATTGCTTGTTGTGTTTATGCTTAGACGATAGTCGAAGTAATTTGAGTTTGCAATTTGATTGAAAGAGAAAGTTGTCAACTTGAAGGTTGATATTGTTCGATTACGAAAGTTTCGAGCTTTAGATCCAAAACAATTGATTGGGTGAATTAATTGACGAGAAAAGATTGATTTGCTTGCTAGTCAGCGAAAGTTGATGAATTTATCTATTTGAAGGCATGATCTTTATCTTCTTATGAGTTTTTATGCATAGCTATGTTGTGGTAACCCTTGTCCTAGGTTTTTATTCTTATTTGAGTTTGCATTCGTTACGTTCGCTATCGAGTTACTTGCCTCGGTACCGAACTTGTGTTAAGGTCGTTAGTGTGTGTTTTTGTAGAGTTATCCAGGTTCGTTAACGACCCTGACAAAGTCGTTAACGAGGTTGGTCGTAGGTGTTTTGTGTTATTTTGCTTGTTTTTAGTAGTTGATAGACAAACAACAGTGCTTCCCGTTGAACAATCCTGACTTCACTATGCTCAGTGGGGTCTTGACTTATAAATTTATTTGTTGTCAAGAATACCCTCTCAACAAATTGGCGCCGTTGCCAGGGAAGCAACGGTTCGTTTGTTTATATGTGGGTCAGGGAATAGCCCGACCTTGTTTTTTGTTTTAATTTCGTTTTCTTTGTTTGTTTTCTCAACGTATGCCAGCAGCGCGCCGCGGGCTCGAATTTGACAACACCGGTTATTATTCCGAACCTGAACGCACCTTGCACCGTAGACGAAGAGAAACGCAAGCCATGGCCACACCTGAAGAGATGGCTCGTCAGATGGAAGCACTTCAACAGCATATGGAGGCGTTAAAAGCTGATAGAGATGTCGTTGCTTCTGAAGCTGAACGTCAAAGAGTCAAGAGCACTCGTCTACAGGAAGAGTTGAATGCCTATCCGAGGAATGACAAGCAATACATGCATCCAGAATAAGGGTGCCGAAGTCTCCAATTGTACTTCCGGACATAGAGAAGACTTTTTAGATAAAGTCTCAATTTATATCCTTGATTAAAAGGGCTCAGTTTGAAGGGAAACCTACTGAGTACCCTATGGAACATATTAAAAATTTTCTTGATTTATGTGACATTATAGCTGCTGAAGGAGTCTCACTTGAATATGTTTTGTTAAAAGCTTTTAGGTGGTTTCTTACTGGAAAGGCCATGAGCTGGTTGGAGAGCTTACCTCCTAAGTCTATCAAGACTTGGACGGCTTTGTATGATCAATTTCTTACAAAGTTTTTCCCTCCTTCCAAGACAACGGAGTTGAGAAAACGCATCACCTCCTATCACCAGTTGCCTAATAAGACCTTTGTAGAAACTTGGGAAAGATTTAAGGAAATGCTTAGACAGTGCCCTACTCATGGGCAACCTTTATATGTTCTCTAAGAAATCTTTTTCCAGGGTATTAATGCAGAGACAAAGAACCGCATCAACACGCATACAGCATGCGGTTTTATAGAGATGGATCCCACGGTTGCTTGGGAATTGTTGGACAAGCTGTCCAACTATGATGTCATGTATGGTACCCAACAATCACCCCGGCCCCAGAGGCGTCTCTACATGCCTAACGAGGAGGAAGTTGAACCAGATGTCAAAAATCAATTTCTGCAAGACGAGGTCAACCGCTTGAAGAAGCAGGTAAGTTTTCTAAAATCCTCTCAATCTTGTCAAGAATTTGGCTCTTCTTCCCATACTACTTCTGCTTGAACTAACATAGAGCAGGTGAGAGCCGCTGAGACATATGCTGAAGTGAACTATATGAGAGGCCCATACAGAAACCAGCCTAGTAATTTTGACAGTTCAAACAATTATCCAACATGGGGCAATCAAAATCCGAATTCAAACTATGCAGCGCCTCCACCGGATAGACGACCTGCGCCATATCGACCTCCAAGCTATCAAGAGCCACCATCATGGGCACAAGGGTTACAGGAAGGCATTAACGGAGTCCATAATAAATTCAATGAAGTGAATAGCAAGATCGATGGAATCCAAGCCAATCTTAACAATCAAAACAAAAGATGGGGAGAGTTCGATGTGTGGAAAAAGAATGTCGACTCCCAACTAGGGAACCTTGCTGCACAGATTCCAAGGCCATAAGGGCAACTCCCGGGCCGAACCGAGGAGAACCCAAGAGGACAAATAGCAGCGGTGCACCTTAAGAGTGGAAAGACACTACCGGAGCATGTCCAAGCTAAGGAGACGAGCCCCACCACTGATGAGGAAGCTACGGCTCAGCTCGGTGACGAGCCAGAGAGAGTCGTTACCGAACTTGCACACCATGGTGACGATGCTCCCAAGGTCGTTAACGACCCCAACCAAGGTAAGTTTCCTATTCCGAGCTCCTCTCCTACTCCCAGGCTCGTTAACGACCCTATAAGGGTCGGTAACGATCCTCCGAGCATACCAATCGACCATAATGTCGACCCGGTAGCATCACCTCTCGAGCCCGAATTGGTTCCGAGAAAGGTGAATTCTCTTCCTTTTCCCACTAGGAAATCTAAGGACTCTACAGAGAGTAAGTTTAAGCGTTTCGTAAAGATTCTCCAAGGCATTAATATTTCTATCTGATTCGCTGAGGCCTTAAGCGAAATGCCGACTTACACAAAATTCTTGAAAGATATTCTTAGCAGGAAACGATCCATTACAGAGCTGCAAGATGAGGTCCGATCCATTGCTCTACCAGAGAAACTAGGCGATTCAGGGAGATTTGCCATAACAATTGGCATAGGCGACCATAAGTTCAAAGCTTTATGTGATTTGGGAGCCAGTGCTAGTTTACTCCCTCTTTCAATCTGGTCAAAAGCCAACATGGGACCATTGGAGCCGATCAATATGAGGTTATACATGGCAGATGGCTCGTGTGTCAAACCAACAGGAGTCGTAGAAGACTTTCCAATTCAAGTGGGCAAATTCTTTGTTCCTAATGATTTCATAGTCATGGCAATGTCCGAAGACCCAGTGGTTCCTATCATCTTAGGGAGACCATCCTCGCCACAGCAGGAGTCATAATTGATGTTAGGAAGGGACTCCTAACTTATGAAATTGGAGATGAGGCGACGGAATTTCGGTTCAACCCAACAATGAAGGAGACAAATAGAGTCGAAGTCAAGATGCTCCACACCCACAATGAATTTATCGAATGTGGGGACCCAGTTGGAACCTTAGTATTGAATGATGACTTTTCTGGTCGAAAATGGGCCGAAATAACCCCTGCAGTTTCGGTAACGAGTTCCCCAACCTTGGTACCGATTCTCCTAGCAGAAGAAACAAGCTCGTTAACGACCCCACCAGCATCGTTAACGACCCTGGTCGAGGACAATGAAATTTCAGCATTAGAATACCTTGAAGAGGTGTTTAAGACGGAGCCAGAAGAACCGATTCTCATTCCAACTGAACCTTCTCCAACACTAAAGCCTCTTCCAGACTCTCTCAGGTATGAATTTCTTGGTCCTAATTCTACTTTCCCTATCATCATAAATGCTAAATTAAAAGATGAGGAAGTAGGAAAGCTGCTTAATGTGCTTAGGTTGCATAGAAAAGCAATAGGTTACTCCCTAGATGATATAACTGGAATATCCCCTTCTCTTTTCATGCATAGGATATACATGGAGGATAATCATAAACCCACTATTGAGCATCAGCGTAGATTAAATCCTAATATGAAAGAGGTGGTCAAAAAGGAAATAATGAAATTACTTGATGCTGGGATCATATTTCATATATCGGACAGCCAATGGGTTAGTCCGGTCCATGTAGTTCCTAAAAAAGGGGGAATGACCGTAATAGAAAATGAGAAGGGAGAGCTCATCCCCACTAGGACCACTACTAGTTGGAGGATGTGCATCGATTATAGGAAGCTTAATAGCGCTACTAGAAAAGATCATTTCCCGCTTCCTTTCATCGATCAAGTGTTAGAACGCTTAGCCCAGCATGATTATTTCTATTATTTAGATGGTTATAGCGGTTTTTGGCAGATTCCCATTCATCCTGATGATCGGGAGAAGACTACTTTTACATGTCCCTATGGGACTTTTGCTTATAGAAGAATGCCATTTGGGCTTTGCAATGCCCTTGCAACCTTTCAAAGGTGTATGATGGCAATTTTTTATGATATGATAGAGGATATTGTAGAAGTCTTTATGGATGATTTCTCTGTTTATGGTTCTTCCTTTGATTCTTGTCTTGCTAATCTTGCATGTGTTCTTAAAAGATGTGAAGAAACCAATCTTGTTTTAAACTGGGAAAAATGCCATTTTATGGTCCAAGAGGGGATAGTATTAGGACATCTTGTCTCAAAAAGAGGGATAGAAGTAGATAAAGAAAAAATTGAGCTCATTGAAAAACTACCTCCTCCATCTTTTGTAAAAGACATTAGAAGTTTTCTAGGGCATGCTGGCTTTTATAGACGTTTTATCCAGGATTTTTCTAAGATAGCTAAACCTCTGACTAACCTACTAATGAAAGATGTAGTGTTTGAGCTGTCTCCAGAATGTCTTGAAGCATTTTATAAGTTGAGAGCAACCCTCGTCTCCACCCCTATTATGTAGTCCCCAGATTGGAGTTTACCCTTTGAGATTATGTGTGATGCCAGTGACTATGTTGTTGGCGCAATCTTGGGACAACAGAAGGATAAGAAGCTCCACGCCATCTACTACGCAAGCAAGACGCTTGATGAGCCGTATAGTAAGTATACCACAACGGAGAAGGAATTCCTTGCTGTGGTATTTGCCTTTGAAAAATTCCGGTCCTATCTTGTTGGTTCGAAAGTGATCGTTTATACTGACCATGAGGTTGTTAGATATCTAATGGCCAAGAAGGATGCCAAGCCTAGATTGCTTCATTGGATGCTCTTACTGCAGGAATTTGATCATGAAATAAGAGATAAGAAAGGAGCAGAAAACCTGGTGATCGACCACCTATCTAGGCTGCCGGTTGAGCATATCACCGAATCCAACAATGCAGTGCCAATCAATGATTCCAGAACAGACGAACACCTCATGCTGAACGAGGTCGAACTCGACAAGGCCCTTGTTACCGACCCCTTCAAGGTCGTTAACGAACCACCGAGGCTGGACTACATAGATCGCAATGGTGAAAACTCAAGGTGCATCGATACAACAGTCGGGAGGTTCGTTACCATGCCACGTGAGGTCATTACCGAGGGTAATGTTACAGCTCCAGGGTCGTTAACCACCCACACAGGTTCGGTAACGACCCAGTCAGGTAAGTTTTCTCAACTAAAACTCATTCAATTCGATTCCATTCCTTCCTTGCTTATTGCCTCTACTTTTTCCACATCAATTCATGCTGTTAGAGGGTCAAAAGCCCCTTGGTTTGCAGATTTTGCTAACTATCTTGTAGGAGGCGTAATCCCCGAGGGACTAACCCCACAAAAAAGAAGAAGTTTCTCCACGATGTAAAACAGTACTATTGGGATGATCCTTACTTGTTCAAGCAAGGAAGTGATCACCTCTTTCGGCGCTGTATCCCAGAAGAGGAGATAGAGAGCGTGATCCGTCAATGTCACACACTTCCCACCGGAGGCCATGCAAAAGGATTCAAGACCACAGCGAAGATCCTTCAAAGTGGTCTCTACTGGCCAACCATTTTTAAAGATGTACAGGCTTATCCAAACACAATTCTCCACTCTAATCAAAGCCTTTCAAACTGACTGGGGCGGTGAATAAAGAAATGTGTCTAAATATCTTGAATCTCTTAGGATTGAACATCGTGTCTCCTGTCCTTACACCCTTGAACAAAATGGGTCATCTGAGCGTCAAAATCGAGTTATTGTTGAAAAGGGTCTTGCATTACTTGCTCATGCTCATTTGCCTATTAAATTTTGGGAAAATGCATTTCAAACTTCCGTCTATGTTTCCAACAGAACCATTACACATATTCTTAAATTCAAATCTCCCTTTGAAATATTATATGGCAAGACACCGGATTATGCTTTTCTCAAATCTTTTGGGAGTCTCTGTTATCCTTTTCTTAGACCCTACAACAACTCTAAACTTGATTATCGCTCCTCTCCTTGTCTATTCTTGGGTTACAACTCCAAATATAAAGGCTATATTTGTTTTCATGTCCCTACCAGTCATATATTTGTCTCTCGTTTTGTAATTTTTGATGAATCGGTTTATCCTTACCCTTCTATGGTGTCAACCGACCAACCCTCTCTTCGTGGACTCGTGTCCTAACTCACCCTTGGTTGTTCTGCAACAAGTTGCAGCCATCCCTTCCCCACAACCTTCGCCTCTTTTCCCGACTCCTTCTCCTTCACCTAATATTCCACTCTCGGCTCATTCACCGGCGAATTCTCCTATCTCGGTTTGTCTTCAATCCTTTGAGTCTGTCTTCTCCGGCATCTACCCATCAGCCCCTACCCTCGGTTTGTCTAGCATCTGGCTCGCTGCAATCGGCAACACACCCCACCTCTAGTCCCATGCCATCGCCGTCATCCACGGCCAGCTCATCACCGAGCCTTGATCCCTATCTGGCCGCTCCATCGTGGTTTCGACCACCTGACCAGTCCACTCATACCATGATTACCCAATCACATACCCATAATCTCAAACCCAAAGCTCTCCACGCCACGAAATACCCTCTCTAGATTGCTTTTTTAGCCCATCCCAAGCCTAAATTTTTCCATCAAGCCGCCAATAATCCTGAATGGCAGCATGCTATGCATATTGAATATGATGCTTTATTGAGAAATGGGACCTGGGACTTAGTTCCTCGGCCTCCTGGCGCTAACATTGTTGGTTGTAAGTGGGTTTACAGGGTTAAGCAGAAACCAGACGGTTTCGTTGATCGTTATAAAGCTTGTTTGGTTGCTAAGGGATTGAGTCAAGAGGCTGGTGTTGACTACTTTGATACATTTAGCCCTGTTATCAAGCCCACTACTATTCGTCTGATCTTGAGTTTGGCTCTCACCTTTGATTGGCCTCTGCGACAGGTTGACGTTAATAATGCATTTTTAAATGGTGATCTTGCTGAAACTGTTTTTATGGCTCAACCTCTAGGTTTTCAGGCTTCTGATCGTCCAAATCATGTTTGTCGCCTTCATAAGGCTTTGTATGGTCTTAAGTAGGCTCCCCGGGCTTGGTTTCACAAGGTCAAAGAAGCTCTGATTCGGCATGGCTTTTAGGGTTGTGTTTCTAATTCCTCCCTGTTCATTAAAAGGCATGGCAGGCATGTTGTTTATGTTCTTATTTATGTGGATGATTTGATTATTACTGGCTCTCACACTGTCTTTATTGATGAGTTTGTAACTAGTCTCAATCAGGCCTTCTCTTTGAAGGATCTTGGATACTTCATTTTTTCTTAGGCATTGAGGTTACTCGCTCCTCCACTAGTATACAGTGGAGTCAGCAGAAGTATATTGTGGACATCTTGGAGCGCAATGACATGTCTGGGGCTAAGCCCATCTCTTCTCCTGCTGAGTCGGGCTCACGTCTGATTCAGGCTGGTGATCCAGTTTTCGATCTTCACTTATATCGTAGTATTGTTGGTGCTCTCTAGTATGTTACTATTACTAGGCTTGAGATATCGTATGCAGTTAATAGTGTTTGTCAGTTTATGCATAATCCTACAGAATTGCATTGGGTTGTTGTTAAACACATATTGCGCTATCTTAAAGGGACACTATCTTCTGGTTTGTCTCTTCGAAAAGCCACTGATAAACTATTGGTTGCCTTTTCTGATGTTGGTTGGGCCTTTTATCCCGATGACTGCAGATCTCAACATGGCTTTGCTATCTATTTTGGCGGTAATCTTGTCAGTTGGTCATCGAAGAAACAGAAGGTCGTTGCTCGCTCCAGTACTGAAGCAGAATAGAGGCCATTGCTTTCACGGCTGCTGAGCTCATCTGGTTACAACAGCTTCTTCAGGAAATGGCAGTCCCTGTTGATCGACCGCCTATTTTGTTGCGTGATAATCTTAGTGCCACTTTTCTGTCAGCTAATCCTGTTTTTCATCAGTGCTCTAAGCATATTAAGATTGACTATCACTTTGTTCGGGAACAAGTTTCTGCTAAAGAACTTGTTGTTCGTCATGTTCGGTCTTTTGATCAGATTGTTGAAATATTCACCAAGGCAGTTGGCACTCATCGGTTTCGGACATTGAGTACCAAGCTGCATGTTCGTCCCCGATCATGAGCTTGATGGGACATGTTAATATATATTGTGCAATCTTTTATTGTGTATATTCTTTTATCCATGCATATCTTGTTTCCTTTTATCAGTTTAGATATTATTCTGGTAAAAGATTCTTTCCTGATATATTGTAACTGTAATTTTTATATACACGTTCAATGAAAGTCAGAAACATCATCTTCCTCATCAGAACCTAAGTCTTACATTTCTCATCTTGAACAAATAGAGAATATGCTTGATTCACACTCGGAAAAGGGGATATCATTAGCAAATTTCCATGCACAAAAGTGTATGATTCATTTTATCCCATAAGGAATTGCACAAGTCTTTGATTTTGTTCAATCCTACTTAATTCTTGCCTCTAGTAGTACAAGTGCAAACTGAAAGACTTTGGATGCTTGAAAAAAGTTCATCCCAAATCTTCTTGAATTCTGTGTTTTATGCATTTTTTGTGAAGAAGTTATTAGACATGCTCTAAACAGTAACAGAATACTATTTAGTCAACTTAGATAGAGGGACATTTAGTCAAATAATCACTTAGATTCCTAATGCTCCTGTTTGGTGGATTAATTAGTGCCTAGTGAGGCTACATTATTTTTCCTCAAAAACACAAAATATACCTACGCCCACTTTATCCACATGCATCCTAATTCCGACCCTAACATGCGTTTATGTTTATCCCCCCGCCATTTTCTCTATTTTGAAGGGATCCATATAATAAGGTCAATACTTGTACGTACTGCATTAATAGTGCTCAATTGCTTATTCATTCATGCTATAAAAACATTTAGATATTCCATAATTTATATGAAGACAAGAGAATTCTACTTGTATTTTCTCGATCGGGACCTTTCACGGATTCAAGTCATTTTCAAATGTTAAAATATAGTCATTCGGTTCATTTTTACTTGTTCTTTTAGTCTAATTTGTTTATAAAAACAAGTCATTTTATATTTTTTATTTAATTAATGTATTAAATTTTACTTATATTGACGTCTTTTCTCTTTAATTTAATGGGTCTCAAAGATGATGAGTAATCAATATTTAATTTTAAAGATAATTTTTATATTTTCAATAGATTTCTTAATATTATATGTGTTAAGAATCTAAGAGAACAACTAAATTCGAACGAATGGAGTATATAACAAATTGATTACAAATTAAATTATGCATTAATTACCTAATTATATACGCATCAAACATATTATGTCTGTGTCTAATTACGAGCAATAGTGGTAAGGCGCATTCAGGATGTTAGAGGTCCCAGGTTCGATCCTTACCCGCCCCCCCTCCCCTTCCTACTTGGGTGAAAAACCAAATCTTATCATTCTCCCTACCACTAAGTTGATCGAACCGGTCGGTGCAAGCCGATTTACTTGGTCCGTACACTTTACCGGCTAGTTAACGGACCGGTCGGTGCAAGCCTTAGGAGTTAGGACACATATAAAAACTATTATTTTTTATGAATTTTCAATCAAGTGTGGGACGGCTGAATATCCTGGAACCGCCCTTTGGATCGCGTGTATATATATACTCCGTATGATTATCAAAAATGAAAATTTAAGGGAAGACGGATGGAATGGGCTTTAAAAGTATTAAAATAATACGAAGTAGTGTATTAATTAATACAAAAAAAAACATTTTCTTACTTAATTGATAATCAACCAAAATTTGACTAACCAAACTAATCAATTCTGATTGTTTAATTAAAAATGTGAAAGGGTTCATGCCACTTATCATTGAAGTGTGATATTAGGGCTCATATTGAAAGCACATGGATTGGCAATTATATATATAATTCCACCTCCCCCACAACATAAAAGTCTCTCTTTGACAAGATTAGGTAACATGACCGATCTGCTATTAGAAACACTTTATATTTAAATTTATCACTTAATTATAACCACCTTACAAACTACCAAACATGCGATATTCTCAGTTGTTACCAAATCAGCTAATTATTTCTTCAAACTCTCTTATAGAAAAAAATATTTTGTTCGTTAATTACTGCTCGATCTATTCCCACAAACAAGATCTTAATGTACGTGAATATACTACTGACACAGAATATTTGAAACGGAAAATGGATTAAAAAAAATACTGAGTTCGTGACACTAAAATATTATGCACAAAAAAAAAACCCTCAAAGGTATATATAAATCAAATCAATTATAAGAATATTAATCTACCTAATACATTATAAAGCGGAAACTATGTCTGTTGAAAAATTTGCGCCACGTAGCATTACTTGAATAAAATAATGTAAAGCTTTTTAATAATAATTTGTATTTATTCTTTCTATATATTAAATTTTTTATATAATAATAACTTGATCTATCTATATGTTGATATTTTCTATATTAATTTTTATGCATATCTTTTAACTTAACTTGATCTATATGCTAATATTTTTTATATTAATTTTATATATAATAAATTTTCTTTTATCTTTTAACAAATCTTGCACTCCAAGTATATAATATATTTTTTTTATCTATATGTTGGTATTTTACAATATAATAAATTATTTATATATATGATATATTTTAGTATACATTAATATATCTACCTAAATTTTAATAAATTAACGTTAAAAATTATTTTAATAAGTTATAATATCCTTACTAGATAGCCTACCTTAATTATCTTTAAGTTATAGCATTATATTATTTTTGTTTTTTCTTCATGCTATCTTTTATACCAATTTTTATATTAATGTTCTCCATATTTGAAAATATAAATAATTCATTACAAAGTAAAAGATAAGAACTCAAATACATAAACTCAATAAATATTTTATAAAAGCTGATTGTTTTATGCATATTAATATCTTAACAAAAAAATAAAAATATATTTAAAAACATTCAATTCAAGTGAAATTAAAATTTTAAATTTTTTAATCAAAATATGGGGCAAAATCTCAACAAATAATAAAAATAATTTTTTAATATTCAATTAAAATATTTGATACGAATACGATCATAAAGTTTTTTTATAAATTACATAATTTTATTTCTATATTATATACAAATACAAGTTTTAAATTTCATATTAATATCATAAATTTTAATATTTTTAGTAATATCATTCCGTGAATTTTACGGGACTTCAACTAGTTGTAAGTGACTTTAAATTCATTCTCATAAAGCTTCGATCTCAATCATGAATAATTCATTTTTTTGTTATGTTTACATACCTTAACTCTAACCAAGTATGAAAAGAAATGGTTATATATAATAGTGTATTGATTGTGCATCTAATTCATTGATAAATGAATTAATTAAATGATGAACACATTGAACCTGGACCTCATTGGATTGATCAAGTAAGAGAAGAAATATATTAAGCTGGATCGATCACTCCATGGCTAGAGAAAAATAAACTAAAATATTATGACATGGAAAGAAAAAGAAGTACGTAGGATATGAATGAAAATCTTGAGTTGATCATAAGATACATGCAATCATTGGGAATGCTATCAAGTCATGATTATTACAATCATGACATGATGTTATAGCACCGTTGAAGGCGATCGAGCTGATCGAACTTAATTTGTGTTAATTAGCCTGTTGTTAGGCACATGACAAAGTGGCAAAAGGCTTGGTTTTGATCGAGTGGCATCGATGTAATTCGATTTCCCGTGTTGTCATATATACATACGTCGACTTGATCATCATATCTATGTATTCATCATGATTGACCTCATCTACAATGAGGGTTGTGCATTGTGAAATTTCAATCGGCCCGTATGAAATAATAGGATAGTGTATAGGTTGGTAGGTTACTTTTCTCTTAATGTACATCAACTGGCTTTAGGATATAACGCGAGCCTTAGTCCATTAGTCCTTCAAAATTCAAGATTGTATCAGATCAAGTTATCGACCTAATTAATGACTTCTTTCGACCTGAGCGGGTACAATTAATTGTCATAATTAATATTTTCGCTATTATCCGCCATAAAGGTACTTTTATTTATTATGTTTCTTTATCTTTAAGTATTTAATTATAAAATTAAATATGGCGGTTATTCATTATGATGGAGGATTATATCTTAGTCGAAAGATAGAATTTCCACTTGAATTGGGGAGCAAGAAATCAATTGTTGGGCATGGAGCATTATCAGCCCACCCTTAGAGATAGAGTTTTCGACCTTCTCTCTCACTAATCCATTATAAATACATGTGTTCGACATGTATGATGAGCACCTCATATACGATGAGCTCGCACACAAGTCCTTGTCCTTTACCTCGACATTCGATCGACAATTGCTCTTCTGACTTAGGCATCAAAGGTGGATTAGAAGGACCCCGCCTTCTGTGTTCAATGTTTTGCAGGTTCTAGGTTAAAGAGGCAGTTAGAACGGAAGGTGAAGAAGGGAGTAAACAACCAGTGCATTGAAGACGAATTTTGTGCACTAACAGTTTGCGACGTCCGTGGGAAACAAGGATTCAAATCCACGAGTAATCGATCCCAGAAGAAAAAGAAGTAGTTTTTCGAAACCCTGGGGAAATCGCGCAAAGCGAAATCGAGCATGATGCCCTCAACGAACAAATCCGCGATCGCGGAACAAAAATTCGTGACCGTGGACCAGGAGGTGGCGATCGCGGCCCTGAAAGCTGTGACCGCGGCGCATAGGGCGATCGCGCGGAACCCTAGCACGTCCCGAGGTTGGTAGTCGACCACCGTGTCATAGTTTGGGTCCGGATGCGTGCCCGACATCCCAAAAGCGAAAACTTGATCACGAATCACATATCGACAATCAACCGATATCAAAGCAACAAAGCCCGAGCATAGGGGAGACATCGACTTCCTGGGGCAAAACCAAAACTGAAGATTGCACAAGCGGAGATGAGCAAGTCATGGCCGATCAATTGCGTGCATCAGTAAAAAAGAATCGCCTTGGGATTCACGCGAACCCTAGGTAAAACCATGATCGAATCACTACGCCTAGTGCCGATCGCAGTGCGCTGCGAAATCGACGACACTGGGGCAAGGAACGACCTTGCCATGTCCTTGTTGAATTCAATCCCGCCTAAGGTTGGTAGTCGACCACCGATTGGCATGCTGGCTCCAGGTGCGTGTCCCGTAGCCCATAGTTGAAAGGTTGATCGTAAATCGCACATCAATGATCATACACCATCAAAGCGAAGAAAATCTATCGAAGGAGAGTTGTAACTTTTTGGATCGGAGCCGGGACCCGCACAAGCGGCGACGATCGATATTCACTCGATCGGACGCGTGCTAGGACCAAAATCGACCGCAAGGAAGACCACGGTCGCAACTCGAGAGCCGCGACCACGACCCATGCAATCGCGACTGCGGAAGATAAATCTACGGTCGCGGATCTCCGAAAACTGAAGATGCTCGAAAAGCATCATGCCGGAATGAACCGGAAAATCTGAGCAGAATAGGCTCGAAGCCGAGTCAGAGATCCGTAGGAAGAGATGAGCCTGAAAGGAAGTTTTTCATGGGGCAAACCTGACAATAAACATACTTTCAACCATCACACACCAATTGCGAGGTAATAGTGACCTCTTCACATAGGGCCCTTAAAACTTGCTTGGAATGGACTCAGATCTTACATGCCATAAGCTGAACGTCCTCCCAGACATGAAGCCGATCGTAAAAGCAAGCGAGACAATCCTCTATCTAGTAGACAAAAGCCATGATCGCTGAAATAAAGAAATTAAAGGAAGCCATCACTATTCAAGAGGTTTGGTATTCGACTTGGTCATCATACACAGTCATAGTCAAGAGAAATTGGAGAGTCTGCACGGACCATACCAATCCCAATAAAGTGTGTCCAAAAGACTTTTTCCGCTTCCAAAGATCAACCAATCAGTGGATCCCACATCAAGCCGCAAGCGAGTGGAGTTCTCACATGATTTAAACGAACAATCGATTTACACAATCATGATGCTAGAATCGATCTCTGATAACCAATGAGCAACCTTTCCTAGTTTCAAGAAGACATCAAACTCACAAACCCTAGTCGCCAACGAATATGGACATCACTACGACCTCACCCGCTAAGTGTGGCCGCTCTTCGCACGAGCCCGCGAGGTCCGGATCAAGTGACGGAATTGATGCTCGTAGCGCTACACAATTTGATGATTTAAACCATCTCTAGGAATCAACGACGCGCGTCGCTGAACCCAAAAGCAACCAATATCATAGGTAATCACGCGAAAACGATCTAACAATGTGTTCCGCAACAAAATTTGCTTCAAGAAAGACGTGAGAGAGGCTCCAACTCGAAAAGTACCCAGTAGACTCTGAATATCAGTACGAACAGGATCAATCTCCCATGGGCAACTCCAGTCACCCTGCACGGCTTTAATAAGTTATAAGTTGTCACCTTCAATCTAGATGTGGGGAACACCACGTTGGGTGGACTTAAGGATTCCCTGGAGAAGAGCAATGTACGACTTCAATCATCGGGATGGAATAATGTCCCAATAGTCCACTATCCATGTGGATTGGTGAACCTGGTGATCTCGTAGGATGAATCTAAATGACGAAACAACAACATATTGTTCACTGCGCCATCAAAATTGAGTTTAAGAAGATTTTGTGAGGGTTTACCCATCTTGATTTCACCCTCTTCTTTTTACCAGGTTTCTTAGTCCCGTTGGTAGAATCCTCCGTGTTTGTAATATTTGCAAGTTTCCATTCCTCCATATGTTTTTGAATGAATGCACATATGCTATTTGGGCTAAATTGGGTTAGATTGTCCTCGAGGTTGAAAGTTTTTTGTTTACGAAATACAAAATGCACCACCAGGCACATGACAATCATTCAAAGTCTTGCTTGGAGATCTTAGAACGAATCTCATCCATGAATTGGAGAGGAATAATGTTAGTGGTGTAAATTTAGTTAGTGATGTAGGCTATAGTTCCGAGTTTATGGTTTTAAGGATTGTGGTTGTGAGTGGGCATTTTAGTAACAAGTGAAACACGTCTTCATTTATGTTGTGGCATGCCACACTATCTTGCGGGACAACGATATGGTTTGCACCAAGCTTTATTTTTGTGGGAAGCCTGTTCCGAGCCGTTTCATAAGAAGTTTTTAATTTTTTAGGGGAGGGGGTAAGTTCAGTTTCCAAATCCAATATCGATGTCAACAGGGGGTTCCCCTTTGTTTTTGTGGATCCATTACATCGTAGATTGGGTTGAAAATCAGCCATTTTTACTTGGTTGCCAATATACTCTGTCTAGTATTTAATTTTTTCATTGGTGTTATAATTTGGGTTATGCGTTTTGCGGTATCTATGTCTAGAACCTCGTAAAGTGTTGGTTCATCCCACGATTTGTCATTGTGAAGGAAGCTACTTACATGTTCATCCCAATTGATATTTTGGTGTGCGTTTGATTTGGGCTTTAGGATCCCTGATCTAGTCTAATTATCCTGCTAGAATTGAATGGTGTGACCTTCACGCACTTGCCAGATGAGTCTAGAGATGAACATGCTACGAAAGCTCATGAGTTTAGACTATTGCCAAGATGTATTTCGTCGTTTAGTATAGTTGAACAGGTTCTCCTTCTTGAGGTACTTTTAATTTTCGTGATTATTTTACTAAGATATTGTCAGATTCGACATAATTTTTCATAAGACTTTTATTTGAAGTGCTTGTTTCATCTCCTTGACTTTGCCTAAACATTTTCATAATGAAAAATGTTATAATCCAATTACCATAATTTATAGTCAAACTAGCTAATCATTGCGTTACATTAGTACGTACATATATCGTGATTAAATCATTCAACTTAATAATTTTCGTTCATTATTTCATGCATACATAGAGTTCATGCTTATGACTAAAAGCATATATAGTTGTACAGAGGTATGATAAGCTAATAATTAATTAAGTGCAATTAGTGAGGATTTAAGCTTTAGAAGCATGAGTTGACGTAATTATACAAATATGGAGCTGACCGGGCCCCTCTTCATGCTTGCATCCATCATTCCATCAACTCAGTCAAATCTTATTTCTCGGACCTTTTTCGATTCTTAGATCTCAATTCCAAATTTAATCAAATAACATATTTGTTTAATAGAAATATAGATCCGGACCGGTTGAGAGTTCTCACATAGAAGCAAGAACGAAATCAGCATAAAATTTTTGGATAGGCTAAATTATGGAATAAAGGTTAAATTTTGATTTAAAAAGTAGGGAAAATATTACAATTAGTAAAAAGTTAGGATTTTTTTTTTTAAAATCCAAAAAGGAGAGAAGTATATGATAGGAAGGGGGGGGGGGGGGGGGGGGGAGGGGGGGGGGGGGGGGAATGAGAGGTTTGACTCATAAGATTTGGACAAATGACCTTTATAAATACATGCAAACTTACTATCTTTTGAATTAGTTAAACTATCTTAGTTTTCTTCTTTCTACTCTTATTATATTTTATTTTTAGGGTGGGTTGGAGGAAATCCTAGCCACCCCTAGTTCAGTCCTTCCATAGAAGTATTGATTTTAAAATGCTCATATGTAATTTCATATGCTATTTCACTATTGTTGCATGATTTTGGGTTAAAATTTTACGGAAAATGTATGTTAGATCCGTTATACACACTGTTTTCACTTTATCGACTCACGGGACTTTATAAAATCACTTACAAATATGTGCTAAAACATTTATTTGTACGTGTATTCGATATATTCAATGCGAAATGTTTAACACCACTTGTTTGAAATAGAAGAAAAAAACTTGCTAATCTTATATAAAAGTGCATGCATATATATTGATACGTACAGAGTTAAGAGGTATTCGATCATGATAATGCTTCGTTTGACAAACACCTGATAATTGTAAATCCATAGTTGAAACAACACTCAAAGGTTTTGTGGCATGTGAGCACTGATTGAATTATGAATGTAACAAGTATTTTTATAATTTTAAGATATACAGTTCATTCGTGGAAATAAAAAGTCACCCGTCGAGAATTTGGGGAAACTAATGTCTACTATATACTATATATGGAATCTTCCCTGGACATTTTAATGAGTAAAATCGGGAGGTTTCGTGGTAATATTCATAAACGACATTGTCTTGTAAATGAATCTAGAGTTGGTGTTAGTAGTAAATTCGAAATTTGAAAGGAGAAGTGGGAATCAAAGAGTTTTAAACTGAGTACAATCAAGACGAAGTATGTGGAGTTTACTTTCGGACAAGATATAGATTTCAACGATAAAGTGTATTTGGGAGGCCGGAGTTATAAAGAAGAGCTTTAGGTATATGGATCGGAGCTAGTTATAGAGAGTGACAAGAGTATTTACGAGAATATCAAGTCCCAAATTCATAAAGATTGTCAAAAGTGGAGGGCAACTTTGGGGTTCTATGTGACAAAAAGGTCTCGCTCAAGCTCAAGGGTAAGTTCTATAGAAGTTATTATGCTTGCCATCTTTTATGGTGTAGAGAGTGTTGGCCGATCACGAGGGCACAAAGACAGAGGATGATGGTACCTGAGATGCGAATACTTAGATGGATGGTGGCCACACAAGATTGGATAGGATTAGGAATGAAGTGATTAAGAGCAAGGTGGTGGTCGCCGGTATAGGGAACAAGTTATGATAATCGATCGAGACTTCGATGGTTTGGGAACATATAAAGGCGGAGTCTTTGATGCGCCGGTCTGGAGGTGTAAGAACTTGGTTTTTGGAGATTTTCATTCTGGTAGGCGTCGATTGAAAAAATGCTAGAAGGATAACATAAAGTATGGTATCAGTCAGTTGAGAATTTTAGCAAATTTGGCAGTGTAAGGACAATTGAAGGGAGAAAATCAAGGTGTTGGACAACTAGTTGTCGAGAGAGGGGGGCTATTTTGTGACCTTTCGAAAACACCTTCTTGATTCATTTGAGGAAAGGTTGCATACATCTTAGCTCCCAAACCCCACCTAGGGAGGGATTCTATAAGGTTGGTTTTTACTTATTGTACGTTATTGGTATACTATTCTTTACTAGGTTGTTGTTGTTGTTGTTCCTCTTGGGTATTTTCGGTGCACCCTTTAGATGTCTTAGGGTATGAGCGTCCCATCTTGACCCCCTAGATTGTACTACGATGGAACTATACTAAGTCAAGGTTGTTGTTGTTGTAATGTCTAGTATATAAATTGATCAGTTACTTTTTTTTATTGCTAATTGAATTTAGGATGCATGAAATTCCATTGGAGTTATGTGTTAGCCCACACCCTTTGTTATTTGACCCACTAAAATTTATCATGGTTTCAAAACTAGGTTTCCATTTGGACTCGACTAATTTTATTAATGGGTGACCGACCAGAAGACATGATACCAAGTATGAACTAGACTAAGTTAATATATTGTCACTAAAAAGAGTGTGCATATATATATAAATATAAATATTCTCATATCGAAAATTAAATTAAAAAAATTAATATATACTTAGTAAATAAGCTTTGATAAATTACTCCTACTAATTTTAAAATCTTAGAGCAACCCCAAAAGATTCTCTATATATATTGATATTTGTGTTTTTGGAGAATGCTAGACTATTTTTAGCCCAACAGATTTTCTAACACATTCTTCATAATAGGGATGGAGGGGGAAAGGTAGAGTGTTTTCTCTAAATTTAGGGAATTCCCCAAATGCATTTGGAGAATGAAATAAATGTAGATGTTATACATGTTAACTTGCAATTGGTCATATTAAATTTATTGTATTTTGGAAAATATTTTTATATAAAAAATAAAAATAATAAATGTTAGGTTCTTCAAAATAAAGAAACTGTTGGAGTTGAAGTGAATATTTTTTAGAGAATTTGACTTTAGGTTCCCCATTTTAGAAAAAATTATAGAAAAATTGTTGGACATGCTCTTACAAATTACTAAGTCTAATACGTATATACATATGAAAAGATAGCCTCTTCTTCATTAATTGGCTCATCAAATTAACTTTAATATCCTTACATCTGATTTTTTGTATTTACTCAATTTTTCTATTCGATTATAAACGTGCAGTGTAAACGGGTAAATAATTAAAAAAAATTATAAGTATTTTCTCAATCATCTTTATTGTTTTCCTTATTAAATTATTGCTTTTATTATCATTATAATAGAGGAATCTATCTTAATTGGAAAAAAAGAATTTACGAGTGGATTGGGGACTTAGATATCGCTTGCTTGGGTGTCAAGGCATCTCGACTGACCCTAGAGATAGAGTTTCTGACTCTCTCCGTCTTCCTTTCTTTCATTATAAATATATGGGATTGTCATGTATCATGTATGGTAGACAGATTGAATACTGGCTGATATTCGCACAACTTGTTTGTAATCTTACCTTTACTTCAACGTTCATTCGACAAACTACTTTTTTGAGTTAAGCATTGGAGGTGGATTAGGGAGACCCCTTCCCATGTGTCCGTTGTTTTACAGGTTCTAAGTTAAGAAGAAGTTTCGAATGAAAGGTGATCGAAAATGCGAATCAAGAGGAGTATTTATTAGTGTATTAAAGACGGATTTTATGCACGGTTAGTTATATAGCTTTGATAGGTATTTGCATGTGGCCGGTCAAATCACAGAAGTCAAGTTGTGCGATTGACTCTTCATTAATTTCTTTTCAATTTTGTGGGATACGTCTACACAATGTGTCTCAGATTATGTCTAAATTGATTTTGGCCAAGTCGATCGTCTAGCAACTTGACTTGTTGTCTAACTTAAGGCTATATATGGAACAAATTAATTAAATAAGGCTTAGTTTTTGTTTTCTTAGAAGATCAGTCAAAGGGTCATGAGCTAGCTAGCTTAATTATCTAGTGGGCACAATGTGATAATTTTGTTATATGGACGGAGGATGCCATTTCTTTATTTATATAATTCGTGAGATCATGAAATTGAAAACTAGCTTCCCCCATTAATAAAACAGCAACAAAACAAAGGAGTTGGTTCAACGGTGGTACACACTATTTGGATTGAAAAAGTGTTGATTTTTAAAGGAACGAGAAAGTGTTAATTTGGGGAAAAAATGTAACAAAGATTTTGTTTTTTTGTCCAACTTAATTTAATCAATTGAGTATTTAATAACAAAGCATATGATTAGCATAATGAGAACAAGAACTCGATCACATGCAAGTAGAGGATTGATCCCACTTTGAAAATTAAACAAAAATAAACGAAGAAGAGAAAGTCTCTTAATGCCGATTATTTAATTGAATCATAAATTAAAGTAATCAACATTATATTCCCTTGTTATTTTGTAATTTTTGCAAAAATGAATAGTATATGAGTGATTGGGAATAAATGAATAAAACAAGGGTATATCTCTACTAGAACATGCATGCATATCATTGTAAGCCCCAAAACAAGGGTATCTATTATATTAGGTAAATTTTCGACTTAATTATTTCATATTACTTTTAAAGCATTTGTGATCAATTTAAACAAGATATATGTGGATTAAGTGGTACTTTTAAAACGGTTTCTTTAACCTATGTTTTTAAGACATAGGTTAACCATGTTATTATTAGGTACATACTAAAAAACATGTTATTATTAGGTATTAACCCTAAAAGAAAACTAATAAACCCTAATGAAAAATTAATTAAATCTAAATTAATATAATTTAACAAAATACTTTTATTTTTATTTTATTTTTTTTGGTAGTCAAAATACTTTTATTTTAAGAACGGATTTTCTAACCTATGCCCTAGTTAAGCGTACTAATAAAGAAAACTAAATCCTATTAGGAAATTGATAAAAAAAATTTTTATTAATCTAAAATAACTAAAAATTTAATTTTTAGGAGCTTAACTTATATCCTTGGAACATAAATTAGAAAAATCGTTTTAAGAATCTCAACATATATGCTAATCTCTATGAAAATCGATTAAAAAGAATCACCTCAAGTTTATTTTATTTTTAAAAAGCCCCTTCAACTTCAAGGCATGATATGCTTTTTTGTTAAAGAAAAAAAATACTTAAGTGTATATTTTAACAACTTTTGATAGCTATATATAGCTAGAGAGGGCATTGAACATGCATTCACCAAGAGACACAAAAAACCTGCCTATTGTATCCACCAAGCTAGTAGTATCTAACCACCATATTCACATCTAATTTCGATTCTTGAGGTCGAGTTCATTTCGAATATATAGCAGCTAGCATGAGCAGCCAGAGCAAGAGCTCGCCAGCGTCTGAAATCAAGTTCTTGGGAGTCCGGCGGAGGCCTTGGGGGCGGTATGCGGCGGAGATTCGGGACCCGTCGACCAAGGAGCGCCACTGGCTCGGCACCTTCGACACCGCCGAGGAGGCCGCCCTCGCCTACGACCGCGCCTCTCGCTCCATGCGCGGTCCCCGCGCCCGCACCAACTTCGTCTACTCCGACATGGGCCCCGGCGCCTCCTCCGTCACCGACATCCTCTCCCCGGACGACCACCTTAACCACCCTCCGCCGCCGCAGGACCACCATCACCAGCCCCCGCCGGATCAGCTCTCGTTCGATCAGGCCGGGGCCGCTGGGTGGAGCTCTTGTTACGGTGGTAACTACGGAAATGCCATTGGATTTGGCGGCGGGTCGTCGGAGCTGCCGCCGCTGCCGGAGCAGCTGGATGGTCAATCTCTGTGGGTCGACCCGTTGACTCAATTGGCGGGTTCGTCGACCGCTTATAATATCAATATGGGAGATTTTGACTCCATGTGCGGGGGTGGTGAAACGGCGCCGTATTTGGGATTTGACTCGACTAGTGCTGGATATGTCCATAGTCCGATGTTCGGATCCATGCCACGTGTTTCCGGTATGGACGGTCTTGATCCTTTCAACTTGGGGCCTTCTTACTTCTGAATTCTTCTGTCCGAGCTATATAACAACATGGTTATTCTGGGAGGGAAAATTTCAAGTGTTGTATAAGCAGCCTCATATTAATTGGCCCGTAGGATAAGCAATTAATTTGGGCTGCTGTTTTTCTTAAATATTTCTTCTTTTTTTTCGGGTTTTTATATATAACCCGGCGTTTTTCACCCTACATTTGAACCGTTAGCTCAAGCTTAACCTAACTTGCAAATTGAGCTAGCTAACGTGTATTTGGCGAACGTTTTTAATTTGTTTGTTACAATTGCAAATTGCACAAGTGAGTGTAACTAGTATGTTTTTTTTTAACGGTTTAAAGTGTTCTTATATTTGGGCCCATATACAAAAGTACTACAACTTCTATGTACTTCACATTAGGTGAGCATGTCTTTTTTTTTTTTTTTTTTTTTTTTGCTTTTTGAGCAAGTGATCAATGTGAGCAGGAGCACCATATAATAATGAACGTGTACGTGGACCATTCACTAATATTCGGCTAGCTAGAGAAGTTAGGTTTGGATTTGTGAATTGAGTATATACGACTCAACTGCTTAGGTTGATCACAATATATATTTTTGTTTAACTGTGAGCCTGCGTAAGTCTAAGTCGTCTAAGGCATATTTGTCGAATGGAATGAGATCAAAACTAAAGCCTAGCTCAAGGAATAATTATATTGTGCCAAATGAAGTCTAGAGGATGACCATTCTTCTATAATCATAATCTTTGAAAACCGTAACACTTTGGTCTTTGGCCGACCCATAATCTATGGAAGAAAGAAGATAGATTAATAATTAATAACTTTTAATTGAAAAGTAGTTCGTATATTATAAGAGTGTAATATAATGCTCTTTTTATATAGGGCTCGGATATAGTGCCAAAGATTTTTCCCCTCCAAAATGAAAAGAACATGAGTTGTTGGATTGGGAAATAGATGACGTGTATTCTTTCCTTAAAAAGGGAGAAAATGGTATGGACGAATTTTTTGGCGATTTATTCACGTATTTTTTGAAAACGCCGATACAGGGACATACGCGAAATGTGCAGATATAAAAATGTATTTTTGTGCATCAAAATTGTTTTTTTCTGCTTCAAAACTAGTTTTATGTGTATAAAAATGATCGATCAAATGTGCATCAATATTATGTACATAAATATATGTTGGTGCATCAAATTAGTTGTATGTGCATCAAAAACATTTGTATGTGCTATAAAGTGTATCTTGTTTGTGTGTGCATCAAAACTGATTATATGTACACCAAATCTGGTTGAATTTGTATCGAAACTATGTGCATGGATATATATATATATGTTGTCACTAGTAGAAAAAGGGGTTTGGGCCACGGTATGATTTACCACGGTTCCGTGTCATATCGAGGTAATTGTGACAAATATGGTTAAATTACCTCGGTTCATACAGAAACTGTGGTAAATATGTCACCTATTACCTCGGTTCTTTTTATAACTGTGGTGTATACCATTGTTATTTTACTACGGTCTTTTGTTATCGCGGTAATAAACACAAAACGAAAAATTTACTACGGTTACACAATAACCGTGGTAATTTAATAACCAATCTACCACTAAGGTTTTTTAACTATGGTAAATGGATAATTAATTTACCACGGTCAAATATAAACCGTAATTAATTATTTGAATAAGAACCATGGTAAATGTGACAACTTGTTAAATATGAAAATTAATTAATAGAAAATAACATATTACATAAGTATGTATTAAATATAAAAATTTGGGCCAAAATATGTCTTGAATAAAAAGATAATATTTAATTATGGGTCACGGGTCGGGTCAGGCGGGTTCTGGTTCGGTCATTTTATCCATGATATATAGACTTGTCAATCGGGTCGGGTCGGGCGGGTTCAGGTTCAGTCATTTCGGGTTCGGGTTCGATTTTGTTATGGGCCACGGGTCGGGTGGTAGTGGGTTTTCGGTCAGTTCGGGTTGACCAGCGGGTCTAAAATATCCTTTTTTATGATCATTAAATCATTTATTAAATAATACTCCCTCCGATTCAAATTAATTGTCGTTTTAGCACTTCAAATTTGATCCATTTTATATGTCGTTTTAGGTTTTCTAGGCAATTGATTAGGAGTGAGTTATGAGAATTGTTATTCGAATGTGTTTTTATTAATTAATGTTATTCATTCATTGGTTGAAAAAGGTGATGAGCGGTAAAATTTATAAAAAATTTACCTTTTTCAGTTTAATTAATGTTTTTCTTAATTTTTGTGTCCAAAGCTAAAACGACAATTATTTTGAATCGGAGGGAGTAATATTTAATTATAATGTATTATTTTTATTTATTTTAATAATAAAATATATTATAATTTTAAAAATAAATTTAAAAATTCTGCAAATATACTAAATCGGTCAACCCAACGGGTTTCGGGTTTCAACCCAACGAGTTTCGAGTTCGGTTGATTTCGGGATTCAGATTCAAATTTTCGGATCTTGACCCTAAAATTATCGGACGGTTCGGGTCGAATTAGTGGGTTCGGTCAGCTTTTGACAGCTCTAATGATATATATATATATCTTAATTAGATATATTAAGATTAATATTTATTTGGTGCAAAATTTACTAGGAAAGTTTTTTTAAAATAAGTTAATTAGAAAAGTATATATTAAGATAAAAACTTTGATATATATATATATATATATCTTTATCTTATATATTATATTACCTTGTATTAACTGTTTAAAAAATGAGATCTAACGAATACAACTAATTAGAAAAAAAAGGATTAAAATTATACATTTTTTGTTCAGATATTGTTGCGATCAAACAAACATGTGGAGATTATACCTGTCCTGTTGTTACGATAAAAAAATGTGAAATTAATATATGAATGTTGTTGAAATATTATTTGTTACAATATGAATTAATTCAAACCCGAACGAAAAATAGAGGCGGGAATTAGGCCAAGGTTAATACGTACAAATGGCTCATTGTAAACCCAAAATGTAACTTACAGCATCTGTGCGGCCGTAGAGTAAACTCACGAATTGCTACTGATTGAACCAGCGGCGACCGACGATTGAACCAGTGGAGCGGCGACCGACTACTAAACTAGTGACGACCGACGAATGCTCTGCTTTGCTCGCTGCGACTGCATCAAGAAATCCATCCCTCGCTCGTCCATCTTCTCGAGACCCGCCTCGACGGTTCGAAGGGTAGATGGTTCGCTTGTCCACTGTGGCACCGCCCAACTCCAAATCGCTCTCAATTTGAAAGGGTCGAGATCGAACCACTGTGACAGAGTTCAAGAAATTGAATCCAACAGGTTTTGGTTGGCAGAAGTGCGCCACGACTGGTATGAAGTGCTCTCAACTGGTTTTCATTGGCAAAAATTGAATCCAACTAGTCGGTGATCGAATTGATCTCAAATTCTGATTTTTTCATCCTTTTTCTTGTTATATATTAGATATCCTTAAGAATCTCTTTATATCATCAAGTTTGTTAGAGAGTGAAAAGAGGAAGACGAAGAACAGAAAGAGAGGGAAAAAGAGTTTGTTATTTCTGGATATATGTTCACTGTTACATCACTAGAGTATTTATACAGAAGTCTATTATACACCAACACTAGTATATTCTACACCCCCTCAAGTTAGGCATGAGATGCAAGAACATGCCAAGCTTGGATACAAGTTGCTGCTGCTAATTAGAAGGAAGAATTTTGTAAAAATATCAGCCAACTGTTGAGTTGTAGGAATGTAGGACAACTGTAATAAACCTTCCATAACTTTGTCTCTAGTAAAGTGAACATCTATTTCTATATGCTTCGCACATTCATGTTGGACTGGATTCTTGGCTATTTGCAAAGATGAGTTGTTGTCACAATGAAGAACACCAGGCTTAACAGAGCTTACTCCTAAATCATCAAGCAGTCGAACTAGCCAAGTAACTTCAGTAGCAGCCTGAGCCATGGCTCTATATTCAGCTTCTGCTGAACTTCTGAAACCACACTTTGCTTTTTGCTTTTCCAACTGACTGGAGATCAGCCTAACATAAGCACATAACCTGTAACTGATCGTCGAGTAAGAACACAAGAAGCCCATTCAGAATCTGAGTATGCAGATAAAACAGGATTATCTGAACCATTAAGCAAGATGCCATAATCTACAGTCCCTTTAATATATCGAAGGGTATATAGCAAAGCTGAATAATGTGCAGTCCTGGGCTTTTGCATGAATTGAGATAAAGTCTGAACAACAAAGCTCAAATCTGGTCTTGTGTTAGTGAGAAAATTAAGTTTCCCAATAAGAATCCTATTGACTGTAGGATCTGGAAGCAAGTCACCTTCATCTAGTGTTAAATTGCAATTTAAAGGAAGAGGTGTAAAAACAACAAGTAAATGATCAATATCCACAAAGCTCAACAATTCTCTAGTGAATTTACACTGTTGCAAAGCAATGCCTTCACTAAGATGAGTAGCTTCTAATCCCAGAAAGAAATGAAGCATCCCTAGATCTTTAATGCTGAAAACAGAATCCAAATATGCTCTTAAAGAAGATATCTCAGTTTCATCAGAACCAGTAACCAATAGGTCATCCACATAAACAGCCACAACTGTGATATGACCATCAACCTTCTTAGTGAACAGACTATAGTCATTTTTAGACTGAGTATAACCAAGAGCGAACAAAGCAGCTATTAACCTCTGAAACCACTGCCTAGAAGCCTGTTTTAAGCCATATATAGACTTCTTTAATTTACAAACTAAATGATTTGGTTTAGGAATTCCCTCAGGCACTTTCATATAGACCTCTTCATCTAACATGCCATGAAGAAAGGCATTATTGACATCCAACTAGTGTAAATGCCAATTTTTAGAAGCAGCTACTGAAATGAGAGTTCTTATAGTAGCCATTTTAACTACTTGAGAGAAAGTCTCTAGATAGTCTATACCCTCTTGTTGTGTAAACCCTTTAGCTACTGACCAGGCTTTAAACCTCTCTAAAGAACCATCTGACTTTAATTTGACCTTGAATACCCACTTACACCCAACAGCCTTTTTGCCTGAAGGAAGAGACACAAGATCCCAAGTGTCATTTTTAGTCAAAGCTGTTATTTCTTTAGTCATAGCCTCAACCCATCTTGGATCTTTAGAAGCTTGGCTGTAGGTGGAGGGTTCAGAATAGGAAGAAAAGGTAGAAAGAAAGGCATTAGATGTAAAGGGTAGAGAAACCATGTGAGCTTGATAGGTAGAGGATGAACAATGTAGTCTTTGAGATATGATGGCTGAACATGTGGCCTAGTAGACCTTCTAGGCTATAATGGAGGTGAAATAGCATCTGTAGGAGGGTTGTTTTGGTGAAGAGAAAAATGGTGATGAAGTATGTGGAATGGAATCTGATGTATGTGGTGAAGAAGGAAGAGAAGGAGAAGTCTGTGAAGGTAGAAAAATATGAGAAAGATATTCAGAAGCTAAAGTAGGTAAAGGATGATCAGGTTTGAGGGAAGAAAGATATTGGAATGGATCATGTTGCTCATGAAAAACAACATCCCTTGAGTGGAAAATTTTTTTAGTTTCAAGGTCAAGAAGGGTATAAGCTTTCTTGCCATTAGAATAGCCAAGGAAAACACAAGGAGAAGCCCTAGGAGAAAATTTAGTTCTCCCTCTCTTTAATGTGGTAGCAAAGGCAAGACAACCAAAAGATCTAAGGAAGTTATAGTATGGAGAATGATGAAATAGCACCTCAAAGGGGGACTTATTTTGTAGAGAAGGAAGAGGAGTTCGGTTAATGAGGTAAGTTGTTGTAAGAATGCAAAATCCCCAAAACTTTGAAGGTACACTGGATTGAAAAAATAATGCTCGAGCTACCTTAAGAAGATGTTTATGCTTTCTTTCAACAACCCTATTTTGCTGAGGTGACTCCACACAGGAAGTTTGATGTATAATACCATTCATGGAATAAAAGAGGAGAGCTTCAGGAGTAGTAAATTCAGGGGCATTATCAGTTTGAAAGACTTTGACAGAAACATGAAGCAACAAAGGACTTTAATGTAGCTAGGGCATTACTCTTATTGTCCATAAGGAAAGTCCAAGTACATCTTGTATTGTCATCTACAAGAGTAAGAAAGAACCTAAAACCATTGTGGGTTGAATGGTGATAAGGGCCCCATGTATCCACATGAATCATGTCAAAAGGAGCTTTAGTATGAGTAGTAGAGGTGTGAAAAGTTTTCCTATGTTGCTTAGCTTTAGGACAAATGCTACAAATATGCTGAGTTTTTGCAACATTTTTCATAAAAGGCAGGCAAGAAATCTGATCATAGGAAGGATGTCCTAGCCTACAATGCATTAAATCCATGCTCTTAGTAAAAGCAACAGAGGACAAAGCAGTAGTAACCTGTGAAGAATCTGAAACAGAGATGTAAAGACCCTTATCTTCTTTACCAAGCAAAATTGACCTCTTCATCGAAGGGGCCTGAAGATAGCAATGAGAAGGTGTAAAAACCACATTAGCACTTGTTTGCTCAATCAGTTTACTGATGGACAACAGATTGAAACAGAATTCAAGAACAAGCAAGACATTCTCAAGACACACTCCTTCAGTCAACTGTGCACTACCAACACTTGTAATAGAAGCCTTTTGACCATTAGGCATAGTAATGGACATTGGCATGGAAATAGATTGTTGATTGCTTAATAAAGAATTAGTGGAAGTCATATGATCAGTGGCACCACTGTCTAGTATCCAAGATCTGTTATAATGAGAGGATAAAGAACATGAAACAATAGTAATACCTACCATGAAGGCATGAGAATCAGATGGAGCACTATCAGTGGACTGTTTTCTAAGGAGAGAAAGAAGATGATTGTACTGATCTTGAGTGATGGATGAAGAAGATCTAGAAGAAGAGGGTTGATCTTTCTCACTAGTAGCATTGTTAGCACTTTTCTTTCCTCCTGGTACAAAATTTGGGGGATATCCAATCAACTTCCAACAACGATCTTTGGTGTGATTTGTACGCTTACAATGATCACAGTAAAGACGATTCCTTCCAGAACCAGAATTCTTGGAAGAATCATTGCCTCGATTAGCTACTAGAGCAGAATTATTAGTGTTTACAGGAGAAGAAGCAATTGTGATAGATTTCTGAGATTCTTCCTAGAGAACAAGCTTATATACTACAGAAAGATCTGAAGGAGGTTGCATCATCAATATATTGCCTCGGATAACAAAAAAAAGCTTCATTAAGCCCCATTAAAAATTGAACGACCTGTTGATCGGTGAGTATGCTTCTAGCCATAGAATTGGATCCACAAGAACAGACTTTGGAGTCTACTAATAAGAGATATTCATCCCAAAGTCGTTTGCATCTAGTGAAATAAGAAGTCACGGAGAGATTACCTTGAGCCAAAGATGAAAGATCACGCTGGATCTGATAAAGATTGGTGCGATCAATTTTGCTGAACCGTGACTCCAATTCGAGCCATACTTGTCTTGCGGATCGACAGTAAAGAACTGATTCTGCGATCTCCTTGTTGACAGAGTGAAGTAACCAGGAAAACACCATATTGTCACACTTGTCCCAAAGCGCTTGTTGATTTGTATCAGTAGACGGCCTCAAGCAGGTTCCAGTTACGAACCCTAGCTTATTTTTAGCAAGAAGCAAAACTTCAACAGACCTTCGCCAGGGAGCATAATTGCGTTCATCGAGAAGACTAGTAGATAAGACATAGCTTGGATGATCGCTATGGTGCAGATAAAGCTCACCCATGGAGACAAGAGAGGAATTGCGATCGCGATCTTGCGAAGAAATGCGCGCCCATGGATTGTGACTATCACACTCATTAGGATTGTGAGTAGCAGAGACTGGAGAAATTGGGGGAAATTCTCGATTGTAGGTTGACATGATCGAGAGGAAGAAGAAGAATTAGCAACAAAGATGGATCGATTTTGTCAACTTGTCTGATACCATGTTACAGAGTGAAAAGAGGAAGACGAAGAACAAAAAGACATGGAAAAAGAGTTTGTTATTTCTGGATAGATGTTCACTGTTACATCACTAGAGTATTTATACAGAAGTCTATTATACACCAACACTAGTATATTCTAAAAAGTTCTGATGTCTTCTTGCTCTTCTTATAGCTTTTAAGTTGTGCCCAACATATTTGTTGCCTGAAGTTCTTTACTAGCTAGAGATCGATCAAAACCAAAACATACCTTGCTAAAACCATAGAGCATAACATGAATTTTGGTCTGAATATTTGAAGAACTTGGTGTTGTATCTATTAGTAATGGTCACTTTGCAAAGATAATTTAAAACTTCTATCGCTAGCTGAAAATTTCTTAGAATACTATTTATTCCTCTAATTAGGCACTCACTACCGCTACAATTTGTAAAAGGAGTTTGGAATGTAAATAGAACAGTTTGAACTATAGAATATACTTACTACAGTGTGATGATTGAGTTTCGTATCTGTGAATTTACATGGAGTTGAAGGTATAAAGGCCTATGGTATGACAAACTGATTGAAGTAGCTGCAACACAGCTGAAAGACCAACTCCCAAAGTCAAGAGAATCAGTAAGGTCTCTTCTTTCAAAACTTCAACTTGTATATGAATAATTCAGTGTTCTTTAGTCTAATTGTGATGTGAGTGTTTGTATCTCTAGTGAAAGATTGCCGGCTTGAGAAACATTTAAATATGATCAGTTATACTTGCAAGAGATAAAAATACAAATGACCCATAATCAATTTATCAGAGCAAGCCCAACAGCTTCCCCAAATTCTTGGGGATTGGGCTTTTGGAGATTTTGGAACAAAAAAGTGGTCCAACAGATGCTCCATCTCATTCCCTATTTTGGAGTAATTCTCCAAAATGGGTTGAGCTTTCCCTAAATTTGGAGTGATCTCCAAATCCCCAAATCCATTTACTTTCCTTTTCTTTTTTCTTTTATTATATAAATGTGTGAATAAAATAACAAAAATGTTGACATTTATATGCAAAAATGTAAATATTTTATTTCCTTATTAATCAAATAACAAATAATTTATGATTTATTAAATTAAGATTCTAGAATATTTTTATTTCCTTATAAGTCGAATAAAAAATAATTTATCATTTATTAGGTTAAGATTCTAGAATATTTTTATTCCTTATAAGTCAAATAACAACTAATTTTTCATTTATTAGGTTAAGATTCTTGAATATTTTTATTCCTTATAAGTCTAACAAATAAATTATCATTTATTAAATTAAGATTATAAAATATTTTTATTTCCTTAAAAGTCGAATAGGAACTAATTTTATTTTCTTATGTAAGATAATATATAATTACTTATTGTAATTTATATGGTAAAAAATGAAAGTATTAAATGCAGTGTTCTCCAAAATAGAGAATCTGTTGGAGTTGGGTTAGATTTTTTTTGGAGAATATGGCAATTGGTTCTCCATTTTGGAGAAAATTATGGAGAAGCTGTTGGGCTTGCTCTCAAACACTTAACTTCTTAGTAGCTTATTTGCCAGTTTTGAGGTTCAGAACATATAGGAAGGCTAGT
Source organism: Fallopia convolvulus (assembly GCA_964016875.1). Lineage (NCBI taxonomy): Eukaryota > Viridiplantae > Streptophyta > Magnoliopsida > Caryophyllales > Polygonaceae > Fallopia > Fallopia convolvulus. The sequence goes on from OZ024722.1 coordinate 48,780,528, forward strand.
TTGTTTATTAGAAGAAAGAGAATGGTTGAATAGTGTGTATTGAAAACCAACATATAAATAGAAAAGTAGTTTTATTTTTATTTTATTTTCTTTAGAAGTTTGATGTACTCAGTTAGTTGTCATTGTTTTGGTTCTCAACTAAAATGGTTGATTACATTAGTTTTAAGTCATTAATCAGCATATTTTGATTAATTTTACAATTAACATATTAATCATGTATGTACAATTTTATCATTTACGTATATTTATTGATTGATTGCTTTTGCAGTGCCCTAAGTAGAGAAATAATATAGATTGTGGATATTATGTTTTTCGATTTATACAAGAAATCAATAGTAAAGGATTGGACTATATCCCAAAAAAGGTATATGATTTTGAATTATTATTTGTATTACTTTTTTAGATGATCTCTAATCAGTTTTTTGTTTATTATGGCAATACTATCTAGAAGTTGGTGGTTCAATAACATATGCAAATGAAAAGATAGATGATATTCTTGATCAATGGGTAACATATGTGAAGAGATTCATAGATTAGTTAGTGAATAATTTGTGAAGTATTTTACACTTTAGTTATAGTGTTTACTACGGTCTTAAACAAATTTACTACTTGTATATTTTACCACGGGTGTCGCAAATACCACAGTTCATGAACCGAGGTAATCGGGAGAACCGTGGTAAACGTGCGACCATGCTAAACAATTTTACCACGACCAAGATTACCACGGTTCAAAACTGAGGTAAAATGTGCCAAAGAACCGTGGTAAAAACTACTTTTTCTACTAGTGGTGCATCAAAATAACTAAAAAAATACGTCTTGTTTGTGAGTGCATCACTAGCTAAATGTGCATCAAAAATTTAAAAAGTTCAAAATCGATGCACAATGTGAATAAAAGATTGATGCATAGAGAGCTAGTTTTGATGCACATACAAGACGAAACTGATACACAAAAGTGTGTTGTTTTTAAATATTTATGCATGTGTGTCAAAAGTAATCGTATATGCATCAAAACAACCAGGAATTGCTTCTTATTTTGCATGTATATCGAAACTAACGATATGTACATAAAAAATTATCTAACACAAAGACTAATAGTAAGACTTGAGGCCTTAGAAGCGTTATCTCATGCCAACACAGAAACTTCCCAAGAGGTCACTCATCCTATTAGTGCTCTCGCTCTTGCAAATTTAACTTCAGAGTTCTTTGTCCTCACTCAAACCTTGAAAAGGAAGCGATCTTGTTAATATGAGTATCACTTTAATCTATTATAAAGGATCGCAAATCCGGGATGTTATAAACTCCCCCACTTAAACATTTGACATCCTCGTTAAGGCTCAAGAATCGCCCTCTAGGTTGATTGACTGCCAAGCCAACTCGTAACCTAGAGTCAGCTCTAATACCATTTGTAAGGCCTGTGGCCTTATAAGCACTATCCCATGCCACCACAAAGACTTACAAAGAGGTCACCCATCCAAGTACTATTATTGCTCTTGCATGCTTAACTTTAGAGTTCTTTATCCTTACTCGAACCTTGAAAAAGAAGAGCTCTTGTTAACATCGATAGCACTTTAATCTAGAGAGATTTGCGCAAAGTGCTACAAATGAAGAGGGTATTTATACATTTGTTTAGAAAACCCCATTATTTGCACACGTAGCAAGTATTTAAATCCTATTTTTGTTCTCTCTCATCCCTTACCCCCCTCCCTAATTTCTTTGTTCTCTTTGCACTTGCTCGTCTTCCTTTAAATTCTTTCCTCTTCTCCTCGTTCATCTCTCTCGAAGTTCCCCGATGTTTTGAGGTTGTCGCCACCAACTTCTTTGAACTATTACCGATGAGCGAGCTTCTCTGATTTATGGCTTCAAATCATGGTGGTAAATGTGGAAGCATAGCAAAATCTGATGGAGAAATCCTAGCTTCTTTTGGTGGCGGTGGTGATGGAGGAAGAGTTGCAGCTCTAGTTCTAGTGGTGCCTTGAGCACAACAATATAAGATTTGGCTTGCAATTGATAGTTCTATGATCTAAAGAAGCCTACATTTTGCGCTTGGTGAAAGACAAGGTGTTCATCGTCAGCACGAGTGGAGAAGGATGAGATATAGAATGATTTGTGATGAAATCTAGAATAAAATTCTCAAAAACACTATTTTCTTGATGTTATAAAATTGTGAAACCCTAAGTTGTGCTTCTAAGTTGATGATATGGAACAATTCCTTTGTTTTTAGGATGGGTCGCGACGAGGCCTTAAGGCAATGATGTTTCAAATGAAAATCTAGTGTTCATTGTGCAGAGAAGGTTTGACATATTTGATTGGATTGAGTTGGATGTGTTTATTATTCAACAAAATGGGGAAGAATCTATTATTAAGATGAGAGGCTCCGCTTTGTGGAGATCTTGCACCATCCACCATGAAAATTCGATCATTTCTCAGGTAGAATATGATTGCTGAACTAATTTTGTTATATTGATGTTTGAATGATTAAGTTCTTCAATTGATGGTGCTGAATTTGATTGTTGAATAATTTTATGTTGTAGATAAGTCTAATGCATACACTTGGCATTTGAAAGATTTTTGTCAACAAGAATAAGTTCAGAATAACTTTGTTCCTTGGATTTTCTAATTACGCCTTTATTTTTGGATAATGAATGTACCACCAAAAGATAAGGTGTTTAGCCTGAAATCCAAAGTGTGACATGGAGGAAGCCTCCAAGACACTTGAAGATGGAATTGATCAATCAGAGGAATGCCAAACTTCTCATTTATCCTCTAATGAAGAAAAGATGGAGCAACCTTATTATAATAATGTTGCTTCGTTGGAGGGGCATCAGTAATGGTTAAACAGAAAAATAAAGACATTTAATCAATCTATCATTCTCAAGCACAATCTACTCCCTTTTTAAATGATCTTGCTATGGAAACAACAATATCGCCCAATATAAGTCCTGCACAAGCAAGATCTGTGGGGCTCAAGATGGGGGCATCCATACCATGATCAAGAGGATGTGCCCGATAGATGCATGCAAAGAAAACTGAAATTCAACTATGTGACAATAATACCTGAATTTAGTTAAAATGCAACAAATTGATATAAGGGCTATATCCATGATCTAGCCATGGAAACATTCCACGATTAAGCTTTGTATTATTTTTTGGGTACACAGTTGTTGCATAAGTGCACATATGAGAAAGCATCAAGATTCTTAACAAATTTTACACTACTCTTTACATTAAATAAACTATTGATGACCATGTCAATTGCTTGTTACTTGTTCTTTCTTTCATCAGCCATGGTATGAAATTAAATTAAATTCAAGTCTCTAAAATATTAGTCAATTTGAAATTTGAGTCAAGTTGGTTTTTATAGGTTATTCAGGCTTAAATATTTTTTCCAACCAAAATCAATTTGGAAAATTTGAAATTAAATCAAATGATGCTTTGTACAACTTGTTAAATTAACGCGCTAGAGACTTTAGATCTTTATGAGGACAATTTCTCTTTTGTGATGACACTTAATTTTTTTAGACACTTGATTGATGACACTTAAAGAAAATTATATGTGATAACACTTTCTTATTATATTTAAAAAGAATTGTACGTGATGACACTTTTTTAATGACATTGTCTAAGGACAATTGTTTTTTATGACAATTCAAGAAAATTTTACGTGATAATACTTTTTTGATGACATTTAAAAAGAATTATATGTGATGAAACTTGTTTTTTATGACACTTGATTGGTGAAACTTAAAGAAAATTATACGATAGATATATAAACGTCATCTAGGCTTGATGACAATTTAGTGTCATTGAGGCCCTTTGAAAGCCTTTGATGACTGTTTAATGTCATTTAAAAAATTTTACGTGATGAAACTTTTTTGGTGACACTTTGAGTGATCACACATATTTGATGACACTAAAAAATAGACGTAATGACACTTGATTGATGATACATTGAGTGATGACACATATTTAATGACACTAAAAAAATTATATGTTTTTTTGATGACACTAAAAAATTATACATGATGACACATATTTGATTATAACTTGAGTGATGACACATATTTGCTAACACTTGGAAGTGATGACACATATTTGATAACACCTTGAATGATGACACATATTTGATGATACGAAAAAAATTATATGTGATGACACTTTGAGTGATGACACATATTTGATGACACTAAAAAATTATATGTGATGACGTACACTTGTTCAATGACACTTTGAGTGATGACACTTTGAGTTTCATGACACATTGATAACATTTTTTATGACATTTTGACGACACACATTTTGATGACAGTCAACCTCAGTCAACGACCGGTCAACAATCGAGTCAACACATGGAGAGAGGAGGTGGTGGGTTATACTGTTATAGTGTTAACTTGCTACATGGAAAATAAAATGAGTTTATTTTACAAACATGCAATTAGGTGGTTGTTTCTTGTTATTTATTTAAATCATCCTTTTAATCTATTGTAAAGGATCTCAAATCCGAGGTGTTACAACTATTGTATTCATGCACATAAATAAGGTTAAAAATAAAATAAAAAAAGTTGAAATGAATGCACAATGTGCATTAAAAAATCGATGCATATATAGAGTTAATTTTGATGAACTTCCAAAGCGAAACTGATGCACATGCTATATGCATTCCCCATAAACGACTTCTTGGAAAAATATGCAAATAATTCGATAAAAATTCACCCTTTTCATTTGTATGCTCTTTAATGAAAATCTAATCTAGGTCGTCGATTTTGTTTGGAGAACGGATGAGATTCATTCATGTTTCTCAGGTGGGCGCCTTCTCTCACCAGATCCTTTTGCTTTTATATATGCTTTATTGTTTTTTACAAGGACAAGGATTAGGAGGACTCGATGTCTATAGAACCTCGGGATGAGTCTAGTAATCTCTTAAGTATTCTATTCTTACTTCCGTTTTCCTAAGTTTCGGGACGAAACTTAGAAAAACAGAAAACTAATTTTAAAATGACACACACACACACACATATATATATTCAAAAAAACTAGGGAATCCAATCTTATCTTGTATATCAAGAGATAAAATCACATGCCACCTAAACTCTACTACAAAATAAGAAGGGAATCCAATCTTAACTTGTCGACCACGAGGTAAGATTTAAACACAAAGTAGAAAATGATGGGTCATTTCTGACTACACCCTTTAGTAAAAAAGTGGACAAAATAAATTAATAAAAACTTGAATCTGGCTATAAATAGATAACTTGTGGGAGGGGGTGCTTTTTAATTGGCAAACAAAGCTAGCACGCTATCTTTACTTTTTTACCCAAGTCTTCTACTCTTTCTTCCTAATTTTTCATCATGAATCATACTGGTAGTGGTCGTGTTAACCCTAATCCAAGAACCTATTAGATTAAGGATGATGATCTACTCCTCCTTAAATGATTTCTTAAACACCATTACTAACTTCATTGTAAATCAAACTTTAAAAATTTCTTGGGAAAGTGTTGGGATCTACTACATGGAATGACGTCAACCACACCAAGCTCCACGAGATTAGATTAGATGTATGGCTAGATACCTATAGGTAAAAAAAAATATTTCTAAATTTGATCGGTATTATGGACTAGTCCTTACACAACAAGCTAATGGAGATGCGGAGATTGACATTATCTAGAGGGCAAATGATATTTATGCTAGTGAGTGGTGACATGGGCTACTCATTTAAGAAGGAATATTCATGAGAAGTTCTTCGTAATGAACATGCATATCAAGTTTAGGGTGAAAATAAGGATGTTTTTATTATGTATTGCTTTTAATTATTTGTTTATGTATTTTTGTAGGTGTGTTTTTAAGATTTTTTTACTAGTTTTATTATGTGCTGTTTTTATTACGAGAATAATGAAAGAAATTAATCTTAATTAATAATTCCATAATATCTGACCAAAAAAAATAATTCCATATTTATAATATGGCAAAGGTTGGTGCAATTGTGCAAAGATGCAAAGATGGAGTGTAGATGTCAAAATCTATTGGGTTTTTTTTCCCAAACCAAACTCCGTGACACACCAACAAAATCCTCGAGCGCTTCAACTCCGCCCTTCTGCTGCCGCCCTCAACTCCGTTGCACCCTAAGCAGAGCTCTGCTCTCTCTTTCTCCAATTTCCTCCAATCCATGGCTGCCGAGCCTCGCAACTGAAATCCCACCCCAACCCAGCAAACTCAATGGGCACCCCTACAAAACCCAGCAACCCCTCTTCCATGCGTGTCCTCATACGCCCTCCTCAACCGCCATTAACTTCCTCTTCTTCTTCAAACCCCGTTGACCGGTCAAAGCCTCGCCTTTCTCAGCCCTTCTCTCGCCCATCCGTTTCCTCTCCTTCCCCGCCGCTTCCGCCGCCGAACCCGTCGCAGCTCAACGGGGTCGTCGTCGTCGGCTTCATTGGCCGGCGAGAGGGCGATGTCTCCCAGCTGATCAATCGGGTTGTCGATTCGGACGCGTTCGGGTCGGGTAATCGGCGGAAGAGTCTTCCGATTGAGGGCGAGGAGTTGCGGAATTGGTTCGAGAGTAGGGCGATTGGATACTACCATGATGAGGGAAAGGGGATTCTTTATCTCCAAATGTGTTCGACGAAATGCCCCGCTGTTAGTTCCCAGAGGATGGCGGGGAATCCGGATTTCGATTCGCCTATGGAGGAGCATGAGTTTGAGGATCTTCAAGGGATGCTGTTTATGTTCACTGTGTGCTCTTTCTCTCCCCTTTTTTCTTATTATTATTTCTGAATAAGGCTCTGAATTGTGATTCTTTGTTTTCCATTGCTTGAATTTTTTACATGGGGTTGCCTTGTGTAATTTGGGTTCTCCGGGAACTTCTCTGCTTGGAACAGTGTGGTTAGATGAAATAGTGGATCTTTTACTTAATGCAGTGATTTGCTTGTATCTTTCCTTAGGTCTTTGATTCTGTAATTTCTATTGATACTTGGATAGTATATGATTTGAACCTTCCTACAAGGGAAGTATAGTGGCCCAAGTCAGTAAGTCACAAAGTATTAGTTGTGCTATGTTGCTTATCAATGTTTGAAGTTCTGAGTTGATATTAGTGCTGTGATGCTTTCACAAGCTCTAGACACTTTGGGTGGACTTCTTTCATCTTAAATTCTCAGTGCCTGTTTTGTAACGGATTAAGTGCATTTTGAACACATTATGTGTTCCTTGTGGAATTACAGTAAAGCAATAGCGAGTCTTGAAATGTGAACACTTCCTCTTTTTTTTGGGTAATATTATTTCTCCCACTCTTATATGGGAATAGGAATGAATCAATTTTGTCATCAAATTGCAATGTTATTATTTCCATCAATAAGGAGACATCTTACCCTACCCAACACTAAAACAATAGTGAGTCCTGACTCAACCTTCCAAAATGAGAACACTTCCTCTTTTTTGGGTAATATTGTTCTTGGTTCGTTTATTCATTCTCCCACTCTTCTGTGGGAATAGGAATGTTGGGACTCAATCAAATTTGTCATCAAATAGCAATCTTATCATTTCCATCTATAAGGACACATCGTAGTCTGCCCACCACTAAACTGATTCTAAATTAATCAACCTAAATTCTCATCGCATAATGTTTCAAAATGCAAGTGATCATAATGCTTCTTAATTCCCTTTGCATTCCAATTGATTCGCTTCCTCTTATCAAGTGGGCCTTGAACTCAAAATCATGTCCTTTCTAGCTTAAAATTGTTTTAGTTTGAACATAAAAACGTATCTGCATACATATTGGTGCATTTGATGGATGCTTATTTTCAGCAGTTGGCATATTTGGTGGCATGGTTTCTTGGCTCTTTATTTCTTGACAGGAACTCCTAGTATTTCTGACTCTCCCATCACTCTTGCTGCAGGTCTGTCATGTGATTGTTTATTTTCTTGAAGGCTCCAACTTTGATGTTGAAGTGTTTAGAAGGTTGCGAGTGTTGCAATCTGCAAAGAATGCATTGTCTCCACTTATGAGATCACGAAATTCAATGTCATCCTTATCTAAGCTTCCCTTGTCATCATCACATGCATCTCCAACTGTTATATTATCCAAAAGCGCTTCTCCTGGAAGAGGTGGTGGGGTATCCGGTCGTAGCCCTTCAGCTATTTCTGTTATGTCAGGCTTAGGTTTGCACACCTCTTTATTTCCTGGACAATGTACTCCTGTTACACTGTTTGTTTTTGTAGATGATTTCTCAGATATGACAAAATCTAGTACAAGTGTAGAGGATACTGTTGAAGCTTCTTCTGCTTTGAGCAGCTTAGGTAGATCAGCTTTGCATACAAAGGGTTCTGGTTCAGTTGTTGTGCTAGCTCGCCCTGTGAACAAATCTGAGGGTGGTTCTAGAAAAAAATTGCAGTCTGCCCTTGAAGGTCAAATTCGTTTCTTGATAAAAAAGTGTAGAGCACTTTCTGGCTCTGAACATAGTCATAGCGGGTCAAGAGGTGGGCCGTCCTCTGGCTCAGCACCGTTACTAACCCTTGATGCATCAAGAGCAGTTGTGCTGTTAGATAGATCTTCGAATCAGAGAGGCGTGTCCCTTGATTATGCATGTGGTCTCATTGAAGATGTTTTGAATGGAAAGGCAACACCTGATTCTCTACTGCTTGAAAAACATAGTCAAAGTGGAATCAAAGAGGATGTCACTGCGGTAAAGGATTTCATTTTCAGACAAGCTGATATACTACGAGGTAGAGGTGGGATGGTTACAAATGCCAATAGTGGCTCAGCTGCTGGTGTTGGAATGGTGGCTGTTGCAGCTGCCGCCGCTGCTGTTTCTGCTGCATCAGGCAAGTCTGCTACTGCTCCAGAACTTCCAAGTTTGGATGTTTGGGTGTCTTCTAGTCAGATTATTTTAAAAGGGATATTCTCTGCAAAACGTGTGTCTATAGAAGAACATGATTTTAGGAGAAGGAAATATAGACAACGAAATGGAGTTCCATCACAAGCTGAAGGTGCGGATCCACTAGATATTGCAGTGTCTTTACTGGAGAGTGGCAAGGGGATGAACACGAAATTTTCAACTGTATGGTGCCAAAGAGTCCTTCCTGCTGCTATGGATGTTTATACGGAGGATTTACCTGCTTCATATCCAACTTCTCAACATGAAGCTCATCTGGAGAAGGCTTTACGATTTTACCATTCAATGGTGAAGGGACCTTCAGTACTGCAATTCATGAAAAAATTGGAAGATGATTGCACTTCCATTTGGAAATCCGGGCGACAGCTATGTGATGCTGTTAGTCTGTCTGGAAAGCCATGTATGCATCAGAGACATGATAATGATGAAAAACAACATTGCAGTGGGTATGTCTTTCTTCATGCCTGTGCTTGTGGACGATCTCGAAGAATTCGAGCAGACCCTTTTGATTTTGAAGTTGCCAACGAATTCAACAGTTTCGAGGACTGTGATAACCTTCCGGTGCATAAACTGCCCAAAGTAAGTGATAATGAGTCTACACAGAAAGGAGCATGGATTATAGTAAAAGTAGGAGAATCAAGGTACTATGATCCATATAGGGGTTTGCTCCAAAGTGGATTTTGTGCCAATCAGAAGTTCCTGATGAAATGGACAATTGTTCTCGACAAAGACAAACAACCAAATGATTCGTTTGTACAGTGTTTTTGGCAAGGTGCTCTCAACAGTGTGGCTGCAGACTCCAATTCTGATTTCCCTGCAGATGCAAATTCTGTAAAAACAACCGGACTTTTAATGCATCAAGGAGAAAGGCAAACTGGAAATGAAACACAGAAACTGGCTGTGGATAATGTAAAACCAGATGATAAGAAAATCAGCTTTGGTAATGGCCTGCCCAACGTCACAATGAAAAAACCCTTTTCTGAGGTTGTTGCTGGATCACCTGCTAACTCTGCATTTCCTCCATTGCAGTCAATGAAACAATCTTCTGTTGGTGTTGACAAAGGTTTCAAAAATTCCTCGAGAGATTTGACTGCAGAAAAAGTAAATATTGATCAGAAAAGATACTCTAAAACTGAAGAGAGTACTTCAGCAGTGGAGAATATAAATGGGGCAAATCCCATTGGTAGCGTTGATACTAGCCCATGTGTACAGATAGGTAATAATGTGATTCAATTGAATATCAATGATGGTAGCAAAAGTAAATTTAACCCTTCCCTAAAACATATTATTGTGTATGTTGGATTTGAGCATGAATGTTCCCATGGTCATCGCTTCATACTATCCACAGAGCACCTAAATGAACTTGGATTGCCATATTCTTCACCTGAAGACTCTAATATTCCCTCATCCATGGATAATTTGGATAAACGGCATCAAGAGCCTTCAAGTGTTGGTCAAACCAGCAGTTACAATAAGGGTCATCGCAGGTTACATGGAAGTATGAATGTGGAAAAGTCTAGAGAATTTGGTTTCCATCAAAGTGATCCGCATCTGGTGGGTCCATTAAACTCGCTAAAGTCTGGGAAAAAGCAAGGTCAGATGTCTATTGGAGTGTCCAAAATACCTGATTCTGCCAGACATCTTCAGTCCGTGAAACTTGATGATGGCGGGCAAGCATTTTCATTACTAAATAGAAACCTCCCAGTATATATTAACTGCCCACATTGCAGAGTCCACAAGAACAAGAAAGACCGACGAAGTGCAAAGTTTGCTGGCACAATATCACAGCTTCAGAGGATATTTGTGGTATTACTCTCATAAGCAAGCATGTTTTTTACCTATTCATTTGCTTTTGTTTATTTATTATGTTATTTTTGCTTTAGAAATATTATTACGTAATTCTCTGAGACAAGCTTTTTTTTTTGAACTCTTCCTTTATACATGTTGATTAGTAAAAATGATTATAACATGGTACTAAATTCAGTTATTATTGTCACATAGCTGAATTTCAGTTTTCCTTGGGTCTATCTGGCGCATCCTCCTGACATGTACAGGTCATGGGTGCCCCCATCTTGACCCCCCAGATCCCGCTTGAGCGGGACTATACTGGGCGATGATGTTCATGTTGAATAGTGAAGCAGTAGTGTGTGCACCATTAGTAATTAGTTTTACAATAATGCTTGACCATAAAGCTTGTTAGTAATTTAATGAATATTCTGTGAGGATGAACATGTTAGTATTACAATATTATGTGACGATAGGAATTTAGGAAATAAAATCAACTGCTATTCCTTTGTCCCATTTGATCTTCTCCTTCAATTTTGTGTTGTCTGAAAGTGTTGTGTGTGGTTTCTAAATGGATAGCATGAGATAATTTCTCTTGCCTCTTGTACATTTCAATGATTTCATGAGTGTGCTTATCTTGCATTGCTAACAAAGAACAGTGCTTGATGTGTATGGTTTCATATTCATACGTATTGATTTCTCTGGTTTTATCTAGATACGTGAAACATCTTCGCTTCTGTGGTGCAGGTTACGCCCCCTTTCCCTGTGGTTTTATCCACTAACCCTGTTGTGCAATTTGAGGTATTCTTTTCTCTTCTTTTGAAGGCTGAAGTGCTCAACTAATAGAACACCAACTGTGTAAAACCATTAGTCACTTGGATGCCATATCCACTTCCCATATCATAGATAAGCTTGCCATTTATTTTAAAAATTTTATTATTTAAAAATAGAATGAAATCATATATGTGATTGTCTTAAATTATCAGTCATTCAACTATTAGGCCGTGCCATGGGCTATCGATTGATCTATCTAAATATATAAAGGAGAATGTACTCAGTTACTCAAAGTTTCACAATCTCAACATCAATATTCTTATTTAAATTTCTGTGCAGGGGTCATGCCAAGCTCTGGACTCTTCACAGTACGAGAAGCAGCTGCAATTCAGCCTCGGATGTCAAGTGGTCTTGCCTCCAGAAAGTTTTGTCTCCATCAGGCTCCCATTTATATACGGTATTCACCTAGAACACAAAGGCGGCGTTCATCCTCTAAAGCCCTTTGAGCCACAGCCTGAATTGACAGCCTGGCTTAAGAAAGGCACAGCACTGAGTGTGATGTCCAAGGGAACTGTTCCGGATCAATTGCTTCATGAACACTAATGATCCCATTAATACTTGATAATAGACTGGCTTAGTGAATGGAGATATGCTGAAGAATATCGGTGGAAATTACGTCCTTTCTGCTGTGGTATGTAGTACTCCCTCTATTCAGTAAAGATTGTCGTTTTGCATAATTAAGGAATTCTAAAGCACTACAAACTTATTTTTATAAAATTTATAATTTATTAATTATCCACCTCATTTCTAGCCAATAAATTAAAAACATTGCATCAAAAGAGTCAATATTGGCATTTTCAAATAATAAACCATGTAACTCACCAATAAATCATTATCTGAAATTCTATAATGACAAACATTTAGGCGGTATATCTTAAGCAGGCCTTAGTCTTATGAAGGTTGTCAGCTAATGGAAATAATTGTGAATTGCAATATTATACTAAAATTTAAATGGTTCAACTGACTGATTTTTCTTATCACAGAGTGAAGAATCTAAGGAGGCATGGATGTTTGTGGATGATTGAGAAAAAGGAACTTGGATGAATTTCAACTTATTGAACAAGAAGCCAAGTCCGAATCCAAAACTGGCTCTAGGTATCTTTCATTCTCTACAAAAGGTTTAAATTAGTTGGGAAATTGAAACTATCTGTGAGTTTCAGATGTCTTTATAAACGCGTCTTCAGATTTGCAGGGGTGTCTAGTGGTCTGAAAGAAACTATGGGATCTATCTGGTGGACTGTGTGGATTCTCGCCCAACCACTCAGTATACTTTCTTTCTCGCCTTTTCTATGTTGATCTCGTTACATATAATTCTTGCACAAGCATATTGATAACATTTTTAAGCTTACTGTCTTTCTGTTTCAATCATGGTTTCTACAGAAACTCATGCTGATCTCTAAAGAGAGGAATCACGAGTTCCTAAAGCCACAATCATCTGATCCCGCCAAAGCTCTAGCGAATTCGTTGAAAGAACATGGTGGATCTCTGAGATATTTCCTGAATGCTACAGGTACCAAATCAATCAAGGCACTACAGCTTATATAGGGCATTGTTGTGCTGAGACAAATGTAAAGACCTGCTTTTGTTGCTACAAAATCCTTGTAAAATTCATGCTTGTTTCAAAATTTCTTTCTTTAGTCTTGAGATATGTGGTATCTTTAGTTTGAGATATGGGATACAGTTTATCTTAAAGGATTGTGGTTTGACTGTATTAGCAGGAGGTTTAGATTAGCTAACCTTAGGCAAACTATTTACAATTTGTTTAATGTGAGATGTACGGAAATTGTGTTGAGTCTATAGTAAGCTTTTTAGTTTTAAAGTGTGGTTATTTCGGGTTTGGAGACTAATATTCTCTAACAATGGGTTTGGAAGCCTTTCACCTTGAATATGGAACATTTGGATAAGGCATGTTTAAAGTTGGGTCTTTTTTTTTTGGTCAAATAAAGTTGGGTCTTTTAAAATTGAAAATTCTAGCATGGTACATACCTTTTGAACAAAATTTATAGGGTTTTTTGGACTTGTCCAAGATTCGGATGCCTTTGTCTACTTCACATGATAAACAGCCTGGTTTTCCATTGTGCGTACAGTGCAAGTACAATGAATGTACATCATTGATCAAATTACTAAATTTATAAGCCTTAAATATCAAACTAATTTTCTTTCTATTAATCTAACTATGCTGTAAAAGCCTCGCATGGGGTGGCCTAGTGGTAAGAGGCATGGGGGATGCTGGGAGGTCCCAGGTTTGATTCTTGCCTCCGCCCCTATACTTGGGTGAAAAATTATGTCTCATCATTCTTCCTACCACTAGGTTGGGCCAGTAGGTATAAGCCGGTTTACCTGGTTCGTTGCGTTTTACCAGCTAGTTTACGGACTTGGAGTTTACAACCAATGGGTCCCTCGTTTAAAAAAAAAAAACTACACGGCAAAACTATATCAAAAAAAATGTAAAAATTTGGAATGGTTTCTTTGGCGAGGAAAGAGCAGCTTCTATCAATGACCTTGCCTTGTTTTGTTGCAAAATTGCATGTGTTAACGTCAGAGTTAAGGAATAGTTGAGAACAATGATTGGAAACACTGATGATTTTAAGATTTTGTTCTCTCAACTTGAAAATAAAACGGGACCAAATTGACGTCCAATAACATATCTTATATTAAACTGTTCCAAAATCAAATCCTTGGTTTATGAAGGCCCTGGTGATCCACAACTTCAAACTCGGCAGATTTACATCCTCTGGACACTCTCCTCCCACCTGCATTTTATTATTCCAACGTTGAATTAGCGTATGTTAAATCGTGACAACTCAACTAATTACTTGTTCAAAACAAACCCTAGAGTTCAATTCATATATATAAAGAATGCTACTAACATTCAGTGTAAACGCCAGTATGAATCTCTCACAAACTGTGGTTAGATTAGAGTTCCGAACAATCGTGTTCGACAAGGACTCGAGCGCCTTGTAGAGTGACACGGCGACCCCTTGTCCCTTGTTACTTCTTAGGCGTACGTAAAACTCTCTTTCTTCCACTTGAAACACGTCCATCTACACACACACACACACACACACACACATATATATATATAGGAGCACACACACAACCAAGAACTTGTTGTAAAGAGCCATCACTCGAAATCAATTTTGAAACTGGAAAACTTGTGGTCGGGATTTACCTGAGTAATGATCTTGGGTGCCGGAACTACAATCCGAGCGATAGGATTCCTCTTCGAGTCTTGGACGAATCCGCGACTTTTGTTGCCGTCTTTCAGAGAAGATTCGAGCTCCGCAATGTCGGCTTTCAACTTCCTGGCCTGCATTTGTAGGTCTTGTACGTATAACACTGCATCACCCACAATAGATGCTTTGTCCATCTGTACATATGTGAAATCAATCCAACTTCAAACTCCCCAAAGTTTGTTATTCAAAATCTTAATTCGGGTTCTCTAACAAACTGTAAAGTCAACATGTTGGGTGCCCTCTTAGGAAGTCCTCGTGCTCAATAATAATAAGTGCTACATATATAGAAACTTGTAAATAAATAAAAAAAGTAGATTGCTATATAACCTTAGTGATGTTGGGGACTAAAGCTCGTAACGAATAGAGCTTGTCCTTCATCCTTCCCCGCCGCTTCCTCTCCGATATCAACGTCCTCGTCCTATCGAGTTTCGGCTTCTTCGAGCCACCACCACTCGTTGGAGTGGTGGCGGTCGCAGAAGAGTTATCAGTCTCGTCCTCGTCCTCATCCTCGTCTTCCCCAAACTTCATATCGTCCTCCATCCCCGAGAGGGAGTTGAGGATCGAGCTCGGGTCATCGAAGACCGCGGACCGGCTCGAACCGAGCTCGAAGAGGTCCTCGGGGGTCGGGCCGAAGCTCCCGACGCCATGATCGACGCCCAAACTCACCGTGAGGAGCTCGGGATTGTGGAAGATGGTGTCGGTGACGCTCGAAGTAGTCGAAGACGCGCGCGGGATGTGAGGTGGCGCGCCTCGGAGGAGCTCGATGAGGTGGTCGGAGTTGAGGCCGTCGACGAACTGATCGATGAAGTCAATGGAGGGGATGTTGTTGTGTTGTTGATCCATTATTAGATCTCTTTATTACTTTTGAATAATATTGTGGTTGTGGGGTGCTATGTACATACATGTCTAGCTAGGTTTGTTATATATATATTAGTGGGGGTGATGAAAAAAGTTTACCTCTTAAAAAATTGTTTTTGTTGGTGTGAAAAGAATCTAGAGGAGTTCTTTTATCTGGATACCTCCAATCTTTGGGCAGACAGTTTTGGTTTTGTTTAACGATCCAAAACATGTTAAGCCTATTGTTTTTCATTAATTAGGTCGGGTTGATTTATTATATGTCTGTTGTTTTGGTCTTGTTATATGTCTTATTTTCAAGTTTGAGTCGTTTTATGGACGTGATAGAGTGTAAGTCGAGTCTAGTAACTCCTAGTATTATACAAGTTATAAGTGACATCCACATATATCCACTCATTTATAAATCCGGTCTCATGAAATTAAATCACGGATTTGCTACACTTTTATAATAAGAGTATTTTTTTTTAGCTGAAAGTATACTTTTATTATATTGTGCAAATTAATTACTTTTTATATTTTTTGAAGTGAAAAACATACTTTTCATTAAAAAAGTATTTTTATTTTAACGATTTTTCTAACCTATGTTCTTAGGGTATTACATACCTTTGAAATGAAAAGAATTTGTTAGTTTGTATTATATAGAGCAATTTTTGAAAAAAAAAGGGCAATTTTATTTATTTTAATAGGATTCATTTATTTTTCGACCAATAAAATAGGATTCATTTATTTCAAAATAGGGTTTTAGTTTCTAAAAACAAGAATACTTAACATATACCCTAAGGGCATATGCTAGAAAAACTATTATTTTAAAAGTGAAGCAAGGGCCACGTGTCACATTTTTCAGGTTAACTACGGGGTTAATTGGGTCATTAAATTAAAGGCGAGCTCATTGAGGACAGCAAAACGGTCGAGTAGCATGCTATAGACTTCTTCTGAGATCTTTATTCTCTTTCGGATGTGGAAGTCGAGAGCCCTGAGATCCCCGCTGGTTTGTTTCTGCCCATCCCCGACAATCAGTGGAGCCCTCTGATTGCTCCGGTATCGGACATTGAGATCCGGACAACTATTACTCAGATGGGGAGCTTTAAAACCTTGAGGGTTGATGGCTTCCAACCTTTGTTCTTCCAAAACTATTGGGAATCGGTTGGAGCTTTGGCCCGACATTTCGTCAAGGATTTTTTCACAAGCGGGAAGCTAATGGATGAGGGTGTTGAAATGATAGAATTTGGGGACTATTTTCTATATTCCTTACGGCCTCAAAGGGCTGAATTTATACAAAGATATACAATCTTATGGAAAAATAAGATAGGAAAACATATACAAAGATATGGAAACAAATATATATATCATATACAAGTAATATATCTTCTAATACTCCACCTCAAGTTGGAGCATGAGGATCAACAATACCTAACTTGGAAGACAGAAAACTAAACAAAGATCATGCCAGAGCTTGGTAAAGAGATAAATCGGTTGCTGAGTAGTGGAAATATGCGTCATGCGAACTGCGCCATAAAGGACAAGGTCTCGAACAAAATGACAATCAATCTCGATATGCTTCATTCGCTCATGGAAGACTGGGTTGGAAGAGATGAGCAACACAACCGAACTATCACAAAATAGATGAATAGGAGAAGAATGTGAAATACCAAGAGAACAAAGTAAGGACTTGAGCCAAATAAGCTCACAGCAGGTGGATGCCATGGAACGATAGAAACAGGAGAAGTATGAAGCATAATAAAATAATCGGAAACAGAGCGTCGAGTTAATGGGAAGGCAGCCCAACTAGAGTCACACCAAGCTGTGAGACGTAGAGCACTATATGTAGATAGACACAGACCTTGCTCGGGATGATGCTTAAGATAACGGAGAACTCTCATAGCAGCGTTCCAATGATCCAACTTATGCTGGATATATTATGAAAGTACATGAACGAAATAGCACAAAAACTCTGGGTACCAAATGTAATTTTCGTTTATTTTGTCTCTAACTTACCATGTAAGAAGAGGTATTCCAACAATTATCACATATATACGATTTGAGACAGAAATTGTTACGAAGTAAGTATACTATTACATGTACGATGCATATTACCTAGGGATGCAGATGGGGGCGAGGAGTACATTCCTCACCCCATACCCGACCTCCTATTAAGCCCCCTATCTTCGCCTCGCCCCCACCTAATCCCCAACGGGAAACATGGTGGGGAATCCCCGTCGGTTATGGTATTATAAATGGGACCCATTTTATTTAAAATAAATTATTTTTGACTAATGATTTAATATTTCAAACCCTAAAAATGTTTAAAAATACCAAATTTTAACATAAAATAAAATTATCATTTTATAATTTATAGATATATGTTTTAAAATTAAAAAACTACAATTATATTATAAATTCTTCTTTTGTGTTTTATGAATTAAAAAAGTAAAAAAGATAAATATTAGGTATCGGGGATTCGGAGCAGATAGTATCTCCCCTGTCTCCACCCTGTCTCAAATCAGGGATATAAAATTTATTTCCATCATCTCCATGTTCTCCGTCTAGTCGGGAAATCCCCGTCCTTAATGGGACGGATCTTAACAGATTTCCGTTCTCACGGATTTAATGTGCATCCCTAATATTACATTTATACCACTAGTTTAAAATCAAGTAATAGAGTTGAATAAAATTACTATTAATATGGTTAGAAAATGTGTCTATAGAGAGTTAAGGGACAAGATCTATGAACTTTACCATCTGATGAATAGATCGAATTAGATTTAGAAGACCGTCTGCAATGAGTATTTTTTATGTTGCAGTTGACAATCGCAAATTATTAGCCCGTTCCTTCATGCTTAATGCAATTTCGGATTCTACAATTTTTCTAATAGTTTTTTGGGCTCATATGAGGTCAGGAATGACATATTTTGTATGTTTGTCTATGTATTTGCTTATTTATTAACAGGGGCCGCATTTGATTTAATCAAAATAATGTGCATCTCAGATCGAGCATTATACAAATAGCATGCCACTAAGAATAAATAATTGCATATTAGGCACCCTATGATGAGTATATTTTAGGCTAGCATACGGTCAACAACACTAAAGTAAGTACCCAAAAATTGTCACTTACAATGAATCTGCAAACTAACTCAAATGGTGCTCCTAACTATATAAAACTAGCCTTGGTGTTACTAGTTGGGAATTTTGGATATATGTGTTAGTAACTATAAGAAACTGTATAAAGACAATCAATTCCTTGTTCCTTGCACATCGAAAGTAAAGTAAAATACAAGTATAAAAAACACACACTTTCTTATAGAGGAACCCTACTTGAACCAACTAGTTGAATGGTTAAATTTCTACATTCTTAGATGATTTTGAATGGTATACTTATGTTATTGATAGTTCCTTCGTTACAATGGTAAGACATAGATTTCTCTGTTCCCATGAACCTATCCGAATTCCTAGTCACACTACATTGTCTTCTAACCTATAACTCAGAAACCAAGTCAACTAACACAAGAATTCCAAACACGAGTACAAACCTTGTAGCAGTTCCTTTGCTTCAATGATCGTTCTCCAACACTGAAAACTCTCGATCTTTGTTGCTCTCGAACTCTCTGATTTTCTCTTTATCAAGACGTGCATCCTACCCTTAGAACACCTTGGTATTTATAGAACTCTTATGGATATGATCTTCTATCTTTGCCAAAGACATAGTTTTCATCCATTAGACAAGATCTTTTCTAAAATAACTCTATCTATCTATCTATCTAATATCACGTTCACACTTGATCATAAGAATAGATTAATTAAGCTACAATCTTCAATTCCTTGTTGAACTCCTTCCGTCTTTAATTGAAGATTTCTTCTAGATACTTATCACCGCTTTTGACTATTCAACAAGAATCACTGACTTGAACACAGTTCCTTATGAATAACATTACAGTTCCTCTTAGTTCCACTGTAAATTCTGTTTTACTTCTCAGTTCATGTATGTCACTTAGTTTCTAAAATTCTTTAGCCAAATAAAAGCGTACAACCCGTAGTAATTTGTCAACATCAAAACAAGGTAAGTAAAAATTACGAACACTATTCCAACAATTTTTCTCTTTGTTTTTATGATGACAAACCTATCAAAAATTGAATAACTAAAAAATAGTTCCATGAAGTACAATGCATGACAATTATGTATAGACATGATACTTAGTTCCCCTTGAGAAGGATTGTGCAAATTTCTACCCAAAAAAAAATTGTGCAAATAGTTCCCCCTCAGCAAAGGAAATACTTATTATCTATAAACAACACATCACTATAATTTTCCACACTTTCCCCTTTTGCCATCATCAAAAAGATTAAACTTATGAAAATAAGGAACAAAGCATAGCACAATCATAACTAAAAGGATAATTATATATATGACTTGAAAGCAAAATATACAAAATACAAAAAGATTAAGGAAGCACGAGACATGATGCATAAAAAGAAAAACTATGAAAGACATGCTAAGAAAATTTTATATGGGACTCATTCATGGTTGGGAAGAAGGTACGTTTTTCTAAATGTCAAGATCATCCAAAATTCTCTCAGTGATCAGATCCCACATAGAGGATTCATAGCTTCTAGAATTGTTGTGCTTTTCCCTTGATTAAGACTTCCATAGAATAATTCATCTTTTGAATGTGGACCATCTCCTATTCCTAGCCAATTTCCTCTTCATTCTCAGCTCTGTAGATGTTTTCTTTCTTCACCAGTTCCTTCACTAGATCAGCATAGGGAACGGAGTAGAAGTTCTTAGAGGAACAATTACCCATGTGACATAGAATGATATTGGGTAAGTTGATCTTTTGTTTCCTTAGAAAAAGATCAAGAAGGATGCCATCATGAATGTTGAGTGTGATCCTCTTTTCCTGTCTTAGAAGAACCACCCTTGTGATATACTGGTGATCCATCTTAACAATCAAACCAAGCACATGAGTTATCATCTCCTTTCCCTATGGACGAACTTTTCCAACTGGATGCTTTAAAATAATAGTTCTTCCATCAATTCATGTCCATGCTTTCCTTGGAAGGAAGAAGAATCCTTCAGCAAGAACCTTGAGTATCCTCTTGATGTTAGAAGTGGCAAAAGTGAAGGCTTCTTCTTCAAAATTGAAGTTCCCAATAGGCCTAGCTATCAGAGTTAGTTCTTGACAAAAGACGAAAGCTAGAGTAAAAAGTCTTGACTTGCTCTAGATCTACACAAGTAGGGCTATTAGAGTTAGTTCTTGGCAAAAGACGACAGCTAGAGTAAAAAGCCAGAGTTAGTTCTTCAAAATTGAAGTTCCCAATAGGGCTATCATAGATTTTCCATCCTTGAAATTGAATGAGAGCAAGCAGATCGTCGAACCCATGTTCAATGAGAAAGGCCTCAGTAACGACCAAGGGAACCACTAGCTTCTTATCGGTTGTAGTTCCCTTCTTGACCTCTAGCTTGGCCTTCTTGTTTTTTTCGGTTTCGTGGCTATGGACGTTTCAATTATCACTTTCCTCATAGCCAATATGTAGCAATGGCTTCTCCTCCTCCTCCTCCTCCTCCTCCTCCTCCTCCTCCATCAATCATCATTATTGATGTTTGCTAAAGACGTACGTTGCTCAACATGCAACTTGTCATCATCTTCAACCCCTTCATCTTCATCACCAACATTGATTTGAAGTTGCTTTCTCTTAAGCCCACAGGTCTCAAATTTAGGTAAAGGAGTCACCTTTTTTATTTAGAATTCCTCTTCCCCAAATTTTGCAAGTTCAATATCTTCTTTTTCATATGTGGATACGAGTTTTAAATGATACACCTTGATTTTTATTATCTCAAAGACTGTCGGAGCCTGGGAGGCTGAGATGATATAGTGACGATTGTAGAGGATCCTCCAATATTTTGATCTAGTGTTATAGAAGGAGGTGTTGGTTGAAAATTAGAGAGAGAAGTGAGTGGATTTTTATAGGAAGTGGAAGAGAGAGGAATGAGTAGATTGGTTTTGTGTTGAAGAGCAACAACATAATTTATTGGAAGATTTTTAATTCCTTCCAAAAGAGCATTGCTGATAGGCCCGCAAATGCATGGAACTATCGAAGTAGAATAAAAGATATCGAATCCAAGGGAGCACTCGTTGATTACAAATCTCACACAAACTAGTAATCTAGACAACAAACAATTGATTGGGAGTTGGAATTTTTATAATTAAAACAAAAACAAAAACAAGATATAAAACTACGAAAGACTAGAGATGGGTTTTGGTTGTTTGAATGATGGGAGGCTAGGATTGGGTTCACCACAATGGAACTATGCAATGTGAAGCAAAAATCTCTCTAAGGTTTGCAAGCAATGGTCTACCATGGTCAATTGTCCTAAATTATCTCCAATCCCCTTTCAAGGCAAAGCAAAACTACTCTAATCTAGCTTAATTCCTACTTTTGTGGTAATTAATCCTAGATTATGTGCATTAAACACAAAGACAATTATAAATAACCACTAGGAAATTAGGCCTACTTTCGTGGTCCTAAAATCCCTAGCTCAATTCTTGAAGGTCCAATGTCAAATATCATCTTTCAATGCATACTCAACATCCAAAATATGAGAAAATACTAGTTAGGCATTTTCACAAACACTTGGTGTGCAAGAATTGAGTAGTAAACCAAAACTCATTCAACCAAAGAGAAATCTTCACCAATACATCACATAATCACCATTGGGCTACCCCCAATCCCAACACAAACAACTACTCACTCATAATTGGCAAAAACATGGCATAAGAAATCAATCCAACAATCACACACATGGAAATAATGAAAGGCAAAATAAGAAATAAGATAAATGGATAAGAGACACTTATCATTCAAATCAAATCTTGATTCTTCATTCATCCATGGAAAAACAAGTTGGAGTTGAGTTCCTCTTCCAATTTCTCCAAGTACAAGAGAGCTCAAACAAATCCCCAAAATGGGATTTTAAACCTAGATCTACTACTAAAGTAGCTAAAATATAGAAAAAGAGAATGTAAATCTAAGAGAGATTTTGAGGATGAAAATGAAAGAGAGAAAGTCTTCTAAAATTCTAGAAAGATGAGATAAAATGAGGCATGAATCTCTCAAAAGTGTCTTGCTTTGGTATTTATATGTGCCTCCAAAAGGTAGGAGAAATACAACCCTAGATTAGGAGATGTGCTGAAACAGCATGCCCATGTTGTTTGGCACGGGTATGCCATTCCAAAAACTGCATGTAGAGAATGGGCATTTGCTCTTGGCATGGGCATGCCGAGTGGCATGAGCACCTCATGCAATATCCTGGGAAGACATCTCGACAACTTTTGATTGGATATGAGTGTTTCCTTAGCTTGTATGGCTTGTGTAACTCATTCTTCTCCATTAAATCTTCAAGTTGAATCCCTTGGGTTCTTCTTTGCTTGAATTGAAGTCCATTTGATCCTAGAAGAATCCAAATTCTTGCACCTACAAAACCAAAAGAAAACGAGAGCAAATATCCGAACAAACAACCATAATCACGTCAAAATGATCATGCAATTGTATGTTTTATGCACAAAAGTGGGGATTAATCAAGTCAAAAGGTGTTATAAACACATGTTATCAAACTCCCCCAAGCTTAGATCTTGCTTGTCCTCAAGCAAGGATACTCATCAAAAGATTGATATTCCAAAGGAAATATTGAGGTTGTCTCCATACAAAAGAAATACAAGCATGATTTTGTAATGTCAAATATGTGATCAATGAAATCATAGGAGATAACAAGTGGTCATTCAAGAGATTAGGCTAGCATGAAAATTCATAGACCTCACGGATGGAAAAAAAATAGGTGATCCACTCACTCTCATGTGTTTGAAGGACGTGTTTTGCTCATTTTCAATCCAAAGAAAGTCATCTACCATAAGCTTGCATCAGTGTCTTAATTCTCCACCACTAAAAACCATGCACATTACACAAATCAAGAGGTCTTTTATTCGGTTACAATAGGGTCAAGGTAATGAGAAAGGGTAGGGATTATATTTGGCCTTGTGGTGCTAGTCCGAGGAGTATTGAAAGAATTCTATCTTGACTAAACCAATCCTTGAAAATTTCATATCACAAACAACACACCAAATATATTACAACCTCTCTTCATTTCTTACTTCCCTTTTTCTTTTTTCTTTTTTTTTTCCACACTTCACACCATTGTTTTATTAAGGTACAAACATTTTGATGCATGCCCTCAATTGCAAAGTAATGTGAGAAGTGCTATTTTTTCTTTTTCTCTTTTTTTTTTGAACCAAACACTTTACACTTCCATCATTTACATTAAATTCCCACAAGCTTAGCTTCTAACCACACAAGCAAGTCAATATAGAATTTTCCTAATTCCTCGGAAGGACAAAGGGATAATAATTTAAGGCTCGGATTGCTTTTGTGGTGCTTAAAAAGAATAGGCTAATATAGGGTCAAAAGGGGGATAAACAAAAGGGATTAAATGTAAGAGGTTGGTATGAGTAAAGTGGGTTATCAAAGAAAGTTGTCTCAATCATTTTTGTGCATGTACAATAGTATAAGTGTGGTCTCGAAAAATAGCTCTAAATGCAAGTTCTAGAGATGAACATTCAATGGAGAAATCACACATGAAAAGAGAGAGGACTCATGAAGCGCAAGTCCTAAGGCCTAAAGAGAAACTCACGACTTTTGTCATGAATTTAAATTTTAACCAAATCCAAGAGATAACTACAAGCATCCCTAGTTTAATTAGTCACACATATTCAAGATATTAAATTTTGCTTCATGATCTTTTGCAATTTTGACAACCAAAATATTTCAAATGAAATAACGCAAGTGATCCATCAAAAGGCCTAAATTATATGCAATGCAAAAGTCATGAATCTAAGCTAATGAAAAACTAACTAAATGCAAATACAATGTCATGAATTCATGCAACTAACACTAGAGAGATAGAAAATATGCATTTCAAGGTAATTTTTACTCCCTCCCCCAAGCATAAAAATATGCATTGTCCTCAATGAAAAACAAAAGTGAAGGGAGAGTGAAATTACCGAATCATTGCTTAGAGGTTGGGTTGCCTCCCAAGAAGCGCCATTTAAGGTCTAGCTAGACCTTCCCTCTTCATTCATGTCGTCGGAACGAAAAGGGGGAAGGTGACTCCCTTGTCAACTGGATCTCCAACCATGTTGTGCTTGAGTCGAATCTTGTGCACTTGAAATTTTCTTGAGTTCTTGTGCCATAACTCAATCATCCCACCATTGCAAACATGATACACCATAAATGGCCCGGACCACATTTTATGCTTGCTACCCGGAAACATTTTTGAACGGTGATGGAAGAGCATTACTGTCTCCTTTCTTCAATGTAAGGATGGTTTGATGTTTGGTGTCATCATTTCTTTTCTTCTTGGCACTTTGAACCTTCATCATATCTTTTAGAATGGAAGGAAGTTGTTTTATTTTCACCTTGGGTGCATCCTTCTCTTCAAATATACATACTTTTGGTCCTTGCTCAAGCTTCTCAACTTTGGACAATTGAGGTGAAGTCTTCAAGTTTTCTTCAATGTTTTGAGCACTTAAGGATACATTTAAACCTTTATGATTAAGCCCTTCGGATCTCACCAAGCATATTTGAAGTGGATCTTGCAAGCAACTCCTCATAAAATCCTTCTTCACTATGTTGTCAATAAGATCAACTCTACACAAAGATTGCTCAAAAGAAGGATGTTTAGTAGCATTTGGCAAATTAAACTCAACCTTTTCTACCTCAAGATTCAAGGAAAGCTTTCCATTTTTCACATCAATAACGGCGCCCATCGTAGCAAGGAAAGACCTTCCAAGAATGATGGGGAATTTGGTATCTTCATCCATCTCAAGAATAACAAAATCAACCGGAATAAAGAAATTGCCCACCTTGATGGGAACATCCTCTAGGATGCCCCTCGGATGCCGAATGGATTGATCCGCTAAAACTAAAGACATGTTGGTGGGTTTTAATTCACCAATGTATAACTTATCACAAATAGACCAAGGCATCACACTCACACTAGCACCAAGATCACATAAAGCATTTTCAAAACTAGCACTACCAATCAAACATGGTATGGAGAAATGACCGGGGTCCCTAAGCTTAGGAGGTAACTTGTTTTGAAGAATAGCACTACACTCATCATTTAAGGCCTTGGTTTTAATTTCATCTAGCCTTCTTTTTTTAGATAAGATTTCTCTCAAAAATTTAGCATATGAAGGCATTTGGGAAAGGGCATCAATGAAGGGAATATTGATGTATAACTTTTTCAACACTTCAAGGAACTTCCCAAATTGTTTGTCTAACCTAGCTTTTTGAAGTCTTTGAGGAAAGGGGATAGGTGGTTTATAGGGTGGTGGTGCCACATACTTAGGTTCTTTCTCACCTTCCTCCTCTTTATTACTTTTTGATCCTTTTCTCTTCTCTTGTCCTTCACTTTCTTCTTCCAATGAAACTTCCATTTCTAGATTTTCAACATCTACTAAATTTTTCCTCTTACGCTCCTCCAAATTCTTTCCACTCCTAAGGTTAATTGCCTTAAAATCTCTTGGGTTAGGCTCGGGTTGACCGGGAAGTCGACCTTGAGGCCTAGAAGAAGAGCTAGCAACTTGTGAGCAATTTGAGATATTTGAGTTTCTAACATCTTATTATGAGTTGTTAAAGCATCAAACTTGGATGTTAGTTGCCCGATTTGGTTCCTAAACTCATCATTTTGTTTTGCTTGAGATGTAATGAAATTTTCCATCAAGAGTTCAAGATTAGATTTTTGAGGAGGTGGAATTTGATAAGGACCTTGGTTAAAACCGGGAGGTTGCCTTAGAGGGGGTTGAGAAATAGTGGTAAGTATTCTCGCCTACAAGTTCTTCTTTGCTTGAATTGAAGTCCATTTGATCCTAGAAGAATCCAAATTCTTGCACCTACAAAACCAAAAACAAACGAGAGCAAATATCTGAACAAACAACCATAATCATGTCAAAATGATCATGCAATTGTATGTTTTATGCACAAAAGTGGGGATTAATCAAGTCAAAAGGTGTTATAAACACATGTTATCAATTGCGAAGGTTGACAAGATCATTAGCTATAAGAGCTCTACCTATGGCTGTTGGGAAGGTTTTGTCTGCCATTTTTTAGGGTTTAGAGGGGTTTATAGAAAAAGATTGGGATAACAATGAGAACTTTAGAGATGAATATGGAGATAGATGTGTGGATAAAGACTGAGAAAAGAAGGGTTTAAGAAGAAAAAGAAAGGGTAGAAAGGCAAACACACCTTTTGAAAACTTTCTTCCTTAAATCTCATCACCATCTAATCGAATTTCAACTAAAAAGATTAATTCCTTGGACAATTCCCTTGACTATAGAATATTGTTCCTTTCTTCTTTCCAGGAACAAGTAAAGAAAGGATAGGTTTGGATAGGATGAGTTTTTGTTTTGTAGAACAATAAAATTAGCCTATTCAAACAAATAATAGGGCAATGAAATTTCGACATCTAGGTAATTGAATCCAATTTATTGGGTAAAACATACAAGCTGGCTCGTAAGAAACATTTACCTAGACCAAGGTTTAGGGATAATTTTTATGATGAACCATCATTCAGCTTGTAATGAGGGTTAGAAAAGATTAGCTTGATCATTTTGGGCTAAAAGAAAAATAATGCATATAGCATAACATGCAATTTATATCAAATAAGTGATACAAATATCAAAAAGAATGCTACTACACATTGTTCCCTACTTAAGTTTAATTTAGCCTAGCCAAGTATTGAGGGAATAGTGGATCTGGGCTTGTTTAAATAACTATAATCATATCTAAGAGCATCCTTAAATGTTCAAAGGGTTATCCAAAGCTTTAGTGAAAATATCTACAACTTGCTCTT
Organism: Fallopia convolvulus; assembly: GCA_964016875.1. Lineage (NCBI taxonomy): Eukaryota > Viridiplantae > Streptophyta > Magnoliopsida > Caryophyllales > Polygonaceae > Fallopia > Fallopia convolvulus. Next base: position 48,808,023 of record OZ024722.1, read on the forward strand.
CAGTTATGTAGTGTTCCATCTCAATGGAACATTTCTCAACATGATCACGAAGAAAATGATGCACATGATTTTTAGATATGCTTATGGAATCAGTATTATCACATTTATAGCAATAGTTCTGAGAGACATATCCTAATTCTCCAATTGTTATTTAAGCTAGAGTACCTAGGAATAACATGTTTTGACAACCATATACTCTGCTTCTACGGTGGAGAGAGCAACAAAGTTTTGTTTCTTTAATCCCCAAGAAACTAAACAAGGTCCTAGGAATTGTGCCATACCTGATGCAGCCCATGTACCCATTACTCCACAAGACATCGATGACTTGGCTCATATTCCCTTTGATGGATTGATCACTAGAGACCGAGCCAAGAAATTGAGGAATGCTGCAAAGGTTCTTCTAGGTCATATTCCGGCTATGGTGGACGGGCCTAAGGAGCCTAGATGAATCACTACTATTCACCATGTTCAAGCTTGACTTGGACAAACTCACATGTAAGAGTTGTTTGCATGCTTATCTTAGAACTTACTATTTATGGTGCTTTCCACATAGGCTTTTCTACATATATGAACCATGTGTTATAGGTCATAATGCTTGGGCTTGTGGTTTTTAAGTTAGGGAACATATTATCTTATCAATTTGGACCATGCAAGATTGGTGGGACAAATTTGAAAGGTAATATGGATCTGACTTGGAGCCTCAGTTATTAGTTGTCTTTTTATAATATCTTTAGATAATATAGAAGTTTTATTTTAGGATATAATATATTTAAGAATGGCATATGCTATTTGGCCATCTAGTCTATATAAACCCTTGTAATTCTTACGTTTTAATACATGTTGAATTATATATTTGGAATAGAAACTCTCTAGTTTTCTTATTCCAAGGATTTTCAACCCAATTATCTTTCCCATCTCCTAATTTTCGGCCAAACACAACACCAAATATGATTTGATTCTTCAACTCACACGTCCAAAATCAATCCAATAGACATATTCAAACTAATTACTTGTTCAAGAAAAAAACTTAGCCTATAAACCAGTCTCGTTGAAACAAGCCTTGTCGACTACCTGAATGTTATCGGATCCTAGTCCCACATCACCTTGATTCAGGCCGACAAGACTGTTGATTTCGTGATATTGTCCATTAGGCTTCGGATGAGGGGCCATGTTCAATTTTGATGCGAGTTTGTTTCCGATTGGTGTTTTGGCATGAGTGTGAGTGGTTTACATTTATTTGAGTTATGAGATTGCCATTTGATATGGTTTGCCTTTCTTTATTGATACACACATGTTGATGTTTGTTTTGGGCAGATTCACCACGTAAACGTGTTACCTACTACAATGAGGGAAGCCTAACCAAAAAGCAGTTGTAACGCATTATAACTGTCAAGCAAGATGAAACACGTAATAAAATAAAAGACAGAAAATAGAGCCAAGGTATCAATATGCTAATGGATTGATGACAATAGTTTTGAAATCGCCCTCGATATGAATACAAGAAATTAGAGGGATTGGCTAGATGTAATTTCAAAGACAATGAGAGTATGATCGCTTAATAGCTTGTGAATATGATTGCTTAATAGCTTGTGAGTAACGAATTCATGAACGTGCTTCTCGAGGTATTGGCAACATATGAATTCATGACTTGATTGACAATAAGTAACGAATCACATATTACCTCGATTTCTTGCACATTCAAGTTCTTGGTGATAAGTAATCCTCCTCTGAGTGCCTCGTATTCTGCTTCATTATTGGTAGCCTTGAACGTGCATCGAACAGTCTAGGCTATCTTATCCCCCTGTGGCGACTTCAGGACTACCCCCAGCCCTACACCTACTTGATTCAACGCTCCATCGGTGTGCATCATCCACTTGCCGTTGCTTAGTGATCTTGCTACCTGTAATATTTCTTGATTTTCTCCTTCTGGCAAGGTAGGAGTGAAGTCAGCCACAAATCCGCCAAGGCTTTGAGACTTCAGTGTTGTTCGTGGCTCGTAAGTGATATCATACCCGTTGAGGTAAATCAACTACCTCATCAAACGACCTGATAGTTCTTGGAGCTATCAGGTCGTAACTTGATAGAAGCCATTACCAAAGACAATACGAGTTTTTCAGCGGGTGAGTACCTGGTCTCCGCATCAAGTAGAGTCTTACTTACATAATAGATGGGTAACTGGTTTCCATCTTCTTCTCGAATCAAGACGGAACTTATAGCTGCCTTTGTGACTGCCAGGTAGACGTACAACATTTCCCCTGGCTTGGGCTTGGATAGTATCTGTGGCTGGAATAGATACTCCTTCAACTCTTTGAAGGCTTCTTCATGTGCTTTTGCCCACTCGAACGACTTGTTTTTTCTTCAGGATATCGTAAAATAACTTGTTTTTGTCCGATGACCTGAATATGAACCAATTGAGTGCTACTACTCGTCCTATCAACTTCTGAACGTCTTTGACGCATCTTGGTGATTGTAACTCCATTATTGCCTTAATTTGGTCCGGACTTGCTTCGTTTCCTCTCTGCGTCAAATTGTAACCCAAGAATTTGCCTGACGTAACTCCAAAGGAACACTTAGTTGGGTTCAGCTTCATCCGATAACTTCGTAGAATTTGGAATGCATCTTCCAAATGTCGGATGTGATCTTTCGCCTTCAAAGACTTGACTAGCAGGCCGTCGATGTACACTTCCATCGTATCCCCCAGTTTTTCCTGAAACATCTTATTAACCAATCTTTGATAAGTAGCACTTGCGTTTTTTAGTCTGAAAGGCATAACTTTGTAACAATAGGTCCCTTGATTGGTTACAAATGCGGTTTTTTCTTGGTCGTCAGGGTGCATCATTATCTTATGGTACTCACTAAATGCGTCCATGAAAGTCAAAAGCTCATGTCCCGCCGTCGCATCCACCATTATGTCAATGTGAGGCAACGAGAATGAATCTTTGGGACATGCTTTGTTTAAATCGGTAAAATCTACGCAAACGCGCCACTTCCCGTTTTTCTTTTTGACGACAACCACGTTTTCTAACCAATCAGGATATTTTACCTCTCTAATTTTCCAAGTTTGAAGTAGAGATTTTACCTCATCGTTTATTACCTGATTTCGTTCGGGTGCAAACTTACGCCTTTTTTGTTTAACTGGTGGGATTTTTTTATTGACGTTGAGCGCGTGGGTTATCACCTTAGGATCAATTCCCACCATATATTCATTCGACCAGGCGAAGCAATCACTGTAGGACCGCAAGAACTCCACTAATTGCCCTCGTAAAGATGGCTCCAGATTTGCCCCTATCCTGATTTTCCTGGACGGATCAAGTGGATCAAGGGCTACCTCTTCGAGCTTTGGTGTTTCCGTCTTCACGTAGTAAGTGGGAGTCTTATAGTCCTTTAATTGCTATTCCGACGACTTATTTTCTGTCTCAACCTGAGGAGTTTTCGAAGTCATTTCCCTCATGGTTACAAAATAACCCTCCCTTGCTATTTTTTGTTCTCTCTTGATTTCTTGTATTCCCCATGGTGACGGGAATTGCACACATTGATGATAGGTTGAAGGAATGGCCTACATCCCGTGGATCCAAGGTCCCGCACGCGATGGTGGGCAATGATATTTCCCCCAACGTGTTGCGTGATTCGCTGCTGAAGCCCACCAAAGTCGTAGACTTCTTGACGATGTCGTCCAAACCCAGGCCTAAACTGTACAAGGCATCTAGCATAAGCAAATTAGTGGAACTTCCATTATCAATTAAAACTCATTTAACAAGAAAGTTTTCTATTGTTAAGGAAATGATTAAACAATCATGGTGAACTTCCTCTTCTTCGATGTCATCGAAGGTAATGGGCATCACGTCATGACCCCTTCGAACAGAGATTTTGGGCTCTTCTCTTCGGGTACTCCTTTCAATCCTCTTAGCTGCAGAATAGGTTACACACAAACCTCAGATCCCCCAGTGGTGACGTTGATCACTCCTGTATGCTTTGGAGGTGGCAGTGGACTGGTCTTCCCTTTGTTGCGTTCTAGTTGCTCCCTCGCTCTTTCTGATATTAAATCCTTGAGGTACCCCCTGCGTAACAGCTCACCTACCTCTTTCCTTAACGCGATACATTTGTTCGTCCTGTGGCCGTGATCGAAATGAAAATCACACCATCTGGATTTATCTTTTTGGTGTGAAGGTGTGTTGCTTTTCCTTGGCCACTTGACGGTGTCCCCCATGTCATTAAGAGTTCATACAACCTCTGTTGCGTCTACCCGAAAGTTGTAGTGGGACAACTTGGGAGGCAGCCTTGGGTCTTCATATCGCTCATTTGACCTGGCGAACACCGTGTTTACCGTTGGTTTGGCGGGGGATAGATTAGGGTATGGAACGTATCTGGTTTCTCGCCGCCCCTGTCGGCGTTCTGATCGGTGAGGACTAGCAATTTTGATAGCGGGGAGGTCATCTTCTTCTGACCGCACATGTGCCAACGCCTTTACCTGTACCTCATCGAAATTTGAGCATGGATATTTAGTTAATTCACGATAAAGATCAGGGTTACCAGCCGAGATGCCTCTCCAGAATGCTTCCACAGCCGTAGCGGCATCACATCCTTCTATGGTGACCAATTCCTCATTGCACCTGTTTAGAAAAGCTTTCGAGGATTCACCGGTCTTTTGGACCATCCGATATAAGCCGCTAGAACGCTTTTTAGCGTTTGACTACTTGCGAACCTTATCCTGAACTTGTCAATTAACTCATCAAATGATGAAATACTCCCAAGGGGTAAATGAGAATGTCAATTGAGTGCGGGTCCAGATAACGTGTTACCGAACAACGACACATGACAATTTCCTTCATATCGAAGGGAATTGTACTAATATTCATAGCTTTTTTAAACGTGGCTACGTGTTGGTCTGGATCTGTAACACCTTCGTACTTGGGTACATCGGGGACGTGATATTTCCGAGAGATGTCTACCCTTGCGATAGCGGGTACGAAGGGAGAATTAGTGTATCCATCCCGTCTTTCCACCGCTATCAGTTGTGCAGGACCTGTGTAATTCGGTCCTTCAAGTCTTTGAGGTGTTCCCATAATTGGGTAACCTCGACATCCTCTCTAACAGCTCTCAACGAATTACCATTTACCTGATAACCAATTACTGGCCTAGTGTCGTCTGGGGTTTTAAGATTTGGATCGTCCATGTCCAATCGTCGAGCGACGCCATCCATTGCTCCAGTAACGCGTTGCCGATTTGTTGCTGATTGTACCTGAGATTGAAGTAAATTACGCTCATTAGTTTAAGCCTCGATTTGCTTTTCGTATGCCTCGATGAACTTGGCATGAGCATTCTTTTAGTTTTCCAAATCCCTTCGTAGAGTGAGCATAGTTGCGCGAAGTTCAGCGATGGTGTCAGAGTCGATCTCTCCTACTTGCTCCCCTGTTGTAGAAGTGGTAGGATTGCCATTCCCATCTCCGGAATTGTGCTCACCCCCTTCTGTCACATTTCCGGTCTGCTGATCGGCGATCCCTTGATTCATCTCGTTGTTCTCAGCGTCATCGACTTTGCTGTAAGTAGTATGAATGTCTTCCATCTTGAGCGGATAGAGTTTACGGTTCTTGGCAACTTTTCTTTAGCTAAGGCCCCACGGTGGGCGCCAATTGTTTGGGCAAATTCATCACGTAAACGTGTTACCTGCTACAATGAGGGAAGCCTAACCAAAAAACAGTTGTAATGCGTTATAACTCTCAAGCAAGATGAAACACTAATCGATTGATGACAATAGTTTTGAAATCGCCCTCGATATGAATACAAGAAATTAGATGGCTTGGCTAGATGTAATTTCAAAGACAATGAGAGTATGATCGCTTAATAGCTTGTGAGTATGATTGCTTAATAGCTTGTGAGTATGATTGTGAATTAGACTGTGCATGTCCTCTTCTTCCTCCACTCCTATATTCCCCCTCCTTTGATGACCGTTGTAGGTGATTACGAGCTCCCTCCTCTCCCGTGGATTTCGCTGGTGTCGTTTAATAATGTAGCCGTTACTTCGAAGATCTTCTATGACCATGATTTTCGCCATTACTTCATCGCTAGTCACGATCTTCCGCAATTACTCCTAATTTGCCCGTTTAATGTTTGTTGATATTGGCATGTTGTCTCCAACGTAGCAGGTCTTGGGCTCGAGGGCCCAACAATGTTGGAGTTGAAGCATGCTCTACGTGCAGTTTGGTGTTGTTGCTTTGGCTGGAACCAATGTTTATGTTCCGTTGATGGTGAAGTGAAGTGGCTATGATTGGCAACCTCGTAGTTTTGCTCGTTAATTGTCAAGTTGGAATAGTTCCAAATTGAGGGGAGAGTGTTGAAATATGAAATATATGTTGGAAAACTAGAAAGAGTAGGTAAAACTTGTAGTTTCTAGTATTATGCCTTCTACTTCTACTATAAATGAAGGGCTCTTATAATGTAACCTAGTAAGAGGAGTAATAGTGTAATACAATGAGATCTCTTTCTCCCTATTCCCTCTTCTTCTCCCCCATTCCCTCTTCTTCTTGAAGAGGATCAAGAATCCAAATCAAATTTGCTCTAAAATTTAATAGTTTTCACAGTTGTTGATGTTGTAGCTAGTAAATGTGACAATCAAACAGGGTCATTGCTCCTTAACTTTGAAGTCAATCAAAACTATAGTATATACATCTCTTCAGAATTGCTAGTAAATTAACTAAGATAAAAGTAAATAGAAACATGCTTAGACGTCCAAAATGAAAATTAAAAAGGAACTGATAAAAAGAAGCATGAATGTACATAGAAGCGGTCCATGTACTTCAACATTATATATCACTGGGCTCTCGGGTTCGGTTTGGGAACAACTCCAACATCCTTCAACGTCTCGGCTTTCGGCTTCCTGCACCCACCAAATCAACCACGTATAATATAACAAAACCTCCATTACTTATTTACTTAATTCACAGCACATGAAACCCCGGCCCGAACAAATTCGATCAAATGCATACACCAAACACATACGTACGCACATACATAAAATAGTACATAAAAAAAAGTCTGGGACATTTAGTGAAGCGGTTAAGCCCCCAATAGCAATACCTAGTGAAAACGTCGCCACGAATGGTGTCGGGGATGTTAGAGTCGCGCTCCTGGACATGGGCAACCTTCCTGAAAAACGACTTGTGTATGAGCTTATCCGCGTCCTCCACGGCGCGCTCCGGCTCGGCCAGCTCGGGCAGCATGTCCCTCCGCTTGCTCTTCTTGACGCTCACATCGGGCGCGTGCATCAGGTGCTGCTTCATCTGGTGGAGCCCCAGCCCCGCCGCCAGGGCTATCATCCCCACCGCCACGTACACCGGCACGTACTCTCCCCACCGCTTCTTGCTCTCCCCTGCGCCCGCCGCCGGTGCGTACGCCTTCATCCTCCGCCCCGTCGTCGTCGCCATCCCCCTTCCCCTCATCATCGCTCCTGATCTTGCCGAAATCTGGAAATACGGAATGTGATTGTAAAAACTAATTAATTAACCGACTTCAGCATTAGGAATTGAATTAAAGCTAGCTAGGCGTGGCGAAATCAATTAACTACCCGAAGCAGTGTCTTGAGGATCATGGTTGATTGTTGGAGAGTGATTTTGTGTTTGTGTGTTGTCAATTACTTTGCTCGATCTAATAAGTTGTGCTGTAGGCTCAGGATGCGTTTGTACTGATCCTCCATCTTTTTAATGCTATCTATAGCTAGAAGTTTCTTAAAGTATACTTTAGGAGAAGAAGCGAGAGGACACTTGTCGTACGCCGTAGATGCGTGGAAGCCTCTGCAGACGACGCGCAGCAGTAGCCCCTTTGCCTTATGCAGTTATGCTTCATTCGAATTTTGTATTTTTTTTCACAAATATTTTCCATTTTAATAATTTTTATTTCATATAATTATCGTTATAATTATTAATAAATTATTATTAGTAGTTTTAACTAAATTTTAAAAAATAAGATAATAAATAAAAATATAAAAATACATTTATTAGTCTTCTTACAATATACTCTCTTCTCTCTTTTTTTTATAGGGTTTAGGGTTTAGGGTCACCCCATGGTTATTATATGTAGAATTTTATTTATGGTAGAATCTTAAGTGATCACAATAAAATGTTATAAAAAATTTTGTGCGACCCGATTTTATATACGATTCTAACGATTACAACGATTCTGCAAAATGACTATTACTATCTACTCTAATACATTATAAAGCAAAAATCAAGTCTGTGTAAAAATTTGCGTCACATGGCATAACCTGAATAAAATAATGAAAAACCTTTTTTCAAGTTAAAAAGCTAAATAATAATTCTAGAAAAACTCCTACACATTATACTCTAATAATAATTCTAAAAATCACGATTTATCTTAAATTCTTAACCACTTCATAAAATAGATAATAGATAGATATCATATTGTATGCATAGATTGTTTCATATAGTATCACCTACTAAAAAAATAAAGAAATTAATTAATATACAATCATATTTTTAAAAACTTTAATTAAATAATAAACATTACTAAATAAAAAAAAATGAATTTATAAAGATTGAAGGTTTTTTAGCGGTAAGATTTTAGATTTTATAAAATAGATAATATATATATATAGTTTTCTATCTATGTAAATATTGATTTTATTCTTAAACAATTCCTAAATATAAAAAAGGCAATTTTAGATTTTATTAAAAATTTAATGTATCAAAATAAATTTTTATCTATATAATTTTCTATCTATATTTATTGATATTGAAAAGGAATATTATATATGCTGGAGTATCTTAAGATTATACTAAAATATTTTTATCGGATTTTTGAAAAAAAAGTTATCAGTATAAATATCTATCTAAATCTACGATAATCTACTATATATATAAAAGCAATAAGGTTTGGAGCCACCACGTTGCGCCACCTCAGCTTTTGGGTCATCCTATTATTAATCCACATAAGATTTTGCCACATGTCATTTAATCCTTGCTCCATAAAAATTATATATTGATTATTCTTTCCACTTCATAATCCACATGGCAAATTTTTTTCCACTTAATTAAAATTTATGTATTTCCCAATTTTAGATAATATCTTAATTTTTGGTAGGAGATAATCTAATCTATATATATATAATTCCCAATTTTTTTTATTTTTTACCCAATCTTTTATAGAAAAATCCTAAAACTATATGATCTTTTTACTTATTTGGATAGAAAACGTTGGCTATGATTCTTTTTGGAATTTTTTTTAAAAATTTGAATAGAAATTACTGGCTATGATTTTTCGGGTATTTTATAAAATGAATGAAGCTAACTGTTATCACTTATCATTATTTATTTAATAAGTATAAATAATTAAAATCTCAATTATTAACAAATGAAACTATCATTTTCAAACAACTATAAAATTATAAATAAAAAATAAACATATTAATTTCACATCAAATTATGAACCTACCTAATACATTATAAAGCAGAAACCATGTCTGTTGAAAAAATTGCGACATGTGGCATTACTTGAATAAAACAATGTCAAGCTTTTTAATAATAACTTGTATTATTTTTCCTATATATCCAATTTTTTATATTATAATAACTTGATCTATCTATATGTTGATACTTTCGATATTAATTTTATGTATATCTTTTAACAAAACTTGATCTATATGCTAATATTTTTTATATTAATTTTATACGTAATAAATTTTTTTATCTTGTTACAAATCTTGCACTCCAAGTATATAATTTTTTTTATCTATATGTTGATATTTTACAATATAATAAATTATTTACAGAATACATGATATATTTTAGTATACATTGATATATCTACTTAAATTTTAAAAAATTAATGTTAAAAAACTATTTTAATAAGTTATATTATCATTACTAGATATCCTACCGTAATTCTCTTTAAGTTATAGCATTTTTATTTTTTTTTCTATGTTATCTTCTATACTAATTTTTATATTAATATTCTCCATATTTAAAAATACTATTATACTCATTGCAAAGTAAAAGATAAGAACTCCAATACATAACCTTGATAAATATTTTATAAAATTTAATTTTTATGCATATTAATATCTTTAAAAAAATCAATTTAAGTGAAATTAACATTTTAAAATTTTTAATCAAAATATGGGGTAAGATCTCAACAAATAATGAAAATAAATTTTAAATATATTCAATTAAAATATATGGCACGATCTTAAAGTTTTTTTTTTATAAATTACATAATTTTATTGCTATTTTATATACAAGTATTTTAAATTTTATATTAATATCAGATTATTGTATAATCTTTAGTAAAATTATCCCGTGAATATCACGGGAATTCAACTAGTTTATATATTATTTATTTGTTCAAGGGTTGCCTCTCAATTATATTCAATTATTCTAACTAACAATTTACTTATTACATTCATAAAGTTTATAATTTTTTCACTTTGTATGTAATAAATCGACAATATATAAGATTGTTTTTACATTGTTTTAGTTATAATATACAATCTTACGATCTTACGATCCGATCCGGAGACCCTTCTATGATCCGATCCTAGAATCTCGATTTTAATAGCATTGGGGTCGCCACAAGTGTTACTTGGGCTCGCCTAGAGTGCCCGAGAGATTCAAAACAATGACCTCGAGGTACTACCCCAAAGGCCTAACCGTTGAACCAAATGCCCGAAGACATACTCTCTTCTCTCTGTTTGACAATATTTGATGTTCTATTAATTTTCATCAAAATTAAAAAACCCTATAATTTTACCTAATTACTCTTGATTAATTCCTAAGTGTTGTCTTTCATGGTTTAGATACGGTGGTCTATGTGACCTTTTAAGAGCTTGATTTTTCAGATCAAGAGACGTGGTTCTATCCATCTTTGTTTCCAAATTGTTGGTGGCCTACATGGTGTTAGAATACATTCTGACATCTAAAATTGGGACATAAACTTACTTAGTATATATACCCCTTGGTTACTCATGTTATTGCCAATTGGTTTTAGGATGGAACCCCACTGAGCTAATATGGTATCAGAGTTATTCGCCTAATAGTTTTTCTCGATCCTGAGCCCGCCCCATCGTGTTGTCCAAGTGTCAACTGGACTAGTTCCCCCAATTGCACTTGCGGTGGCGTATGTGTTAGAATACAACCCCACTAGCTTTTATTTGGAGACTTTGTTTTTTTTGGGCTTTGGTTTCTTGTCCGGCCCTTGACAATATTCGTGTGGGTCATGGGTTGCCTTTTATGCCTTTTTCCTTTGTTTCTTCTTGTTGGGTCGTCTTTCGGGCTTTGGCCCATGTTCTTTTTTTTTGTTTTGTGGTTTTTGCTTGGGAGGTTCGACCAAGCTCGTATGTTTGTGGGTGTCTGCTCAAAGTCAAGTTGTGGTTCCAGTTATAGTTTGGTCGTGTGGATCTTAACTTGCTATCTGGTGGCATTATACGCCTTGGTTTCTAACTCGCGGAAGTGTCATACTCTCCCATTTTAAACATACCCAGTGATTCGTGTTGTTTGTGTAACAATCTCCCATTGCTTCTTGTACTTTTAGACTGGATTTGTTGTATGTTTTTCATGCTGGTGGATCGGGTACCGAGTTTCGTCTCGATCTCCCAATTTATCAAACTTATTCGGAATTTGAATTCTTACCTACTCAAAAGCAAATTAACTAAATAACCGGTCAATTACGGGCGTATTCTTTCCTACTCAAAAACAAATTAATTAAATAGTCGGCCAATTATTAGCGTATTCTTTTCTTCGTCTCTTTATTTTTCTTTTCTTTTTGGCTCATGTTATGCAGCATTCTTAAAATTAGTTTGCAACTTTTAACATTTTCTAAAATTACAAAACTAGTCTAAATTACTTTTCCTCCTCATTTTCTCATTCTCTATTGTCTGCAACCCTAATTCACATCTAAATATTTTCATACTCTTATTGCTTAAAAAATGTCGAGTGACAATGAAAAAAGTTCTGAAGACGAGCTAAATAGTCGAGATTACATGGTATGTTCACCATTCGTATAAGCATTTTTTCGATTTTCGCAGTTATACATGCATGCACGTGCGCGGATTGCGTGCAAAACAATTGTGCACACAATTTGCAAGTGTGCATAATAGTAGTGCACGTAGGAAGATTGTGTGCATAAAAACAGTGCAGACAGGAAGTTTGTGTGCAAAGAAGCAATGCACGCAGAAAGATTGTGTGCAGATAAGAAATGCACATCAAATTGTTGTGTGCAAAATTTGTATGCACGCTGAAGATTTTTGTGCTCTGTCCGAACGTTGCAAGATGAACCGCATAAACGCCCGCGAAGGTCTGAATCAATGAGCGAGTATGCGAGGAGGTGTTTGAACGTTAAAAGAAATTTCGAATGGATATTCAAAGGATTTTGAGTGAAGAGAGGAGGAATCGTGAAAACCTAGGCTTCTTTGAAACAAAACTTTAATTTGAACTTATTTTGTAATAAATAGAAAATATGATGTTGCAAACTAAAACGACGGGGCGGTGCATAGCTCATATGTTCTTTTTTTGGTCTAGCGGGGGCCTGTTTACTGATAAACAGCCCTAGGAAAGGAACCAAAGGGAGAATCAGGACGGAAGTACGGAACGACGGACTCGGGAGAAAGAAATCGAATTCTTCACCGCCGGCATATCTTCTCTGCCTCGTCAAACTCTATAATTTCGTCTCCAAAATTGATCGGTATGAACTTTCCGTTCTCAATTGAATTTTGTTTCCTAATGTCTTTATGTCAAACGTGGTTCATATTTCTCAATTGAGAAAGATCCAAATTTTCACTTGTTTTCTGCCGTTGGTGCCTGGCTGAGAATTCCCGGCCGCCGGTGGGTGCGGCCACCCCCACCTGCCTCCGCCACTGCTTGCATCCCTGTCAACAAGAACCCTATATGCATCATTGTTTATTAATTAACAAAGTAAAATGTTTCTGCTGATGGACTGGGACAGAAATCTTGCGGATGATTCACTTAATTCTCAGTGAAGAAACGAGGCTCAGAAAAGAAATCAGAGCTCTATCACCTACAAGGTGCAATTTTATTTATTTATCTTAATTCCTAGAATGTGTTAAGATCAAATCTATCATCCAAGTTAATTTTGTATACCCTCCAACAACGATATGGAGCCATATGAGATGTTGACTGCATGAATTTAGGGTTAGCTTAGTTTGATGTTTTTTTTTTAATTTTAAACAAAATCCTTTAAATGAGCTTCATGTTGCCTTAAGTCTATGAGGTACTCTCAGATTCCCCATCAACTTGGCAGAAGGTGCACCCTCTACCCATTAATTTATCATCACTGCTTCATGCTTGTCTTCCCATTTTCCATGCTTGAGTTCTGTATACTATATGTTGATTTTAAGTATCATTACTCTGAATTGTTGGATACTTGGATGTGTATCTGGCTTTAGCTTGCTTTAGAGGGGAAACTCATGATTTCTAATATGGGAAGCAAACGGCAATTACCACCTTGGATGCTTCGCGGATCAGCTACCGACCAAGTGAGTAACTCGGTTTCTAACGCAAAAAACCAAGAAAACGGTTTGGAAGAACTCTCCACTGATCCCAGCTCTAGTGTGTTGGTCCAGCAACACGCTGCAGAAGTATCAACTTGTCAAAGTGAATTAACAAAGACAGATTTATGTTTGGTTAAGAAATGTAAAACAACCAGAAGCAAAAGGAAGCTAGTTAAGCATGCTGAGGATGCTGCGAATAATAATGTGCATGAAGGTGATGTAGAGAAGGAAAATTATGCTCCGCCAAGAAGGAAACGGATAGTGAGAGATTTGAAGGCGACAAGGTGTAATGTAGTAGAAGAATCTACTCTTAGTGAAGATGAACTCAGTGTAGACGATCTTATCAGCATTGCCAAAGAGGTAGGTCCATCTGCCTGTTAAAAATTGAATCTTTACCTTATCTTTCTAGTGCCCTTTTCTGCTTGATTTGCATACTTTGGATTGTAGATGAATAAATTAATCCTATTATAGAAATATTCTCTTAATGGGGCGCATCCTCATGCTCATTGGCTTTTATATAGTGCCTTTGAGATGGATATAACCCCTATATTAATTTTGGTGCATTTTAACTAAATTTTGCCATTATTGTGAGATAGCCGAATTTCATTTTTCTTGGGTTTTTCGGGCGCATCCTCCTAACATGTTCAGGCTATGGGCGTCCCCATCTTGACCCCGCAGATCCTGCTTGAGCGGGACTTTACTAGGCAATGAAGTTGATGTTGTTGTAGAAATCTTATTTATTTATGATTTTATAAGATTTTTTATAGACTTTTTATCCTTTTTAATTTTGGGCTATGGGTGTCCCTAAAGGCGTGTAGAATAGAGAGACAGGATCAAATTCTGAATGCAATGAACTTCTTAATCTCTCTCATTACGTGCAGTACATCAATGCTGATAAGAGAAAGGAAGGACAAAGATCCTCAGTGACAGAGTGTGAATCAGAGAGACTGCCTCCATCAACCTCCTTTGAGAACAAAACAACTCATAAAGATGATACCCAATCAAGTGTGACTACATTGGAAGCTTCATCATGTAATATGGTAGAGTGCCAACCAAGTGAAAGAGGTGATGATGTGGTTAGTTATTCCGAAACCGGGGATATTGCACAAGAAATGATGGAATTATTATTAGGCCCGGTCTATAAAAGACGCAATAAAGTTAAACCGGGTGACTAAGAAATGTGACAGTTGAATATTCATTGAGCAATCAGACTCGGGATGAATTGATTGGAGATGCTGTGCCATTGGCCAGGAAGAAGGGAAGTCATAAAGACATGGTAGCATTGATGTTGAGTTGAGCATGGCAGCTGAATAACGCAGAGTTGGTATGTAAAACTGTTTGTATATGAAGCCAGTTTGCTGTGATGATCACACTTACAGCTCATTTGAAGTTTATGCAATATCCTGCAGATTTTCGAAATTTGTGGAGTGATGTTACTCTGTCAAACTTGGTCCATGTGTGCTCAATTGTACATTGTAGAACAATAGAACACAATTCTATATAATTGGATTCAATCATATCATTCCTCAGTTTGATTTCATGATTTTGAAAAATCTAATTGAATTATGTTACGATAAATGGAAACCTAAGTGAATTTTATGTTAAATCGTAAAGCTTTCCCTTTTTACCTTTCTTCCAATTCCAGAAAAAAAAAGATGGGAGTACAATTATTAGCCTAATCATAATAATCCCCAACGAATATAATTGGATTCCGCCATATAAAAAGCTAGTTCTCTCGCTTGCTGGGGCGCGATTTTATATCGCTTCAGATGGGGCCCATATTTTTATTCATTATGCTTTTTGTGAGGCCCCGTTCTTTTTTGTTTAGCTCCTCCAAAATCGCAGATCCAAGCAGCTCCCCCAAAGCAGCTCGTCATCCATTCGGACGAAATTCAGATCGGAGTTCTCACTTTAGTTTGCTACTGCATCTGTTGTCAGTTTATTGGCTGAATTTTGCTACTCTTAAAAGGATTGTGAATGCTGAAAATCTGAATCCAAAGCTGAAAATCAGTTTGATACAGGATTCAAAGCTGAAAATCCGAGGCTGAATTTTTTCGCTGCATTTTGCTACTGTAATGAAAGCTGAAAATCAGTTTTTTTTGTGAACTTTTTGCTGCATTTTTTTGCTGGCTGAAGTCCACAGAAGTCTTAACTGGCTACCAGAAGCCTTGATGCTACTGCATTTTAGCACTAAATTCAGTGCACAAAAGTCTTAACTGGCGGTGCGCCGGACGAGATACCTTGAGCGTGGACGGAGGAGGTCGAGGGTCCGATGGGAGAGTTTTGCGTCGAGGTTTGGGGCGAGTTTTCGTATGAGTTTTGGGGAGTGCAATTTCAGATCTGATTCTACCACCTTCAATCTATCCCTTTAATTCCACACCCCAAAGAAAAAAGCATAAATGAACCTCATCTGAAGCGATATAAAATCGCGCCCCAGCAGGCGAGAGAACTTTTTTCGCGAATTTGTCCTTCCAATTTCTTAGGAGGAGCACCTTTCTATTTTTCCGTCCCACATTTCCGTTAATTCTTATTTATCTTTTCTTAGGCGGAAATCCAAAAGGAATGTTTCTTATTCAGCAATAGAAATGCTGATGGCTGCCACAGCACGACTGTGGTTGTGGGTATTTTCCCACTAATAAAAAGAAACAATTCTGCATCTTCTTCCGCCAGCAATGAACCTCCTCCGAAGATCCTCAACAGATCACCACCATCTTCTCCCATGGCAATTTTCGAAAAGGTTCATGAAATCCTTGCGATTTCCTCCTGGGAAACCCGTTGAATCTAGTTCTGCTCCCTCACCTCTCATCCATGGCGTCCACGTTTTCCAATGCCCTGTGAGAGCTCTGCACCCTTATTTTTGCTAATTTGAATCTAATCTGAGATGGGTTTGATTGTTGATTCAATTTGACATCTGGGTTTTGTGTTTCATGATAGGATTCAGTTGGAATTGTGGCCAAGTTGTCGGAATGTATAGCTTCAAGGGGAGGCAACATTCTCGGTGCTGACGTTTTTGTTCCGGAGAAGAAACGCGTTTTCTATTCAAGAAGGTGTTGCTTCTTTTCTTGTTTCATTTGGTTTTAGGAAGTTAGCATTGATGCTAGATTTATCTTGATTTGAAGCTTTAAGCTTAGAGCTCTATAGGATTTAATTGCAATTTGAAGGTATTATGTTGTTCATATTGAAATATGTATGCCAGTATGTTAGGCCTATATACAAGCATAACTCTGAAATATAATTAAGCTTGACATATAATCTTAAACATTGACTCGGATCAAATCGACTCTTCAACTTTCACAAGTGACCCCCTAAAGATTAGCTTCAATCAAGTTATTACTCAAAGTTCACAGAATAAAGTGGTTTTGATTAATTCAGTCTGTTTGATAATGACAAGATAAGAATGTAGAAACTGTTGTGGCTGCTCTTTTGACTTTCAATAAATTCATTTTCAGAATTATGTTAATCCATGATCAACTTTAAGGGGTCGCTAGAGATCAAGTAGGAATGTTGGTCAGTATTTGTGTGAAAGTAGTGAGTGCTAGGGGAAAATATGAAGCTAAGAACATACTATGTAGAACATAATTTCAATTCAGTCGGTATTGATAGCCGATAGGTGCAAGTTGAATTATAATTAGTTACTCCTTATGTACACATTTTACCTCAGGTAATGCTCAGTTTGAATATGTAACCCATTTTCATCATTTGGAATGAATTTGCTGGTTTCAAAAAAGTAGTCTAAGGACTTGTTGGTTGATTGGAGATTAGTATCATGTAGGCATTGCATATCTCAAGTGCATAAAAATAAATGTTTCATTTGGTAGAAAGAGTGTTTTTTGGGCCTTCCTGTTTGTGTTTTGGGTCATGTATTCATTCTATACTTGTATTCTACTTCTTGCTTTTCACTTCTTCTTAAGTTGCTCAATGAATTCTCTCCTTTTCCTCTTTGAAATAGTTATCATCGAATATAGTCTTTTTGGACCTGATAAACTGGTGGCTACTTTAAGACACTAAGTATGCACATAGCAGTAACTCTTCTCGTAGACTTGTTTTCGTTTGGCTTGGGTGGGAAAATTAGTCCGTATAGAGATTGACATAATTTTTGAAATAACATTTGCTAAGGTTAAAGAGAGGAAATAAGGGATTAGGAGGAAGAAAGAGCAGTGAATATCAACGATGGAATCATTCCTACACAAGATCTGATAAACTAGAGAAAGGAAGAAAGGTAACTTTTTTTCTGTTCTATTCAATGAGCAAAGATATGAGTGAATACCTGGGCTTCAAGGGATATATAAGACTTAAGTGTACAATACAATATCTGCAAATACTAATGAAATAACTGAACTGTATTTTTAATAGTGTATTTGATCTGCTTACACCATGACTTTGTTTTTGCAGTGAGTTTATGTTTGATCCTTCAAGATGGCCACAGAAGCAGATGGATGATGACTTCCATGAATTATCAAAAATGTTCCATGCTATGAAATCAGTTGTTCGTGTACCTGGTCTAGACCCAAAAGACAAAATTGCTATTCTTGTCTCAAAACAGGTTCTAGTTTTTTCCTTTTCAACATGATTTTCTTCCAATGCCAGTCCAATTTTCCTGTGAACAGGATGTGATATTAACATCATTCATGCCATTGATACAGGAGCATTGTCTTATTGACATGTTACATGAATGGCAGGATAGAAGACTTCCAGTTGATATAGCATGTGTGATAAGGTCAATATGTGAGCTGACTTTTTCATCATGTATGTTTGTTTGGTGATCTTACAGTTGATGAGAGTATGTATGTGTATTGCTTTGACAGTAATCATGATAGAGGTCTAAATACACATGTCATACGCTTTCTTGAAAGAAACAGCATCCCATATCATTATTTGAAGACTACCGATGGTGACAAAAGGGAGGAGGAGATTCTTGATTTGGTTCAAGATACTGACTTCCTAGTGCTTGCTAGGTACATGCAGGTAAAAACCAAAGCTAGCTCATTGCTTGTGTTTACTGGTTTTCTAGCATTACTTGATTAAAAAAAAGAAAAAACATACACTACATTTAAATGTGTAAAAAAGTAGTCTGTGTTTTGGAGGCGGCCTGTTACATGTTATATAAGAACTGACTGAATGGGGGCAAAAGAAACATTACATGGAAGTAGTATGGGGTCAAGAAAATAAATAATTATTGGGAATGTCTTAATTTACTCTAATGTGCAGGCATGTATATAATAATTATAAGATAAAAGGAGTTTGCTTTCTGCTTTGGTGACTGTGCTGCAATTCTAGAAGCTTTTTATTTTATGTTTTCAAAATCCAATTCTAGAAGCCGGCATGGCATGGTATATTTCAGATATTGTCAGGGGATTTTTTGAGGGCTTATGGAAAGGATATCATCAACATTCATCATGGCCTTCTACCATCATTTAAGGGTGGACATCCATCAAAACAGGTCAGGTTGTTTCCTTCTTTGTTAATACTTGCATCTTTATTTGTTGCTGATAATATTCTAGTCTCTCATGTGACTCAATTTTTTTTTGGCAGGCCTTTGAAGCTGGTGTCAAGTTAATTGGTGCTACAGCTCACTTTGTGACTGAAGAACTTGATGCAGGACCCATTATTGAACAAATGGTGATCTTTTTTCAAAAAAAAAACTGCTTCATCATGCAACTACGGCTTATGCTTGCACTTTCAGTATTGCAAAACAAAGAATGAATCTTTCTTTTAAAATCTTCCTCTATCTTGTCTTGCTAGAGCTAAATTATGTCTTTATATTATATAGATGAACTTCACTCGTTTCTCTTCCCCCCGGGGATTTTGGACTTGTTAGATGGATTTTTTTTAAATACAAAGAGGTATATTTGAAAATTTGCTGAATTTCTCCGACAATTGCATGAAGCGTAGTTGACTAGCTATATAGGAATATGAGAATACATGAGTTGCAGATTTTGCATTTTATAAGTTTAATGTCAAGTATTTCAAAACATTTTTTTGGTATTTTTCCACTGATTAATTTTATTTTTAGCCACAAGCAGTTTCATTTGGACTTTTATTTGTGGACACAGTTTAAGTAATTTCTGTTTTCAACGCCTTCAGGTTGAGAGGGTCTCCCACAGAGATAACTTACAAAGCTTTGTGAGGAAGTCAGAAAACCTTGAGAAACAGTGCCTTGCAAAGGCAATAAAATCATACTGCGAGCTTCGGGTTCTTCCTTATGAGGTGAACAAGACTGTTGTATTCTAGAGAAGGCTTATTTGAAATTGGGATTGAGAATGCATATCTTGTTCCAGTCCTCTTTTCTTCAGAGCTAGATAACAGCAATAGAACCCAGAAAAAAAGGGTACTCCCTGCAAAAAGTACACAAGTTCATACCTGATCCCGGTTGATTTATTATACATTAATGTGTAGAATTACACATTTAGCATAGCAAGTACTAATTCCTGAATGGAAGTTCAAATTTTGTGCACCGTATGAAAGGCCTTTACATTTTCAGAGGGTTTGTTCTCCTGATGAACTGCTGTATTATTTTTTTCGCAAGTGGTAAATTTTATAGAGAGGAAGGAAGGTTTACACAAGACCATATATCCAAAGAGGTATATGTGAAAGATACAACATCAAAGATCCACAAACCTAAGAACACATACTGATTACCCGGCCAGACTCCATAACATGGTACATACTAATGCTGAAGCACTAATACCATGTTAGAGTAGACAGGCCCAAAGAGAAGGGTCCCCCCCCCCCCCCCCTCCCCCTTGCATCCTCACAATTTTTTTACATCAGTAATCTTGTTTAGCATAGAGGGTACGGGTAGTGTTTTACAAAAGCTACCCTGTAAGAAACTACAGTCCTATCCCAACCCCCAAGAACCAAAGCTAGAGTCTTAAAAGAGTTCCTAGGGCTTGACCCCTTCTGCCACTTAACTTCAGCTTTAGCGTAAATCTCATCTTACACTCTTCTATGATCTTGTTGACACAAACCTCAACATTCGGCTTCATTTGGTTAAAGATTACTTCATTTCTCATCCACCAAATGTTGTATATGATGCACGTACAAGCCGCTAGCTTAGACTGATAGATGTTATTCTTCCTTCTATTGCAACTTAGAAACCAGTCCCACCATTCAATAATGGAATCAAACCTAACTGAAACATGCATCCAGTTCCATACTTTGTCAGCCACCTCCTTTGAAAATTTGCACAGAAACCAAAGGTGGTTTGCATCCTTGCTATCATGATCACACAAGACACAATTTGGTGTTGCAATCAACCCCATCCTGCATAACCTAGCTGCTGTTGGCAACCTATTAAGGGTGGCAAGCCAGCAATGAAAGGACCACTTCCTAAACTGAATTCCTGTCCAGATAAGAGAACACCACTCAACTTTCTCTGACTGAGGCTTTAAGATCTCATAAACAGCACCACAGTTCATTTTGTTGTCTGCTTTGGAGAGTGTCATCAAATCGTCTTGGGTATCTCTCATATGCTGCTTGACTACATTCCTCAGATGGAGTACATTCTTCCATATCCAAGATCCCCTTTCTGCTTTGTCAACAGCCCAGAAATCCTGACCTTTCAGCAAGTTTTTGAAAACCCAAGCAGTCCACAGATTTTCTTTCTTCATAGCCACATCATAACCCAACTTGAAAAGAAGAGTTTTATTCCAGGAGAGTAGTTCCTTGAAATTCAACCCGCCTTCCTCAATAGGTTTGCAGACTTTACTCCATGCCACTAAGCTTTTTCTTCCTTCTACACCCCCTGACCAAAGGAAAGACCTGCATATCCCCTCGATTTTCTTAACAACTTTCTTTGGAAAGGGGATCACTTGCTAACAAAAAGATAGCACTCCCTCAATTACAGACCTTATCACTTGAATTCTTCCTGCATAAGATAAGCATCTAACATTCCTCTTCTGTATCAAGCTTATAATTTTATTTAGTAGAGGCATATATTCACCCACCTTCAACCTTCTTGAATGCAATGGAAGGCCTAGATATCTTATGGGGAAAGCTCCCAACTCTATACCAAGCAGATCACTCATGTCTTTCTCCTCAATACAAGAAAGGCCGCCAAAGAAGACTTTGCTCTTTGCTGCATTAGCATTTAATCCAGACTCCCGTCCAAACTCAAGAAGGGTTTCTTTGACTAAGTGCAAGGTGATTCTATTAGGCTTGCAAAATATAAGTAGATCATCTGCAAAGGCGATGTTTGTCAGACCCAGTTGCTTACATCTAGGATGGAAACTGAAACCTCTCCTCTTACTTATCACATTCATTTTCCTTAAGAACATTTCCATAACTATGACAAAAAGAAAGGGTGATAATGAACTGTTGTATTATTCTTTTAATCTTTTTGTCTTCTTTTTTGTTTTTTACTGAAGTGTTACATCAGTACATCCAAGGCAGGTGATTTTATCTGGTATGAAAACATAGGTGCTCATAAGCCTTTTTTACACCCAAACTTCTCTAACTATAACAACTTTTGAACAACTCCCACAAAATGTAATGTCATGAGTCAATACTCTTTTTTTGCTAATTCACGTTTAGGTGCCAAAGGTTGGAAATTTTAATTTAAAATAAAAAGACAAGGTTTGAATTATGTTTCACGTGAGCAACAAAGCTTATCAACATGAGTGTTTCATCGGCCATGTTCATGTTTGGGTGTAAAACATGAAAACTCTCAACTCGTATGATTCCTTGAAGCAATTAATAATGCAATGCTCGTTTTGTGTGCAATATGCGTTTGTTAGTAGAGGTAGATGTTCACATCATGGTTGTTTTTCATAAAACTACAAGAAAAAGAGCCTGCATTACTAGATGATAAATTAAGCCTTACAAAACATGTAATGTTGATGGGTTTCAACCTTACAACCAGTTTGAATTTTTATTCTACTCGAGTTTCATGATTTTGTGGACAATAAATCAAATATGCGAAAGGTTCTGAACTTATGGTTGGGAATTACTATGCAAATGAACAAGATCTCTTGTCTCTTTTTCTGAATAATACAAGGACAGAGAACCCAAAAAGGTTGGTGAGAAATTATTCTATCAATGAGTATAGAGGGAGGTTACAAGGTAGTCTTTGAGCATGACAAGAACATAGCACTCCCAAGATTTTGCGGAAAGGGTTGTCAAGTACTACTTGTTAGCAAGAGTTCTTCAGTTTACAGACAAGTGAGAACAAGGCAAGGAGCCAGAAAAATATCTGTCAGTACAAAGCTTGTTACTCGGGTGTTTAAGCATTTGTAATGGTAAACACTATCAATATAAGAGAAGTAGCAGCTGTGTGTGGGTTGATCTTGAAGCAGCAACAATCACAATGGCAACCAGAGGGATCAGAAAAAGAAACCCGAAAACTGGCAAAAAAATACAGTTGTCTGTGCGCTCAAAAAAATGCCTGATTTCATACGCCGTCTGTGAAATGTTCACTTCCGATGTAGGCATGTTGAATGAGCAGTGACCTAGGAGGAAAAGGCAACAGCATAGAAGAAAAGGCTTTTGAAAAATGACACTAATCTAGTAATATTCAATCAGCAAGATGGGTTACAAACAATTACAAGATACAGGAGCCAAATGTTTTCAAAATGTGTAAAGCTATCAAAACCAATATGCTTTCAGATGTCTAAACATGTGTTTGACAACATTAAAAAGACTGCACAAATACATAAGTCTGTTGATCCTAGAATTGTAATTGGAGAAAAAATAGGACACACCAATAAGGGTTGAAATGCTACAAAACAAGGTAAAAAGCCGAGCAGTGCAGGAAGCTAGGAGGCAGACGGATTTTGATTTTTCTTTTCCACTCTCTTCCTTTTTCTTAGGTCAGAATATAATCCCATGATTCTATACAAGGCCTAATTCCATATGAAGATGCTAATTATTGGCTCCATCCCAATAGGGGATGAACAAAAGGGGCCTACAGTTGTAATTTTATTAGTACTAGGTGCAGGGTTTAGCTTCTCAAGATGTACACTCTCAGCTTGGTTCCAAAATGGGATTTCTACAAGTTCTTCAATGACACAACCCAACAAACACATGACTCCATTTAGACAAAAGCACAAAAGAGCAACTAGTCTATACCTATAATTTACACGAAAAACCTCTGTAGTGAAGCTCATCTTGACATTACACATTGACCCCTGGAGGTGCTCCGTTGTATCTTATATCTTGCTTAGGTGGGACTCCACTTGACATGTTAATCGTCATCATCTGTGTGTGCATACCAGTAGGAGCAAATTGTTAGTACTTGCGCAGATATCCATCAAATACAAATTTTGGTATCTCATGCAAGTCAATAACGTGAATTAATACAAATTTCAATACACCAAGTAGCTGATGATGAATTAACAGCAAGTCAGAATTCAGTCTGACAACCACTCGGTGAATAAAAGTAAAAATGTTAGTATCAGAAACATGCAAGTCCAAGTTGTGGGAAAAGATTATTAAATAGGGACTTCAAACTATAGGTAGAAAATCAGAACCAACAAGATATTAAAAGTTCATGCGCATAAATTTGTACTTTGAATTTCATGCAACTGATGAGCGTATAAGGTGCTAATCAAATGGATTTTAATTAACCAACTTAAGCAATATAGCTTGTTTTCTGAAATACATGACATTTTATTGGCATCAGAGCATATAAGTTTGCAGAAGCATACTTGAGTTGAACGAGGCAGAATACTATCTGCAAGCTCCCGATCAATGGAAACAGGAAGTTCTTGCATCTGACTCGTTCTTCCAGGCATCGACTTCATGCTGCCAAAATTATAGCAAATATGATTGAGGTAAAGGTTATCCAAGAAAGAAATCAAGTGCATGAAGAGTGAATTTAAGACACCAGATCAGTAGAAAGGCTACATGCCAACAAACATACATGTCACAAAGGTTATTGATGTTCTCCCTTGTACGACAGAAGAGAGCTATATTATCCTGTAGCTGTATATTACAAACATAGGTAGGATTAAATGGGTTGGAAACAAGGTATAGCATTATAAAAGTGTCCACATGTTGGGAAAACTTGCCTTCAAAGATGAAAGGTTCTGAGTGATTTCACCAAAAGATTGAATGTTATGTTCCAAAAGTTGCCTAGCTGTTCTGCTGATCACTGCAAGGGAACAAAATGTGGAAAAGAATCGAACATCAGCATTAAGGTAAATCAGTGGAAGATGTTTTTTTTTATGAGACTTATAAATTGTATATTTACTAAACTTGCAAGGACAGCTGATGCAACCTTTGAATGTACTAGAAAATGTTGTATGTATAATTATTAGTGAGCAATTTACACGAGAGAGAAGACAACCCTTAAGTGCTACTATTTGAATTAATGGAGCAGAAAAAACAGGGAAAGATGAGAAAAGGCAGTAAAAGAAGCAGGAAAAAGAGAGATTTTAATCAGCAACTAAATTAGAAAAGAAACAACAAATAGACTTACTTTCCCACTTTATCCGCTCATTTTGGGCCATTGGACGGATCGAAAAGGAATGCGTAGCCATGCTAGGAGTTGAAGATGAGGATAAAGTTGTCTTTGATGGTGGTTCCAACCTTTCCTAAAAAAGCATAAACTTTAGAAATATGGTTCCTCTTAAAACTAAACCATAAATCAAACAATTATATGAATTGTTCTCAATTATGGCTGCAGAAAATTTGTGCTAGACTAAATTATCCTGTTGCTCAGAATCATTGGTATTGTTTTATAAACAAGCATTTCTCAAGTACTTAAATAATAGCAACATCCAGATACAACCTAATATAAAGTAACTGGCTGAAAACCCTATGTATGTAACCGTTCTAAAAATCCCACCTAGGCCCCATCTAAGCCCTGCCTAGGCGCGGGAAGGTCCTAACCCGCCTAGCCTTCTAGCCCACCTAGGAAGGTCGCTTAGCATTTTTTAGAACATTGCTATGTTAGTCTACATAGTAACAGTTACAACACGTTTTTAAATAAACAACTAAAGCTAAGCATCTACAATCATTTGACATGTAATAGATCACATTAAGTAATCCTCACCATTTTCTATATAAGCAATTACGTGCTCAAGCCACAATAAGTGAAGCAGTAGAGTTAATTACACAAGTTGCTAGCATAGAGAAAGTATAAATAATAATTTGTCAGTTATTAGATTTTTGAATTTCAAAACCATTCTATCTAATATGATAAATGCCACCAAATCACCAATCCATAATAAATGATATAAAATTGAAGATATTTTGGTCAGAACACAACAACCGAACAAAGCAGACAGAATTTTTGATTTACGACTCTTTCTCTAAACAATAGTGTATATACAAACACAGGTTATATGAAAAGCAAAGTTAAGTGTCGAGTCAAGTTATTAACAGAGTGGAAAAATGATCCTTGCATGTTTCCACAAAATGAATATAGTAAAATAAAATAAAACATAAAACACAGTCAGCAACATATAGGACCCAATATATGTGCAGAGAATTTGATAAGCATACCTTTCTGTAATTACCCTTCCTGCCCATATGAGATTCTTCTTGTTTCCGACGCTTTCTCTGCATAAGTGTCCCCGGTAAGCATGCAGGTTAGATTATCCAATACATCTTAGAAATAAATCATCGAACAACAATTTGTAAATTTTTTTCCTGTGCACTACATTAGTCAGAAATCGCAGCATGCACTTTTGTATTCAAATGTTGCCAAATCTTTTTTTTGCAAGTGATTCTTGACAATGTCCAAACTAATCATGAACAACTTTGCAACAAAAGGAAGCAAGAAAAGAGTCATCATGGAGCATACTGTGTCCAAAAGAAGGTGATTGTGAGATCATGGTGGCATGGTGGGCAGAGATGGAGGCTCATATACCAAATATACACATTTAATAGAAGGGGATGACATGTGGCTGAGAGAAGAATTTCTAAATGACTTTCATTTAATGGAATTCATTAAGAAGAAGAAAACAAGCAGTACAAGTTAGGGATTGCTACTTGTTAAGCCAACCAAGCCAAAGGCATGGCAAAACACCCTTTTTTATATAAGTCATAGATAAACTATTCTAATCCAAAAATTGTTTCAAATAACTTACCTAATTAGATATTTCAAGGTTACGGCAAGCCTATGTCAGCAGGCTACATCAAGGGGAAACACAGTAGTCCAAATCAAGACCATGAATGTAATTTATCTAACCCTTGTTAGGATTACCTTTTAATATACAGTATTCCTTAGTCTAAGTTCCTTACAAAAACTCATAAACTCCTCCAGTATAGTAGTATGCTCTACTATAATGAGGAGTTGAACTTCCAACTGATTACAGCTTTGTCTACTGCATTGCAAAACATGACGAATGTGACAGTTTACATCTTACAATTTCTATTTTTTAGAAGTTTATGCTTGACATTCATGATCGCTGGAGCTTAATAATGACAATTCAACAGACTGTGTAAGTTTAATCAAATAGATCTTTGCTAATGTCACATGTTTGCCCTTTTCTTTCAATCCCTTTTCACCTCAAAGGACGCAATGAAATAAAAACAATGTAGCTGAATGTTCAGCTTTGCAAAAGTCGTGGCCAACTATACACAGGAATCGAGTTAATTGTAGTTGTAGTTATGGATATCCTTGACTATTATTCTCTTGAAGCCAATTTGATTAGAATTTGGCTACAAACATGTAGACAAATGGCAAATAAATGTACAAAGAATATGAAGTTAAAAAAGATATTTTAACAATGAAAACATAGCTCACCGTCATCCACCTACACCTCAAAGCAACATCTCGTACAGTTTTTTCCCTCAACATGGATGCAATTTTGATATACTTCAATATACTTGGTACATCAGCATACCTACAGTTGAACAAGTATCATATCAACATCCTAGCAAGGAATCAAACAAGGAAAAACTTTTCTTGTCACTATTGATTGAATGGTAAAAAAGCAATAAAAAAATAGGTAATCTGTGTTCTGTCATGCTTTTCCTATACTCTCTCCAAAGGCTATTTTTTCCATCTTGTCCTAATTCTATTGCCTATTATATTCTTCACGGATGTTACAAATTACAATTCCTTAATTATACATCCTTTAGCTTGTTTTTGTTGGTCAGATTAATTTAGATTACATTTCATGTTTGAAGCAAGAGAAAACCATTCCTCTACTATGTCACAAAGGATACTGAAATAACAAAATTGTTCTATCAGAGTTCACAGATATCCTGCACACACTGAAATGACAATAAGCAAAGAAAAATGATTGCAATCAATGTTATCATTTGGATCTAACCATGATGTAGGTATAATTTTTTATCAAAGATTGACAGTGAAAGAAGATTTGTAGAGAGTGATGAATCTAGACCACAGTTAGCTTATTTACTATTCCTTTTTAAGCTTTTCCCTCCTTTTCCTATATTCAAATGCCGATTAAGATCGTCTTATTTACACACTAGATTAAAAAAAATAGAATAGCTTGCAATCAGAATATATAAGGGATAAGAATATATAAATATTCAAGTATTTATACTAAACTAGATAAGCACGCTTTCAAAAAGACAACAGAGAAAAGATGGATATTTTACTTTATAAGGCCTTCCTCCAGCTTATACTGTTCCTCAGTGGACCATTCAACTGCGAGTCCTGTGTCGTGCTTGAGACCATTTACTGAGTCTAGAAGATGGGAGGCAGAAGAATTTCCAGCTTGAGTTCCTACGGGGCTATTGCTTCCAATCATACCAGAATTCCCAGAAAAAACCAAGCTTCCTGTACCATTGTTCATGGAATAATAGTTTTCCATCCCAATCATCCCGGACGAACTGTTTACTGCTCCAGATTGAAATGAGATCACGTTCCGGTTCATGGCAGGTCCCAAAGAATGCTCCTGATGAAATCCTGCACTTGAATCTGCTGCCATCTTCACCAAACACCCAAACCAAGTACAACGTGAAATGTGATTGTTATCAAAGATCCATCCACGCTCAGCAATGTACTCCCAGAAAGTCACATTGCACACAATCCCTCCACATCTGGAATGCAAAAATCCGTATCACAAAATAGGAAAATAATAAGAGGAAAGTAGCTTCTCGGGAATAATAAGTTTTAAAATGCAAAGCTGAAATCCCATTACTGCAACTTATAATTCAATTAAACGGCAAAATTTTGAAAAATAATTTTAGTATTGAGTAATAGTAATACGACACAGCTCAATCAGAATACAGTTACACGTGAAACATCACACCACACAAATGAAATTCGGATAAGCTCAGCAGAGCTTCACCGCAACAGAACAAAAAAAAAATCAAATTAGGGTCTGAGAGTGGAAAAGCAAAGCAAAGCTCCGAGCGGAAGCTTGGGAAAAACAATCTCCAGTAAATGAGAACAGCGTCAATGAAGCAAAATTAGGTCCGAAATAGCTGAATCAAACAGGAAAAACCTAAATCCAAATAGAAATTGAACAAAGGTTGAGCATACGGAGAAGGAGAAGCGAGCTGACGCTCAGGAGCAAGAGAGTGACAAATTACAGCAGAACAGATAATGATCGGAGAACTCTAAACCCTAAATGTATTGTAGTGAAGAAGGAAGCAGGAAGCGAGGAAGAAGAGTGATACCTTTGGAGAAATGCCCCAAGTTTCCAATGGCGAACCCTAATTGGTTTGAGGTAGCTTTTTGGGGTTTTGCAAGTTGCACGGTGAGAGAGAATTGGGGAGTCGCCTTTTGCAACCTCAACGCCACTTTCCTTTTCTCTCTCTAACTTTCCTTGTTCAGAGATGGGTATCTGACAACAGAGAGAGGTGGGAGGGAAGAGGAAAAAGGTAAGAGAAAGGAGACTATGATAAAATAAAATAAAATAATATTTAAAACTACAATTTAATACCAAAAAAATATATTCTAAAATGGATTTTAAATAAAAATAAAAAATAATAATTGAATTGATGGTGATTGGTGGGCAGATCTTTCAGCAATGGTGCGAATCCCAATAAGCATTTGATGCCAATTAGTGTGGAGCCTCCACTTTTTCCCCACAATCTCCACCCCAACATTTTTTTATTATTTTCTTTTATACATTTGATTATTCGTAAGATTCAACTTCGATTTAAATTTTTATACAAATAATACTCATTAATGATTTTTTTTATAATACAAGATAAATATTAAATTACCTGATAATTATACGTCCAACTTAAATTATCAATACAAGTGATCTTTAGAAAATCAAATACCATACGATGATGAGTAATACTCCATGTAAAGAAGAAAATAAACTATTGGAATGTGCATGAGTGCATCTTGAGTCTTTTCAATTCTTTGCTAAAGAAGAGGAATATAGATGTGTCTTTTTACTAAAAAGTCGTTTGTATTATTATACTCCACCCGTTATAAAATATTTGTCATTGTAGATAATTTCACACTTTTTAAGAAAAGTGGTAAATAGACATATATAACCTTATTTATTATTCTATTTTGTTTTATTTTCCAATACTACTACTAACAAATCTTCCCTCGTTAATTAAAAAGTACTAATAAATACAAGGGTATAATAGTAAAGTAGGTGACAAAAAAGATTAAATAACAAACATTGTGTAACAAAAAAAATAGGGGTAGAATGACAAACATTTTGTAACCGAGGGGGGTATTTCCTATAACAATGAAAAACCCAGAAATGCGGAATAGATAATAAAGAATTAATATTATTAATTATAGTTTTAATTCAAGGGATTTTCCAAATCCTTTTAATAGAATTAATGGTAATAAGATTGTCACCCTCAATAATGAGATTTATGACATGAATAGAAACAACAAATTGAAGACCAAACAAAAGAGTCAAGGCTTCTACCTTTAAAATACTCGTAGAAGGCAAATTTTTCCTATCTAATCCTAAAAGTTTACTTCTATGATCACGAACAATAAAACTAGCAAAGGTGGAAGAGCATTAATGATTCTTGTTGAAGGGAACTAAGCGGTCCTTTTTACCCCTTTTGAGTTGGAGTGATTGTTTACCAAAAAATTAGTTGAAGTTACAAAACTAGATATAGTTGTAAACTTAGCTGTAAAAGTAGGAGTATGGATTGACTATTGGCCAAGCATTATAACTATGTTTAGTCACCAAAAAAACTAGTTGAAGTTGCTAAACAAGATAGAATTGCAAAACTAACTACCTATAAAAGTAGTCGGAGTTTCAAAAAAAATATACATTGTTTGGTAATGTTCAACTAGTTTATTATAGTAAGTGGTAAGTTTAAATTTCACTTTATAGTAGGGTCATTCTTATTTAGAAAACAATTATTTTTTAATTCAAAAAACTACTAAAACTCTTCCAAAAGCTTTAAACTAGCTTTCTCAAACAACTAATATTACAACTAGTTACTAGTTTTTATGTGTCAAACAAATAACGTTTATACAAGTTTCCACAACTAGCT
The DNA here is from genome assembly GCA_964016875.1 of Fallopia convolvulus. Taxonomy (NCBI): domain Eukaryota; kingdom Viridiplantae; phylum Streptophyta; class Magnoliopsida; order Caryophyllales; family Polygonaceae; genus Fallopia; species Fallopia convolvulus. The sequence goes on from OZ024722.1 coordinate 48,838,885, forward strand.
GAAACTCTAACTAGTTTTTGGTACCCAACAAACATATGCTTGTATGGTCATTTAAACTAGTTGTTTAACTAGTTACTAGTTTTTTTTTTTAAAAAAAAAAATTTTGGCAAGTCAAAATCAACTAGTTACGAGTTGAATAACTAGTTTATATGAAAACGTCAAAAAATAAGGGGCTAACCTTTGGTCATGTATTTGATTGTTTTATACTCCTTGCATGTTTATCAATTTGTTTTGGTCTTTGTCTTGTCTAGCCGGTCTTGGCTAATCTTTAAAAACGGTATGTTTTTATCCGAAAGAAATCTCTAGGATAGTTTTTTTGTGAGCACCCTAATTTTTACCTCTTTAAAAAGTTATTACTGGAAATATGTTCTTGTTAAGAGGGAATCAAGTTCAAGGTTAATGAGTAGAGATATTAAAATTTGACGATCATAAGTTTCTTTGAGTTTTGTTATGTTTAGGAACTATTTAACACGTGATTGTTTTCATTGAAATGAGGTCTTTTAGTATATTTATTTCAGGTTATAAAGTGGAGAAACATTCTTTTTTTGAAGGGCATTGCCCATGAGAGTCAAACCGGGAAACCTTTAAGTACTACTCTTGGAGACATAATCGTTTCATTAGATGCCTGAAGACAAGACTATTTTCTTTTAGTACTAGAAGAATAGAATATTGGATATAAAATTTCATGTATTGTTTGATGTCAATAAAAAGTATGACCGACTAAAGAATGAGGACTAATTAGTTTTGGAATGAATGATTAATCAAGGAAAGTTTCCCATTTGATATTAACACAATTTAAAATTAAGATGAATTTCAACCTAACACATAATGATTTCAAAAGTGATACTTGTTTTATATCATAGGTTAATAATTTTGTTTAAATTATTTTTTACATATTTGTGTATTTAATTTTTTTAAATATTATATTCCATCAATGAAGTTTTCGAAGTTGTATATCTTTTTTACATATAAGTATCAAATGCATTTACAATTGACATTCAATTAGTATTATGCTATTTTATTATTATGAATTTTACTTTGAATTCTAAAAAATATAAGGATGATATCAAGTGTGAAAGACAAAAAGAATGTAATATTCCAATTAAATACCATATTAAATATATTTTACGTATAATAAATTTGTTGTCTATTTTATACAAATATTGTTTATGTAAGAAATCTTTTAAGATTATTAACTAAACTATATATTCTTGATTGCAAAAAAAAAAACTAACTACACAAAGAGAATGCAATTAATAAGATTCTTTTCGTTTACTTATAATATATAATATTAACTATGCAGTAAAAAAATCTAAAATTTTAATCACAATTATGACATTGAATGGCCAAAAATACAAATTTACTATCACTATACAAAAAAGGCAGATGAAAAAATGGTCGCTAAAAGGCCAGACGCTAATTCGGTGGCGACCAAGTGGTCGCCAACATTAGCGATCAAACTAAAGTGGCGACCACGTGGTCACAGGATGTTATCCAGGGTAGCGACCATATAGTCGCTAATCTCGTAAAAAAGGTGCACGACCCTCACCTTCTACTGAGAGTAAGCACACGATCGTGTGCTATGAGGTGCACAATATGTCTGAATTTAGCGACCAAATGGTCGCAAACATTTATGTAATAAAAAAATAAAATTAAAAATTACGTATTAAAAAATATATAAATGAAACAATAAGAAAATATAATAAAACAATTAATTTAAGTAATTTAAGTAATTTACAATATTTACAAAAAAAACCTAAACTAGCCGGTTCCGTTAGGGCCGGACGGACCAGTATCCAACGGATCATTCCCGTCGGAACTGGGCTGACGGGACCCAGACGTATGCGGGTCGAAACATTGGTTCATCCGCTCCAACCTAGATCGCGTCGACCCGAGCTCTTCCAACAATACCGTCACGGTTTGCATTAAGGTTGCGTTATCTATGCCACCTAAGGAGGTCGTTGATGCGTGATGAGGTATTTTCGGTGTTCGTTATACCTATCAAAGAAACCTTAGTTTTACCAAACTCAGTAGAGCGACAAGTAAGGGTCGATCCCACAAAGACTCGTGTAAATGTGTTATTACTTAGATGCCAAGTAACCTAAAGGGGTTTTTTATGAATGATTTATCTAAACTAAGATGCAAACTAAAAAGTAGATATGAATGCAGAGTTCATTGTAATATATGAGAGACAAGTGTGTTCAACTAGTTAAATCCATCATGACATTGCTTTGTTGGTCATCGATTCTCTTGATTTTCTTCTTATTTGAATAATCTATTGTGGATTATGACCCTACTAAGGATTATGACCCGAACTTCAGATTTAGTTGATAGAACTACCAGTCTAACAACCCTAATCATCTAACAACCTAGAAGATCTTCTAGATTCAATTAGACAATATCATAACGATTCAAGTTATCAATAGAAACAAGCACTTAGAGCAACCAGACATCTAAATGACTTGTGAATTTATTCCCTTCTTTAACCAACTAGTTCAACCGGTACTAAGTTGATTAAAGTTCTAATCTTTGATCAAATTAACTCCGACCAGTAATTAATAAGATTCAGTTATAACTAGAAATTCAATTAGGTGATCAATCTAACAAAATCCTAGTTTAGATTCAATTAAGCATAGGGAACAAACTCTATTCAAGTTTGTTGAGAATCAATCAAACCTCACAACTCATGCAAATCATGACTTCAATTAACTAGTCAAACACAATGTAAATTAGCAATGCATAATTGAATTAAAGAAAGACTTACAAAGGTTCAAAAGTTGCCTCTAGAGAGAAAAACCCTAGCCTCCAAAATATGATCCAAGTTATTCCCTCCAAGAGAGAGAAACTAAAAACAGGGTTTAAATACCCCCAAAGGTTTCCAAGGATCAAATTATCCCGAAATACAATATAACACGTCGGAAAAGACCTAATAAAGTCCATCTTGAAGCCCAAAACTCGCAGCCCAACTTCTCCGTGTAAAACCAGAAAGCGCGGCTTGACCTCCAAAAGCGAGGCCGCGTTTTATCCTGCTACCCCGCGCAATTGCCTCGGTTTAACATTCAGGTGACACTTCAGAGGCTGTTTTGACCCCCTTCGAGTAGGAATTTGGGCTCAGAGTAAAAATATGAATTGTAGCTCTTCGAGTTAGCTTTCCAGTGATAACAAATTCAACTTCATCCAACCACTATAGCTCCCACACCAAGCATTGAAAGATAGATGTATCAAAACAAGACTCCAATGCATAGCCCGAGTTTAAGCGTTTTTATCCTTGAAGCTCTTGGGCCTTAACTCTTCTAATCTTCATTTGTATCACTCTAAGTTTCATCAAACTCCACCACAATCATCTAATATCCGTCCTATCCATCCTTGTTTACCTAAAGATCTGCAAAACCGAACAAAACAAGCGCAAAACCCGAATTTCCTAGAAACCCTAAAAACCTAAGAACTAGACTAAACTAAGCTAAAACCATGGAAAAAAACATAAATATGCATCCTAAGTTACACCTAAATGCAAGCTATCAATGCTGCGCTAACAATTGCGAGCAGTAGTACCCGGACGCAGCATTTCCAAGCCCGAACACAACGCCTCCCGGGACCCCTAGTCGTCAAATAAGCATCACATTTGTCCAGAAAGGGCGAAGGGGTGCCTGAGTGGGAGGACATCTGGGAGAGGATCTCCTGGGACTGCACCTAAATAAAATACGCAAATAATATAACTAAAAATAATAAAATAAATAAATAATAATAATACATAATATAATTAAATACTTACAACGATTTCAGAGCGGACTGCTCGTCTATAAAACGACCGCCCGCCTGCATGTGCATCTCGATGAGAAGCTCGAGAGGCGTAATTCGGCGACCACGATGTGATTGCTATGAAATTAAAACAAAATTCTAAATGAATATTAAATATAAATTAATATAAGTACAAAAATTATAAATTAACAAAACGTACCATTAAACGCATGGTCTCGAGGTGGGACCTCGAATCGCTACTATAGTTTGCGAAATTTACATTGAGATTCCTCTTCTGACGCTCACACTTGGCCTTGTACTCGGGCATGCTCCAATACGCCACCCAGAGGTCCTAAGCGATGGATTGGATCCAAGTCGGCTTCTTCCCCCTCCGATGACACTTCCCGACCAAGTCGTCGTAACGCGTCAGGCGATTTTCTCCCACAGGAACTGGACTGTCTCGTCGTCCATACCGGGCTGGGAGGGGTCCCATCGAAAGTGTGTCTAAATCCAAAAAAATAATTAATGAACAATATTAGTAAATAAATCCGAATTTTATAAAACTAATTAAGAATTAAATAAAATTTACCCTCCAAGCCTCAAGCCAACGAGCCTTCGAGGTGGCGGACGCAAAGTTGTAGTTGTTTTTGTTGTTGTTATTGTTTAAAAAGTTAAAGTTGTTGTTGTTGTTGTTTTTGTTGTTGTAGCCTCAAACCAAAGAGACTTCGAGGTGCCGAGAGACCCAGTCGAGAGAAAGAGGTGGCGAAGGGAGGGCGAGAGAGATCCGGCGGTAGAGAGGGAGACGGGCGGCTCCGACTAAGGGCGGCGAGAGAGAGAGAGGTGGGGGAGAGAGAGCGATAGAGATCCGAGCAGCGCCGAGATATTCAAGCGAGAGAGAGAGGTGGAGGAGGGTGGGCGAGAGAGAGAGAGGTGGCGGAGGGAGGGCCGAGAGAGATGGCGAACTAGAGATTTTCAAGAAGGAGAGAAAATGAAGGAGAAAGCGGAGCTTTCGCTTGTTTGTTTGAAGTCAGCGACCACTTGGTCGCTATTTTTTTTATTTTTTAAAATTCGAAATTTCAGGGTTAGCGACCAAGTGGCCCCTAATAAGCGACAACTTGGTCGTTGATTGGGGTTAGCGACCAAGTTACCGCATTTTTTCCAGATTCCCCCCATTTATGGGTTTGGCGACCACATGGTCGCTAATTGTTATGAACCTTATTGACAATTATTATGAACCTAAGCGTGTAAGGACATGAACCAATAAACCAAATTTTATGAACTAAAAGTCGTGAACCGTGAGATGAAATATTATGAACTTGTGCTTATATAAACGTGAACCAACTGAATGAATATCATGAACCAAAAGATTTGAACCGGATTAACAACTAGTATGACTTCAAAGACATAAGTTGTAAGATAAATTATCATGAACCTAAGCATATAAAAACATGAACCAACATAATAACCATCATAAACCAAAAGACATAAATTGTACAAAAAGTTAGCCTGTGTGGGATTTGAACCCACATATATGTGCACATGTATATTGCTCTATCCTTTGAGCTAATAGACTCAGTGTTCTAAAAAACGCTAGGCGGACCCTGGACGGAGAGGGACCGCCTAGTGCCTAGACGGCATGAACGGTTGCCTAGGCGGTCTGGAAGGCTACGCGGGCAGGGACCTTCCAGCGCCTAGGCGGGGCCTAGATGAGGCATAGAAGGGATTTTTAGAACAATGAATAGACTACCAAATAAGTTTTCAATCTTTGCTTATAGGCTACCAAGACAACTTCAACATACAAATACTGAATGTAGTACAAAGTATTAATTATAGGCTTAAATCATATGTAGCCCCCTGAACTTTCACAAAATTGCCACTTAGACACCCCACCTTTGAGTTGGCCCTATTGAACACTCGAACTTATGATTTTGTACCTATTGAACACCTCAAATCTGACGTGGCTCTATACGTGTAATACACGTGATTGTGGGCGAGTGAAGGGTTAATATTCAATTAACTTGAGCTGATATGTAATTTCTTAAAAAAAGGAAAAATATTTAATTAAGTTAAAACACACTTGCATCTCTGTTCTTCGAACGATTGCTCCAGCCTCCATCCTTCGCATTCTTCCTTCTTCGCCTTCTTCCACCATCGCTCGATTCTGGGCCATTTTTCCACCATTGCTCTCCCTCTTTCCTTTTTTCTTCAATTCAACGAAAGCTCGATCCTCCCTCATCAAAATCGTGATGGCTTCTTCGTCGAGCAGCTTTTCGCGCGGAAGTGAGAGAACAGAAATCATCTTGCCGACGTGCAGGTGTGGCGACGTAGCTACTATGAAGCATTCTTGGACGGGGAAAGAATCCTGGGAGACGATTCTTCGGGGTGCCCTAACTATGGAGTAAGTTCAATCCTTATATGTTTGCAAAAACACTAAAAATTATGGAAGAAATCGAATTAGGGGTAAACCCTAAAATTGAGTTAGCATGTTCGTCACCAAATTGGAATATGAAATCGGTAATCCTTGCAATTAGAATTGAAATTTGAGGCGTTTTGCAATTGGAATTGATTTGGAGGTAAACCTCTGGATACCTTGAGCATTATGTGCAATTATAATTGTCTGTGCATTTTTTTATTTTACAGAGAATAGGGGCATGTAACTTCTTCAAATGGGTTGATTGACCTTGCACAGAGCATTCTAAAGAAGTCATCTCAGGTTTGCTGAGAAGAGTACAGGAGAAGGAAGAAGAGGTAAAGAAGAAGGAAGAAGAGAGGGATAAGGCAAGGCGTTTGGCTAACGTTTTGTTGCTCGTGATAGTGGTGATTTTGTGGGCTGAGAGTGTCAAATTCGTGTTGTCGAGCTAGGTCGAGTCTAGGAGGCATCTTTCTATTTATGCTTGATTTGTTGCTAAGATTATAGTTATGTATTGCTGTCAACTAGTGTGAAGAAGTGAGAACCTTGTTGGTATTGATGTCAGTATAATATATCGCTTGATTTGTTGTCAACTGATTTGTGCTACTTGGAGAAACCAACAAAATATCAAAACACTTTTTCACAACAGTCACATATAATGGTTTTCAATTCACTAACATCTGGATGATCTAGAAGTAAGATTTCACATGTCAATGAATAAAATAACAACTCGCCAGCATTTTGTTCTTAACATAGAAGAACCCATCTGTATCTGCAATAACAGTAGGTTTTGATGCTCCAACAGCCATGATAGCTCCCTGATCATAAGAATCCATAGACAGGGATAAGTTTGGTTATAAATGTATAAATTGTATCTCAACATTCCTCAAACTCTCCTGATGCATCCTCCTTCTAGCATTGCTTTCTCTAGCTTCATTTCTCAATTCTCTCAACTCATCATCAACATCACTATCACCACTTAAATCAAAGACTACATCATCACTCTTGTCACTATCTTCACTACTACAAGAATAAGAAGCATCAGTTTCACCCTCACCACCATCATTTTCACTTTCTCTAGCTTCTTTACTAGTTTGAGAAAAATCATAACCAACGGGCACAATTGCATTCTCATTTCCTGCATTTTCAGCTTCCTTCTTCACCTCCATCTAACTCTATAGGGTGATCTTGTCTTCTACCCCTATAGATAGGAACCTCAATGTCCTCAGCATTATTATTTGCAATTTCAGGCTCAGCAACGACATGATCAATGTAAAAATGCGCCTCATCTCCATTTTTCAGTTTGCTAGCAAGCTCAACAAGTGATGTATCATTCATCTCTGTAAATTGATCATTCCCCCCTTATGATATACCCCTCTGAATTCTGTATAGTTGAGTGAGTTCACATACCACTTCAATTCAAAGAAGCTAAATAAATCTGTATCAACCCCCAAACTGTATCCAGTTGCAACTTCATCAACATAAGCAGTCTTTGGTTCGTGAAAAAGACTACCTCCATGATGCCAGACAAGGTTCACCGTCGGCATTTTGATCCTAAAACAAATTTAAGAATGAAACTACAAGTGCAAGTTCATTTGATACAAACAAAAAACAAAGACAGATTTAAAGAAATTCATTGACCATAACAGATAAACTTCAAGTGTAAGTTCATTTCATACAAACAAAAAACCTAAACAGATTTAAGCTAAAGTGCAAGTTCATTTCATAGAAACACCAAATTCATTGCTGTGTGTATTCATCAAGACAGTGTGTTCATTCGAATGCCACTCTCATTCGAATGCCAACCCTCCAATCGAATTCAAACCACCAAATTCCCAGATTCGAGCCCTCAATCAAAACCCCCAAATTCGAGCCCTCAATCAAAACCCCCAAAATTCGAGCCCTAAATCAAAAACACCCTAATTCCCAACAATTCAGACTAGCCCAATCACGAAATCGAATGCAAACCACTGAAGAGAGACAAAATCTGAAGAAAATCGAAAAATTACCCAACGAAAAATTCGCCCAAACTAACCTTTCCTTCTTCGAGTCAGCTAGGATTCATCGTCTAGGCTGTCGAGGATTCAAACCCTAACTCAAAGGTAAGACTGGCTGTTCTTCTTCGGCGAGGAGCGTTCTTTTTCGTTGAATCCGCCGGAGATGTTCTTCTTCGTCGAAGCCGCCGTAGATGTTCTTCTTCGTCGAGGAGCGTCGTTCTTCTTCGTCGAGCGAGGAGCTACTGTGCAGAGGGCTGGCTGGCTAATGAACGGATTTTTTGTGAAATTCATGATTAATTTTTTTTTAAGTTCAAATGTGTCAGCTTATGGGGCGTAATAGGCATGCTTATGTGGCATAATCAAGAGTGCTTATGTGGATTAAGTAAAATAATGCGTAATGACGTGTATTACGAGCTGGCGCGCGTGTAATACAAATGTCATTAAAATCTCTGGCCAGGTGTTCATTAGGTACAAAATCATAAGTTTGAGTGTTCAATAGGGTCAACTCAAAGGTGGGGTGTCTAAGTGGCAATTTTGTGAAAGTTCAGGGGGCTGTGTATGTTTTAAGCCATTAATTATAAGAATACTTATGATGAACCTTAACATACAAAATTATGAACCTTAACATACCCAATAGAAGAGCACATTAGAAGAAAAAAAGAACGACCCAAATCACATATCATCAATGATTATAGAATAATTTTGAGAAATTCCGGTTGGTACCCTCGAGTTTTTGGCTTTTTCGAGTGGTGCCCTCAGAAAAAACTTATTCCGAGTGGTACCTCTGAACTTTTACAAAAGTTTGGCGGATGCCTTTACTTGTAAATTTTCGTTAGTTTATAGCTAAATTAGTATGTTTTCTAATGGAAAAAATATATTTTTGTAATTAATTATATTAAAACACAATTTTAATTTAATAACCATGAAAATAAATTATATAAAAATAAATTTTTTATTATATATATATATTTGTCAAGTAGATTTTATGTTGTATAATTCAAAATTTATAAGTTAAAATAAAAAATATTATAATATTATATTGAAATAAATATGTTGCAAGATTAACATTTTCCATGTAGATTTTATATAGTAATTTTGAAATTTTTTGAAAAACTAATAGAATTTAGAATTTTAATGTAACTCGAGAGTACCATAATGAAAGTTCTATTAGTTTTTTTTTTAATTCAAAATTATTGCGTAAAACCTACATGATAAATTTAAATTATGTAATATTTTTATTTTAATGTAAATATTATAAATGTTTTTTAAACTTAAAAGTTTTAAATTATACAACATATAATCTACTTGACAAATATATATAAAATATTTTTAATTTAATATTTTATATGATTTATTTTAATTGTTATTAAACTAAAATTTTGATTTAATGTAATTAAATATAAAAAAAAATTCATTAGAAAACATACTAATTTTGTTATAAACTAACGTAAATTTACAAGTAAGTGTACCAGCCGAACTTTTGCAAAAGTTCAGGGGTACCACTCGGAATAAATTTTTTTCAGGGCACCACTCGGAAAAGCCAAGAACTCGGAGGTACCAACCGAAATTTCCCAATAGTTTTTAAGCAATCAAAACCTTCAAATAAACTAATATATTAGAGTTGTGCAAAGCCCTTACCTTTCTAGATTTAACAACCAAACTTAATAGATTTCAAATTAGCATCTTATTGCTCTCAACCCCTCAAATCAAATACAAACCTTTATTATTTATCTCTAACTACTCTATTAGCTATATAAAACCTAAGCAAACCTAGTGTGAACGCCAATAAGTCGATGAAGATGGCAGGCAACGAGGACAAAAACCGCTCAAAGTTAGTCGGTGAATTCGCGAGTGCGGCACCGTGGAGGTGTGCGGTGATTGAGAGAAAAATAAAAGAGAGAGAAAGAATGATGGAGAAGAGGAAGGTAAAGAGAAGGTTGTTTTCGGGATACCACAATATTTTTAGCAAAATTACATTCTGTGTCACTCTAAATGAAATGTCTCATTTTTTTGGTTTTTTTGTCTAAATCGGGTTGTTTTAATCCCATCTATCAGTATCATGTGATCTAACGCTTGTAAATTTCTCGCAAATTGTATCGTATGATATATTTAAGGCCCCAATCCTTTAGAAGCACTATCCCATGCCAACCCGAGGACTTCCTAGGAGGTCACCCATCTTGGTACTACTCTCACCCCTGCACACTTAACTTCTGAGTTCTTTGTCCTCACTTGAATCCAGAAAAGGAAGAGCTCTTGTTGACATGGGGTAGCACCTCAATTCCTTACAAACCATCAGGGTATTACAATCTCCCCCGCTTAAGCACTTGATGTCCTCGTCAAGGTCAAGGGACAAGGACCGCCCACCGGGTCGAGTGACTGCCTTCCGGGCCATGCCAACTCGTAACCCGGAGTCGGCTCTGATACCATTTGTAAAGCCCGAGGCCTTAGAAGCGCTTCCTTTTCTGTGTTCAAGTGAGGACAAAGAACTTAGAAGTTAAGCATGCAAGGGCGAGAGTAGTACCAGGATGGGTGACCTCTTGGGAAGTCCTCGGGTTAGCATGGGATATCGCTTCATAGCGCTTCTAAGGCCTCGGGCTTTACAATATATTCCCACCCGAGCCCGACTCTTTATCTTATATGGAAAATTAGGTTATACAAATGCCTATTTTTATTGAGAGAAATTTCTCAAAAATTCCTTTTTATTTATTATTTTCAATAATATACCCTTCCTTAATTTTATTTCAAAAGTATGCCCCTATTTTTTAAAATAAAAAATTACCCTTATCCCTAACCCTTACATTAAAGTATTCTCCTTTTGTATAGTATATAGATATAGGGTATTTTTGTTGGGTTCTAAAAACTAGTTGGAGTTTTTCAACTAGTTGCGAAAACTCGTATAAACGTTTATTTGACACATAAAAATCAACAACTAGTGTTTAAAAAAACTTACCAAATAATAGAAGTGCATTAAGTAATATATACATTTTTATGTTATCATGTATTCTGACTTTTTGTACCTCGTCTAGAAGTGCATTAATGATGGAAAATGTACATGTATGATCATTGTATATGAACTAGTCAACTTTATCCATCAACTTATCATTTGAACATCTTTAATTTTTTTACTAACATTAAATTATGCAGGTTTTACTTTGAATTCTTGACGAATTACATTGATATGGTTATGATAACCTCGATTTCTTAGGGAGCTATGTTGTCTTTGATTGCCAAAAGGAAGGGCCAATTGTATAGTGCAAGCCTTAGTGAGGATAATTTTTATGAACTCCAAGGATAAAAGGTACATACTTTTTAATCCTTATTTATAAAAATAATTATATTTTTTTGAAAAAAAATAAATTCAACAAATAACAAAATTTATGTTCTTTTCTTTTCTGTTAATTCTACCGGTCTTCGTTGTTATTGCTATTATCCTTGCGGATAGACTATTTAAAATTGGCGTAGTCCTTTATGAAATCATTAAAGGCGTCTCCAAGTGCATGAAGAAGCCTCCAAGCAACATCCCACGACCATCAACTCCATATGATGAGCAATGTAGGATTCAATTCTTCATGGAGGACCCCCTACCAACATGTCTCGCCATTGCTTTATATATCTCTCTCGCATTTCTTATGACCGTTATTCTACCTCAGATTTATGTGCACATGACATGGTACCATATTCTATTCATATACACCATAGCTCCTTTCTTAGGATTTTATAATGCATATGGGTGTGGCCTTATATATTGGTCTCTAGCGGGAAATTTATGGTAGACTGGTCGTATTTATTATATGAGCATGGGATGGGGCTGATCATTGGGGATTTCTAGTTGGATTGGGCGGTTGTGGTATCATAACCAGCATAGGCTCAATCTTATCTGACTTCATGCAAGACCTCGTAAAAGGTTACACGATCCTAGCCTCACCTAAGGCTCTATTTGCGAGTCAAGTTCCAAGCACCACCATGGAATGTGTGCTATCCCCCTTGATAATTTTTTTAATTTCTAAGACTTTTAAGGATATAGGAGTAATCGAAACTGATTATTTGACTCCAAATGCTATAGTGTATGCAAATATGGTAATTATAGCAACTCATGGGTTGGAAGCCTTGCCCAAGTATTGCATATTAATGTGTGGCATAGCCTTTTTTTTTGCAACTCACCATTAATCTAGTGAAGAAATTGGTCAAGAAGTATAACAAGAGATGGGCTGATTTTATACAACTTCTCGCGGCCATGTCTATTCCCTTTTAGGCTTTTATATAGGTGAATACTTTACATCAGCTATGTGTCTAGGGGTGGTACTGTATGTATGGAAGAGGAAGTATCCAGATCATGAAAAGAAGTTTTTTCGGATATTGGCATCGACCTTAATTTGTGGAGACGGTGGATGGAATTTGACAAGCTCGCTCCTAGCCATATCCAGAGTTAAGCCACCTATGTGCATGAGGTTTTAGGGTAAAGTTCTTGCAATGATTAACTGCACAATCATACTAAATGTTGTGTCAATGATTATTGCTTTGTATTTGGTTATTATCATATACCATAATTTATGAGAATAACCAAATACTTGATATACACATGTCATGAGGACGATTAAGGTAGATGGTGTTGATTATTTCAAAACTTTATTTAATACAATGAGTGAATGACATTGTTAGTGTACGTTATTAATTGTTAAGTGTAAATATCCTAGATAAATGTTAGATTATTATTTTAGTTTTTATATTCCCTTCGGCGTTCCCTCCGGTATTCTAATTTTTTTTTTCAAAAATTTGTCTATTTGTAATGTGTTGAACATAAAAAAATTTAAAAAATAAAGATGTTTATAGTTCCATCTTTTATACACTTTTAAATAATATAAACTAATCATCCATGTAATTAAATGCGTTATTATTGAATGAATTTTAAGGATCAATTAAGCTTGTTTTGAAAATTTGCATTAATCACCATAGTATGGGGAGACTTCTAATGGCTATTCACAAGGAGAGTTGGTTATGGATTCAAAATTCCAATTTTAGCTTGAAAGCATACACTAGTACAAAAATCGATATATAAGGCGGAAATTTTATGGCGCTTGTAAAAAGCGTACTTACTAATCAAACACGGATGGCACTTTTATAAATAAAGCGCTATAAAGTATTAAATTTTTTTTATGTAAAATAATATATCTATTACATGACGCGTTTTTTAAAAAGCGCCGTAAAATTAAAATAAGTGGACGACGCTTTTATTAGATAAGCGCCTTAAGCCCTTAACACACCTTCCAACTTTATCAGAAATCAGATCCAGTCGGATCTACTACCCCCGCGCTAGGGTTATCATCCTTCTTCCTCCAATTTCTTCACCAACCCCTTCTCCTCTGCTCCTTTCTTTCTTCATATTCTCTCCGCCTTTCTTCCCAATCGCACAATCGACGCTAGCGATGGCGTTCCATCGCCTTCGGATTAGCCAAGAAATCCAGATATGTACGAATCGGTGTCGTCCTTGGCTAAAAAGTTGTCTTCTCGACTTCTGTTCTAGCGCCAAATCCATCGCCTTGTTTAGATTCTGGCTATTAGGTTCGGGGTTATTAGATTCCGGATCCATCGCGAAGAAATCCTATGAATTCATCGGCGAATTTGCTTTCCTCCTCAATCTCATCCGTCGTCCTCAATTCTCGAGCTTCATTTGCTTGGATTTTCTCTCATTCTCGTCAATTCAAAACCCTAAAGTTACCCCCTTTCTTCGCTAAGAAGAGAGCAACCAATTTCGCTTGTTTATGGTAGCTATGATGGATTATTAATTATTCTTGTTGACCTCTGCAGGAAAGGTGATTATTATAGGTACCTAGCAGAGTTCAAGTTCTGTAACGAGAGCAAAGAAGTTGATGACCAATCCATGAAAGCTTACGAGGTATTTTGTCAATGCATCTTGAATGGTTTCATAAGATTTCCCTCTGGCGTCCCATGCAGTTTATCTTTTGCTCAAAACTTGAGTATTGGTTTATTGAATTCAAAAATGTGCAATAAGTGAATTGCATTGTAGTTGATAAGTATTACACAATTCATCCATTCAGTGAGAAATAACCTTATCTGTTAGACTATGGTCTTTATTGAACTGTTGTGGAGTATCTCAAGTACATATTTTTACTTCTTATAGACCGCCCCTAGTACAGTAGAAGCTGAATTGGCTCCTACACGCCCCATTAGGTTGGACATGGCTTTGAATTTCTTAGTGTTTTGTTATGAGATTTTGAACTCACCTGAAAGGTTTGTAGGATGTTATTAATCTTTTCAGAAAACACATGCATCTTGTATTTAGATTGCTTTTAGAGCTCTTCTCTCTCTTTCCAAGGCCTACCACCTTGCTAAACAAGCATTTGATGAAGCAATTTCAGAGCTTAATAGGTGTTCTTCCAATGCCTACCACCTTGTTAAGCTACTTAATAGGTGTTCTTCCAGGGCCTACCACCTTGTTAAGCTACTTAATAGGTGTTCTTCCAGGGCCTACCACCTTGTTAAGCTACTTAATAGGTGTTCTTCCATGTTGCTGGGTTATTTTTCCCTACTCAAACTAGACAACTTACCTTGTTTTAAGAGGGAACTTTGAGATTGTGTCATTACTAACTTAAAGGGTGGTTGTGACACATTGCTACTATTGTAGGAGGATAGGCGTATCATTGTGCATGTGCTGCTGATCGTACAAGTCACACTTTGTTGCATACACTATATGGGAAAGCTATGAGACATAATACACAATTTTTCGTAGAGTATTTTGCGTTGGATCTCATTATGGATGATGAGGGTAAGTTTAACATCATGATTACAATGTTGTATGGATAAATTTGAATATTCTTTGATCACTTTACTCAATTAGACAAAAGACTTTTGAAATTTTAATTGCTTGTGGACACCTGCAATGCCTTTGTCCCCCTTAGATGTACCCTTTCTTTTCTTTTGACCTCTTAGCTAGAGTTGTTGTTGTTGAGGATGCATTTCCTAATGTCTTATTTTGGTGTTTGAACTACTATCATGATTCTTTTCTGCATAGATCTTTATTAGCTTCACTTCAATTTTACCTTATCCGATACATAGAGCTTGCCTTTAAAGCTGCATCAATCATCTTTAGTAACTAGCTATCTTGATGGTAGTGTTAGAGTGGAAACTTAATCTATGCCTTGCATCATATTTCCAGATATATGATCATTTTTATGCAAACTTATAAGTTGAAAACAAATTCTTTTGTTTTATTGCATCTTAATTATGGCCATAATGCCAGCCTTGCTCCTAAACTTAGGGCTTGGAACATGATTGACAAGGTAAATTTTGAGTCTTTCAATACAAATTTTATTGTCTTTGTTACATTTTGTGACACTGAGATTTTCTATGTAATTCCGCACATAGAATGTATCAAGGCGCAAGTGTTAGAAGAGATGCATTAGTTTCTCTAGATTTGTTGCTGGGAGAGTAGAGCAATTTTGCTATGAATTGGTTGGCTTGTGTTCAAACAAAGGAATGGTTAGCTACTACTTCTTGCATTCTGTCATACCTATTATATAAAAATGTTTAATCTTACTTGATTTTCTAATTATTTCTCCTTGTTGGTGTTGAAAGAACTTTGCTAAGTCTGTATCCAAAAGGCGGAAAATATACTTGTTGGTTATTGTTCTTCCTAATGGAGACACACAATATGGTTAGTAGTTAATTAAACACATGTAAAGTCTTGTTTATTTTTATTATTATTATTAATAATCTCTAAATAAGTTGATTTCTTTTAATTAACCATGTTCTCTTGTAATTTACATATGCCATATTTCTATATGTATCATAATTTTTATGCAAGCTTATAAGTTGAAAATCTGAATTGATTTATATTCTATTCCTTCTACATTATGATTGTTATATATTACAATCGAGTTTACATAGGATAATGACATGCTGCTAATTAATGGTACCCTCCTTTCCCAGTATTTACCACTGTGTTCTTTTCTCTGTCTTATAGGATAATGACATGCTACTCTACCTTTTCAATGTGCTGACTTATTATTTTGATTTAAAGACTGATTATTTGAAATCTTGGTTGATTTTTTATCAGTGTTACTAGTTTCTTAAGTCTATCATTCTATTGATCTGTTCTGTAGCATACTCTATATGCTTCTCTATTTTCTCACACTTGTATAATGTACTTATGTTTTTATGTATTCCATTGTAGACTTGTAGTACTTGCCGGACTCATCGGATCGACTTGCACACACAAGAACATATTGACGAGGTAACAGAAGAGTGGCTTGGGCATCTTGAATCTTACATGCAAATGGAAGTTTAATAGTAGGATAGATTAGCTAGTCATCTGATGAATATTCTAAGTAGTTTGATGGATTTTGATCATTTTGTTGGACAAGATATTTCGTTGATTTCGTTGATTTAGTAAGTTAAATGTATTGTATTTGAATGGAGAAGAGCCATCATAGTGGAATATATATCTCATTTTGATGGAATTGTTGTAGCAATTTGACATTTTAATTTGTAGTGAGTAAAGAAGTATTTTCTGGAATGATTCGAACTATTTTTTTAAAAAAATTAATGATAATTATGGCGCTTTTTTGGTAAAAAGCGCCATAAAAAGAGAGCTTGTTATGGCGCTCTTCTGGCAAAAAGCGCCATAAAGAGGGAGCCTTATTATGGCGCTTTTTTCCGAAAGCAATTTTATGGCGTTTTTTTTTAAAAAGCGCCATCTGTGTGCTTTAATGCACTCCTTATTAAAGCGCCAAAAAAAGCGCCATGTACCTTGTATAAAAAGCGTCATGCGAAGCTATATTTGTACTAGTGATATAAGCAGAAGTAATTAATATATATTGTTATGTTATCATGTATTTTGATTTTTAGTAGCTAGTCTAGAAATGCATTAATGATGAAAAATGAACATGTATGATCACTGTATAAGAACTAGTCAAATTTATCCATCAACTTATTATTTTGCGTTAAATTTTTAGTTACATTGAATTATGCAGGTTTTACTTTGATTTCTTGACGTCTTACAATGGTGTGGATATGATAACCCCATACTTGGTCACCTTATCCTTGTTATTCAGAACATCGATTTCTTGAGGAGCTATGTGGACTTTGATTGCCAAAAATAAAGGCCAACTATATAGTGCAAGACTTAGTGAGTTGATCAATCTCAATCAATCTCAGTTTTATAACGTCCTAATGTGACAAAATCAGATGGAGGCTAAGACTTGTATGTAACTAATATAAATGTGTAAATCCCTATTTTATCCCTGGTATACATATATAATAGTATTACATTAACTTCTTAGTCGGCCATGCCTGTGAGTTGATGCTTTTCTAGGTGGTTTCTCAAGTCGGTGGTTATTTTTTTTGATAAGGTAAGAATTCGGAATACCAAACAAATTTGGTAATCCGAGAGGCCGTAAACGGCAGCCGAGAACGACTAAGTGAGTCAAAAGCAAGTAGGAATAGCTAAGAAAAGTACAAATCTCTGAAAAATTAGAACTAGGAAGAATATTTCTTTTTTTAATGTTTTTTCACCAAAATTATGCATCCATTTTCTTATTTTTTACGTTTTTCACCAAAATTATGCAGCCATTTGTAAGGAAGAATAGAAAAAAATAGTTTAGGGGATCTGTAAAAAACGAGTTTGAAATCAGAGCCTCGGCCATCGATTAGAAGCGGATCGAGTGAGCCGACAAAGATAGATAAGAGAACTATGATGTGAAGTTTAATCCGTTTAAAATCAAACCTAAATTCGTCTTAGAAGAGGGTGAGAGAGACAGATCTAGATAAACATAAATAAAGATTAAGGAGTCAATATGAGATTGAAGTACAAAACTCAAGATTGGCCTCCTCAGCCTATGAATTTAAACAAACTAATTTTTCACAGAGATGATTCTTGATCAAATTTTCAACCATATAGTCTCCACAATAAACTTGTTTCTTTTAGATTTGTTCACGTTTGGAGATACTCCAAAACTTTTCTTTATTGAAGAAGGGGGCTTCTCGTTCATGAGATGGGAAAATCTCGGATGGAATTGTTCTAGTTTGAAACCTCATTTGGTTCATTGAGGAAGAATAAGGCTCGATTTAAGGAGTTGGGAAGCCCCCCACACTGCCCTGAATCTCGCCAAATCTTCCACCAAATCTATTAACGAGATCAATGGTGAGGAACTACCATCGATGTCGCCACAAATGCTCAAATCTCTGTTCGAATCGTTGTGATTTTGGACAATGAAGATGGAGTGTCTCATATGTGACCACCAAGACCCTCCAACCCCACAAGCACCGCCCATATCAAACAAAGCCCGACGGTGGAGACAACACACGCTCTTGTTTCTCGGATCTGGGATAAAAATCATTCTTAAAGCCAAAGAAAACAAAGATTTCAGATTTCATGGGTTTAGAAGATGATGAACAAGGTCAATTAAGAGGCGGCCGAAATAATCATTTTAAGTTTTTTGAGGTTTGGAGCGTATTGGGGTCGGGGGCCATTAGGGAGAGTTCGGCTTTGATTCAAGCCAGTGGTTATTTCTAAATTTGAAATTGATACCCTCTTCCACACAACATGACCAATTTGAGACACATTGATATTTAAAAAAAAAACTTGTATTATATATCGGTGCTTTAAATGGACTAAGATATATGGATAATATTTTTCGCCCCTTAATTCCATCTTTTTAAATGATTTTCTATTTCATGATTGTTTTATAAATGTGCCTTGTAATTATGTGAAATCTTCATAATTGTTGTTAGTTTGAAACTTGGGGGGGGGGGGGGGTTGGAGGTTCAATTTATTTTTTTTAGGATTAATTATTCCATTTGAATGTTGATATTAGCTAATTTGAAAATGATTTTCAAATTTAAATTATTAATGTTGCTATAATAGAGATACTCTAAAAAAGTTAAGTAAACCAAATACAATCCACCCAAAAACTTATTACTAGAGGTTTTTTAAAGATATGCATTGCTTATACAAGACTTAAGATAGGGATGTGTGATCCATGTTATTAATTACTATTGTGCTACTGTTACAAGATTTTGGTACATAGGATTGGGATTTGATGAGGCTTGTGTTCCTACTTTATTATAGTATGCTCCCTAATTAGCTTATTTATTAAATAATAATTATATTAGTTCCATTATATCTCATTTTACCAAAAAAAAGTATTCCGTTATATATATGAAATTTCATTGACCCCGTTCATCTTTTTCAAATGATTTTCTATTTCAGGATTTGTTTTATATGTGTGCCCGTGTAATTATGTCAAATATTCATAATTGTTTTTAGTTTCTTTTTGGTTGAAGATTCAAACTTATTTTTTAAGATTATGTAATGACCTGAATATAGATCAAGAGAAATAGCAAGGAAATTGATAGGAATTAAGGTAGAGAAGAGAGATTAAGAAAGAGGAAGGAGATAGAGTTCAAAGAGATAAGATGGTAAAGAAAGGAGTTGGTTTCATTCATTCAACGATGCTTTACAAAGAGTACTTGCTAGACTCTTATAGCCTTTCTACAATATTATAATATTAGCCCATATTTTCCCATTATTATAATATTTCCCAGTCATTTATCCATTTCAAAGTTGACACATTTGAAAATTACTTCCAAATTTAGATTATAAATGTTGCTATAGTTGGAATACCCTAAAACTTATCGTCGTAGTTTTTTAAAGAAATGCATCCAACTACTGTGTGGTCTAAGAACGAATTGAAGAGGGTTAATTTTCCATTGTTTTTAATGAACACAAATTGGGGGTGAGTCATTTTTTTTCCCTTTTCTTTCTTGGTCTTAACTTCAAATATATAATATGGATAACTAGAAAAAATACAAATAAAAGATGAACAACGTTTTGGGTAAGAGTGGTCTTCACTTGTTTAATGCTATATTGCTAGAGATATGCATGTTAGAAATTGGTAAGTGCTAGTGGTGATGCCCATGCATATGCACGAGGCAAGTTTTTCGTAAAAATATATTGAGGATTTTTTTACATTTTTAGTTATGTCATTTTTCTTGCTTATTTGTTCATCTTACATTCTTTTAGTTAAAAATTGATGTACAAAATGATTACATAGTCCCAATATTAATACTATGAAGTATATTTCTTTTTTCTTAAACAATATACTTAATGTATTTTTTTTAAACCACTAATGTCACTTATAATTCTTTTCAAATACTATAATTTTTGTAATTGTAATTAACAATCACAACTATATATAAAGTTTGAGACTAAATAGTTTAGGTTTTTAGATTTTTTACTTTAATACTTTCAAAAGATTTTTTTCATTTGGATAAATAGAGTAGTACAATCCTTTAACCATCACAATATATTTTGGTTCTTTTCCATCAATTGATTAGCATGGCCTTTTTATGCTTATCATTTCTCATGATATATTTAATTATCGATGAGAAAAAATATACAATAAATTAATTAAACCAAAATAATCATTTTATCTCTTTCACAATGATAAATTTGACCAATCTTAAAATGTATAATGTTTTTTATTGTCTCCTTAAGTTTGAATTGTTATAATTATTAGTTACCTAATTAAAATATTTGCAACTTAGATCTTTTTAGTTCACAAAATCTTCAACTTAATTTTATTTTTCACTTGATTATCTATGCTCTATATTTTAGAATTTAATTTTTAATATTATCATTTGAGATTGTTAATGATGTTTTTTATCCATATCAAGTAAATTTTGTAAATTTTTACTATGTATTGTTTTCATAAATTACTTTCTCATGGCTTGAAACTCTTAAAAATATCCTTAATTTAATGTAATTTTATATTTTTACTATGTATTGCATATTTTATATTTTTAACTTGGTATTATATATATTATGAACAATGTGAATGTGTCCATCGATTAACCTAATGTCAATTATGTGATCGTATTTTATATTTTAAAAATCATATTATTAGAGTAAAAATAATATATAATAAATGTCATAGATCCAAAAAATGATTGCAACTATATAGGTAGGATTGTAAATATGATTACATGAAAACAATTAATGAATACATCCAATAAATATATTGATGTTTTTTATTATTTCTTTTATTTCAAATATCATTTTAATTAAAAAAAATTAAGATTCTAGAAAATTACAATCTCATGATTTGAACCCATGACCTATAACTTCATAAATGAGTCTTAACCACTATGCTACACTCTATTCTTTGATTTTCTTTATGCAATTATAATTATATAAAAATATTTATGATCAAGATTAATGAGTACAATAAATGGGAGCAAAACCCATTCTTATATGTATATATAAGATTGTTTTGTTTTTGTTTGCAAATATCTTTTTACATACATAAACATCTGATCAATCCAATTGGTCGATTTAGCAATTTCAATACAACCCATCAATTGCTTACAATATCTTATTAATTTTATTTGTGACTGGAACATCAGTTGAAAGAAGTTTTTCAAAGTTAAAATTATTGAAAAGTTACCTAAGATCATCCATGCCCCAATAAAGGTTAACCATTCTAGCTATTCTTAGTATTAAGAAGAATATGTTGGAAAATCGATATTATTGTTATAATTACTAATTTTGCATCAAAAAGTGCTTGGAGAAATTGATTTATAATCACTTAAAAGATTGTTTCTTTGGTAGGTTCTGATGACTTGAGTCTATTGCATATTGTGCTCGAAGAAATTGATATTTATGCTGGTTTTGATGACTTATATTGAAGCTGTTATGTTTTGTTAAGTGTTGGAGTCTACTTGCCAGTTTTTTGGTTTTGATGGGTTGTATTGAAATTGCTATGTTTTGCTGAGTGCTCGAGTTTGCTGCAATTTATTCTTGTGAACTTTGATATTATTGTAAAACAATTTAATTAGTTTGATATTATGTTATTTATTTCCAGGTTTATTTGTAAACATTCCTTTAATATTATCATAATACTTTGAAATTTTAAAACTTTATTTGTTATATTAAGGTTTTAAATTTTTTAAAATTTCACCTTTCAAGATCGAAAAGATATGTAAAAAGAAATACGAATCATGAACGATTTTTTATATAATAATACGAGTATATAAACAAGTCTTTCATGAAGTTGATATTAATTTCATTAAGTTGGTTGCAGTGTATCGGATATACTAAACTCCGGAATATTGTGACTCTGGTGTTGGTTATATAATTTCGTGAAGTTGATATTAATTGATTTAAACTTTTGGTATCAATCACCAATTTGCAAGTGAAATTTTGTAAAGAAGAAAGTAATGTCAAGTCTTTATCTGCTAATTTGTGTTTAGAAGATGGTGCAAAATAGATTAAAAATGCAATTGAGCTTCTCACAATCTTTTGAATCATGCATTTGCCTTTTCAGATTTCTCTCTAGTTGTCTCTTAGTGACAATTTACCAGCACACACAAATCCTATTACAATTGGATGACAACTAGTGAAGCCTAGAACAAACACATATTTGAAGAAAAAAGAGAATCCAAAAACATTCACAACTCAATACAAACATACATTTCAATTGTTTACCTTACCTAGTTACCTTTCTAAGAAAATAGGTGATGTATATGATCACTTTGATATATATCTATTCTTAACATATATTACATGTACACAAAAATCAAATGAAGCCTGACCTTCACATTATAATACTGTTATTAAAATTGTGATCCGAATCTTAAAATTTTGAGACCCTAAGATCCGCTATGGAATTCTAATACAGATCGTGCATTAAAATCGGTTTGGAATCGTATAGGGTTGTATAGGATCTCATGAGATCCTGTATAAAATCATAAGATCTTGTCTTTTTTTTTTACTTTTAGCTTATAAAATTTATTTTAGCACCAATCTACCTAATACATTATAAAGCAGAAACCATGTATGTTGAAAATTTTGCACCACATGGAATTGCTTGAATAAAATAATGCTAAATTTTTTAATAATAACTTGGATTATTCTTTCTATACATCCAACTTTTTATATTATAATAACTTAATCTATCTATATGTTGATACTTTATATATTAATTTTATGCATATCTTTTAACAAAACTTAATCTATATGCTAATATTTTTTATATTAATTTTCTACATAATATTTCTTTTATCTTTTATCATATCTTACACTTCAAGTATATAATTTTTTTTTATCTACATGTTGATATTTTGCAATATAATAAATTATGGATAGAATATATGATATATTTTAATATACATTGATATATCTACCTAAATTTTAATAAATTAATGTTAAAAAATATTTTAATAAGTTATAATATCCTTGCTAGATATTCTACCATAATTATCTTTAAGTTATAGCATTATATTCTTTTTATTTTTTTCTTTATGTTTTCTTTTATACCAATCTTTATATTAATGTTCTCCATATTTAAAAATATTATTATATACATTACAAAGTAAAAGATAAGAACACAAATACATATACTAAAAAAAATATTTTATAAAAACTAATTGTTTTATTCATATTAATATCTTAACAAAAAAATAAAAAATATTTAAAAACATTCAATTCAAGTGAAATTAACATTTTAAAAATTTTGATCAAAATATGGGGCAAGATCTCAACAAATAGTGAAAATAATTTTTTAAATATATTCAATTAAATATGTGGCACGATCTTAAAGTTTTTTTATTTTATAAATTAGATAATTTTATTGCTATATTTTATACAACTACAAGCTTATATTAATATCATAATTTTTTATATTTTTAGTAAAATCATAACGTGAATTTCACGGGATTTCAACTAGTTGACTCAATTATTAGTGAAATTGCATCGCTTAAATGCTCTTTCTGTCTAGAGCTGTCAAAAGCTGAACCGACCCGAAAAACCGACCCGAACCGCCCGAAAAATTTAGGGTCAAGACCCGAAAATTTGAACCCGAAACCCAAAATAAACCGAACCCGATAGACACGAAACCCGTTGGGTTCAAACCCGAAAAAACCATTGGGTTGACCTAATTTGTTATATTTTAAGAATATATAATATATTTTGAAAATTATAATATATTTTATTATTAAAATATATAAAAATAATAGATTTATTATTAAATATCATTTTTTAAATAAAACATATTTTAATAATTGTAAAAAAAATCAATTTTCTTGACCTGTTAGGTTGACCCGACCCGCCCGACAACCCGCAATGACCCGACCCGATTTGACCGATGACCCGTTACAACCTGAACCCGACTTAACCCGAACACGAAGTAACCGAACCCGACCGACCCGTTTGACACCTCTAATTCTGTCTCTTTTCAAATTATTTACCTCCCAATTTTCTTCTTTCCGACTCTCAATTGTTGAATTCACAACATTCTTTCTCTAATAAAGACTCATAATCTCTCCTCGACTCTTTATCAAAGCATATATTCTTTAAAAAATGATCTTCTTATGTATATTAAGTTTGAAATGTCAATTGTCAGCATTATGATCATTAAATTTTAATAAAATTATATTTTTTGATTTTAGAGCCTATAATTTTTGTGTATATAAAAGTTTGGAGTATTAGTTTTATTGATAGTGATTAGTGAATGATCTTACAATCCTACGATCCGATTCGTATGATTTTTTGTGATCCAATTCTATAATCCCGATTTTAATAACCTTACATTTTAAATTAACACTTTCAAAGTATTGATCTTTCATCTACTGATCTCCCTTTTTTTTCATATGTGCTCGATACTTCCTTATTTCTTTAATAACGTTTCTTAATTAATCAACTCATGAACAAGCAATTGTGGAAGAACACAATCCAGATTAAACTTCCGAGCTATTCAAGGAGAAAAAGGTTCCATTTTTCGGGTTAAAGACGAAAATGGTCATATTTCACTAATTTATTCAAATAATGTATCCCTTTATTATAATTTGGTCAATACTAACCCTTACATAAAATATGACAAAATTACCCCTACAATCTGCATAAATTTTATTACATAAATTTATGTAAGGTAATTTTGGTACATAAATTTTGTGCAAAGTAATTCGTGTATAAAAATTTTGTTAATAAAAACTTTTACACAAATTTTGTGCATGGTAATTTTGTGTAAGATAATTTTGTTCCATTAAAAGTTGAGATGAATTAACTTTAGATTCTAGGTTGAAAGGTCCCAATTTTTTTAAAATAAAATTAGTTGAACTTCCGTGAAACTCACGGGATAATTTTACAAAAAATTATACAATATTATGATACTGATATAAGATTTAAAATACTTACATATGATATCATAATAAAATTATTTAATTTATAAAAAACTTTAAGATTGCACCCCTTATTTTAATTAAATATATTTAAAAATTATTTTCATTATTTGTTGAGATTTTGTCCCAAATTTAGATTATAACTAGTATGTATTCTCGTACCTTGTACGAGTTTTTTTTAAATACATATTAATAATAAAATATTTTCAAATATATTTATTATCCGAGAAAAATAATCATGTGAATGCTTAAATATAAATTTTGAATAAATATTTAAAATCAATAAACTATAAAAGTTGTTTATTTGAAACAATAATATTTTATTAGCATTAGAAACTAAATTAATATCCAAAACATGATAATTTATTTAATTATAAAAATATATAAGTAATAAGATACAAACTTATCAATTTATTATATACATGGGATCGTTCAAAATAAACTTAATTATAGTGATATAAGATTGTACGTAAATTACACTATCTTTATATTAAACTTAATTATCTAAACCTAGCATATGCATTCTATCTAAAAATAAAATAATTATCCTAATATTTGTATAATATATTGCATAAAAATATCTTAATAATCTTCCTATTTATCATATCAAAAAATATAAGATTATTTTTTTTAATTAAGAATGGGAATTTCTATCCCATTGTATATTAAACTTAATTATTTTGCCAAAGATTGTTTTTAATAAAAGGGGTGGTGTGGTCCAATCTAAAAGCGACATGTGTCGTTTAATAATTTTTTTAACCTCCACTTTAGTATATAGTTATGATATGTGATCACGTGTACATACTTTTTCTTATATTTTATAAATATAATAAATATAATGTCCTTTTTATCTATATTGGTCAAATATACTAATATTATTTTATTTTTATGTTTATTTGGGGATAATTTTTTACAAATATTATTTTATCTTTATGTTTACTTGGAGATAACTTTTTTTTTTTGCATAATTAACTATTGAAAATTATTATTTTAATAAAGGGGTGATGTGGCGCAACGTGGTGGCAGAAATTGCTCCGGCTTTAGTTATTAGTAATAGATTATTACAATTCTAATTTTACTTGAATTAAATATTTTTAAATATATTTTTATTTTTTTTAAGATATTAATATGCATAAAATAATCAGTTTTTATAAAATATTTATTAGGGTTATATATTAGTTTTTTTTTATCTCTTACTTTGTAATGATTATAATTATATTTTTAAATATGGAGAATTTTAATATAAAGATTGGTATCGAAGATAACATAGAGAAAAAATGAAATCAATATTATACTATAACTTAAAGATAATTATGGTAGGATATCTAAGAAGGATAATATAAATTTTTAAAAATATTTTTAAAATTAAATTATTAAAATTTATGTAGATATATCAATGTATACTAATATATATTCTATAAATAATTTTTATATTGTAAAATATCAACATATAGATAAAAAAATTATATACTTGAAGTCTAAGTCTTGTAAAAGATAAAAAAATTATTATGTATAAAATTAATATAAAAAATATTAGCATATAGATCAAGTTTTGTTAAAAGATATGAATAAAATTAATATAGAAAGTATCAACATATAGATAGAAAATTATATGGATAGAAAATTATATAAATATGTTATTTTTATTATAAAATCAATTGGATGTATACAAAAAACTATAAGTTAATAAATATTTATTTACAATTGTTATAATATTTATTAAAAATTGAAATTAATTATTCAAACAGTTTGATTGATATAGAATTATATCAATGTATACTAAAATATATCATATATTCGATAAATAATTTATTATATTAGAAAATATCAACATATAGATAAGAGATTATATACTTGAAGATCAAATCTTGTTACAAGATTAAAAAAAATATGCATAACAATACCAACATATAGATGAAGATATTATAATAAAAAAAAATAGATGTATAAAAGAATAATACAAGTATTAGAATATTTATTATTAAAAAATTTGACATTATTTTATTCAAGTAATGTCACGTGGCGCAATTTTTACAACTGACATGGTTTCTGCTTTATAATGTATTAGGTAGATATGAGATCTAACATCAAGTAAAACACTTTTGATAATAAATTATAAATTAAATTAAATTTACTATTCATAATTTGAAAAAATGAAAAATACATTTTTCACCTTTTTTTTGTCATAAAGGAGGGTCTATCCCATTTTATTTAAAAAAGCCTAAAGGCTATTACATATGCTCACTCATCCAATTATCAATCTCTAAAAACGACATTAACCCAATCGGGAGGTTTCAAACAAAGTAAATTCTCCTAAACTATCATCACTTAATCTCATGAGCCAGTCTGCAGCTTGGTTCGCTTGCCTCGCTATGTGCTTTACCATCACCTCCCAGTCCCGAGTGGTTCGCTTCACTTTATATAGGGTATGTTCAGTGCGCACATATTATTGTATAGAAGAGATTATTTTAAATAATGGGCCAAGGTTTTGTGAGAGGTAAAAAAATCTATAACAAGAAAAATAAAGAAATTATAATGGCTTATTTTAGATAATGTACTGTAAACGAACAAAGCCATAGACTTGGAGAACTTCAGGTCGTCTAGTTTGCCCGACAAGTACGTACGTACCCTCAAATATAGATGGATACAAATAATAAACTTATGTAAATTTATAATAATATAACAATTTGTTCAATTGAATCCATAAATTATAAATTAATATATGCGTGTTAAGCTCGAGTAGGAGGAGTAAAATAAGGTAATTAAAAAAATAAGGTAATTAAAAGCATGAACTTTAAATGCAGAGAGGCAAAGAGGGGTCATTCTTCTCTCAAGTCTTAACAGTTTGGGTTCTAAAGGTAATTTTTTAAGATAATAGACAGTTTTGTCAAAAATAGAATATAAATAAAGCGAGGTTTCAACAAATTGTCCCAAAAAGTTGTGTTTAAAAAAAAAAAAAGGCCGTATTCTATACATTGTGTTCGCTTTCACTTAATGAACCACATTAAAAAGGGTAAATTATACAAAAGCCACCTTTTAGGTGCATATTAATTAATTTGTACGTGCTTAAGGTTCGTTAATTTGGTACGAACGATGCATGCCTTTATTACGCATGATCGAGAACCTTAAACAATACTACTGCCTAAATAAGAATGATATGAGTAGTTCAATGCAATACGTGTTGTTAAATCCCTAAACATGAACGATATTGAACTGTTCAATGTATAATTTAATTTCTCTCATAAAAAAAATTTGAGGGTGGTTTTGTGCAATGTAGGCAGTAAAAAAAAAATGCACACATTTTAATAAAAAGCAGCGCCCCACCTTTCTTTTTCCGTATAAAAAAACCACAACTAAGGCTAGAATATGTAATAATCAGCAACACATGGGCAACACATCGGAATAATATGGGGGATAAAAAGCCAAAGGGGGCACAACAATACACACAAACAAGTGCATGTAATTAAAAACTTGACTTACCAAACCACTTGCATGCCTTCTTCAATGGCAATGGCAATGGCAATGGCAACCACCCTTGTCAACTTCTTCCACTGGGCCCGACACACCCGGGACCACACCGACTCCACCTAAAAACAAGTAAACAACCAATTTGTAACTTACTTAACAAATAGGGTAAAATATAGGAAACCTCTTTAAAAATACCCAATTATCAGCATTTATACACTTAGAAAACCTCAACATTTTGATGGGTGATTTATGATCGACAATTTTGCTACGTATTTAGAAAGGGCTTAATTTGATGTGTTCTGCTAGGGATCGAGAGAGAGGAAGTGCTAGCTTGAGGCCGGATAAAATATTATTACAAGTGTTTACCTCTTTAAAAAATGATTCAATGAAAGCAGAATATAAATAAGGGGTGAAAATTTTGCGTCCCCATCTAAAAAGATGATCTTAGTATTTGAAGCCAACCAAAATTTATATTTGACCATAATTTGACAGTATAATAGATGGAAAACGGGATTTAGTGGTTCAATGAAAACGGAATAGAAATAAGGGGTGATTTTCTGTAAAAATGTGACATAGATAATCATTTTTTACAAACATCACAAGCTGATAATGAGTGATTTTGTTAGTTGATAGAAAAGAGAAAAACGAGAGAAATAGAAAGTGAGGAAAAAGATTATGTTTCATTGAATTGTCTATTTACAACAGAATACAGTATTTATAGTCTTTCTAATAAGAAGACTTCTTTTATTACAACCATTATATTCATCACCCCCCTCCCCCCTCAAGCGAGGCATGGATTGGCAAAAACATGCCAAGCTTGGACAATAGTAAATGTTGTTGTGCAGAAGGAAGTATTTTAGTAAGCACATCTGCTAATTGCTTTGTGGTAGGAAGATAAGATAGCTGTAGCAACCCTTCAATGATTTTGTCTCGTGTAAAATGAATATCAATCTCGATATGCTTTGTCCTTTCATGTTGTACTGGATTCTTAGCTATTTGTATAGCTGAATTGTTATCACAGTGTAAAGTAACAGGTTTGATTGTATCTATGCCCAAATCAACAAGCAACCGAACTAATCATGTGACTTCAGTGGCAGCTTGATGCATGGCTCTATATTCTACTTCAGCAGAGCTACGAGATACAACACTTTGCCTTTTGCTTTTCCAACTAATTGGAGATCTTCCTAGCATAAGAATATAGCCAGTGACTGACCTTCTAGTTATTGAACATGAGGCCCAATCTAAATCCGAGTAAGCAGATAAGACTGGATTATTAGATCCATTTAAGAGAATCCCACAGTCTATAGTGCCTTTAACATATTTGATGGTATGAAGCAAAGTTGAATAATGACTAGTACGAGGTTGTTGCATGAATTGAGATAAGGTTTGTACAACAAAACATAGATCAGGCCGAGTATTAGTTAGAAAATTCAACTTGCCTATCAAAATTCTGTATGATGTAGGATCAGAAAGCAAATCACCATCCTCAGGAAGCAACTTGCAGTTAAGAGGCAATGGAGTGCATACAGAAGTCAGTACTTCACTAGCAACAGAATCAACCAATTCTTTAGCAAACTTGGACTGTGTCAAAGCAATACCATTATCTAGAACAGTTGCCTCAAGTCCTAAGAAATAGTGTAAGAAGCCTAATACTTTGATGCTAAAGACCGAGTTTAAGTATTGTTTTAAGGAAGAGATTTCAGCCATATCAAAACCAATCATAAGTAAATCATCAACATAGATAGCCACAATAGTAATCTGATCACCTTTCTTCTTTGTGAAAAGGCTGTAATCATTTTTGGACTAGTGAAACCCAAGAGAAATCAAAGCAGAAGTGAGCCTTTGAAACCACTGTCTAGAAGCTTGTTTTAGGCCGTATAGTGATTTTTTTAGCTTGCAAACAAAATTCTGTGGAGTAGGAATGCCCTCAGGTGCTTTCATGTAGACTTCTTCATTTAAAGTGCCATATAGAAAGGCATTATTCACATCAAGTTGATGAATTTGCCATTTTTTAGAGGCTGCAATAGAAATAATGCTCCTAATTGTTGGTATCTTCACAACATGAGAAAAGGTTTCTTGGTAATCAATTCCTTCTAACTGAGTAAACCCTTTGGCCACCAATCTTGCTTTAAAACGTTCCAATGAACCATCAGACTTCAATTTGACTTAAAAAACCCACTTACAACCCACTGCTTTCTTTCTTGGTGGCAAAGGAACCATTTCCCATGTTTCATTTTTCTATAAAGCTGAAATTTCAACATCCATAGCAAGCACCCATCTAGGATCTTTGGAAGCTTGTTTAAAGGAAGAAGGCTCGGTGTAAGAGGATAAAGAGGAGAGTAAAGCAGTGGAAGAGTGTAAAGAATCCATGGAAACCATATGAGCCTGATATGTGGTAGAAGAACAAATATAATCATGAAGATAGGATGGTTTAGTATGATTTCTAGTTGACCTTCTTACAACAGGTTCAAGATTAGGTGGTGGAGGAATTGGAAGATCAGGAAGCTCATGATGTTGTGGTGAAGAAATTTGGATATCAAAATTAGAATTTGAAGGGTGGTCATTATCTAAGGGAAAGGAATTAGAAGAGGATGATGGTGCTGTATGAGGAGGTAAGAAAATGTGTGGGATAATCTGTAACAAGAGTTGGTAGAGTACTGGAGGAATCAATAGAAGAGATGTAATGAAAAGGATAATGTTGTCCATGAAAAAAAACATCCATGGAATGGAAAATTTGTTTGGAAGAAAGATCCATTACAATATAGGATTTCTTTCCAAAAGAGTAACCAAGAAAGACACAAGGTGAAGCTCGAGCTGAAAACTTATCTCTTCCTCTTTTTAGAGTGTTAACAAAGGCTAAGCAACCAAATGCTTTAAGAAAATTATAATCTGGTGTGTGTTTGAAGAGAAGTTCAAAAGGAGATTTATTGTTTAAGGAAGAAAGAGGTGTGCGATTAATAAGGTATGTGGATGTAAGGATGCAAAAACCCCAAAAATTTGTGAGGAACATTAGATTGGTAAAAAAGAGCTTGAGCTACTTCTAATAAATGTTTGTGTTTTCTCAACCACACCATTTTGTTGAGGGGAATCCACACAAGTGGTTTGATGTTGAATACCATTTTTAGAATAGAAAGAAATGGCATGAGGACCACTAAACTCGGGTGCATTGTCAGTTCTAACGACTTTGACATTGGAATGAAATTGGGTTCTTACTTGAGCAATAAAGGTTTGTAAAATAGAGAGAGCATTGCATTTAGTAGCCATTAGTGTAACACCCCGATAATTTATAAAGGATTGAGGTGCTCCCCATGTCAACAAGAGCTCTTCTTTTCAGAGATCGAGTGAGGACAAAGAACTCTAAAGTTAAGCGTGCATGGGCGAGATTAGTACCAGGACGGGTGACCTCCTGGTAAGTCCTCGGGTTGGCATGTGATAGCGCTTCTAAGGCCTCGGGCCTTACAAATGGTATCAGAGCCAGGTTCTGGGTTACGAGTTGGCTTGGCCCGGTGCGCGGTCACTTGAACCACAGGGTGGTGCTTGGGCCTTGACGAGGACGTCAAGTATTTAAGTGGAGGAGATTGTAACACCGCGATAATTTATAAAGGATTGAGGTGCTCCCCATGTCAACAAGAGCTCTTCTTTTCAGAGATCGAGTGAGGACAAAGAACTCTAAAGTTAAGCGTGCAGGGGCGAGAGTAGTACCAGGATGGGTGACCTCCTGGGAAGTCCTCGGGTTGACATGGGATAGTGCTTCTAAGGCCTCGGGCCTAGCGCTTCTGAGTTCTTTGTCCTCACTTAAACTCAGAAAAGGAAGAGCTCTTGTTGACATGGGTAGCACCTCAATCCCTTATAAATTATCGGGGTGTTACAATCTCCCCCACTTAAGCACTTGACGTCCTCATCAAGGCCCAAGGACCGCCCTCCGGGTCGAGTGACCGCCCACCGGGCCAAGCCAACTCGTAACCCAGAACCTGGCTCTGATACCATTTGTAAGGCCCAAGCCTTTAGAAGCGCAATCCCATGCCAACCCGAGGACTTCCCAGGAGGTCACCCATCCTGGTACTACTCTCGCCCTTACACACTTAACTTCTGAGTTCTTTGTCCTCACTCAAACTCAGAAAAGGAAGAGCTCTTGTTGACATGGGAAGCACCTCAATCCCTTATAAATTATCGGGGTGTTACAATTAGAAAGGTCCAAGTACATCTTGTATGATCATCTACAAGAGTAAGAAAATACCTAAAGCCATTATGAGTATGATGGCGATAGGGCCCCCAAGTATCAACAGGGATAAGATCAAAAGGAGCACAAGCACGAGTACTAGAAGTATGAAAAGGCTTCTTATGCTGTTTTGCTTTAGGGCATATGGTACATATAGTTTTGGTCTTAGCAAAATGCTTAAGAAAAGGTAAACAAAGCAATTGATCATAAGATGGGTGTCCTAGCTTGCAATGCCATAATTCCAGATTCTTATTGAAAGCAACAGAAGCTAATGCAACAGGTTGTGTTTTGGTGTCTTGTATTGAGACATAGAGCCCTTTGTCCTCTTTACCAATCAAAATTGGCTTCCTCATCAAAGGGCCTTGGAGATAGCAATGTGAAGGAGTGAAGATCACATTAGCACCAGATTGTTTAGCAAGTTTACTAACTGACAGAAGATTGAAGCAAAATTCTGGAACTAATAGAACATTTTGAAGAGAAATATCCTTAGATAATTTTACTGAACCAAGACTTGTAATAGATGCTTTAGCTCCATTTGGCATAGTAATTGACATCGGCACAGAAACAGACTTAGCATCCAACAATTCAGAACTAGAGGCCATATGATCGGTAGCGCCACTATCTAAAATCCACGAATGATCATGCTTTGAAGAAAGGAGACTAGAAGAATTACCTGCAAGAAAAGCTCGAGAATCAGAATCCTCCACAGATTGCTTGCTTAAGAGAGACATGAACTGCTTGAATTGAGCCTGAGTAATAACAGCAGGGACTTCTTCCTTGTCTTTAGCTTCATTTTCAATTGATGCATTATTTGCAGACTTGCCTCCACGAACATGATTAGGAGGATAACAGTGTAATTTCCAGCATCGATCCTGAGTATGTCTAGGATTTTTGCAATAATCACAAAAATATCGATTCTTGTTGTTGGAATCAGTTGATTGAGAACCAGATCCAGAACCAGAACCAGAATCAGCATTCTTGTTTTTGAAGTTTGAGGAACCAGAATTGGATTTACCATTCCTATTAGCAGCGAAAGCAGAACTATCAGTCTCAACAGATGGAGGAGATCGAATGAAATGCTGAGATTCTTCCTGAAGAACAAGTTTGTAAACATCTGATAGAGACGGTGGAGGCTGCATCATGAGCACATTGCCTTGCACCACAAAAAACTGTCATTAAGGCCCATAAAAAAATGAATTATTTGTTGATCTTCAAGAATAGTACGTGCGACAGAGTTGGAGCCACAAGAACACACTTTGGATTCAAGAATAAGAGAATATTTGCCCCAAAGGCGTTTACACTTGGTGTAATATGCAATAATAGAAAGATTGCCTTGATTGAACGAAGCAAGATCTCATTGAATTTGGAAAAGATTGGTGCGATCAATTTTTCGGAAACGTGACTCTAATTCCATCCAGACTTGCCTTACAGATCTACAATAGAGAATAGATTCAGCAATATCTTTGTTTACCGAGTGCAACAACCATGAGAAGACCATGTTATCACATCTATCCCATTGCGCTTGATGAATTGGATTATCTGAAGATCGAATACAGGTCCCTGTAACAAACCCTAACTTGTTCTTGGCAAGCAACGACACTTCAACCGATCGCTTCCAAGAAGAATAGTTGTGATCATCTAGGAGACTGGTAGATAAGATGTAGTTCGGATGATCGCCGTGGTGAAGATACAATTCCCCCATGGAATTCAGAATTTCAGAAGCGGAATCGTGAGAACGTCCCCAAGGATTCGTAGAATCTCGAACAGCGGAATTGCGACATTGTTGATCGGAGAAGAATGAAGATGAGGAAATTCATGATCGAAAGAAGACATTGAATCAAAAAACAATGAAGAAGGGATCGATCGATCGATCGAAGAAGAAAAGATCGAATTTACTTCCCGTCTGATACCATGTTAGTTGATAGAAAAGAGAGAAACGAGAGAAATAGAGAGTCAGGAAAAAGATTCTGTTTCATTGAATTGTTTAGAACAGAATACTATATTTATAGTCTTTCTAATAAGAAGACTTCTTTTATTACAACCATTATATTCATCAGATTTTGTATAAAAAGTGAAATAAGAAAGATTTTTGCAAACACCCCAAAATAATGAGTTGTTTTATAAATTTTACACTAACAAATTAATATGATCTATATACATATAAAGTTAAGAGTTTGAACCTCCCTCTTTTTCTCTAAAACAAGCCGAGAATAAGTAAAGATGTAAAACGACAACATGACAATATTTATATCCTTCATCGTGAGAGGATTAATTAGCAGTTGGTGTCCAATGGCATACAGAATGGTTTTTGGATAGCGACCCTGTTAACATGCTTTTTACCATAGACAAATTTATGAACCGACGGAACCGTCAATGCAAATGACTGCCGCTTGAATTATCAAGTGAAGATGCCATTATATTTCAACCAAAAAAAGAAGTGAAGATGCCATTATATTTATTTATTTATTTATATATTGTCAACTTGGCTTGGAAACATTAAACATATATATGACTGACTATATGATCGAGTGCCGCCAACATGTCCATTATATTATATGATCCAAGTTGGCCTTTTTAATCTGCTCAAATAAAATAAAATAAAATAAAACGGATACTGTATGAATCAATGGGGATGCGTTCTCTTATACAAGTGTCAAGTGTGCATCCCACACTGGATTAGAGGTAAACTAAATTCCTTGAGTCTTGCATAAATCCTTATCACGTACTGTACATCATATGATCGATGACACTAGATACGCCCTCTATTTTAAAACCTTTATAATACAAATGCTATCTCTGATCAAATTCAATGGAGCTCAAGACTTCTCAATTACTTCTTACTTACTTTATACTATAATTAATTCTTTCACAATTTGAAATTTTAGGGTTGGATTGCTATAAATATTACTATATGTCTGGACGTTTGTTGTTAGTCGTTTCAGTGGGTCCTGTTACAAGTTTGTAAATGTCGTTTTCAGTTGTCAGGAAAGTCGTTTTGGAGTCCATGGCCATTTCATCTTTCTTTTCTTTTCTTTTTTTTTCCCTAGAATGGCTGGATTTTGGTAACTGTTTTATGTGATGGCTGTAATGAAAAGTATGTCGCATAAAAAAAAATCAATGAAAAAAAATATTGGGAAACTTCTGGATGGTAATCCTGTGTGGTGTACGAGATTTATTTTTCAAAACAAAGTTTTAGAATGCATTTATCTTTTTTATTTTTAAAGTATGCTTAGCCATTGACCTGACAAGGAAGCAATGAAGGATAGCATTTGTATTTTGGTGGACAAGGGAAAACCACACACCAACAGAACAAAATTGATGTGCTTCTTCCCAATCCCAACTATAAGATTTATACTATCATTAAGATCTTTCTTCTATACCTATGTCTATGTGCATATAATGGACTTATTTTGGGTTAAAACAGTGTGACGTGGGCTGAGACACTGGCCTAATTAAGTGATCGTGGTTGGACGGCCCAATCCATGGATCGAATTAATATGGAATAATCACGAGCAGTCTAGAAAGTGGGCCATATTTAGAAAAGCTCCAAAGCTGGGGGGGGCAGTAGAATTTGAGAGTTATGAACGAATTATAAGGGAAAGAATCACTTGAGAATGGACGCAGGTGGAAAATAAGAAATAAAATTTGGTCGTCCTTTCCAAAAAATCGACGTCCCTGATTATACATTCATTAAAAAGATATAAAACGGTACGAGCGAATTTTTCATGTATTATTCACATATTTTTCAAAAAATACGTTTCTTAGAGACGTGTGTAGTTTATGCATCAAAACTGACCAATTGTGCATCAAAACTGACTAATTGTGCATCGAGTTTTTGATAACATTGCTCATCAATCTTAAACTTTTATAATTTATAATTTTATTTTTGAACCTTATTTATGTGTATGAATACAATATTATCTAGTTTTTGATGCATATATAATTAGTTTCGATATATCCATATTTGTTCATTGATATACCTATTATTTGTTCATTGATATACCCTTGTTTGTTCATTAATACTATTTGTTTGTGCATAACTACCAGCACTTTGTGCATCAAAAAACTTAACTTTTTATTATGTATCAATAAATATGAAGTTTGTGCATAACTACCAACATTTTGTTCATCACTACAAGCAGGCACGGAACCAGGGGTGGGCTAGGGTTTGCTGTAGCCCACCCCAAAAATTTAATTATATCTATAATTAGTAGTACTAATATATCCAAGTAAAGGCTAGTACAGATGGTAAAGAATGTATACTTAAAACTTAGTCACCCGTGTTCAATTCTCCACAGCATCATGTACAATTTTTTGTTGGGTATTTTTTTTTTTTTGATAAAAACACCTTTCTTTAACTAACTTGAAACAAGGTCCTTTGCTAGAATGTCATAGAAAATAACAGGAAAATAAACATTTGAAGAAACTAAAAAAGGAGCAGATGGCTTCCAACGGGCAAGCCAGTTCGCTGCTGCATTAGCCGATCGTCTTGCATACTCCCAATTGCACAACAGAAAGTTTGCTCCCATCTCAATTGACATTGCCATCACAACTCCGCATATAGTGTTTGGAAACGAACCTCCATTTGCGAGCTTAATCAACTTCTGACAATCTGATTCAATGATCACCTTCTCAATACTAGTTGAACGACCCACCTGTAGACCCCATAGAATCGCCTCCGCCTCAGCAACTTCAACATCCGTCTCTTTTTGAATTCTCTCGGCTCCTGCAAACAACACTTACCATTAGAGTTCCTTGTAACTACCCCAATACCACACTCTCCATCTTTTACCCCATCATCACACTTTATTTTCACCCACTCCATCGACGGTTTCTTCCAACTATGCTCTTTCACACATTCGGTTTTACATGGGTTTCTAAAACACAACTGTTCCTTCCCAAATTCAGCGTGCAAATTACGACCTTCATCCACAATCTCAGACGGTAGAGTCGTGATCCCTTCAAAGATTTTTAAATTTCGAGCACGCCATATTCCCCAACACCAAAAGGCCCATATCTCTTGCTCCTTTGTTGACAACCCTTGAACTCCCTCAGCCCAATCCAGAAAAGACCCAACATTCAGTCCCATTTGCTTAACCATTGGCATCTCATTCCAAATTGCACGAAGACGCCTGCATAGGAAGATCGCATGTAACGTACTCTCCTCTTGACCACAGAAACAACATGAAGAATCAACATTAACTTTCCTCTTAACCAGATTAACCTTGCAAGGCAAAATGTTCCTCCCTGCTCTCCAGAGAAAAGAACCGATCCTAGGAGGCACTTTTAATCTCCACAATTTCTTCCAAAAAGTACCAGCTCTTGTCGCATCAGCTTGGCTCTCCCCTTGATTCTTTCTTTGTTGCGCTAAATGGTATGCTGATTTCACTGTAAAAATCCCATCCCTAGAGAAAAACCAATAGCGATAATCAGAGACTGCAACATCAATCAAGTGTATCTCAAGAACTCTCTCCACATCACAAGGCTCCAACATTTCATGTAGCAAGTCAGAATTCCAGCATTTCCTATCCCTGTCGATTAGGTCTATAACCTTTATGTCTTCATCAACCCCCTTAAAATTACCAATCAGTTTGAATGAAAAAGGCCTAGGGATCCACCATCTTTCCACAACCTAATATCATTCCCATTTCCTACTTGCCACACCATACCCATCTCGAGCAACTCCTTGCCTTTATGAATACTTCTCCAAGTATAGCTAGGTTTAAAGCCAATTGACGACTCCATAAAGCTAGTTCTAGGGAAGTACCTTGCTTTGAAAAGCTTGGAAATAAGAGAAATTGGGTCTTGTAAAATCCTCCAACCTTGCTTGGCAAGAAAGGAAAGATTAAAACTCTCCAAATCCCTAAAACCTAGACCCCCATGCAGTTTTGACTCACATAAGCGTTTCCAGCTCATCCAGTGCATTTTGGTCTTGCCATCCCCATTCCAAAATAAGTTACAGATCAATTGCTCAATTTCTTGACATAAACCACTAGGAAGAAGGAAGCACGACATCGAGTACATCGGGATTGCCTGCACAACTGATTTTATAAAGGGTCTCCTTTCCTGCCCTAGATAATGTCGACGCCTTCCATCCTTTTAGCTTCTTCAGACCTTCTCCTTAACCTGAGAAAAGATGACCTTTTTCGACCTACCCACCATAGTCGGTAAGCCGAGATACTTTTCATGCTTGTCAACTTCCTACACTCCTAAGATCCTTTGCACCTCTGATCGACGATCCCCATCTACATTAGTACTAAACGACAATTCAAACTTCGCCAAATTTACCTGTTGACCTGAAGCAGCTCCATATTCATGGAGGATATTGACAATTTCATTAGCCTGTTGACAAGTCGCTTGAGCAAACATGATACTGTCGTCAACAAAAAACAAATGGGAAACCACCGGAGCCGTTCTTGCAATTTTTATACTCCTTAAACTGCCTGCATGTTCACTCCTTCTGATAAGTGAGTAAAAGCCCTCGGCAACCAGCAAAAACAAGTAAGGA
This sequence comes from Fallopia convolvulus, assembly GCA_964016875.1. Classification (NCBI taxonomy): domain Eukaryota; kingdom Viridiplantae; phylum Streptophyta; class Magnoliopsida; order Caryophyllales; family Polygonaceae; genus Fallopia; species Fallopia convolvulus. The sequence continues at coordinate 48,878,418 of OZ024722.1, forward strand.
GATAACAGGTCGCCTTGCCGAAGTCCCCACGATGGAAAAAACTCTTGAGATGGACTTCCATCCATTAAGACGGAAAAAGAGACACTGGTCACACACCTCATGATAAGCTCGATCCATCTATCAGAGAATCCCAACACATGCATATTGTTTTTCAAAAAACCCCATTCAACCCGATCATACGCCTTGGCCATGTCCAATTTCAACGCCATGTACCCTTTCTTCCCAGCCTTCTTGTTCTTCATGTGATGAAACAACTCAAAAGCTGCTAACACATTGTCTGTAATTAGCCTGCCATGAACAAAAGCACTTTGCGACAAAGACACCACCTTAGGTAGTATTTCTTTCAATCTATTAGCCAACACCTTTGAAATTATCTTATAGAGAACATTGCATAAGCTAATAGGGCGTAGATCCTTCATGCGAGATGGGTCAGACACTTTAGGAATCAAAGAAATAAAAGTATGGTTCAATTTTTCAGGAAAAGGGGCATCGTTCAAAATATTTAACACAAAAGAAATAATTTTGGCCCCAACAATATGCTAATGTTGTTGAAAAAACAACGCTGACATACCATCCAAGTCGGGTGATTTAGTAGGATGCATTGAAAAGAGCGCTGAACGTACCTCTTCCCCGGTAAATGGATGCAAAAGCTGAGAGTTATCCTCCACCGTCAGTATAGGCGAGATTCCTTGAGGAGCTGAATCTGTATGAGTGTCATGATCGGTTTTAAGTAGTTCTAAAAAATACTTCACTGCCACCCGTGTCTTATTCTCCCTACTCCTTCATTCCAACCCCTCATCATCAACTAATCTGCGGATTTTGTTCCTCTTCCTTCGCCCATTAGCTTTTTTATGAAAAAAAGGAAGAGTTACGATCGCCCCACTTCAACTCATTAGCTTTCGCTCTTTGGAACCATAACAACTCCTCTTTTGCCATTAGCTCTCTTTCTTGTTTCTCCAACTCCCTCCTACGCCCCACCCATTCACCTCTCATTACCATTTTTTGCAATCTTCTGAGCTCCTCCCTTATTTTTTCCAACCGATGCAATACATTACCAAACTCCATGTGGTTCCATTGTTGAAGCTCACCCGCACACCGCTCAAGTTTGCCCATCACCCCTCCTTCACAATTAGACGCACTTGGATTCTTCCAACTATTTCCAACAACAACTTCACACCCCTCATTTTGTACCCACATTGCCTCAAACCTAAAAGGGGTCCCCTAGAGTGCTCTTCCTCCACTTCTTCACATTTGAACACCTCAATAATAATCGGGAGGTGATCAGAACCCATTCGCTCAAGATTACGTACATTTTCGCCCGGGAACAACTCAAACCATTTTTCGTTTGCTAATCCCCTATCAAGCTTCTCCTGTATAAAATCATCCCCTATCCTCCCATTATCCCAAGTAAAAGGCACACCCGACCCCTGAATCTCACTAAGTCCACAACAATCCATAGCCTCAGTAAAAGCCATCATATCACTCCAACATGGCTCTAGACCACCCTTTTTTCCTCTCTCCTTAAAACATGGTTGAAGTCCCCAACACATAGCCAAGCTTCATGAGGATCTTCATTTAACTTTTTAAGTAAAGCCAAGAATGATGCCTCTCTTCCCTATTCGGCCTTCCGTAAAACCCCATAAACCTCCAACTCTTCCCTTCCTTTTTATCCTTCACCAAAGCATCAATGTGGTGCCTGGTATAGGATTGCACATTGACATCCACTTCCGAGTCTCATAAAAGACATAAGCCTCCCGATTTGCCTAGGTTATCAACTGCAAAACACCCACCAAAACCTATTCTCCTCCTAACCTCCTCCATTCTTTTTCCATCACACTTCGTCTCCATAAGAAAGACAACCAATGGGATATCCCTCCTCACTAAACTAGTGAGTCTCCCAACTGCACGGGCCGTCCCCAATCCCCGACAGTTGTAGCATAAAGTACTCATTATTCTCGGCAAGAGAGACCTTCCGTCTCTCCCACCGATATCATTTTCTTTTGAATTTTTCCACACTCTCCCTCAATTTCCATAAGATCCCCCTCTCCCATTTTTCTTTTTATTTCTTTTGAGCCTCCCTCATGAGCACTGGAATTTCCTTCTCTAGCTCTACGCTTCCATTTTTTCCTCTTGCCATCCTTGTCACTCACTCCAACCTAACCCTCTTTTTGTTTTTCTTTTTCTTTCACCCCCTCTCCCCCCTTTAAAGAGCCTTCTCCCTCATTCACATTTATATTTTCTACCTCCTTTCCTTTTCCTAACTGCACAGAAGTACTCCCTTTATGTATATTATTCTCCCCCTTCCCCTCATTAGCATCTCCCTCCTTCCCCTTTGCCCCTTCACCCTTTTTTGGTGGTTCCAACGTCAACTCCCCAACTCGCTGACTTACTTCATCCGCCCCATCAGTTTCCCCTATACTTTCCTCTTCATTTGTTTTTTCAGTATCCTCCAACAAACCATGCAACAAACGTCGAGCACCTGCCATTTCACCTTTAGTATTTCCCTTTCCCTGCCCAACTTTCTTCTCCATACCCCCTTTTATTATAGCCAACTCTCTCTCCCCCTTTCCACCAACTCCCTAGGATGAGGGTTTTTTATAGGAGAAGCTCTCAACCAATCCCCATATTCCCCATGAAACTCCTTTGCCTCTTCATTGTCACAATCCATTTCGACATGCCCCAACGTCCCACACAAATAACAAAAATTGGGAAGGCGTTCATATTTAACTTCCAAGCACATCCTTCTCCCCCAATTTTCATCATTAATCCCCTTCGAAGCGGTGGTGACAAATCGACCATAACCCTCAGACGAATGAACTTCGCATACAACATCATCTCCGACTCCTCAACCTCTACAAGGCCTCCAAACACTTGCCCTATAGCCTTCGTTGTCTCCATGTTCATCACTTCAAGAGGCAAGTTGTAAATTCTAACGCAAAACGGAACCCTATCTATCACCATCTTCGAGGGCTGCTCCATCCCTGGCTCCTTCAGCGCAAGCAACGCTCTATCAAAAGCACATGACCCTCCTTTCACAACCCTTTCCTTTTCCTCCATATCTCCAAACTGGAATAGAAACAGGTTGTTACGTAATTCACGAAACACAAATCCATGTTTCAACCGCCATGCTCCTCGCATGGTTGCTTTTAGGGCATACGAGTTGAATGGACGATTTGTCAGAAGTGTACCAACAAGAGTCAGAGAAGGTCTAGCAACCGTCTCCGTGTTTTCAATGCTACCCTCCACTTCCACGCATTCTTCCTCCGTTAACAGTAAATCTTGTTTCTTGGCCTCCATTCTTCAGAACTAAGTAACTGATCACGATCTCAGTACAGACACGGTGAAACCCGCACGAAGACGGCGGGAAGACCCTATCTTTCACAGCCAGATGCCGGAAAGGAAGATCAAGACGATCAGAGAAAGTCACAGGACAATCGCCGAAAACGCTCTCTAAACCTAGGGTTTTTTAGCTTTCACACATTTACTCAATCGGTTAAGCTTCCAAGGTAGTACCTTTGAGATCTCTTCTTCTATACAAACCAACCTTTTTTATAGGGATTTTCTATTGTAGAGATTATAGGGATTTTCTTTTGGTCAAGAAACGAGGAACCCATGCCTATTTTTTGTTGGGCATTAACTTGCACAATAAAGTCTACATTTTCAACAGTAGAGTCTATAGTGCAAATGCTAAATATTTAAGTATATTTTTTAGTTGGATATTTCACATATTAATTACTATATATTTTTAAATATTTAATATTTTGTATGCATATAATTAATTACTGTGGAAAATTAGTTAGGATTATAAATTAAATATAATAATACTTATCATTTGAGAAAAATTTTTCTAATTTTTTTCATCAAGGTAAATCCAGCCTACCCAAACTCCGATTCCTGGTTTCGTCCCTGACTACAAGTACTTTGTTCATTAATATATTCTTTTGTTTGTAAATTGAAATAAACTTTTGTTTGTACATCAATACCATGCATTTATACATTTAGGACTATTTGTTTGTGTATTTTTGCAATTATTTTGTGCTTTAGGGCTATCTTTTTTCCTTACTCATATCATTAGTTTTGACTCACGTATTAATATAATTAGTTTCAATGTACACATATATTTATCCAGTTTTTTGTAGTTGTTATACATATCCTTTTTTGAGAGTAAAGTGTAAATATATTATATCCAATTCAGCTAAGTCGTTGTTGTACAACATAACTAAATATATTATATATATTAAATATATTATATAATTAGTTATATTATATAATTAGTTATGCTGTGTTTTGTACAACATAAATAAGACTTTTTAGTACATATTTTTGTAGTATTTTAGGCCTGTTAGGAGTATTATTGAAGAACAGATTTGAAGGCCAAGAGATCAGAGTTATGAAGAGTTTGAAGATTTCGAAGATGCTGAAGGCCGCGATCGCTGCCACCCTTAGGGGCGATCGCGGTGGACGTCGCCGAGGAAGATCAAGATCGTCGAGAAGGACCACGATGACGAGGAAGGCCGCGATCGCGTCTAGGTTTGGTGGCGATCGCGGTTTGAGGTCGCCAATTGACGTCGCGCTTTGAAGATAGGCAGCGATCGCGGCCCTGGTTGATGGCGATCACGGCCTGGCTGGATTTGACGCGCGATTGGATTTATCCGCTTAGTTTATTATTCTATATTTTATATCTTTTTATTTTCGACTTGTTCGAGACTATTTGAGGCCTACTTTTCAGCCTTTGTTTGTATTCTCTCTTAGACCTAGTTTTCATAATTTTAGACTTTGGTATTTTCTCTCTTATGGAGAACTAAACTTGCTAAGTTCTATTCAAGTTGAAGCTTTTCAGACTCAAGTTGTTGTGAGATTCTTCTATTCAGGTTTATTTCTACAAGTTATTTCAATTCTCTTGTGCGTAATTATTATTGATTGTGTTGATTTCTGCTTGTCTGGCCAACTTGTTGGAATTAATATTATCTACTACTAGATCTAGGTTTTCTCGTAGCAAAGCCTAATCTTTGTAGCAACTCAATTGATTTAGGACTCGTTGGACTAAAACAATTGAGAAAGAGATTTGAATGCATGTTAATTGTTTGACTCGTTGGAATTCAATTGCATGTATCCTGTTTATCCTTGTTCTCATTGCTAATATCCCTATTATTTAATTATGATCATTTCATGAGTTGTTTGGATATTAAGTTTGCATGTCTCGTTGCCATGATAAATTTCTGATCAGGATAGGAATAACCAAAGGAATAACTTGTTTGAATCTATGATCAATTGCTTGAGGAAGAAGAATGGATACTTGGATAGGATTGCTTCTTCCTAATTGATAAAAATCCAACTTTTACTTTGTTTGATTACTTGCGTTGTTTGTTTCAATTCTCTAGTTTTAGTTTACAATTACAAAATCCCCCTTTTACTATTATTGAGTTGATAACAATATAAATTCTGAATTACAAGTGTCTCTTGGGTTCGACCCCGACTTACCAACTATACTAGTTGAGTAATTAGGGATTATTTTTGATTTGGCATCAACGATTCTAAGCCAGTCAAATTTTGGCGCCGTTGCCGGGGATCAAACCCGGGTCACCCGCGTGACAGGCGGGAATACTTACCACTATACTACAACGACATAACTATAATAGAAACCTAAAAGATATAATAATACATGATAGAGTACATGTTACAAAGACTTGTTCATGCCCAAATTAAGATACAAACGTGTGATAAAGTGAGCTAC